>CM076663.1:18388994-18608271 GCA_038496675.1 Rachycentron canadum | reverse complement strand
TATATATATATATATATATAATATAATACATAGTATATGTGTGTGTATACATACATATATAGATATGTGTACATGTGTGTATATATATATATATATATATATATATATATATATATATATATATATTGGTTTTCCTTGTCATAGATCAGTAAGTTTTCATCCAAGTTTAATGCAACTGAATTTGGAGACAACCTGTAAAGAAACTGCTGATGTACATTTGCTAGCAAATGTTAGGAGTCGCCTCATTAAGACAAACAGCTAGCAGCACTAAATCTCCAGTTTGGTTCCATTAAACCGCTGCAGAAGAAGAGGGTGCCACATATAACCGATATTTCTCTTTTAATTCATTTAAGTCGCCTTCCACAGCTTTTTTCATCAATGCACAACCTTTATCTCCAGAAGAAAGTTAAAGAGCAGGCGTTAACAAAGTAGGGGTAAATGCCATCCAAAATCTCTAACAGGTGTTGATTCCCATCATTTTCATACCCATCAAACCATTCATATGGAAGCATTAAGGATCATTTATCCTGTTTTTTCTTGTATTTGTCATCTGTCTGTGAGCTATGAGAGATTTTCATAGGTTTTATCAACAGTTTAAGCTGAGTTGAGGGTGAGGTTTGTGTCTGTGATCATTCCCTGTCTACATTACATCAGAAGAGATATCTGGTGACCGTAATACATCAACTAAAAGAGGTGGTTATGCCATGTTATGAAGATAATAAGGCATAACCACAGCGATCACTGTTATCTTGACTTTCACAGACTAGAAATCAGCGTCTAACTTTGATATTAGACTGTGTGAAAATCGGTGTCCTTGCTGTGTAACCTCTTTGAAATTTCTGCCAGTTTTTTTTTTTTCTTTTTTTTCAGACTATATGGTCATCAGGGCTCTGGCAACCGTCTGAAAAAGAAAAAAAAAAAATCAATAGCGCTCCTCTCTTAATCAAGAGTGCTTGGAGATTATGGCAGAACGCCATGAGAGAAAGCAGCAATTGACTTTGGGTTTTTTAAGCAGAAGGTGAAGCTGGGAACGCAGGAGGAAAGCAGTCGTCCTGGGCTTGTTGGTGAATCAGAGGCACAAAAGAACCAAATAACCTGAAAGAAGAAACTAATTTCCTACTCTTGATAACAGCTAAACACACAGTTACCATAGACAACAGCTTATGGGTCATAGACATTTTTATTTATTTGTTACATAATCCTCACCTCTCCCTTATCTGACAAGTGATTAGTCAGTGAGGAGTTGTTTAATCAGGACAGATGGCATTTTAATTGCAGTACCTGTCTGCCAGGAACAAAAGGAGACAGGGCTGGTTAATGGCTGTCTCTCCGTTGTTGCTGAAGCAGTTTTTTTCATGTGAACTATGGACAATGTCTGGAAAATCAGGTCTGGACGATGTCTGGCATTGTCCCTTCACATATGAAGCGCACAACAGGAGCTTGTCGGTTCAGGTGTGGAGTGGCATCTGGGAAGCGTGCGCAGGAGGCGCAATGTGACACAAGAAGTATTCTGTGGAAAGTATTCTTTCATAGCACCTCTTCCCGTTCTTCGATTTTGGGTGAGGACTTTGGCGTCAGATGGACGTCTTTCTCCTGTTCAACATTTTGCTTGCCGTCGTGCGAAAAACGTTCTCCTTCATCCTCTGTTTCACAACATGCTGCAAATGTGATCTACACGCCCACTTGCTCACGATGAATTATCTGAGTAAGGTCAACTGCATGGACTTTGCACCAGGGAGCTGAATTGCAAATTCCATATAATGTCTAGTTCAACTTATTCAGACAAGTGTGTTCTCAGCTCCTCTGGATCATGTCTACACTAGTCTAGTTCAGTTTTGCATCGTGACAGCACTGATATTTACTGTTTCTGCATTAATAAAATTTACATCTGACATCTGATGATTTTTCAGATTTTCATTTTTTTCAATACTTAAAATGCTGCAACAAAAATACATGACTTTTGAAGTATTTGAAGTATTGTTCTCCACATACTGTGTAATGAATCATGCTCATGTGTCAGATCCCCAGAACCTTCGTGCTGAAGCTCATTCATACAGTTTTATCTTTAAATGTCTTACAAAAAAAAAAAAAAAAAAAAAAAAAATACAAAAACATTAAAGACAGGCAAAAATCTAAAACAAGTGAATAATAACAAGAACTTCTTCAAGGGTGTCAAGCTCAGATAATAAAAAGGATTCACATTAAAGCTGCACTTATCAGCAATTTTTTATTAGTTAGAGGAAAAGGAAAAATGTGAAAGGCATCACTTATAAAAACTAAACCGCAGAGAATTATCACCCAGCTCTGCAGTTTGCCTCAGTCCTGCACAGTGGTTTAACATCTTCAAGTTCATTGTTTTGGTTTTTTAACTTGCTACTTTACAGTTCTTTTTCTTATTAACCTTATTTCCAGCAGCGAGGGAAAACAAGGTCTAATAAACCTACTGTACAGCACCAAAACACTGGCAAACAACACAATATGAACACAACATGTTCTTTATCTGCAACATAGCCAAACATTTCCCTGGAAAGCCAGGAGCTGGAATCATGACCCCCAATAAATGATAACTGGAGTTGCTCTGTCTCTGATATTGGAATTTTTAAAATATATCAGTTTTATTAGATAGGCCTAAAAACACTGTGTTCACACATACCACAAAATAAATACATAGTAATGGATTAAAGAAGGTTTAAGCCTCATTTAATGTGAGCTGATATCACGCTTGAGTGGCGTGCCACTGCACCCAGTGGTTCAGAGCCTGCTTAGCCTGGTGCTGGTCCAGCCTTGACCTTGTTTATTGCGCCATTTTGGTTTTAAAGTTCACTGACATTGATTCTGATCACTTTGGGAGTGGTTCTGGAAGAGCGATGGTAACGGGTTGCATTTTATGACTCTATAGTAAATTATGGCTCAACCTGCAGCGTAAATCTTTCCAGGCGGAGCTCCAACGGACAAAAACCTCAGTTTTACATCAAACGGCAGCAGAAATTTGAAGCTGGCAACTCAGCAATGGATAAGCAATGACCTTGTCAATGAGGAGCTAATGTGATTGCACGTGAATCAAAAGTACTGTTTAGTGACTCCCTGTACCAATATGATGATGATGATGATGATGATGATGATGATGATGATGATGATGATGATGATGATGATGATGATGGTGATGATGGGGATGATGATGATGATGATGATGATAATGATGGTGATGATGGTGATGATGGGGATGATGGTGATGATGGGGATGATGATGATGATGATGATGGTGATGATGGTGATGATGGGGATGATGGTGATGATGGGGATGATGATGGTGATGATGGTGATGATGATGGTGATGATGGGGATGATGGTGATGATGGTGATGATGATGATGATGGTGATGATGGGGATGATGGGGATGATGGTGATGATGGTGATGATGATGGTGATGATGATGATGGTGATGATGATGGTGATGATGGGGATGATGATGATGATGATGGTGATGATGGTGATGATGATGGTGGTGATGATGATGATGGTGATGATGATGGTGAGGATGATGATGGCATATACTCACTTGTGCCCCTCGGTCTGCCATGGCCTCCCAAGTCACGTGACACCCGCGTGTTTGGCGTTGCATTATTGCTTTGTTTGCATGACCTGTCATCCTTCGTGTCTTCGCGGGGTCATTTCCGGCGGCACGGTTCACTTCAGCTTTTAGGGGCAGGCTGTGACGTCAGCTCGCCCGCTGGACGCACACACTATAGTGCAGCAGCAAAGACTCACACACACACACACACACACACACACAATGACTGTGTGCTGACTATTAATATTCCCCTTAACTATCCACTGTCTGTATGAATTGTGTGCAAAACGCGGGGCGGACCCGGAGGACAAACACACAGCGAGATCCCGCGACAGAAGCTGCTGCACTTTCCCAAATTGAAATCCCCGTCAGGAGAGAGAGAGAGAGAGAGAGAGCAGAGCGAGAGAGAGAGAGAGAGAGAGAGAGCAGAGCGAGAGAGAGAGAGAGAGAGAGAGAGCAGAGCGAGAGAAAGAGAGAGAGCAGAGCGAGAGAAAGAGAGAGAGAGAGAGAGAGGGGAAGGGGGGGGGGACTGCAGAACATACAGGGTCTAGATGAATAACCATGGCAACAGCAGCAGCAGCAGGAGAAGCGGTGATATAAACATTGCGAACCGCGCATCCATCCGCAAACGGCGATTTACTGAGTAAAGGCTTGGACCCGGACCCCTCTGTGGAGACCAGACTTCATCAGTGCTAAGGTGAGGCTGCTTTATTCTACATGTGACACCCTCCGCCTGCTTTAGCGGGATGACTGCTGTCCGCATGTGTGGGGGACATGAGAGGACTGGGATGCTCGTTGTTGTACATTAGAGCAGAGGAAGCTGCTACTGTAGCCTGCTGGGCGATTAGAGTCAGGCTGAATGAGGACGGATCCAATAGGAAACGATCATACATCATATGTGCTGCTGCTGCTGCTGCTGCTGCTGCTTTGACCTATTATACATGTGGTCATCCTGTGTCCTTCCACACTCCACACGTGTAAGTTAACAGAACAAAAGGGACCATTTCAATCAGATCACCCTTGCAAAATAAAGGCACTGATTAAATACATACAAGCGCTCATGCTCAGAATGATTCCAGTCAAATACAGTATAATTCAATTCATAGGAGGATGTTTGTCCAAGCTGCTCCACAGTACAGTGTGTGCTGTTTATGATCAGTTTTGCACAGATGCTGGAGTCTGAAATAGTCCTACACAGTGAGTGGAATGAACAAAGCAAAGCTCCCACTCCAAAAGGAAACAATGCAGGATTGTTGTCTTTGTCACAGTGGGCTGCAAAGACACAAAAATAGAAGTAAGCAATGATTCAAGGTTAAATAGATTACAGATAATAAGGCCGTCCAGGCACTCGTGACCGATGTAAACATTTCATTAGAGCAGAAAACAGGACTGGACTGTGTCTTTTCACATCATACTTCTTTACTAGCTCATCCGAGAATGCACACATACAAACACACACACACACACACAAACACACACACACACACACACACACACACACACACACACACACACAAGCATGAGTTGAGAACGTGAATAACAACTCTCTTTATGATCTGCAAATCTGCTGCTACTCTAGCAGCTTTTCAAACACCACAAAAGACTTCAGAGGTAGTGAAAGTTGCATCCTCCAGCTGGTTAAATCTACGTTATTAGCAAAAAAATAAATAAATAAATAAAAAATAAGCCCTTTGATCATTAGAGAATCTCATTTGGAAGATAGTGAGGATGCTGAACACATCCTCTCAAAATCACACTCTGACTCATTTCACTGGATAACTGAAGTCTCTCTTTTTTAGCCTTTGTAGGGATTTGGCATCGTAATTCTTACAACATAGAGTCGAATACAGCATTTTGGTGGGTCTGAGCAAATGCTGGATTATGCTATCACATGATTGCTGGGCTGGTTCAGTGGATTCCTGTTAGGAGCACTCTCTCTGAAGTATGGGTATATTAAGTTTGTGAATTGACAGATCCTGATATTCCTTGAAGGAGGTGTTATTACTCCCTTTTCTTTTGCCACTTATTGATATATATGATGATAGGCCTTTGTCTGTTATTGTGTTCTTCAGAGGGAGTTGGATGTTAATAATTGGAATGACGTCTGAGCTTAATTTCCGGCCTCTTTTTCTGAGCTGTGCACGCACGCAGCGTCAACCAGTCGTGGCACACAATGACTGTCGTGCTAACGTGGCACCTACGCCTATATCTGCAAGGAGATCTGCTCCTTCCACATTCAATCATGTCACGAGGATGTTGGCTCCTCATCCTCCCCAGATTGAGACCGGAGACGTCGGCCAGCGTTTCCCAGCTGATCTGACTCCAGCAGGAGCGGCTGGGAGGGGAGGAGGGCGGCTTAAGGGCAGCCAGATTCGAAGTTTTTCCTTCAGGTGGAGGAATTACTGGAGCTGCAAACTCTACTCATCCAGTGTGTGTGTGTGTGTGTGTGTGTGTCTGTGTGCGTGTGTGTGTATGCGGTGCCTTCGTTAAATAGTAATCAGACAGCAGATGGCTGTTTTGTAATGATTAGGGTTTAATGATTTGCAGCAAGTAGAAAATCAGATAGTTTGTAAAAGTGCACAAACAGCAAATTACAAGCGTTTGCTAGGCTACAGGTTGTGCAGCTTGTATGTGTAGCTTGTAGCATTGTACAGCTTTCAGAGCACTGTGCATTTATTCTGGGATTTGTGCACCAAAAAGACAGTGAACTAGGTGATGTGACAGGAAGTTGAAGAAAAATGAGTTTTACTGATCAGCATTACTATTGTTTAATAGCTTAGTGTGCTGACTGCTGCATCTTTACTGCATTTTCTATTTAACACGATTGCTTTCATGCCAACTATACCCTTTCAAATTCAAGGATACATTAGACAAAAATGTGTTTTGACTTCATGAAAATCTTATTGATTCTAGCTTTAAAAAGAGGGAAAGGTCTCAGAAGCTTTTAATAACTTGGAGTCTGAGCTGCTCAAGACTATCTGCAAGATTGATATACATTTATTTCAAGGAAATTCCTCTCAAAATCAATTTCTTATAGAATTAACACAACCAGCCTGGCTGTAACTGAGAATCTTTTTGTTTCCTTTAGCTGATTAAGCAGCCATTTCCAGTAAAGTTACATGTTAGCAGTTCATTTCCAGACTTGAAGGTCTAAACTCTGTTTCAAAGCCCTGTCAAATTCTGTTGGGGAAGCACTGGATCCTGATTGAAGAAGTCTAAAAATAGGGACCACTGGAATCAGACTGATAAATAATTTTTATTTGGGAGATGCTGTGAGGATAAGGCTGCCAAAATTTTAGGTTTTTCTTTGTCTGTCAGCAAATCCAATGAAAAGACCAAAACCAATAAAGGATTTATCTCACTGACAAGTTCTGTCTGTGTTGCTTTAAGCATTTTTCTTTAAAACAGACACAGACTATAAATTTGGGATCTGTCTTTATTGGGCAGCACAGACAGGCCTTGGAAAATGGAAAATGTTAAAGATTTTGGTGTTTTCATGGGATTTGTTGACAATATGAAAATCAGAATAACTTTTAGCCTTTAGAGTTGTCTTATGCTGCAATTCTACTCTTGCAGATGAGTTGTTTCATCATCATGACCATCATTGTCATCGTCATCAGAAAACACACAATGTACCCGACTTCGATGAATGACAGCTGTATGCCTTTGAAGCTGTCAGCGTGGGTGCTTTGGTCTGTGCCGCGCTGATTTGATTAACTTATTGATGAATTTTGCAGCAGAGCCTGATAATCAGTGCATGCAGTGTCTGCGTGCTCGAGCCATACACTGTAGGTAGAGACTGTTTTGATGGGAAAGAAAGCACATTAAGTCCCAGGTCCCTGGACTGTGAGCCTCCATTTAATCAAGCACACAGTGTTCAGTCTCCTCCATACTGCCTACCTAACACATTGCTGGAGAAGTGAGCAGCTCCTGCTTATTATGAATCTCTGAGACAGCAGGTAACAGATAACTTGGACATAAGCGTTTAACTCAGTGAATTACAGGAGCAATGAGGCAGCTTTGGCCAGCTTAATTAACGCTGATGAAATCACAAGCTGTATGCCCTCCATGGCTCATGGCATTATGATGACCACCGTCATCTGTGGCCACCCCGATGCGCCACGAGGATTCGCTCTTGTGGAGCTGCAAGCCTGGCAAGCGTGTGTCAATGTGACACGACGTGCAGAGTCAGCAAGAGGAGGAAGAACAGTTTCACAGTGTCATTTCTTGTCTCTTCAGGCCATTTGCAGCAGTGGCCAGCTAATGCACTGCAATAGGTTGCTGTCTTTGTCAGGAGTGTTTGACTGTACTGCCTCTACTGTGCTTTAAAATTGACACGTACCTCTACACTGCTGGTTTTTAAAAGGCTCAGGTTCGGGTTATATCGAAGATCTACTGGCCAGTCTTTCTCTACACTTGGCAACAGTCTTATAATACATATTATTAGCATAAGTAAGGTGGAGGAGTGTATTTCTCTGCCAAGTGAGAAGGCACCTTAGACTCACCCTATATGCACAAATGTAATTCTGGTGATGGGAAAGGACATTGCAATAGATTTCTCTGCTGAAAGGAAGCGACAAATCAAAAACTGACTGTTACATTACAAATAAATGACATACATTAAGAGGGAAAATGCTGTACTTGCCAACGCCTTCACCAAAGTACTTAGTTTAATGCTTCATTTCAGATAATTTATTCATAACTAAAAAATATTGTGGTTGAAATATTGGATTTTTGTCCATTTGCAAAACAAATCTGCCAAACACCAGTTGTAACAATCGTAAGTAGGGGCAGGCCTGTCAACCTTTGGATTTCTCTACATGTTGAAGTTGTGTGTATGAGGCTGCAGTTGGAACAATCACCAAAATCCAAAACAGAAGTACAGCCAGATTAAACAGGGCGATTACGTAAGCTTTAGCGTGTCCAGCTACCTACATTGCTTCCAAGGCAGTGGAGCTCATTGTTAGCTGACTACATTAGTTTGTGGACTTGCGGGTTACACGTGAAACAAAACAAGAGCGTTTTTCCTGCAGCTGATTGCACAGCTAAGCTAACGCTAACCTGCTTTTTATTGAATTTATTGAAAATTATATTCTAGCAAATCAGTAGGAAACATAAAAAAAAAAAAAAAAAAATCTGCTTTAAAAAGACTTTTCACACAATTAGTTAATTTTATCTTGATTAGCTAGCAGCAGCTAGCAACGGTGGTCATGTTAGCTGGCAGTATAGAATTAACAACTACACATGTAATTTTATGTGAAATGTGAAAATTACTATGGATTGCGATGGACTTAGCAAATAGTCAACTGCTATCCTTTTCATTAGCCATGACAACATTAGAAGTGGGCCTATACTCATGGATATTTGCAAGCTGGAGTTTACAGTAGTTAGGAGTAGCTCTTTTTTATTTACGTAGCAGCGAATTATAGCCCAGCATCTGAGCTCTGATGTTAGAAAGTCAGCTAGTTTAGATAAACCTTCACCGCTTAAAGAAAGTGGACTGGACACAGTACGCCACCATGATTTTAAGCCAGCTGAAGATGAGGACCGGTGGTAATGATGAGCGGTTGCACTTCTGAAATGTCTCTTATACCAATGACTCTATATCATTACTGCAGACATGTGTGTAGCTGACATCTTCCTCTCTAGTAATCACTTCCCATGTCAGTTTTTAGCACTTACAGGAACGTTAACTGAATGCCGCAAATATGCGAGGATTATGTTTCAAAGCATTCAATGAAGGGTTATTTGATATACTTTACTGTAAACACTGACAGCGTTTCATCTTGTGGTTGGCAGTAGCTCAGTTTTACTGTGTTTCAGCTCTCAGGGCATTTCTCTGAATGCTGCAGAGTGTAAAGTCTGTATCTACAGTAGATTTTTCCATAGGGGTTTCAGACATTGTAGATTTAACGTGAAATTTGATGGTTCATGGTTGGAGAAACACTGCGCCTTAATTTTTAATGCAGAAACCAAATGTGGACATTTTTCAGCAAGACTGTTTGTTGTCATGTGTAGGGCAAACTGAGTTTCACTCAACAAGGTTATGGGTTTCTCTGTTCTTGTGAAGAAGGCTGATCTCAAAGAGTCAAAAATTATCGTAGTGTGTGCCTCATGAATTTACATTTTCCAACTGTCAGCTCAAACCTGAGTTTTATATAATTATATTTTATATGTTTTTGATTATATATTTTGATTTTTAAATTTTTTAGCATTTACAAAGTTATGGCACATTCAAACTTTACCTTGACAAACCAAGAACTCTCCATTAGCCCTTTGAATAAATATATTAGACATAATTGTATATTAAGATTATCAATTAAAGGGGTTACTTGTAGGTTTTGCTATAGCTACATTAGCATAAACATCTTTTTACCCACAAGTCTAGAAAAGGGGTTCAGCATCAATCATCGTTCCTCTAGAGGTGGAAAGTGATTCTTGTTTTCCTTCTATGTCTATCCTGTTTTCTTCCACGCAAATTAGCATGCTAACCAGCTAGCCCCTGACCATTTCATCACTTTCCAATAGTGAGCCAATGTAGTGTCCAGTCTGCCCTGAAGAAGTGGTGAATCTCAGGACGTATAATAATCTCTGATTTTGTAAACACAATGATGGTTGAAGCTCTTGGCAAATGACCATCACCACCACCTGCTCCCAGCAAGAAACCACATATGATGGCAGCGAAAGATGTAAAAATAGATCCTTTAAATAAACAAGGCAGATAACATGGACATGTAATTGCCAGGTTTGCAGGGCAAGATAGAACTATACAGTTCATCCAGATCTGATCATACTAATTATACATAAAATAACAATAATGTACCAAAGGGCTGATGTTTAATCAGACAGGTATGACAAAAATGCACACATCAGGGCTCTGAAACAATCATATCACAGATGATGTTCATTTTCTGACATTTACCTGAACAGTGATGATTAAAACAATATTCAGACCAAGATGTCCATCTTGTTCTCATACGTCAGTTCTCCTCACCGGGCTGTATGAGTCACATCATCTCAGCAGACAGAAGAAATAACAGTCTGAGCTTGTTTTAGAAATGTCATAATTTGTCTTATTTTTCACTGTGGATTCTGTCTTTTTTTTTTTTTTTTTTGGCTTATTTTTCCTGACATGTCATATTTACTGTTTGTCTTCTCCTTCAACAGGTGATGAGTGGGATTATATCATGTCTGAAGTACAGGGAACATTGGAGTTTTCTGTAGAATTGCACAAGTTTCACAATGTGGATCTCTTTCAGAGGGGGTAAGCACTTTATCTCTGCAGAAATCACATCTCTGGAGTCCTGACTTTTGTTTACCTGGTGTCACAACTGGCAAGTCAGCAGGCTCACAGAACGTATTCATGATGATTGCTGACAAAGGACCCACATGTTTCTATTTGTCATAAGTAGCAGCTTTTTTTAAAAAAAAAAATTCCCACTCTTTTTCTTTCTTCTACAAAAATGTACCTGAGTTAACAGAAAAGACTGAACTGAATCCAAAACTTGTAGTATTTTCAAGGCCCTGTTCACACTTGCCATTAAATGTGCATCTTGGGTGATCCCATTACAAGTGAAGAGTTTTAGGTATGTTCAAATACATTAGACTGCATCTCGTGCATGTTGACTGACCACTTGTGACCAGATCTCACTCATCTGCTCTATTTGCAAAAAACATGTCAATCAACTCTGACCAAAGACCAAACGTGATGGTGTTCCCAGCCACTCTCACTTTGACAGATGGGTTCACCGTCTGGTTCACTTCACTGGCTGAGGGAACCAATAGGCTGTGTAAATCTTGATCATGAATTTAGATTTCACTCATTTGAATAAAAATAAATAGATAATTATTAGAAACTCAATATGTGGTGGTCAATGTTAAAATTGTAGTTGTGTAAAAATATCTTCAGTTCATTATGAAACTTACTAATTAGACTGTGGCATCAGTTGAGTGGGTGGTCCACAATTTTTTTTTATCACATTCACGTTCCTAAATGAATGTGGCCAAATGTGACCCAGACTACCTCCTGTGGTCTGAGCAATGAGATCTCAAACATCTGTACTTTGAGCTGCTTATAGTCAGCCATGACTGGAAGGAAAATAAAAATAATTTCTTGAATTTGACAGTTGATGTGAGCATGGCAATATATTCCCGCATTGCAGATAATCTTTGCTAATTAATTTAGGTTGTTGGTTAGTAGTGGTAGTTAAAGAAAGAGAGCCCTGACCTCTGTTTAAGATACATTTTCCCTCCAACCAGTTATAATCTTGCTAAACAGGAAAAAAAGGATAGATACTAATAAACATATGAGTCATCCTGGAATGATGAAGAAAGAATTCGATTTATTTGGTAAATTAAATTGATGTACCATCTTTCCACTGCTGCATGGGCTGACATTTAGATTTAGATACTCTCAGACTAGAATCTGAATTTTTGTCACAGCTCAGGATTTGACTGACTCAACAAAAGAAAGGGCAGAAGAGGAAAACCAAAAGCTGCGACAGGGAAAAAAAATAAATAAATAAAAAAAAAAAAATAAATAAATATATATACACACGCAGTGGCAGGGTCTGAAATGACAGGAGTTAGTGATAATGGCAAAGACAAGTAGAAGAATGAATGAATGCATGACTGAACTGTGACAATTTTTGACATCTGTCTTGCCAAATGAAAAAAAATATGCCATGAAATGTAACTTCTGTCAATACAATTTATTGTGACCAGAAAATGGAGAAAAACAACTGTAGGCTCTAGGAGCTATTGTGGAAATTGAAGGAATATCATCCATAACAAACAGCAACTGGTATATGTGTGTATATATGTGTGTGTGTATGTATGTGTATATATATATATATATATATAATTTGAGAGATAGGTGATAATAACCACGACAGATCTATCTGCCGATCTAGCCAATATCTAGGACATTCACATGCTATAAAGAACATACCAACACATACCACAAAATACTAGAGGAATATAATAATTGTCAAAACAAGAAACCAAGAAGAATATTGCAAATCTTATAAACTCAACAGAAAAAAACATATATATCATGTATACATATCATACAGAAGAAGTATGTAAAGATAACAGGACGTTATGGAAGAATGTCTATAAGATATAATGCTATTTAAGATACTTTCATAAAGCAATCGTCACACTTACTCCACACAGAAAAGCAGCTACCTAGAAAGCAAGAGAGAGCTAGCTAACATCATATCAAGCTTAAGCTAACAGGTGGGATCCTTTCTGTAACTCAAAACTATCCATATTTCATAACAAAGTGTGATGTTCTGATGAGTCAGTTTGTCACTCATCGTAAATAAGGCAAGCTAGACAGCTAAAGGCAAGCCAGCTAAACAAACAAACAAACAACAACAACAACAAAACAACTAGCTCGCCGCTAACTCTGCTTTTCATTGTAGTGTGGCAAAGCTAACATAAATAAATTCATATGTTTGAAGGCATATTCTTTTTCTGTGTACAAAAGACATTTTTATTTGCTATTTAGATTTGTGGGGTAAAATAATATGCCTCAAAAAGTAGAAAGTGGAAGCATTATAACCGCTCCAGCTGCACTTTCAAGGCAATAGTAACCTTATGTATACAAATGTATAGATTACACAGAAACAACACATTTAGATAGATAGAATTGATGGACCAATCAGCAGAGAGTCAGATGAAACATTTTTCCAGTTATTTTTCTGTGATATTCCATGCCGTAAAAAAGGAACATGTTTATTCTGCCATGATGCGTCTGCAGGAGGATTAAAACCTCTCATCTGGCGGGCCTTCGGCCCGTTGAAACACCAGCTTTATCAAAATGATTTTCCCTCCTCAAATGGGCTGGGCTAAAGCTTTATCATGGTAATCCCTTCAGCTGAGTGCACTAATATGTTTGTTTTTACCAGTTCCCATGTTGCTTTCGATAGCAGCAGCAGAGATCTGATGCGAACACTAAACAGAACTGGATCCCAATGTAAAAAACGCTGCGGAATAAGAACAGTTCAGTTACCAGGACCTACACGTCCCCCCACACTGAAATGTAATTGCTGAAATCAATACTAATCCCTGTGCCAGACTGGGGACCATGCAGCTGTACACTTAAGGCCCCAGTTGTACACAGATTGCATTAAAAATAGTGATTAAATCTGCATTTGATTTGTAAAGAAGGCAATGGCAATAACCACAACACTTTTAGTTTCCACTAATGCAGGAGTCGTAGATTGCTTCAGATACTTAAATCAAAGCCAAATGCATTCGCTTAATGTTATTTATTCCAGGATTAGTGCAAACAAAATGTAAACTTCTGATAAGCAGCCTTTTATACCAAGTAGTTCATCTAAAAAAAGTTGATTTGAAGTTGAAAAATAACCATTGAGCACAAAGATCTATGTATCTTTAAATTAAGAGGTAGGATCAGCTTCTGGCCAGTGACTATCAGCCTTTAAAACCTTTTCTATGCTCTCCTCTGTCAAGCGTCCACCTTTAGGAGCGCTGTCACTAACACACTGATGTGATGACTGTGTTCACTTTGGTCTCTTAGATTGCCGATGTGTCCCCCGAGAGCTGAGATGAGCTTTTACACAAAGCTGCATCGACTTGAACTGTCAGAGTAACCTTTTCAAAGATGTGTATCCTTGGCCACCTGTAGTCTGGAATGCCATGTAAATAATCCATACATGAGCCAACCCGTTTCATAACACTGTGCTGATGTATCCTATTATTTTACAAAATGTAATAACCTCATTTCCCTACTTGGATCAATACATTTTCCCTTAAAAGGTCAATGTGGGATCCCAGTACCATTATGATACCATATAAAGTCTATACTTAATAGTCTGTGAATAGAGGCGTATTATTATGTCTTTTTCATTATTAATAACCATTTGCCCTTTATCCTTTAATAATTTAGCTACATTAGTGCCATTCATGGCTTATTTTGTTTAACATGACTTTCTTAACTTGTCATCTATGTCGTGGCGAGCACTTCTGAAGCTTTGAAACTGCACTCATCACGAATATTATGTAAAACCTGTCTTCACGATGAAGAAAAGCATCGCGTATTCTACCCAGACACATATCCATAATTCAAAGTTAGGTCACACTAGGTGGCAAAAATGCAACCTCAACACCAATGTGATTAAATTCCCTAATTGTCATTTTTTATGGTTCTGTGCCGGCGACAGTCAGAGTCATAGGCAGTTGTTTTCGGGTCCTCATACAAATGTATATACGTTCAATTCTTCTGAACACCTTGAGGGAACGTTAACAAATTTAAAATGAAATGATTCGATTTTGGCGAAAGGTCACCAACGATCAAGGTCACTCTCGCTTCACAAAACATTTTTTTGGCCATGACTTAAGAATTCATGTGCTAATTATGACAAATACACTTAAAACCTTTATTAAATTCCTTGGAAGTCTTGAACAGACATGGATGTAAATTGCAACTTGATTAGTTGAGGTAGGCGTACAAACGAAAGGTGGGGACAGAGTGAAAGTAGTAAAGTTGTTACTCTGAGAAATTAAAATACAGTGTGAATTAATGAGGCACGACAGACTTATGCCACTAAGACACGTGAAATTCTAGTGTCAGGTATGATCATCAGTGAAAAATGTTCATCCACAATAGGTCACTCATTGAATGTGTGTGAATACCAAACAATAAAGTACAGCATATTCATTTTATTCTAATCATATTATCTATTCCCTGTGTGATTGTGTTAATTTTATCCTCAGTTTCTACCAGGTACGAGCAGGGCTGAAGGTCTCGCCTCGAGTTCCCCACAGGTTGATATCAACAACGCAAGACAATGCAGGTAGGCAAAGTAATGTTTACACACACGCACTCACTCTCTCTCTCTCTCTCTCTCTCTCTCACTCACCGACATGCTCATGCACAATCTTTGTACATGTCGCATAGACTTGACCAGTCTGTCAACACTATCCTCAGTCTTATCTGCAGTTAAGCTTCCAATTTGCTCTATTGGTTCTCAGTAATCGTAATCTGGTTTTGCACTTTTGCTGAACGAACTTGTCGCCTGACACATTTGTTCAGCACACACCAACTGTTTTGAAATGTGTGGAGCATGAGGGTTTTAGGTTTTGCAGACCGTAACTCATATTCAGTCATGGACCGGCTGCAGTTTCCTGTGGTTTCTGTCTGTGGTCATTCTGCATGTCTTTGAGCTCACGCTGCCAAGTTTTCTATTTTTTAGTCAATCAGTCTTTTTGCAATCGTTTTATATTTCATTGCCTTTATTTTGTGCGCGGTCTCTTTTTAGTCAGTCAATCCATCTTTGTTGGCATTTTTTGGTAATTTTCCATCCATATGTGGTCGTTTAGTGTCACTTCACAATCATAATGTGTCTTGTTTTAACAGTTTTCTGATATCTGATTGTAGTTGTTTTGTATCTCATTGTAGTCTTTGTTTTTGTGGCATTTTTGAATCTTTGTAGAAATTCTCAATCATTATGTGTCTTATCTTTTTTGGCTCATTTGTGGTCAGTCTCCATGTGGTCTTTTTGCATCTCTCTGTATGACTTAAAAAAAAAAAGTTAACACACCCAAGTGGTCAGGGCATCAACATTTCTGTTTTGAAAGTCAAACAAACCTCAGGTTTGGGCCTGTTCAGTGATCCATGTTTTCTCCTATATACGTTTAATTAAGTCTAATATATCAGAGACAATATCCCTGAAGTGCAGCAGCATAAATACATACAGAGTCATTACTCTTCATCACTTTAGGTTAAAGACATTTTCTATTAACACTGTAATATAACTGTATTATATAAATCAAACAAATATGTTTCTGTACTATTAACACCGACAGGTCAACAGTTATATTCTAATCAAACATCATCACGGCCTTCAGATGTGACCTTAACTTGACTCTAGTCTCCACAGTTTAAATCATGTTTGAACATGTTGGTCATCATCCACAGTGACGCCAACGTCCAACAGGACGAGTGTGAGAAAATCTCACCACATGGTCTGTGTCTGAATTACACACATTGTGTTGGTCATATGGTTGTCTTCAAAGTCAGTGTGTAGACAATAATATTTTGTGATATATGTTTAGTACACAGTCGTGCAGGGAGCATAAATTTACAGTCATCATGTGGACGTTCAACATCGTTCTCTGGATTTGTAGTCGTCTCACAGATTCATCCCTTTGTGGCTTGGCTGTATTCCTGACCTCTATGGATTCAGATGAGACATGACTAGAGACATTAAAATAGAGCTATCTCCAGATGCCAGAGGAAAATATAACAACCATATATTACAATCTTCCAATATTTTATTTATTTTTTTGACTTTCTCAAGTCAGTGCAGAGAAACATGGAGAGAGAGAGGGATATGACGAACAGCAATGGTCCCCTGGCTAAGAGTCAAACAAATGGATGTTGCAGTTATGTAGTATGTTCCTGAAACATTAGGAGACCTAGTCCATCTGTTTGCTGAGTAGTGGATAGTAGTAGTAGTAGTGTAGTGGATTTACCTCAGAATTTGTCAGATTGTTTAATATTAAATCTGGTTAATCATTTGTATCAATAATACACTGTTGAATTTACTGTACATAAACAACAACACCCATAAAGTACAGCAGGAAAATACTTTGCTCCCTTTGAATTTGAACTTGAACTAAATGCGTGTCCCTGCCATTGTCCCAGCCTTTAGAGTTACACGTCAGAGAACGGGAGTGGTGTCTGGGAATTTTATGGCTCCACCTTGTCTCAGTGATTTAGGACTTTTGGCTGCGTTTGGTTTGAAGACAGACTGACTCACACTGCAGAATATAGCTTGCATTTATAATAGCATGGTTTTCCAACATCAAATTGGTAAAAAAAAAAAAAAAAAAGGTTTCACTTGTTTCAAATGGTTCAGTTTTGTTGGTTTTGTCTGTAATGATGCAGTGATTTGTGGAAGCTCCACTGGGATTATGGGAGGAACATTTTCTCTTGTCATTATAAAGGATTTAAGACTGAATGAGGCTGAATAGGTTTAAAGCTGGGCATGTTTTGAAACGTCTCACTTCATGGTAGACTATATTTTGCACCTGAGCAGTGCAGGTATCGCACCACATCTCTTGTCAAAACGCAAACCTGCTGCTGCAGGTTGTGTGTTGGAGTTTGGATGTTGTGGTTAGTGAATAAACAATACATGTAAAGTATGCCTGAGTAGTAATGGTTTGAATCAAAGGGTCCCAAATTATGAACTGCAGATTCTTTCCTTCATACCACAAGAATGTGAACGAAAACTAGACCCTCACCTTTCTGGCAAAATAAATCACAATTTGAGCAACACGCGTCATCAGAAATCAATCATTTTAATTCTGCCTTTTCACCAAAAACAGTACAATGAAGAACGTTTTACATCCCTCTATAGCTTCCAAGCCTGGAGATACACTTTCCTGTGCATCAATTACTGAGAAGCATTTGATTTGTGAGTTGAGGGTGAAAACCTCACTGAAGAACAGGGTTGTGTGCACTTATGCTGTTTATAACTGTTGTACTAGAGTAGTGACATGACCCTGTATGTCCAGTTGTTGGTGATTTATTCATGTCTAACAAGGAAGTCTGCGCTGTTTGTTGTCAAACCTCCAGCAACTGACTTAGACTGTGAAGCAATCTTGGTGCGATGGCCAAGTTTATTTTGCTGTTGTGCAGTGATAAATACTCCATTTAGGAGTAAAAGTTCAAATCTGACTGGTAAGTTGTGAACACTGAGCGTTTAGTGATGGAAATAAAGTGATTTCACAGTTAGATTGCCTGTGAGGCTGCAGAGAAGCTCTTTACCACACTTGGCTCCAAATGGCTAAAATGAAGAGGATCCCTAGTCATATGACTAAAATGGATGGAGTGTAGCTGTGCTTCATTTCTTTTAGATCACGTTTGGGAGGTTGCAGGTTGCCCCTGTGGCGGTGGTACCTGGTAGAGTGCATTCCACTTATGCTCAGCCCTTAATGCAGCAGCCCAGGTCCAAACCCACCCAGGCCATTTGCTGCATGCCATCCTGTCTCTCTCTCCACAGCTTCTCTTTCACTCTCTCACTAAATCTATCACAATAAAGCAAAAAAAAAAAAAAAGCCAAAAAGAATAGGTAGTTAAAAATGTTGTTTCACATTTGAAGTTTTTCAGATGTCCCTCTGGCCTGGTGATGGGGACAGGGAGACATTTCCCTTCTCCATAGAGCCCAGGTTTGTTTATTTCAGCCTCACAATTGTGCAGCTGTTACTGATATTAAATAAAGAAATAACAAAAATAATATACCTGGGAGGTTCATCTTTTGGCAGAACATTTAAGTTTTAACGATTGTCTCGAAAACTAATTTCAACATAGGTTTGCTTCTTAATCAAAGTACACTGCAGACAACCAGTAACCCACAAGGTAAAAGGTAATAAACTCAGCACTTTACTTTATACACCGTGTGTTTTACATCTTTGAATTTCTAAACACTTGCAGATGGTTCCTATCATAAAAGATGCCTCGCGCCTTGTCCTCTTTTGTATTCATAGGTTGCGACACAGTGTTTCTAAATCTACCCAAGCGTTAAAATTTGGATCTCTGGCAATGCAGGAAGCCGTTTCACTGGCAATACTGATTCACAGTAATAACGGCTATTTTTAGCTTGTCATGACTTGAGCACCGTGTGGCGTGTGTGTTTTCTGATCTAGCTGTACATGTGAGGACCATGCAGCCCTCTGTTCCTGTGAGGACATTTTGGTTTGTGAGGACATTTAGATCCTGGTTGTGATTCAAGGCTCAGTTTTGATTGATGTTAAGTCCTGGACTTTAGTTTTAGGCATGTTGCTCCTGTGGTGAAGGTAAACGCTACAAGGAAGACTCTGTATCAGTGTTTTCACAGCTTTAGAAGAGCCATATTTTGTGTGTGTACATGTGTGTTGGCAGGGAGGTGGCTTATTGTGAAGGCAGTGTGTCTTAGTCTGAGCTGTGACAGTGATTCATGTCATTTAGAGTGTTTTCTCCGAAGACACAGTGACAGGACTACCAGCAGGGAAGACTATCTCATCACCCTCATTATGGGTGGAGAGAAATCCTAAGTAGCCAAAATATTAATAGATACGCAATGGAAATGATAAAAATAGCAGTTCAGTAGTCTTGCTCCCAATAGTCTATTTTAGGGCGCTAAATCCTGGAGGTGCAGTTTTACATGATGTCAGGTGAGGAGGAGAAGGAAGAGCATTGTCCAGCTGGAGGAGGATTCGGTCTATTGTTGCTGTACATTGCCTTAGTCTAATGTGTGTAAATACAGACAAATCTTCACTTAACATAACACACACACACCCACACACACCCACACACACACACACACTGAAGTAATTAAAGCTTCCGTGAAATTAGCTTATCTGCTTTCTTTCCAGTGAATGAGTTCAGAAGATTGAAATCGATAACATGTCTATGCAAAGAAGTGGCTATGATCAATACTGTCATAACACCAGTGAATCACGTGACTACTTTCATGTGAAAGGTGGCTCTCACATTGATGAACTCTGCTGTTCCCCTCAGCTATATGCAGCATATTAGCATCAGTTCATGGTTTTGATTTTCCCAGCCAGCAGCTGTTCACTCTCACTGGCTTCATCAGCAAAGTGTGTTCAGCAAAGTTAGCAAGTCGCTGGCAAACAAAGTGGAGCATTTAGTGGTTAAAGCGCCACATATTTCTTACAGGAGTTCGTGGAGACCAATACAGAGGTAAACTGAAACAACACTCCTCTCATATTGTTTTGTGTGCGCTTGATGTGTAAATGGTTTGTTTGCTAGAAAGGTCATTATACTACATTATACTGTCACCTTTAAAGGTGGTTTAATTTTATCTTTATAAATTTAAATTTCATCTTCCCCAAGGGGCCAAAAGAAGATTTAGAATTGGATTTGAGCTGAAAGCACAGTGAAAGCAGCCAGCCTGATATTGCATCTCTTTTGTTGAACCCATGAATTATCAGAGATTCAAAGCTGACAGTTTCTCAGTTCTCTGTGGTGTTAACTATTTCTTGGTGAACAACAGCTGAACGACAGCTGGATGGAGTGACTCATTTTATCAAATTCATGTACGCACTACACATTCTATATGCCACAATGGATGACAGCAAAAGATGTTGCACTGCAGAGCTGGAGAAATTATTTTTATGTAAAAAAATACACATCTTAAATAAGTCAGCTTTGTAGGTGTTGGTGGTCATATTTTTTCTCATTGGAGAGAGCAAGGCTACTTATTTCCCCCTACTACAAGTCTTTATCTTCTAATCGCACACACTGAGAGAAGACAATTCAATAAGCCTTTCCAAAAAAGCCTTAAAGATTAATGTCTATCAGCCTGGGTAAATTGTCACTTTATTAGATTCATCTTGCATGACATGCCCGTCTTCAATTTATTTCTATACATAGCTGCTCTAAAGCACTGCAACCTATATATAATCCACTGACGGCAATCCTATATTATACTAGGCATATGTGTCAAATAAGGAACACTGCAGCAACGTATATTACGATGAGGATCATATCCATATTGTAATTGGAAGGCTGCTGCCTTCCCCTCACCCCCTCCCCTCCCCTATTTGCAACTCCTTCCACAAGGTCGTGTATTAAGCCTGTACACCTCACAGGCTGAATCCTGAGCATAAATGCACCAGCCAGCACTCAGAGCAGCGACAGGAAATACATTCATCATACACAGACACAGGAAATAATCCCTTACTGTGTTCTCTGTGAAAGTGTATGCTTGACATTTCAATTGTCTGTGCCCTTCAGACAAATGAATTGTGTGTGAAGGATCGCGCCACACACTCAACCAAAGCATTTAATGACTGTGATTCACGCACAATAGCATGGTGATTTTCAAGTCTGAATGTTAACAAGTAGAACTGGATTTCCGTTTACAGTCAGTCCAACTGCTCGGACTAAGATACTCCCTCGTCTTAGTATCATGAAGAGTGAGTCTGCGTAGAGAGTTTTGTGTGTTTCGCTGATAGGGAGTGACGAGCACACACCCACACCCACACCCACACCCACCCACATACGCACACAAACACACAGACACACACACACACACAGCAGATGTAGAGCACCAGAGGCTGAAAAGCAGATTATTTCCAGCACAGACTTACTGTGGCTAAAGCTTAAGGGCATTTCAGCAGGTTTTAATGTGCAGGATGTGATAACGCCCCAACACCTGTGAGAAACTGCAGTGTACCAAAATGTACGAACGGGGCCGGTTTGATGTGTTTCTGTTAGTTTAACATGAATGAGAGCTGTAAAATCTATTTTAATCACATTTATATCCAACAACAACAGCATGGAAATTGAACATAGTAAGTTTTTTTTCATAGTGTAAGCAGGGCGTCCAGGAAATGAGGTAAACCTTTCTGCAAATTGTAGTTTACTTGGACATTTACAGACCATTTATGCCAGTTAAAGGAAAAAGATAAATGAAACATATCTGCAAAGATTCTCAGTGATTTTTCTTATTATGACATAATTGTGACATAATTTTGAGCTTTAAGAGTAATTTTTTTTGATAGAATTTGACTCTTATTGTTGTCATGCATGATATTTTAAAACCTTTAAATATTTATGGGCAAGTTGACTCATTTTAAATTGTTGACATGCATTATTTTTAATATTATTTGACTTTAAAAGTCACAGCCGTCACTTGCAGTCTCATAATTAATTTTGTTTTATCATTAGTAATTTTATTTTTCTGCAGGTACCATGTTGATGCTATTAATCTTTATTCAACTGGCAGATATGAGCCTCCACAGATATTTAAGTCACACTGAATTTTGTGACAGAAGAAATAAGATACCATTTCCAGCCCGTGTCGGTGTGGCCTGCAGCTTATGTTGACTAAATGTGAACAAACTGTAGATGGATTTCGTCAGAGATTAATGTGTAACAGGAGTCTGAGCTACTTGTATCACTGCGGCCACAGCAGCTGCTGTCCAGCAAACATTTAAAGGCCCACTTTCATTCAAACAGGGAAAAACACATTTTGTACTTCAATACACTTCACGTCAAATAAAATCCAACGCGACGCAATTGTGAACCGCGAGTTCAACAATTGAGACACTAACATTAAAAGATTTACAAAAGATAGCAGGTGTGCATGGATGTTGTATTGGATAGCATTACATTTTACATTGTACAGGTACTGCTCTCTGGTTTTGCTTCCCCCTTGTATGCAAACAGTACAGCTATCAATGTCGAAGCAGTGATCTCAGCAAAGCAGCTTTGTTATCAATCTCTTATCACTTCTGCTCCCCTGGTACATGGTGTAATGTTTAATCAATGCAGTAAAACAAACTGGCATTCAAACGGAGTACAGTATGTGTGAGTGTGGAAAAATAGCAAGGGCAACTGCAGCAGCTACAGTTCATTGATTTTATGACTTTGGCCACGCTGAAGAGCCACCCAGCACAGGAGAGAGGGCATCAATGCACCTGGGGGAGGTTTCGACTCCCTCACAGGTCAAATGTACACAGAATCATTTATGATAATGCGTCTTAACAGTGGAGAGTCTTTAATGCACCAATCCTTTTGTTTTGAGACAATGAAACATGTCAGACCGTGCGAGGCTAACACAGAGCTACGACTCCATCCACATACATCCCCAGAGGGATTACGCCGTCTCCGTCACATATCCTCCAAGTCTTTGACAACAGTCATGCTCCCACACATCTTACGCCATTGAAGCTGGGGCTGCTTGATGCTGCAAGTAGTGACAGCATTATCGTGGGGGAGGGAGGCCTGCGGAGTGAGAAAGAGTAGGAATGAGACAGAAAAGAGCACAACCTCAGCAGGGGATTTCAAAGACCTCTCACAGCTCCCAGCTGGACGGCAACTCTGCCTCAGTGACTGCAGTCCTGCCAGGGAGAATGCGCTAGTAGCAACGAGTGAAACCTCGAAACACAAAGGAGCTGGAGCATGGGAAACAGGAAAAATCGAAGCACCACAATTGTGGGCATACATAGTTTTATGCAGAAATGTGTTCGCCACATAAAAATCCATTTTTCACCTGCTTGCTGTGCTTGAAAATGTGTGTAGAGCACAAGCATAACTGACTATGCATAATAAAAAAGTCCATGCTATGAAAGTTTCCTCCTGCATCCTGCACTGCATCAGCACTGTCAAGACTGTTTTGTATTGGTTAATAACGCTTGTGGGTCAAAGTGGAGTAATTTCACTAAGTGGAATTAAATGAAATCAACGCAAAACTTTGGCATTTTAAATTCTGATCTGACCTGACCTTCAGAGGAGAAGATTCATTTTCATGTCTGCATGTTAAATATGAAGTCACAACCAGCAGCTGTTATCTTAGCTTAGCATAAAACCTGGAAGCAGGGGAAGCAGCTAGCTTACTCTATATAGCTTTAAGGTAACAAAAAGCAGCAACTCTAAACTTGTACTCTTACTAACTGTCATGTTGTATCTTGTTTGTATCGACCAGTATAAAAAAGAGATATTAAAAAATCTAGATACAAGTGTTACTTTTTTTTTTCTATTTCCACTATGAAAGAAAACATATTAACCAAAATGTTGAGTTATTTTCTCAAGTCTGCTTAGACTTAAAAGGGACATGGTTAACCATAAGATAGTCACAACTTTTTCTATGCATACTACGTTGTTAAATGGCTCATTTAATGTTTTCAGCTCTGCAGGATATTGAACGAACACAAAACTAGAAGCTGACTTGAGAGACATGGACATAAATGACAAGAAAACACACACACACAAATGTCTGCTACTGTTATACATATTTTTAAAATGTGGAAACATATTCACAAAACTTAGCTCATGTTTCTAGAGCAGAATGGACACACACAAACCCCTCTCAACTCCCAGCAAGCATTTGAAAATGTCAGGTCAGACTTTCAGAAGACTTTCACAAGACATAATGCAAATATTAGTAGTATGTATTTACCACAATGAAGGCGCGGATGTAACTCCACGTATGATATTCAGTGTATTCCTGAGAGAACTCGTAACTCATGTTTGATGAGTTAAATATTTATATTTAATATTGTTTTATGGTGTACAGTCTCTGCATGTTTTGACATTTATGTAATATTACATTGTATTTGTGTGACATTATGACTACATCCTAACTGGCAAAATGCTGTAGCATTGAACTTTTATTTATTGTTCATCCTGTTGTGTCTCAAATCAGGAGAATGCAGCTTCAGCTCTGCAGGGGTTTACGACGGCACCGTGTTCAGCCGGATATTTCAGATCCTTTACAGAAATGAAGAGATTGTGGTGAATGACTGTATGATCTTCAAAGTCCACCTGCTGTTGGATGGAGAAAGGGTGAGTCATGCTGTTGACATTTTCTGTACACATTCTCACACTTCCTGTTGAAGCAAAAAAGAAAGAGAGAGAGAGAGGGGAATGCCTTTTGCCTGCTTGCATTTTATCAGTAGCCTGGCTCTAAATTGCATGACTGATAATTACAGTGGAAACAGCTGTGGAACAGTTTTGCAGCTCGTCTCTTCACGACATATTAAATAGCCATTTATAAATGCATTTTTCTCATGCTTTCTTTCCTCCTACACTCATGTCCCCACTCCTACCGCTGGACACGAACAACACTGTCTTCTCATAACCTAGAGAGTTGAGCCAGTTAATTAAAGCAGATAAAGTATCTAACGTGACGAGTGAAGAAGTGATATTGTGACGTTAAATACTGAAAAAGCATTACTGCTCTGCCATGTTGTTGGTAGACTTCAACACTAACATGCTAACTCCACAAGTGTTGGCAGCTAATCCACACGTCCTTGATGCCGATGTGTGCGAAGAAGTGACTTTTTGGCCATGCTCGCAGCGTAGCACTAGCACTGACAGTCTCTGTCTGTGACCCTTGAATAATGAATCTCAGCAACAGCTGATGCTGCACATTGTTTTTTCAGTGCTAAATAACAAACATTGGCGTGCCCAAAGCTAAACGAAGACAGCGAACAAAAAAAAAAGGTTGCTGGGCCTACTATGAGCATGAAGATACTACTACTAGGTTTGTACTCACTGTTTGAGTCTCTGAAACATATACATTTAAATTCTGCTAGCCTACAAATGTTAATATTATAGCTAACGTGGGGCCACAGGGGCCCCCGAGATGGTGTAAACTGCACCTACCAATGCCAAGCTCACAGCACAGGGCAGCACAGATTAATGCTGTAATAAAAATATGCTTTGAGACTTTAGTCATTAAAATTTGACACAGATTCCACATTTATATTCATATGTACTCATATGGCAGACACGTTTGTCCAAAGTGACTTACGATTGAGGGACTTCATTAAACTTCAGCGCAGTAGAGAGCCTTGGTGTAAGTATTAAGTAATATATCTATTAAATAAGTGCAGGAGGACATTTAAGAAAGGGCAACAAAAGTGCTAGTTAGACATGTATGCTATGAATAGTTCATCCAAGGGGTGATGACTTAACAGACTTTAATTTGTTATTGGTCTGTAAAATACAGCATTGCAGAAGAAATATTAGGGAAAATATATTCTGCAGCACTTTCAAAACAAAGTTCACAAAGTGCTTTGACGATTAAACCAAAAGCAATACCAGGCAAGAGGCTCAGGCTCATGTTAGGAGGCAATCTAAAAAAACATCTAAAAGTCAAAATCTCTGTTTTTCTTCTCTTTCCTATCTTGTTAATCATTTTGCTCCCCCTCAGATTTATCTTTCAAGCTTCTGGAGGAGGTATGGAGTCAGATCCGACACTGGGAACAATTGATTGCTGTGTTTCACAGACACAACACTGTCTTCCTTTCCTTCCGGAGAGTGCAGAAACTGTATAGGCATAAACAAATTGATGATCAGTTGGTCTAATTACTCTTTTATCCAGTAGTGACTTTACCGATAAGCAGTGCACACCAGTGAAGGACACAAGCTTTAAAGACCATTGAGGTACGACATCTTAGCAGTTGACACATTCAGTCATCATTGAACGGGGCCTGTCTAGACCTGGGGGTCCCATCCTTTTCTTTGGGTCCCTATTTGGTACATGTTCCGTACTTTTTGAAACTAGAGATATCAGGTTTTGAAAACTTGATTCAATTATTGTCAGAAGATTGAGTGCCCAAACACGGAATGGCAAATTTTGTGTTCACCATTATAGACATAAAATCAGTATGAGGATCATTGAGTTCAATGATGTGCCTCTTAGAATTAATGTGCTTTAATTGACAGATAAATGCAAATTGCCTGTGCCCCAGACTGCGGGTGTTCAGCTCAAATGATCAGGCGTGTAAACCTGTCAGACAGTTATTGATGTACTGTCTTTTTACGGTTTAACTGTGGGCACGACCCCAAAAATCTACTCACTTTTTTTTTTTTTTTTTTTTTGGAAGCCATCGGACCTCAAATTGATCAGTGGTGACAGCGATGAGACAGGCCCGAGGCTGGGATGTGGGGCAGTTAAGATGGCCTCTCTCGAAGCTAATCATCCATATGATAGCTGTAGCTCACACATTGACATGACTCTGCACCATCTCTCATCTGCTCTCTGACACATGTCTGCAGCACAGATTGCTGTGGAGGGATCCCTGCTTCAGTCAGGATGTGGATATTCTGTCTGACATGACTTCGCATGGCTCCTTATTGTAGATGTTCATGTGTAGGTATAGAGACAGAGGAGCTTAAAGGCATATCAGATTTCAGCTGTAAGCTCTCCCAAAGGCTCCCCGCTCATTAACCTTCTGGAGGTTATCTGCTGCTGACAGCTACAGATAGCACAGACAAAAATAGCCCCTCATTTCCCCAATGTACACCCGTATGTATGCTTAATCAATCAGAGCGTCAGTATTGGACAGAGCTGCAGATCTGTGTGTTTACTCTATGTGTGTTTTGTGGAGAATGACAGAAAGAACTGTGTATAACCTTTATTATAACCAGCAACACTAACACAGCATCTCAATCTTCAAAAGACCCCATTACGTCCACTGTCGGCGCCACCTTTGTTTGCTCGTACCTTTTATTTTGCCACCTTGTTGTTCAAATTTAAATAGGCACAGCATGATACTCTATGGCACTCTGAACATGAGAGTGCTCTAATTCTGTTCAGCCCAGGCCGGATTAAAAGAAATGCAGGAATACAGTTTGTAGCCCACACAGAGAACATAAACACTAAATTAAAGAGAACTTTGAAGTGACAAAATCAGAATTGCAAAGGTACAAGGTTGGTCGCAGTGGTCTGCATGGCAAACGGTAGTATTTGTTGAACTGTATGGCCGCCATATTCTCGCTGATTACTCGATCACTCTTCCTCTCGATCGATTTCATGTTTGAAACGCTGATGAATGAGAAATGAAAAGAAAAACCCGAATAAATGAGGGGAGGACCACAATAGAGATATATAGGTCCATATAGAGAACAAGGGGTCACCAAATGTTTTGATATTAAAATATGGCACGGTGATCACAGTCATCACAGTGAGCTCCCAACCACTCATCCATCAAAGCAGAAGAGGAGGTAATATTGTATCTTTTTTTTTTTTTCTTATACGATAGCAGCATGATTTTAGGAAAAGCGAAATCAGTCTGCCTGGTCGTTGGTCCAGACCAGTGTTGTACCTTGCATTCATCTTGTAATTTATAGCCCTGTCTCTGTAAGCTGGCTCTGTAAGCAGCCATCGCATCTATTAGTCTTGTCACTTTCACGGGCGTGGGCATGTCACGTTGACAAAGGCTGTGGCTCGTCAAGCAGAGTAGGGGAGCAACAGATGTTTGTTTCGGATGGTTGTGCGTGCACATCGTGGATAATCCTGGGATCTTTTATGGGTGACCAGCTATAACTAGCTACAGGCAAGTCTTCTTGTCAAGCTGCTCCTGACTCAGCTTCCACCGCTCTGAGGTCAGGAATGATATCGACCATATTATTATATAGACGCACAGATGTGTGTGGAAACTGTAGTTGCACATTAGAAAATGACATCAATAGTCTTTCCTTGGTCGGTGTTGAGAGGCAGCAGTATCATGTAAACAGGGAAATCATCATCTCACATGAGTATAAACTGTCTCACCTTGGTCAACATGTATGATGACGAGGAGTATGGAGCAGCTTTCAATCATTTAACTCATTTTACGATAAAGTCGCATATTTACAGTCAAACCTTCCATAAACCAGTGTCACTGCGAATAGATGGGATTCACATGCGCTAACATGCACTCGCTACCAGACCAGCTACCAACTGGACGCCATGACTGCACAATATATTTACCTGGAAAATAGTTGTTTATTATTATATAGTTATTGAAGTAAAACCCCCCTTTTTTCTCTCTCTCTACAAGACCTGCAGCGAATTTGACAGGTTTAATGCATCATATTGAGGCAGGGAAATATAGGAAATGCAGGTGTGTCGTTCTCATGTGATGGTAAATTTTTTGAAGATCACTACAGTGGATTTTTTTCCCCCCTATTGTACTGCACATCTGATATGTTTACTATCAGTTCAAAGCCTCATCCTAATATTTCTTGAGTCAGGAAGGAGTGTAGAAAGGTGAAGATATCCAGGCAGAGAGCAGCAAGAGGAGAGACACTTTCAGCACAGGAAAGACAAGCAGCACAAAATCATGAGACAGGACAGGCCCTGAATTTAAGTTTTGGTGCTGCTACTGTCGTTTGAAGGTATGTTTTAGTCTGGTCTATTTCAGCCTACTATTTTGTGTGACCAGATTCAAATCCAGTGACAATCTCATGCACGCTAAACTATGATGGTTAACATCGCTGGAAAATATTACCTGCAAAACATCAGCATATTTTGCTTTGGCTGCATTTCCATAGGCAGGTTGTAATGCCTGAGTAGAAACCTGCGGTGTATAAGTAAATAATGCAACTTCTTCTCCAACAACAGTGGCAGATGTAACCTTCCTCGAGTTAATCTGTGAAACAGATAGTCTGTTGACCATCATGTTATCCACATGGTTTTAGATGTTTTGAGGACTGACTGGCACTCTTAATTCCATCATTTAGTTTTTTTCTCTTTTCTGCAATTGTTTAATGGCACCCAAAACGGAGGGTCAGCATCACCAACTGTTTATCTTAATGTGTCCTAATATTCACACAACAGACTGTGCATTAATTCAAATATTCGGGAAATTCAGTCAAAAGGCTTGTGCCAAATTTGAATGGAAACGTGAACACTGAGCCACAGCGGAGGCTGTAGACATTGTTGCAAATTCACAAATAATGGATGTCCAAAATAAGACACACCATTGTAACAGTGTTTGTCTTATTTTAATGAGGTTACTTGACAGTTTAGGTCTGTTTCCATTATTTTGTCTCACTCGTCCATGTCACATTTTTCCTGTATTGTTCATGCATTAACAACACTACTATTCCAATGTTTTTCAGGTGGAGGAAGCCTTGAGTGAGGTCGACTTTCAATTGAAGCTGGATCTTCATTTCACTGACAATGAGCAGCAGTAGGTTTTTGGACAGTTTGGAAATGAGTGTGTGAGAAAGGATGAACTCTAGACTCTCCAATGCAAACTAGGCTTGAATAAGGGCTATTATGTTCTTTGGCTCATAGCCATCCCTTTAAGCACCTGATCACAACTTCTGCGCTGACAATACATGATTACAGTGATTTGTTTGTTTGCTCGGGACAAATAGAGGAGGAGGATTGCATTCGCATAAACTAAACATTTTATTTTTGTTGGAGATGCCCTTTTATCGACCAGCAGCTGTGTATTACTGTCGTGTATTGTGTTTAAACCTTCACCGTTTTTGTCATACCTATGTGATTATAGTGTTTGTCACGACTGCACAGGACTGCACCTTCTCTATATCATAGTGTGGACTACTGCTGCTTTTACTCTGAGTCTGTATCTGTATTATAGGTCTCCATTACCATTCCAGACAAGATTCAGACTTTTTCACAGACTCTTTCTTTCAGAGTTGCAAGGACAATAAGCATGTCATTAGATTATTGTGAGCAGCAGTCCACATTCCCAGACATTTTTAATGAGTCTGGCAAAATACAAAGACATTTGACAGTGATATCTCGCGCTTTTGAAACAAATAAGTGCACCTTATAGTATCAAGGTTCATACTCTCACTCTACAAGGTCAGAAGTAACATATACAAACATCCCCTTTAGGTATGTGCAATAAAAACACTTCACTTCACTGTGATAAAGTCAGAGTTTATTTTACAATAACAAATTGATTATTTGGTTAATTTGTGATTAACTAATTTGTAACCTGTTGTTACTTTTTTTTTTTTTTTGCAAATTTATGATTTGTTGCTTGGTTTTTATTGTCCGAGCATCTGTTTCAGTGTAATTGTAATTAGCATCAAAAGTGGGGAGAATAGCAAAAACAAGTATTCTGCAGATTTTCACTTCAGTGCTGCACTAAGTGTTCTATGCAATCGTTTTTGTCATTTGTGTGCAAGTGAAACATGCACTTTTTTCATTTTTTAGGCTGGCAGAGATAATGACTGTCCCGTTGATCAGCAGTCGAACGCTCAGCCTCCACTTCCACCCGCGGAGAGGCCTCCACCACCACGTCCCTGTCATGTTCGACTACTTCCACCTGTCCGTCATTTCTGTCTCTATACATGCCTCACTGGTTGCCTTACATCAGCCACTAATCAGGTAGAGTCAAGAGGAGATTTACAATCATTCGCATTTGGCAGATTTTGAATGAACACAAAGCATGAATACCTACTTGAAACAATATAATCTCAGGGACCGAGCTGCCTGTTGGCTGAGTCCCGCCCAGGTTGCAGGGCTCAATAACATGTTTTCAATAACATCAGTCAGTTTCAAGCTCAAAATTCTTGGTATTTCTGCACACGAGGGTTCATAATTACAGACAGAGGTAGAGAAAAGTAGACTTCTCCGTTACAACTGGGGGCCGTTGATTTCACCTCCTGCTTTTATCAGCTGCTAGCTAGCGAATTAAGATAATGTTACCTTAGGTTTTTGAAAAGCCAGAAATGCTGTCGCTCTTAATAGGAGCTATTTGTAAGTGTTGCTATTGCTACGTAGCCGACATTAGCATTAACAGCTAAGTCTAGAGGAAACAGGAGTTTAGCATCAAGCTTCATTCCTTTACTCACCAAGAGCTCTCTGCAAAGGCAGAAGAGAAAACTTTTTTGTTCTGTTGGTTTTGTCAGTTGTAGAAAAATTTACATTATAGAGACTCATGGTTTTTGGGGCAAACCACAATATATGTGCAGTTGTATTTATATTGAGACCAAAGAAGAACTAAAAGAAGCGAGCACAGCGTGTTCTTTCTTGTATTTGTTTTGGCAATCACGAGGGTGTATCAGTTAGCTGTGTTAATGGATCGTTTTCCAAACACTTATGTGATGAATTCAGCTGTCAATATCATAAACTCAGTCCTTAGCCATGCATTACATAGATTACCACAGCACTTGACTGATTGCCGCAGCTCTCTCAGCTTATCTGTCTTTCTTCACACATATAAACACACAGACACACACACACGCACACACACACACATACACACACACACACACACACACAGAAACACTCATGGTTTGTCCCTGCATGTGTCCTCTCTGTTCTCTCTACAGCTTTGCACGTACAGGGAAGGGCTCCTGGCTGGGAAAGGGCTCACCAGAGAGCGCGAGCGACCCATCTGCCATGTCTGTAGAGAACCTCGTGTTCGGAGCTGGCTACTGCAAGCCTGTCATCTCTGAGGTATGTTAACCTTTAGCTGTTCAGCGGTGTTCAAATAGAAAGTCACAGAGAGTCAAAGCCCATTTAGTTTTTCACAAAGCTTAAAAACGTCTCAAAATGACCCGGGCGTTGTTCCCATTCGGCTGGTTGCCCCACTTGCCCCTTTTTTTTTTTTTTTTTTTTTTTTTTGTAAGCACCTAATGCCAAGTGATGATGTAAACGTGATCTCGGTTTAGCGGCCGATGGATTTAGCTGTGATTTGTTTTGGCATGTCATCCAGAAGCAACACGATTCAGCCCAGGAGCTGAGCAGAGAGTCACTCTGGTCTGGATTACAGATCCTGGACCTGTCTGTCGGTCGGCCATTTGTCTGGCCTCTGTGGATTCTTGGAGGCTTAAAGACCAGAGGCCAACACGGAGATTATTACTATGCTGCTCCGTGGCTTTTTATAATATCTGATTAACCCACCTGCCCAGGCATGTAGGCTCCAGGCCTCGCATGAAGTGATAGCAGCTCTCACTAGAAATGATGGTGTAGCCTTGTCACGTCCCTCTCACGCCTCTGTGCTCATTCACACTCTACTACTACAGCTAAACTGCGGAATTGCATGATGACAGAAATGATAATCCAAATTTTGTTACCATAATAATTAATCAGGATTATAGATGTTATACTTTACAATTATCTTAAATATTTTATTACACGTTTCTTACCTGAACACATACGATGCAGTGTTTTATTCAAACAGCAGCAGGTGGAAAACCTAGTCCCTCTTATTGTTTGAAACAAAAGGTTTTAAAAGTAACAAATGATTCATGATTCGAGGATCATTTTCATGATCAGGTTTTTGTGTCCTACAGAAATAAGATATATCCATGTTATATACTATATACAGATATATAATATTCTTCACAGTCAACTGAATTTACCAGTATGTCTTTAAAGGTCATTGCAATCAAATGATACTGTTGTGTGTATAGTTTATATTGCGAGACATGTGTAGTACATATTGCATAGAATTAGTGTATTAACAGATTTTTACAGGTCACCTTTCCAGTGTCAAGATACTTTTAAATTTTTTTTTTTTTTTTGCCTTTTTATGCCTTTTTATGCCTTTATTTGATAGTTTAGAGGTAGAGACAGAGAGGTGAGAGAGAAGGAGATGACTCAGGCTGCCCGCAACATAATGCACTCAGATCATGCTTTGAATTATTCTGCAGCATGGCCTTGGGACAACATGAAAAGGACTATTCTGACTGTTTCCTGGACTGTTACCACTATAAGAAGCCAAGTTCCTCCACACCTGTCTAAGAAACTGGTGCTTGCCATCATCATTTATCAAGTCACTTCCTATCTGTAGTTATTCTTTTCTGTTTGCTAATTATTCATACTTATTGTATATACAGTTGTAACGCTTTAGGTTCCTCTTTTTTTCCATCCTCATATAACATACATCTCTCAGGTCCCTGCGGACGTCACGGTCTACACAGTAAATCTTAATGAGCGACCCGGTTGCCCCCTTCCCTCCCTCCTCCTGGTTTTACTCCCACCCCTGGCTGGGCACTTTAATAAGCTCAGCGTTTAGCCAAGCAGGGGGGTTTCGTTTGATCACAGTAATGAGTTCTGCTCACAAGCGCCACGTACCACATAGCTGCAGGTGAAATCTTGCACACAACGCCGCCTCTTCCTTCACCTTTATTTATTTAGAGCTTTTCACCTGCGGCTACGCTTGGTTTTCAGCACTTTCCCCCCTCAACACCACGTCATGTCCTCTAAGTGTTATGTTGTTATTTCTGGGTGAAAAAAAAAAGAATTGCTTGTTGTAGATTTCCATTGATCTCAGCTGTTACAGCTCAAAAGGAAGGAAAAAAGGTCCCTCAGTGGCAAAAAAGGATACTTTGATTTTTTAGAAAATGATGTCAGAAGTGAGGCACCTGAGAATCTTTGGTGTCTTTGGAGGAAATAAAACATGATTCTGAGGATAAAAACTCAGAGAACATACCAGAAAAAAGCTCTTCTTTTTCAGTACAAACCGTCTCTGACTTGACGCTTAGATACCACGAAGCGCAGAGAGGGTGAATTGGAAAAAAAAAAGAAAAATGCATCCGCAGCAGCAATCAAACGCAGAAATTCTCTTGTCAGGTGAGTTAGAACTGGGGCACATCCCAAGCATTGTCAGCTCACAGAGAAACTATGGCTTTAGGATAATGACTAGTTCAAACAGAAAAATAGCAATTTTTCTTTGCCCTTCGCTCATAGACTGATCCTAGCAGGCCTCTATAAAGCTCCAAAGAATTATGAAAGTAAACATACAGATGTTCTTTCCTGGTTTGGGGATACTGCAATGCTGCAATTACAGAGCGCACACAGGTATGATGATAGGGACGGAGACTTGAGTTGCTTGGGGGCAAATTACAGTACATGCCCAGATATTCAGGCGTTTGCATGCCTTTCAAAGCTCTGAGCCCCGCTGGCGCTACCAAAACATCCCAGCCTCAGGAAGAACTTTGTCAGGTCAAGGAGCAGCAGACGAGGCCAGCCGCTGGTCATGTTCAAGGCTCTCTGGCTCTAAATTATGACGGCTGATGTGTACAATGATAGTAGTTTGAGTTGTAGGACATTAGCTCTTCAAAAAGATCAATGGGAGACATGATTAAAGCATCAAAGCTCAGATGAATTGCAGCTTTGTGGACAGAGACTTGTTTTGCACTCAACACCTACTGTAATTTGGCAATGGTGAAGTGCTGATAATATTTCTGCTACACTGTTAGAGAGCCATCTACTGGAAACATGCCCCATGTTACAGCTCATATTTAGCTAAATCACTCCAAAGTAGAGCTATTTGTCTCTTGCCATGTTCCACTGTCTCAGCAACCTACATGGCAGCTTTAGCCCTGTGTCTCACTTCTGATTTTTGAACGTCTCGGAACATGATTTTTATTTGACAATAATCAGTGAGATCAGCAGCCACCAAGAGATGAATTTACAGACATGACAGTATCTTCATGTTCCCCATCCCTCCCCTCCCCACTAATGCATCAGGGTAAACAATACAAAACACAAAAGCAGAAGAAAAAAATCAATTATAAATGTGCACACACATATATACATGCATACTAATATACACACACACACACACACACACACACACACACACACATATACATACATACATATTCTTTACATACTGAAGAATACCTTTGTAAAGAAGCAAAACAATGAAACCAAAGCAGTGACATGGTTGTAACTAATAGTAATATCTGTAATTATGTTAATGATTTACTGTGGCCCTTTAAAGATACAGTACCAGAATTTCCATGTTCATTTATGGTCACTTTTAGAAAAATTCTCTGAGCAAGAAAATAACAGGAACCACAGGATGAAAAATACACCATGGTTAAGTTTTCTAAAATTAATTTCTTTAAAGCTATTTGGTTCAGAACTTTATGAAAAGTTGGAAGAGAGTCATTTTTCCAAAGTAGAAATATATATTTCTTTGCAAAGTATGTTATAATACTTCATGCCCTGAATATTTTTTATCTAGATGAAAATCTGGCACGTTTTTAATGAATCGAAATGTTTTCATGGGAGTGAGGTAGAATTTATGGTTTAATGTTGATGTAAATGTGATGTGTAATCTTTAAGGAATGTCTAGTATTTTCATCTACAATCATCCTGAGATCTTTTCCCCAAGTCTTTAATAAAGGTTGGGAAGATGAACAACCTTCCTTTGATACAATATCATAAAATCACATGCTTTAACTCAACAAATGTGACCTTCAAGTTCTTTGCTCTCTGTGTTACATTCACTCCTTCTTATTTTTCATACTTATCTATCGAGACAATCTGTGACAACTTCCCAAACTTGTGATCTTTTAAAGGTCATAACAGGGATGCGTTACATCCTCCTGTGCCACATACACATATTCATCTGCTTTTTACAGCTCACAGCAAGCTGTGTTTAGGGCCCATTTGTTTCTAACGTCGTATTTGATCTTCCAAGTAATTGTCATGACTTTGTCGAAAAGAAACAAGCTCTTTTTAACAGGGGTCAGAGACAAGCCTACACAACTGTTGCAGTGGAGGCCGTAAAGTTCAAGCATGCTCATGTCCGTTATTAAGGCAGGCCATTTTTTGTCTGAGACATGACTGCTGACCTACATAGCAGCTGACATTTCCTCTGGGTCTCCTTCTCTGCAGGGGAGCTTTTATGTGCCCAGTGAAAACTGCCTGCAGAGAGCTCATACGTGGCACCGAAGGCTCTGTCGCCTCCTCTTGGTGGCACACAGAGGCCTGCACACCTACTACACAGCACTGATGAAGGAAATCCCACAGCTCCAGCAGACGCCGCTAGACTCAGGTGAATTTATGTTATGTTTATGTTTATTCTTTTTTTTTTCTTTTTTTTCCTGGCCCTTGAAATATTGAAACAGTTGAAAAAGTCTTTAAATAAATGATGGAAGTGTAAAGTCTACTGACAATCAAATGTGTGAAATCGCGTTATTGGAACGTCATGATTTCAATAATCAAAAAACCCATATCCCTTTGTTCTTTATTTTAGGACTTGTTCAGCAGTGGTTGAAGAAGTATTCACATTGTTCATTTAAGTAAAACTACCAATACACAATGTGAAAATATTCAAGGAAAGGTTCTGCATTTAACAGTTCTGTGTACTGTGAATAAAACTTTAGCAGCAAAATATATTTAAAATCAAAAGAATTTTTGGACGTTGACAAACTGACACATTCACGTATGAACTATATTGTACTGTCGAGCTGATTTTCTTTATATACTGTTGGGCAGTTACTATAAATCTGCATTGCCATTATACTTACAGTTAAAATGTAAAACTATGAAATATCAAATATATTTAGGAACAGGCCCTTGAAATTTTGTATTGTACATGTGTACAATACTCTGGTATTACCTTCCATCCCTAGTTAATAGCAGTAAAACCTTATGTGCTTTGACAAGTGTAAGACAAGTAACAATTTTACAGGTTTGTGTTTGTGTTGGTCTCACATTTGTGATTTTTGAGATTCAAATCTACCACTTCATGTCATTACATTTGTAGTTACCTTGTCCTCAGTGTAATGAAATCCTTCACACTAAGCTCTGCAAATAACATTTCCTTCAACAGAGGTGCTGCCTGTAGAAGAGACTCTAAATCAGCTCGCCATAGAGTTACAGGTATGTTACAGTCCAAGACACACTTCTAGATAGATAATACATTTCTTTCTAATTAAATTCAGATTTTAGATTTGATTATTATAGCTAGATATTTTCATACCATACATACAAACTTGGAAAGCATTGCATTGCCTTAAATAGTTAACTCTGTGCACAGACAGTGACAGCATGCTCACCATCACAAGTGCAATTTGGTTATTTTAGAGGAAAAGTCAAGTGCCTTCATGCACCATCCTCTGTTTCACAGCAGAGCTGGAGTCCACCTGTCTAAATGAAGGCTGCTGCTGCTTGTTTTTTACTGTACTGTACGGCAGTGCATTTTACCTTAGACAATGACAATGAGTCATTAGTTTAAGTGGATGGATATGATATGATTGTCTAGTGATGAAGAGGCTTGTTAAGACATTAAATCATGGTAGCTTTCAACTGCTGATGGATTTGTGAACGCATATGATGACACAGCTGCGTCCACATAGAGAACAGAATGGGTCGATTGATTTACACCTTAAACATCAATTGCCTGCAATGATCCTAAGACCTGATAGCAGACAGGGTGTCTGTAGGTATGAATATGCTTGTAAGAAAACCAAGGATCCTAAAATAGAATAATGCAAGTTGTATTTTGGGAAATCTTTGACAGTTCAAGTGTTCAGTTTGATAATGCGTGAGTATGTTTTTTTTTTTTTTTTTTGTGCCCATCAGCTGCAGGAGGGCCATGAGAAGGTAGCAGAGCAGATCAGCAGGGACGTGAGCCAGCTCTGCTCCCAGCTGGCTGCTCTGTGGAGCCGCTTCCTGGAGGCCGCTGTGCTCAACCCCCACATCCTCTCCTATCTGGCTCAGGAGCACCACACGCTCAGGGTGGGAATCACACTCCATCAAAGGCAGACTTATACAATGCTCAAACATCGCCCTTTAATCGTCTGTTGTCTGAGCCACAGTCTAGATCGTCCCCATGTTACAGTGCACTGATGACGATTTGTTCATAATGGATCATTTCCGTCCTTAACATCCACACCCACGCTAAAATACAGAAATACTACAAAACAATCAAAATGGTTTCATAACCAGTGACAACCAGTTTTCTGAAAGGACACATAACCTATTAAATACGATTCTGCCTCACTGAAATGATATCTCTGAGACATATAAAGTAAAAATAACCTTAAAACCACTTGTGATCAGGAAGGAACTTCCATGTTGGACCAGGAAAAGATCAGATTTCTGACCATCTGTAGGAAGGGTCACCAAAAACTTGACTCACATGGTCTTCCTTAGGTAAAGAAGCGTATTTATGAACAATGATTAAATGATATGTCGTCATCTTCTGATTAGATCTGATCTGATCTGCTACATCCTATACACACCAGAACAATACTCCCAGACTGTATCTCTCAGGTGTCTTTACAAAATATTATATAAATATCATGCTGTGTTGAGTACATGTAAAGTTGTTTTAAAATTTTCATTATCTTCATGTTATCTCATAAATTACAGTATATGATCCAGCAATTAAATCAGAAAATCAGGTACCAATGGGCAACAGTTATGTCAAATGAAAAAGCATCTCAACACGTCTCAAGTAGTTCCAGCATCTAGGTTCGTAGATGAAGACTTTAATCCAATTAAATATGTACTTGTTCACTTTCGCAAGACCATTTTAGTTCAAAATATTATATCAGTTATGTCCAAATAAAAGCAGCCACTTTATTTTGTCTCATCTTCAGGCTACATTAATGACCATGGCCAATTAAATGTTTAATAGCAAAATCAAGACCCTTGAACATACACATTATGACAATAAACAGGAATAGTAGTAGTTTTGAAGCATAATATACTGTTTGTATATTACTATTACTATTATTAATCACATTAACACAACAAGCACAGTTACTGCTATCAAATCAGTGTTAGCACTGTTTGCTGATGTATCACTGTATTCTGCCCATGGTCTGTTATTACTGGCTGCCAACAGTGAAAAAAGAAAAGAAATGAGGGCAAAGATGGTGGATAACAGAGCAGACCTGTGATCAGCAGACCAAAAGCCTATTACCAGAATGCACACAAAAAAGAAAATAATAAGTAATGATAAGTAGCATGGTAAACGTCTCCAAATCCAGGCATTAAAGTAATGATCTTTGTTTATAAAATCCCCTCAAAATGAGTTGAATGCATACTGCCTTAAGACTACATCACCGAGAACGAGTAATGGAGTAAATATAATTATCCGCCTCAAATTTTGACTTCAATTGACCAAACTCTGAAGAGTCAGTGGGATCTGTGAGCGCCACAGTGGGAATTAGTGAAATAATAGGATGCCATTCTAGACCCTGATATCTTAAACCCAGCTGAACAGGCTAATATGATTTTGAGTGCTATTTCTATCTAATCAGTGGGCTTTTTAATATAAAGATATACTTCACAGTGGAGTTGCTCTCAAGGCTCTCCAATGTAGCCCTGTTTCGTCTCAGTTGTCTGAGAATAATGAACATGTTTGCTTTGGCATTAGCTTACCCCGAGGGGATACCATCATGCTTCCACCCACCAGTGGAGTTAGCATTTCAATTAACACTTATTTTTTTTAATTATTGTGGGGTTAAAATACACCAGAGAGAGTGTTTGTGGTGATTTGCCTTTCACAGTGACTGACTTTCAAGTGTGATGGTTTTCTAACTGGAGCTGGACAAGGACAAAGCTTTGGAAGTCATTTGCAGTCTTTCTTTGTGTGTGAATTTTGAATGCTTGACTCACTGAGACTGTTGTAATCATCCTATATTTGTCCTTAAATATGACATTGAGGCTCTGCTAAGGTGACAACTTCGCTTTGTCTGTTTCTGGAAACACCAGGTCAGGAGGTTCTCTGAGGCGTACTTCTTCACCGAACACCCCAAAGAGATATCTCTGACTTTTCAAGAGGAACTGTAAGTCATGTCTTCTCAAGAAAGGAAGGATTAATTACTTATTACTTATTAAAGTAGAGAGAAGTGTAGTATTTATATTGCTCTCCAAATTCAGAATCAACAGACATGGCCAGATAGCTGCAGAAGTACGAAGCTCAGACTACCTGACCAAGATGCCTCCTTTACCGGTTGAGTGCCTGGACATTGATGGAGACTGGAACAGCCTTCCCATCATCTTCGAGGACAGATATGTGGAGTCTCCACAAACAGGTAATATGAAAGGTCACTTAAATTGTTGTCCTAATCACTGAACCCCACTCTAATCACTTGCTTTTCAAGGAGACAGCCTTACTTCAGAACTGCAATGTCCTTTTTTATTCCAGAGTGGCTAGCACATGTGCCAATTCCTGCAACTACTGAAGAGCGGACCAGCTCAGATCCCACCATCACTCCTTCCAATAGGATTCTTGAAAGCAGCCAAGGAGCCAGATCACCAGCAATAAACTTGGATCCCTTGGACAGTGATGACTGCATGGACATGCCCACATATGTCGCCTTTATTGCAGAAGAGAGTAAGACACGGATCAGAAGTATCCAGAGCCCCATTCCTCCTGAGGTCAGAGCTGAGCTCTCTCAAGCAGAGGAAGAAACCTCAAAGGAACCAACAGAAAAGCAAGACCAGGCTGAGGAGAACTGTGGTACGGGGTTGAGGTTTATCACAGGTAAACCTTGTGATGTGGATCCATATAGAGGTGAAGCAGTCTTGGTTCACACCTTAAACCACAGTCCCCTCACTGACTCTACCAAAAACAGTGAGGACTCTCCTGCTCATCATCTAACAGAAAATACCATCCAACCTTGTGACACCACAAAAGAGAGTAATCCAAGAGAGGTTGTAGACAACGAAGAGGAGTCTGACATTGCAATGCCATTAAACCACTCCATGGATGATGAGAGTGAGGATATTCCTCTCATCAGCTTACCCACAGCCTATGTGCATCCAGTTATATCTCCCATTCCCGGTGATCTCAGGAAAGAGATGACTCACCGTGGAGGCCTGATTGGCTCCAAAATCATGAAACGCTCGTCCTCTGTTATTTCTGACTCAGGTATTGAGAGTGAGCCCAGCTCAGTAGCGTGGCCTGTGGAGGTTGCACTTCGTAGTCGACCTCCTCTAGACTTTTCCAGTGAACGGGAGTTCCCACAGCAAATAGTGTGTCGCCATCCGGTACACCGCAGCTCTCTGGAAGGCCTGCAGATGGAGAGTAATGGCAGCCTTCCAAGTGGAGGTATACAGGCCTCACTCACCTCTATTAGCTCCCTGCCCTATGAGGAGGACCAGCAGCAGAGGCAGCTCAGCAAACTGACCAAGTCAGTCTCAGCACCACAGATAAGTAGCCCAGAAGACACTGAAGAGGACCATGTGCTGCTCAACCAGGAAGCAGATACTAAGAGCTTAGTGCAACACCAAGCTTGTACTTCTTTGATCAGTAATCTGGATTCAGAGCAATCTGAATCATCTCTATTAGACACTAGTTTAAATGCAAATCTTGGCCATATTTTCAAGGAGAGTATTAGCTCTGAAAAGTCAAATCCTCCACAGTTCCTGTCGGAGACATACAGACCCAAGACAGTGTTTTCTGGTGTATCTGAAGTGTTGCTTCTAAAAGAGTCTGTAGAAAGCCCTCATGTGGGGGAAAGCGCTGTTATTGGCAGCTGTGGAGAGAATATTAACCATCAAACACACATCAGTGAAGTGAGCGCCTCAGTGGAGGATGTACATCTCATTGAATCGGAAGCAGTGCCCTGCAGCTGTGGAAATAAACCATGTGTGCATAAAAGTGCAGCAGATGAGGAGAGAATTAACACTGGAGAGGAGTGCCACCATTTCCATCAGACTGAACTACTTGGTGTTAAAGACCAGGAGGGTCTGGATCCCTCCCAAACAACTCCAGAGCCTTCAGGGCTTCAATACCCCAAAGACCCTCCTAACAGTACCATCACCACACAAAGGCCCAATGACCTAACAGGACTGACAGCCAGTGATATATCATCTTTTGAACCTAATGGGATATCATCCAGCGAGAAAGAGCCTTTAGACTGTCAGACTAAGTCCTCTAAGATCCCCAACTCGGGGCTGGCCTTTGTGAATAAGAAGATGGTGGAGGTGGTGAACATGTCGGTGTCTTGTGCCCCGACCTGTCTGCCATTTTCTTCTGTTCTGAGAGACTCTCCATCCATCAGTGGCATGTCCACCCGCCAAGCAACCTCACCTATTACCCATCAGCCCCTGGGCTCCTTTGGTATCATCTCCTCATCTTCACTCAACCCCCTTAACATGGATGATGAGACCAACGAACGAATGCTAAAGTAAGTTTATGCCTTAGCATACTGTAGCATGTTTCTAACTAGCATTAGCTTTTCTAACAGGCAAAATGTTGCCATCAGAGGCTACAGCTATACCACAAAAAAAGAGCCACAATCTGTAAAGTGAAACCAGATTAGCATTAGCCTTTCAGCTAATGTCCCCTTCTTATTTACAAGCCTGGATCTGTGCCCTCTGTTTAATCTTAGCTTGCCGGATGAGCTACCAAAAAACATAGGTCAGAGGAAAAGTACCAATGTAGCAGGATAGATAACAACTTAGCGAGCAAGGGGCTTTAAGTATCTGAAATTTACCAGCAAATTTCAACATTTTTAGTCCTTTTTTCCCAATACCACTACTGCTGCTATCAAAGCACCACCTGTGCAGTTACTAGCTTATTAAGCTAATGCTATTGGTTAGCTATTGGTTAACTGATAGCTAGTGGACGCAGTGTTTAATAGTAACACAACTAAAAAATCAGGGTCCTGTCTGCCTGGCCACGCAGGCTTGGAGGATCAAAACACATGTTTAATGTATCTCCAAAGACCCCTTTATTTTCCTTTTGGTGATAAAGAATAACTCTAACCATGTTTCAAGTATGTTTGGATGTGTTAAATTTATGTTGAGGCAGGGGAGAGTAATGCCATTCTGAGCTGGCTGTCAGTAATTAATGTTCCTGAAAATGTAGAGAAACTACAGAAACTTTCCAAGGGTGACATTATAATCCACAGCAACTTTCTAGAAACAAGGCCAAAACTAAAGGTTTTATGGGTGTGCAGAGACAGATGTTGACATCTGGTGCAGTAGTTGGCAGTTACTCATGTTTGGAAAGCCTGGCATAACAAAATGAAGTGAGGGCAAATTTGAAGCGAGAAAAGTCAAGATGAGGTGAAATGCCTCTTGCGTGTATTAAATCACATCAAAGAGTGTGCAGACAAATCCATCATGATTAGCTCAAAGTACAGGAGCTGGAATCGGATTTGTTTTGACTCCAGCACGACTAAAATCTGTAACCTGGCTGGATCACAGGCTAATAAAACTTCGGGAAGCAAAGTCTGCGAGACTTTTGGTCATAAGCTTTGGTTTGCAAGAAAGTGGGCAAAGTGAAGTGAAATTAATCAAACACTAAAAAGCAAGAAATGTTCTATTATCTTTTGGACCAAAAGAAGGAAACTGTAGAATGGGTTCACCTTTACGAGATGGAGTTTTAGTTTAACATCATCAGCATTTTATGTATCTAAGGTTTGCATTATTTGCTTGTCTTTGCACATTACTGGAAAGTTCTTTTCTTCAATTTCCAGATTCAGGATATATTCTCTTTTTTAAATATCATTTCCCCTTTTCTCCAGTTTCTACAAAGCAAAAGAGGAGTTGTTCAAAGAGTTGAGCTTTCAGGCCAGCTTGTACAGTGACCTTCCTCTCCTGGCATCAGATCTGCCCTACTTCCCCCCTGAGGAGGACGATGAGGAGTTTGATGATGGCATTCACCTCGTAGTGTGTGTCCACGGGCTTGATGGTGAGTCTGCATACAGCATAACCATGAGAACATAATAGCATACTGTACAACCTTTTTTTAGATTTCAGTGTGCTATTAGCATTGTAAATCTCTAAGAGTATGTCCTGCAGGCTTAAAATATCACATTGTACAGTATAACCCGTGAATACTAATTTCTTAAAACATTCAAAGTGTCCCTTAAATGATTAATGGGCACTCTTCATAAGAGCTGAGCCAGAAAGTGTGTGTATAATTTCCTCTTTGCTCCCAGGAAACAGCGCAGACCTTCGGCTGGTGAAGACTTTTATTGAGTTAGGGCTGCCAGGATCCAGGCTCGACTTCCTTATGTCTGAGAGGAACCAGGTACATTTGTAGATGACAGCGACGAGGAGCAAATTGATAACACCCACAGTCACGTTCTGTGAAAGTGCTTTAAGGCAAATTGTAGATCGCTGACGGCTGTGCTTTTCTCTTTTGCTGTTTCCCTGCAGACTGATACGTTTGCAGATTTCGACACCATGACAGACAGGTTGCTGGATGAGATCATCCAGCATATCCAACTGTACAATCTCACCATAGGCAGGATAAGGTCAGTCGCTCCCCTTGAATACTGTGCAACATGCACATTAGTGATTGATTATTAGAAGTAAAGTCAAGAGCAGGTACAATCATCACCTTAAGCAGTGTTTAGCTTGGTCAGTAGATGGCAGCAGAGTCTGTGCATTGATACAGACAAGGCATGGGCATGGACATCTTAACTTACAGGAGTCACTGTTTCATGATAATATATAGACTGTACAGACTCTAAATAGATAACTGGCACAAAATTGATGAAAAGGTCTTATCATACAGTAACAATAAGTTTCTGACTTTCACTTGATGGACTATGCAGCACTTTATACAGCACTGTGCTGCCTAGTTCTCATCAAATTAAGCTATTCATCTTCCTGCTTAATTGCCCTAAATGTGCCAATTTATTTTTTTTGTAAGAGTTTCTACCCAAGTTTGTTAACTTTCTTTATTGTGGCATATTCTCTAGAGGGAAAGAATCAAAGACAAAAGCAATGGACTGCCACAAGAGCATCTGGTTCCTTCTACATTACCTCTACATTCAGTTTGGTGGGAGACAGATGAGAAGGAGCAGACATAGCGATAAGGGATTTTGGGAAGAGCTGTAGCAGTACAGTAATTAAACTAAGTGACAGACATAGCTTCATGAATCTAATATTTCCCACTGCTGGGGAGATGCTATTAATTCATATGGTCTGTCCTCTATGTTAGCATCATTAAGTTGTCATTGCCTTTGAGAATGTTTAAACATTTAGCAAGTTAATGAATTTTATGTAATTGCCAATGTTTTGGCAAAAATCTCCAAATAGCATCTGCTGGAACTAGTTCCTACTTACAGAAGAGTCTATAATAAGATATTGCACAGTGTCAGAGGTCAGTAGTGTTGGAGGCAGTGTTTTTCCAGCCGCCCACTCAAGTTGCAAGTTTATCTCTCTGAAAGTTGTTTGTCTTCGGCCAACAGCTTCATCGGACACTCTCTGGGGAACATCATCATCCGCTCGGTGCTGACGAGGCCTCGCTTCCGCTGCTACTTGCCCAAACTGCACACTTTCCTCTCGCTGTCAGGCCCACATTTGGGAACGCTGTATAACAACAGCACATTGGTCAGCACAGGTGAGGCCACTGCTCAGCTCTGGGGAAAAAAAAAAAGACACTCATTGCAGATGTGCTGTGTTTACAATGCTTTCCTCAGCTCCCCAGCTCCGTTTTTTTTTTTTTTTTTTTATCTTAGAATACCATCCATACGACTCAGTGCCTGTCCTCGGTGTTAAAAAAGCAATGGGCCTGATAGTGCATGTGTGTGTGTGTGTGTGTGTATGTGTGTTTTGCTTAGGTCTGTGGTTAATGCAGAAGCTGAAGAAATCAGGGTCCTTGCTGCAGCTCACCTTCAGAGATCACGTTGATCCACGGAAAACATTCCTCTATCTCCTGAGTCAGAAACCAGGTACGTTATAAAAGCGGCCGAATTAGAAACAGAGGCACTGTATTGACTGTTTCACTTTAAAGATGATTACTTGAAAGACAGTCTATTCAAATATTCATAAAAATGCTGTCATCTTGTCTTTCTTGTCAAATTTCTGTGTATGTCAGCTCGCTAACACTCAAACCCCTGCCAGCGAGCTGTGAGAGGCCTGTGAGAGGCCTCCCCACTGTGTGAGTGGAACAAAGCAGTCGTTTGTCACACGGGCTTGAAGAAGATAAGCCTGAAAACGCTTTTTTCCCCCTTCAGAGCTGTGGCAGGCTGACAAAATGATCCAAACCCTGTCATTGGAAACCCACCAGTGCACTCTCTTAAAAGCACACTGACAGGAGACTAGAGAAAAAACACAGTTTTATCATATCAAGCCTGTCATTGTACTTTGCGACTGTACTTTGCGTTTTACAACCAATTCACTCTTTCCTCTGTCTCTCTCTCTCTTGCTCACACACACACAAGCTCACACAGTCTGCAGTCTAATTTGCTTGTTCGTTTGTGTCCTTTCAGGGCTCCAGTTCTTCAAGAACGTGGTGTTGGTGGCGTCTCCACAGGACCGTTATGTTCCTTTCCACTCTGCTAGAATAGAGATGTGCAAAACTGCTCTCAAAGACAGAACCACAGGTCAGGAGTGTATACTCTATATCAGTGCTACACTTAATTCTCCTATCTGAACATTTATGTTTTTGGATGACAGTCCAAGTTTTTCTCTCCTAATATTTGTGCCATTACCGGGTGCTTTTTTTTTTAGCATACAAGACATTGTCCTGTAATTGCCATATGTGGCTGTCATTCATCAAAAGTTCAATTTGCTCCTTTTAAGTGTAACATGAGGCTGTAGCTACACATCAGTTCAGTATATGTGGGATTTTAAAGAAACATTCATTAGGTTGTTTCCAAGATTTATACAGTCGAGTTGTTCTAATTTTGTAAGAGCTGTGACAGTAATTAAAGTGGATTAGTCTCATCTGGACAATACTCAATCCTTTATTAAGGTCAGGACCTTGAGCAAGACACCAATTCACTGTATCGTGTTAAAGCATCTCTGATAACACGTTTCTGTACTTAAAATGTATTTAGTTTCAAACATAAAGGTTAATGTGTCCACCACGATTTTGTTCTTGGCAAGGTACATCCAAGGACACATGAAGTCAGTACTCCGTACTTTAGTACTATGTACTAAAACATATCTATAAGAGGGAAAAAAATACTACTTATATTTTGATTAGTGATAATCTGTCAGACTTTTTGTACGACAGTGGTTGGTACAAAACCACAAATTTTCTCATCTAACATTTTTAAGTTAGATTAAGAGTTTGTGGGGTCAATCGAGTGAAAAATGGCAGAACAGGTGTAAATTTGCTGTTGCGCTAATCCTAGCACGAAACAAAAGAATCCAAATTTAACATTACACATCTGATATATTAACCTATCCCTTCATTTGAATACAAAAGATGCCTCATAAATATCCTGGGACTCACTCGAACATCCTGCAATTTTGCTCTGCAGGGCCCGTGTACACTGAGATGATCAACAACCTCCTGCAGCCGCTTGTGGAGGCTAAAGAATGTCGGCTGATCCGCCAGAACGTGTTCCATGCTCTGCCCAACACAGCCAACACCCTGATTGGCCGCGCCGCCCACATCGCCGTCTTGGACTCGGAGCTTTTCCTGGAGAAGTTCTTCTTAGTGGCAGGGCTCAACTACTTCAAATAAAGGTGCTAGCACTGCAGGCTGACAGGACAGAACCTGACAGAGCTGATTTGGAGGAAAAGGTCCTTACTTTCACCTTGTACAGTACAATGTATATAATCCCTGATATCTAAGAGGCAAGACCTGTATATCCCGTTGGTTAGGATTGTTAGCAGCTGTTAAAAAAAGATTGGTGTATTGTGACTGTTTAAATTGCTGACTCAGAAGTCTGAGTTTGACGTGTAGCCATGCAAAACAAAACATCTGACATCTATCATAAGACTGATTCTAGATGTTTTGTAGGCCTTATGAATAACCTCTCAGCCAGAACACTAATGGATGCTAATTGTGGTCTAAAGCATTTAACTACTTTCCCTTTAGAGTTGGTTTAGAGCCTTTAGAAGCACTGGTTGGTTGAATTCTTCTTTAAGGGTTACACTGATGATAGTCTTACGCTATCCTTCATACCGAGGCAACAGATGCGCAGCATTTATCCCCTTGATTGTACATGAAGTATTTTGTTGTACAAAACATCTATGTTCCTTTATACGGAAATAGGTATATTGTTTAAAATGATTTATTTTTTATCTGCTTATGTATGTTAGTGTAAGTACTCCATCTAAATGTAGTTTTTTGTTCATGTGTTATCATCATAATCTGATTAGGTGTTTATGATACAATGCAGGTGAAAGTATGAAGTTATGTAGCCTATAACTCAGTATAGTGGATATTTAAGGAACTTTTTCATGTCTCTACATTAATCAATTTATTTACATTTACCTGCACATCAGTTTGACCTAAATAAATGACCCTGATTAGGTTAACATTAGGCTACAGCAAAACGAGCATTTCCGTGTCTTTGATACTAAATGACTACCCGCGATGTTAGTCCTTAAACTGATTGTTTGCACTGAAAAGCTGGAGTAAGTTTATGAAGTGATCATTCGCCAAGCCCCACCCTCCTTTACTGCCATTGCTACTCCTGTCAGGCTTTGCAGGCAGTTTACAGTAGCTAAGTTTCCATTCAAATTTTGAGCAAATTTTATATGAAAATAAAGGAAATTGTAAAAAGCAAATTCCCCTTCAGTTATGCGGACATTAGGACATTGAGATTCTCCCATTGGCAGAGAACCTAGCTGACTGGCTTAATAGTTAGCTAAGTTAGCAAGAGGAGTTGGTTGAAAATACTGTGTTCTGCTGACTACGTTCAAGAAAAAAATTTGGTCTTTTGTAGCCCTATTTCAGCCTTGCCTAGCATACAAACAGACACTGTTTTAAAGCTGTATATTTACACTTAAACATAACAAAAGAAAAGCTCTTTGAAAAAGAACTAACTACATGTTTTTGGCAAAAGCAATGGCATCTAAACTTTGCCCATGTCCAATAAAGAGCAGCGCAGAGCTGCTAAGGTTAGCCAAAACTCTGAAAGCGTTCAAAAGTGGCCTCACACAAAAGAGAAATATGCCACAGTGGATTTACTCAAAGTGAACTGGAATTTCTCCCATGTAACTCCATATAGTAATGTAACCTAGTTAGCTCATATCGTGTTTCTTGCCCTTCAAAGTAATGCTGGGTTACTACTTTAGGTTGTAAGCTAGCTAGAAAATAAGCTACTTCCTAGGAAGACATACTAGCAATTGAGTGAGTGAGCAAGTGAGTGTACAGTTTAATAGTTCTTTACATGAGGGAAGGGGGTTTTGAATGGTAAATACTAGTGATAGGTAAATGAACAGTATGTTAACAGGCGGGACAACCTTACTAAGACACATGAATTATTCTCAATTCAGTCACTGAATCATGTGAGAGGGAGGCAGAAAACAGGTTTACTCATGTAATCACCATCAAAATATACTGTAGACTGGCATATAATGTGAAAATGAAACATGATCTATGTAGTGCAATCTTATTGTCTAATGAGCATTGCTTTCTTAATGAAAAGCTCCGAATTGTCAATTAAAATCTTCCACACAAAGACAGATTTCACAAGACATTTTGAATTGTATTAGTTTTTCAAATGCCGTGAATCAGGGTGTCATTGCTTTTGTTTTCTGGGAAACTGGATTATTTTGCATAATACGGACCCACTGCCAAGACTCTCCCTAACACGCTGTCAATTTCTGTAAACAAAGTTCAATATGATGCACGATGACAGCAGGGAAGCACCATCGTAGCAGAGTCTGTCTCATGTGGTGTAACACGCTGTACATGACGTCATTTTTTGATCACCTCATCAGCTAAATCAGAACTCAAACTCGCAAATTGTTCTTATTTTTTCCTCCACAACCTTTTCTGTCACTTCGGAGCGTGGCAGGAGAGGTGTAGTTTTCCAGCATGCCGGTGAGGACTGTTTCCTCATCACTGTGCTGTCCATCAAATGGTGTTTACATTTGGGCATCAGAGAACTGTTATCATAAATGTCTCATATCTAGCAGTGGCTGTACTGCATATAGTGGTTATGTACACATAGAGAGTTATACCTAACCTTTGCATTGGTTTGATGGCAAGTGCACTTTATTGACAACCTTGAATCAACCTCCACTAGCTTTACAACGCAAACAGCTATTTCTTCCCATGTTTCTTCCTTTTTTTCCCCCCTTTTTTTCCCCCTCTACATGCACCGCTTATTTACATTTAAAGCTTGTGTCCCACACTTGTTGTTGGCTGTCCGTCTCAGCCATTCAAGCATTGTATTGTCTTCAAAGTGCGCTGTCTAGGAGAACAACCGATGGCATCGCAAAGTGCTCTTTTCTGTGTGGAAGCTGTTGCTGTGGCGCTGCACAGTAAGCAGAGTGTCACTGTGATTGACTCTAATCAAATGAGCCCCTTTAGGACACAGGGATGGCTTTCAAAAAGCCACCAAGCAAAGCTGCATCTGTAGGAGCTGCCGTGCATCATGCATCATTTCTCACCACCCCTGCCAACACACACACACACACACACACACACACACACACACACACACACACACACACACACACACACACACACACACACACATACACACACATTGTATATGGATGAGGCTTTAGCTTATTTGCTTTTCCTCTGAGTGTGCATTTAAGGCCATGCATGTTTACCCAAAGGGGTCAGTGGGAATCGATGAAGGGAAAAAGTGTTTGTGGTATTGAGATTAGCCCCTTCAAGGGCAAATACAGGTTTATGATTGTTTCCTGAGATAGATGGCTATCCAGAAAAAGGGTTTCATTTCAAGTATTAGATAAAAAAACAATTGTATTTACACTATGCTCAACTCCAGTCACATAAAATGGTAAATTATTATTTTTTGAATCTTTTTTATGACTAAATATGTCTCTGAGAGTGTTAAGTGTACATTAATGCTGCGTCATAACTGAGAGTGAATTCAGACGTGATCCATAAATCCAATAGATCCTTGCAAGTGCTGTCAACCTTGAAAACTAGCTGACTTGAACCTTTTTGTATTTGATTGCCCTTTACTGAGAGTCATGTTCATTTGTAGGGTAAGTGTGTCTGTGTGTGTGTGTGGTTGGCGGAGGATGGTGTGTAATATGTGTATGAAAGGTGTGTCATCATTGTTTGCTCGTCACTGAAACATCCTTCTTGTGTTTGAACTGAATGTAAAAAATGTTTGACTGCACTGTGAGGAACATGTATTTATTTCATTCTGCACCTCTTTTGCTGAATGTATAACATGTAAAGTACAGTAAATACTACTTCATCTGTGCCAATACTACTCTAATATTTTTCTATGTTGCTGACTGTACTGTATGTACTCCTTAGTAGCTTGTGTTTTATGTAAAAATATAAATACAAATATATATATATATATACATAGCATAGAATTATTATAACAGATATGATGTTATAATAAAAATGTTCTTTTGCATAATTTGTACATTTACTGTTTATGTTTATTAAACCAGCTTTCATTTTTTTTTTTTTTTTTACTATTTTTTCTTTAAATAATGTAATATTTACCAGTATACCTGTTTATTTAATTATTAATTATGGCATTTCCCTCTCCAATATCAATCTCATTTAAACCCTTCAGACCCAGTGTCCATTGTAACACATATCAAATATTTATGGGTTTTCTATTGAAAATGTCCATTTTAAAACATGACATTTAAAAAAATTTAAAAATGACATTTCCAAGATTCCCAAAGTTGATTAAAACTTTTTTGAACTGGATACCACAACAACACATCACTTATCATTATTATCATTATTGTTATTATTATTATTTTGTTCAAATTTAAATGTCAAACCTAATGGGCATCAAGTCTAGAGTGACACTAAAAGGGAACTGATGACAGCATTAATCTTATGGGTTTTGAATTCTTTCAATCATAAAACATTTTTACAACAAATATAAAACATTTTTACATCAAGTCAAGATTAAAGTTATCAAGTTATTTAATGTCACGGTTCCACAAGGTTTGGGGATTCATGTCCTGGAGCAGGAGACAGGAACGGATGGTGAAACTATGGATTTTTTTAGACAGCTGATTTGCCCCAGTGCCTCCAACAGTCCAGTCCTACGATGAAGAATTTTGTTGTACCTTGTTAGTGCAGTTGTGTGGCGGGCCAGCAGCCAGAGTGAATATCAACAGGTAATAAAAAATCTAACTTAATGATAGCTATTGTCACCACCTGCTTCTACCTCCTGTGTCCATAGTTTCAAACCAAAAGCCCTTTACACAGTTATGCAACTTCAGACTGCAGTGGGAGAAGTATTTCAGACTGTCTGTGGCTAATGTGCCCTAACCCATTAGTTCTTACTGAAGACATAAAACAGGTCATAAAACATATACTTTCATTTTCTAGAAGTAGTTTTCTAAAACAGCTGGGCATTGTAGGTTTGAGCAAATGTTACACAAACAAGATGAAATAATGCATTCGTTGGGGACTATTTTAAGATGCGTAAGAATACACATTTAGTGCTCTGGTGAGTATCACCTAGTAACTATTTGATCAACTCAACTCCAAACAAACAATAATACCCATGGTCATCTGAAGGAACATTTGAGTCACTACAACAATGTGATATGTTGTGTTGTGTCTTTTTATGGGATATCTTTACAAGAAATCATTATTAAAAAAAACATTATATACATTTTCTGACACTTGTTCTGATCCAATATCTTTACAAACGGACAATGTATTGGTTCAGATGCTGTATGTAATTACCAAAACTTTATCAGCTCAATCATCAGACTGATTTCTCCTAAAAGACCAACAGGGACCACTACACTCTACCTGCAGACTAATGTAGTGGTCTCACTCTGGCTGTCACCCTGTCAGTGTCCCTGAGTGGTGCTTGTGCTGTGTGTGGATATGTGGCTGTTTCCTGCCTCGGTCCACAGAGGCAGATTTGTCACGGCCTTTAACTTCTGTCTTTGTATATTCTATTAACGAGCCCTGTTGTGGGACAACAATGACTCGCCATTTGTATTGTCCGTCGGTGACACGCGCAGTAAACGAATCATAGCGGCAATCCCCCACTGATGCCCCATTTCAACTGCATCAATTTATGACTTCCAGGTCTGAGATACCCCAGAGCTATAAATCCAGGCTACAACAATCCATACTCAATTTGATTTCAGGGTGTTCTTTCTCATTCCATCGTCCATTTGTCACTGCATGTTGAACTCATGATCCAACTGAGGGTAGTTGGAGTCCCTCTACTTGCTTTTTCCTTCTCCTTCTTCCCTCTCTGAAATCAATAGAGCTCATTTTTCCACCCCGACCCTGAAGACATCACTCTGTCATTGAAAACTGATGAGGGAACCACGCTCACACACAGTAATGCTGTTCATTTGCCTGCAAGTTAACAGCAATTGGTTGGTCACATTCACTTATCATCAAACACAACGAAATCACAGCAAATAAAAGGCGCACGCTTGTTTACAGCTCAGCTCTCGTGCAAACGCATCCCCTCTGAGACCTGTCTGACTCTGCATGTGTCGCTCCTCCTTGGCCATAAAGTGGAGAAAAAATGGTTTTGTCATTAAATCCATCGCTCTCAGTTGATTGAAGCGGTGTTCATTCCATTGTTTGCCTTGTGAAGGAGGGAAACCATTAGTCCCAGAGTGATACTTTGGGCAGGCATCGTCAGTAAGCAGGCCGCCAGTGGGAGTAATTATTGCTGCATGAAACTGTGCTAGAAGGTAATAAGATCTCACATGGTCTCATTATCTCCCATGACACTGATGAGGATTTCACACCCGGGTATCAGGAACACAAAGCAGCACAAATGCAGCAGAACTGAACTTTCAGGACAGCTTTGAATGATACCTTTCTATTTTTGCTGTGAAGTCTGCAAGTGTACAAAATGTTCCGGGGCGGGGGGGGGGACGGGGACCAGATTGTTGCAGATCTTTCTGCACAATCATGTTTATGTAGTTTGGAGAATTTTTCTTTGAAAGCACACTCCAATTGAGGACAATAACAACCTGCCACGAAGTACATGCTTTCAAACACAAGTGTATTGTTATGAGCAGCTGAAAGTGAAGAGTATTTCTTTGAAGCACTGTTCAACACCAGAGCACTCCGTCTGCTGTGCAACAAAAAAATAATTTCTAATCGTTTTGTGTTCTGTAGCAGGAACATTTCCATACATTTCGACACGCAGAGACATTTTTGCATCAAGATAAACGCTAATGTGGGGATGCTAACAAGTGCGCAGGTATTGCTAATATGCTGATGTTAAGCAGGAACAAAGAGGTTTAGCATGTTAGCACGGCTATGGGAGGCCGATGGGGGCAACGCTAGTTCTGCAAGTGTTCGTGTATGCCTTTGACTTAATGTCTGCATACGAACCAAATGTCCTCTGGGATAATAATTTAGTTGTAGTTATATTGGACAATGTCCAAATGTCCATGTGCAAAATTTCATGCCAATCCTTCCAATGGCATTAGTTTTGCTGGTATTTGGTTAGAAACCAAATCATTGGACAAACTGAAACTTTAACCTTATGGTGGCACTAGCTAAAAGCAGAGGAAAGTCAGTAGGATTCATCCTCTGGGGACTACATATGTCAATGTACAAAACTGCACGGTGATTCATCGAATAGATCCTTCACATTACCATCTCTATAGCTGTGCTGGCAGCAAACACTTTGTATTACATTGTCATATATTGATGCAACAGGACAATAGTTTTTCATATGAAATAATTTATTAATATTTTCTTTATGTTTAGAAAGCACAAAAAAAAAAAAAACAACAAATCTTTTTTTATTGTGGTTGCATGGAGTCCTTCAAGAGGCATCTTGGCTTTTCAAAGATTTTTTCAGAAGGCTGGATGCCTCACTCTGACTCAAATGTAATGTTTTGGCCCAGAAGCTTTAGTTCCCTAATCCTGCAGTTGTGACTATGACCAGAATACAATTATTGAAATGTCCACGAAGTTGGTTCTTTTCATAATAAGCCTTGTGAACAGTTCCTCCAAGATAATACATTTTGAAGAAAACCGAAGGAGAGCCACAGACTTTTTTGTCCTTCGTGGGTCAAGCTGCAAAATCACTCGATGTAGCTGATGCAACTCGATGACATCTTTTCCTGTCTCTTGGATTCTCACATCTTTCAAATTCCCAGGGTGTAATGCAGGTGTTTTTACAAAATAAGACCATTGTCACAAAAACCCCAAAAGAAAAGAAAAGAAAAGGTAAAAGTGGAGATTAATCATTTTATTTTCTCCAAATTAACAAAGTTGCTTTGGAGCCACAGAATATGTGATATAGCTGTTTCTACAGAGAGCAATGTAAACTGAACTCTATACAAACTTAGTGCAGTTCACCTTAAATAAAAAGTAAGAGCTCATGATATTCTTCAGCACATGCCCTGTATTTTCTCATCTCCTTAAAAATGAAAGTTTCATCTTTTATTGATGGGTTGAGATCCTCAGACAGAGGCCCGTGTCTACTCCACAATTAGTGTCAGGAAACACCACAGAGTAAAATTTCAGCGATGGCCTGTAATTGCCAGATACATACATCTGTGAATTCAAGAAATGTCTTGCCTCCTATTCATTGAAGTTTTTTTCTCAATGAAACCACAATCACTTATTAAATTGTGTGAATAAGCAAGAAATGGTGGCATCTCCCACACATGTAAATTCACATATATACAAAAATACATTAAGACATAAATATACTCCTGATTGCCATCATTTCTCCTCTATTGTCTATTTTTAATGCCCATTTCCTGTTATGATGACTCTCTCCAGCAGATGGTGCTGCTGATCTCTCGTCCTGCCTGTTGTGTGACAGACTCCAGTTATTAAAAGATTCAGCAATGAAGCCATTTTGTCAGTGATATGAGTTCGTCAGTGATGGGGGGGGGGGGGAAGAAAGTTACACAGTGCGCTATAAATAGCAATCACTCATCTTATTGCGCTCTGTTTAGGTAGATCCTGTAACATGTTTGTGTGGCTGTGTTTACTGAGAGCAGGCGTCCAGGTATCTCTACCAAGCTGCCAGTGAGCTGATGTAAACCTATAGGTCAGACACATCTCTAATGAGCAGAGCAGCGTGAGAGACAGTGCAGAGCTCTGGGCAACAGTATTGATCCAGAGACATTTACTGTAGCATCTGCACTGGCAATAAAGTGTCAAGCCGCCTCTTCATCTCTCCAGTAAGTGTTTAGACAACAGGGAATAACCTCTGATTAACAAAAGTAAGATCAAAAGACTATAAATACATAAAATCTTTAGATTTAAGAAAGCCAACGAGAAACCGTGAATGTTTCCTTTCACCTTCCCTCAAGGTGACCAACCTTTTCTGGCGCTGCATAATAGCAAGTCAACTTGTACAAGTGATTCTGACAATACCCACCAATTTTGTAGCACTGTTGGAGAACACACTTTACCAGTCACATCCATATCATTTCCCAGCTGGGGTGGGCTATAACTCTAGAGGTCGGTGAATCCTGAAACAGACACTTATATCTGCAGCGGATGACAAGCTGTCAAGAAAGAGAGAGGGAGATGCTAAGAGGAAGAGGGAGGAAGAAGAGTACGAGTAATAAATAAAGTAACCCAGAAAAATACAGTTTGAAAGAAAAGAGAAATTTAAGGAAATAAGCTCATTAGCTTTCTTTCCAGATGTGGGGCCTGAAGTCAGCATGGTTAGAATAATTAGCATAAAAACTGGGGTCAGGGGAAATGGTTAGCCTCTAACCAAAGTGCAATAACAAGCCTTATTATACCTGTAAAGTTGATTAGTGCCATAACTCCTGTTGGTTTTCAGATGGCCCCTGCCAACTGGACTCCCAACGCCCACTTCAACTTTCCCAATCACCAGATCTGCTTCACCTACCTACACACCTCTTCCGACTTCCCTAATCAGCTCTTTAGCATTTATATCAGTTTGTTGCCTTTGTTGCCAGTTTGTCTGTGTGTGTCCCTGTTTAGTTTCCTGTGCTTAAGAAGTTCCCTGTGGTTTTGCTACCTGGGCTTTGGATCTCTTGAGCTTCGTTTCCTTTTCTTTTTTTTCTTTTTTTTTTCCCACCCATCAGCCTGTGAGTCAGTTTTTCTTTATTGAAGAAAACTTCTCCATCCTCCTGGTGCGGTGTCTCCATCCGCGTATTTCACCTGAGTTCTTGGTTTCAGTGTGACAATCTCACAGTAGTTTTTTTTTTTTTGTCAACCTAAATGAATAGAGAAACAATGATTTTTTGTGATAAGGGTGTCCATATATTGAATCCCTTAATCCAGGATTGTTCAGCGTACCGCACGTTCAGACACGAGCACATGTATGCGCTTATGCGAGGCAATTCTTTCAGTGCTTAGGACGCTGACCGAGGGCACCTTTCAATGCCACGGACGCCATGAATGCAGCATTTAAACTGCCGGGTTCCTTACAAAAGATGGGGTCAGCCCCCTGCAGTTTCAGAAAAGACCATTTCTCTGGCTAACAGCTAAGGGTTAGCAGACTGACAGCTTGTGTCCGAAGGGGCCACCAGCATAGCCTAGCAACAGCCTCGACAACAACACAGTGATTGACTGAGACACATACAAACCAATCACTGTTTAGTTCAATGCTTATGTTTTTATGTTGAGTTACACAATGATGATTAGGGCAGAACCAGAAAAACGTCTATGTTGACTATAAAAACAAGTGTTATACAATTTTTTTTTTTTTTTTTTTTTTTAAACCATGGAACAGGGAAATGCAGTGTTTTGCAGATAATTATCAGGACATCCAGCTTGAAACCCAGACAAACCAAGATGTCTGGTTATGGTAAGTTATTGGTACAAACTCCGCTCAGGTTTAGCTTAGTTTAGCATAGAAACTGCAGGCGATGTGGAATATCCTGGGGAATTTAGCTACATACATGGAGAACAAATGTGTCCCTCACTTTTTAGTAAGTCATTTTGACTTACTTTTTCTTGGCAAACAGGTAGGTGTAAAAACTGTGGTCGTTTTGCAAAAGAAGAACAGGAACATATAAACATTTTTGTTTTTGTGTATTTTATTCCAATTCCATTCCTATCACCACTGTAATTGTCACTTTACTATGCTTAACTTTTCACTTTCATGTTCTTTCATGTAGAAATTCAGGAAACTAGGATTTTCACTTGTGGGCAAACCAAACATCTGCACAGACTGCTCTGTTTGCATGTAAGACTGTTGGTTGTTGTTGATTCAGGCAAATAATGGCTACAGCTATTCCAGAGGGCTCTTTCCTGTGTTTGCTTTTGGTCAGACACAGACATACGTTTGAAATGATTAACATAAGATGTATATGTATTTGGAAAGCTTAGAAACTCAAGACGCTTACCCTGATATGCATTTTTTTCCCTGAGTTCACATTTCCCAAATTTCTACTGTGGAGGTAGTGAGTGAAAATAATCATAATGTGTTTAGCTGTTTTCCTCTGCCTCCAGTCATTTCGCTGATATTGGTTGAACACATTACAACTGCGTCATACCAACAGTAACAGAAATTATTTTTGATCTCACTCAGAAATAAAGCAAATATATGTTTCTCTGTTTCTAAAAAATAAAAATAAAAATGCTAATCTAATTTTTGTATTTTATCTTATTTTTTTTAATTGTCATTTCTGCTTCACATGCCTGTTTGGTGCCAAGATTTGTCACCAAATTCTTAGAATGGAGATTCAATCATCAGAAGTATCATCAGAACATGACCTTCACTTTTACCCATTATAGCTCGCTGCATTGTTAATGATGTAGTGTTGTTTCCCACACAGTGCATCTCCTTCAAAGCCTCAGGGACACGAAGCAAGCAACACCATGAGTGGGGTAAATTTCAGAGCTTGTTTTGTTAATGGGTATAAAAAATGTCAAGACTCAGAAACACAACATTTATTTATTTGGTTTGGAGGTTCTCTGAAATCACTGGAGTGAGGCAGAATGCACAGAAATCACAGGTTTTGCTAATGCGGAGAGTGTGGAAATGAATTCTCTGAGAGGCATTCAGTATGGTAGGCATTCAGCGTCTTACCAAAAACTGCCGGATGGAAAAGATAAAGGCAGATCTGGCACAGGGGTTTTAGAAATATGAAGTAATCTCCCTGTAATCCTAAGGGATCCCAGCATGCAAAGAAATGGTAATCCCATGTAATGACAGATGATCCTTACAAAGGTCCACTCTATCATGCAAAAGAAAGTCTGTGAAAGAAAGGTGAGGAGGCTATATTGTGCAGGGGGTAAGAAATATCCATATGAGCTATATGTCTGGACTCTCAAGTAAGTCATCATGACTTTCGCCCTTCAACTAAATGTGCTGCATTGGCAAAACCACAACATGCTGAGGCAGAGATATTGTGTCTTGATATGTTCTGAATCCATTTCATTTTTAACGACAGATTAACCTTGATCCCGCATATCTCGGGATTATCCACTCAGTGACAAGTGCATATGGTGTGCTTTTCTGAAATGCATCCAAATCCAACATCACAGCCACATGTACTTGTATGCATTCATTTCCCACATCAGGATCTGTCTCCCGATCTGGAGCGGTGCTAGGACTGTTGGGAATCAACAACGCTGTCCTCAGATGTCAGGCGCCGCTGTGATCCTCCACTGAACATCACACGGCTCCTCCGAGGCAGAATAAGATGGTTTTCTCGCACAACATTTGTCCTCCAGATACTTTCTTGTTTACTTGTGTTTCTTGTTGCAGTCTAAACCTGTTTCTTCTCCAGTGATGCAGAAGCTGAAAGAGGTGTAAACTCAAGCCTCGTAGGCCAGCCTTAAGCTCTTTTGAAGAGATGCAGGTGAAAGTAAAGTATGATTTGACATTCAAAATGAGGACTTGATAACTTCATAACAATATAAGCAAGTCACCCTTTTATTCATGCAGAGAAGCGGAAAGAGGTGAATGAGAAGTTTGAACCTCAAAGCACATCAAAACAAGACTCTGGCTTGTGTTGATTTCTATATATTTTATATTTCATACATAAGGGATGACAAAGGGTTCAAAGACACAACAGATCTAATGTTGATGAATCCAGTTTGTTTTTTCTCAGGATTTTGATTTGACGCTGACAGGAATTAGAGAATGAACTATACCTGACACTTGCATTTCTTTTGAATACAATGACAAATCAGCAATATCTCAGTCTGCGTGGATGTTGGCTCAAACGTGGAGTCTTATATTTCTAAAAGATGGGTTTTCTTTTACTGAAAAATGAGAACCTTATCTTTTTTTAAATCACAGTTCAATACTTTTGCCTTTATGCTAAGCTAAGCTAACCGTATTCCAGCTCTAGCTTCCTACTGAACGGACAGACTTGAGGGTGATATCTTCTCATCTAACTCTCAGCAAGAAAACTAATAGGCAGACATACTATATGTTCCTAAACTATGTTTCTGCTACAAGACAAGAGTTTTATACTGTGGCAAGACTGTTTGGCCAGACAGGAGCTAGCTGGTTAGCACGCTAACTGCAGCAGAAGAAAAGTGAAAAGAAACCAGAGTTAACACTGAGGTTGCTTTCCACTACTAGAGACATATCTTGCCGAGTAAAGGAATGAAATTTGTTACTCAAGATGTGTTGTCTAGTCTAGTAATTGGTAATGCTAAGTGTTGTCTACTGTCATATTAGTTTTTTTTTGTCAGGTGCGGTGGTTATGGTCATTTTAGCTTTTAGCATTGTTGCTTTTACAAGCCAGGGGGTTATAATACTCCCTCTGAGCAGCTCTACTTCTTGGATGCTACTGTGACTCTGTATCAGAAAGTGACAAGAGGGGCAAATGGGACCAGAGCCAGCTGGTTAGCATGCTAACATAAGAGTTAACATTGCTACTGTCAGTGAATGTGACAAAAGCTGAGTCCACCCTGGTTTCCCTCAGGTTCTACTAATACATTCATTTATTGTGGAAAGTAAGACAACTAATATATGGGATGTGGAATTCAGCAAATCTATCCGCGACAGCGGTGCGTGGCTGAGTATGCTGTGCTGTTGTATGTGCAAACCTCAAAGCTACGCCAAAGTGAATGGATGTCAGCAGGTGGAAGGGAGAGGGCAAGTGAGCGCATGGGCCAGCTTTTATAGTCCACAAAGCCCAGGTGAACTGCATCAGCTGACGACCCTCCCATGTCAACCAATTGCCTGCTGAGCTTGGCCGGGAAAATCCTCCGAGGCAGTGAGGGGGTCACGCTACTGCAATTGTAACTTGTTTGCTGGACTGCTAAGTAACCAGCGGTCAATACTATCATTGGGTGGGTGGCTCTTTCAACTGGTTACGTTAAATGCTCAGGTATTACTGGGTGAATGTGCTAACATAATGAAAAGACAGGAAATGTTTTCCTCATAATCCATAGAAATAAGGGGGGTTCATTTCACAAACTATACTGAATCAACATGCATCAGGTTTACTGGGTTTTCTGGATAAACTGGCTTTACTATATCCCAAACCAAGAAATGCAGTTATGTTCCACCTTAAACCTATACTGATATTATACCCAGAAAATAATGTGTCGATAAATGATAAGAAATTAATGCAAAAACCAACTTGTTTATTCAAAAAAGTGGCCTCTGACTTGGCAGTTTTAAACTGCTGGTGGGCTGTTCAGTCTTTGAGATTCAGGCTGATTATATTTGTATTTAAACATAAAATAATGCATAGTATAGACTCACATCATGGTCCTCGAAAGAAAGCAAAATCTTGATTTACCTTTGCTTTGTTTTCTTCCTAAATAAATGTCATCCACTGCCTTTTCTTACAGTGGTTTAGACGGGGATAAGTGGGGGAAGGGTGGATTGAGATGGATGGAGGGACAGATGGGGGAGGATGGGCGTAATAGCTGCCTGTTTTAGTTGCCGTGCCAGGCTGCAGGACTTCATAATAAGACACGGTACACAAATTTGCTCATCTTTATTTATACTCTCCCCACATAATCTGGGAATATTTAGCTGTACATATGCAGGTAAATAATTAAGCATCAAAGTCTAATTCAAAGTTAATTAGCAGATTAGTCGACGAAGGTCATTCTCAGAAGATTTCATTTGCTTTACAGTTTCATTAAGAGTGAGGAAGAGGAGCAACTGGGATCCATCAATTCTAAACATGTAGCCTCCCCTGTTAATACAGTTAATTGGCAATTTGATTAAATTTCAGAATTGAATTGAGAAGTTGGCTATTCATCCTTTTCATTTTACAGAGATATACTTTTCTCCAGACTACGAGGGAGAAAGTCTATTAATAAAATGTAATATGAATCTGAGCTAATTTTTAAAGCTACTCAGCCATTTAATAACTAGCAGATGTGGATTCTTGGTAAAGATCATTGAGACAAAAGATTTTTCCTTTTTTTACCAGGCATTACTTTTAAATGTCATCTTTAGCAGGTGTATGATGTTGGTATGGGCTGAAAGCATTTGCATTGCTGGAAAAACTGCTTGAAATATGCATCAAATGGAGATATTGGTTCAGAAGCGTCCGTCCACCTCAGTGAAGGCATCCAAGCAGGGACTCCAGCAAACCAGGGAAGGATAGACCACTTTATTTGGAATAAGGGAAAAAATTATGCAAACCGAAAGATATGTCGGGTTCATCATGTCTTCATGCTAACTTCTGCAAAGCAAAGCTCCCTGCAGGAACTGCTGATGCAACTGGTTTTGTTAAACATATTGTATGAGGCTTTGCCAACTTGTGCGCTCTTGCAAGGAATGTGGACAAGGTTTGTGACCACTCTCTGTTTCATTATCATTTCAAACCTACAGTGCTGTCGACATGAGGTAGCGCAGAGTTAGAAAACAGGAGAACAGGAGAAGAAGAAAAGCAGTGAAAACCCTGTGAGGTGAATTAATGAGGACCAGGTGATGAAAGGGTTACAGGGAATTCATGAGCACAGGAAGCCCAACGAAGAACAGTAAGGAGTCGGTTTTAATTGAAAGGAGGCCTCATCTCATTTGGGTAGAAGCAATGCCATCGGCTTTGATGTTTGGGTATCTAACTGTCAGGATCATATTTTAATGGAGACCAGGTAGGACAAAAGGAGGAATAACAGAAATATAAGAGGACAGTTTGTTCTGGAGAGTTGACGTTGTGCAAGATTTGCAACTGAGAGGCGATCAATGGTGATGCATTTTTCATTATCCAACAGTGGGAGGATGTCAGAAACTGGTGCTGCAGAGGTGGACTGAAGTGAGGATGGATGAACACATGCAGGCTGCTACCTGTTGCTGCAAGTCAATACAGAGCAATAATATTCAAAGTAACACTTAGTTTTTAAAGGTGATCTAATGGTTTTTCTGCTGTTGTTTTGTTTACCATCCCTACAGGTATTGAATTACAGGATGACGGTGTGGAGCTCACAAACTACAGTGTCAATATTTTGTGTGCATATGGTAACACTTACAGAGTACATACTGGCAGACTTACAAGGATGTACAGATATTTAGGGAGCTATTTGGTAGTTTTGCTACTGCTACACGGCAGCATTAGCACTGACTGTTTTCCTTACCAGCTTAGAAGTAAAGTTGCAAGTTCAGCATCAAACTGCATTCCTTTACTCACCAGGAGCTGTCTCCAGATGTAGAAGGCAACGCCAATGTTAACTCGTTTCTATCACTTCTTTTCTTCTGCTGAAGTTAACATGCTTTAGTACGTCCTGACAGGTCTGGTCACTTTCTGATACCGACTCACGGTTGCATTCACTCAGCCGTACATAAGTGCTGCACAGAGGGTGTGTTACAACCTCTTCTATTGTAAAATGTTCTAAAACTTTATAATTAATGGCTATTAAATGCAACAATGGCTCAAGCTCTGTTAAATAAATGGTGGTTAATGCTAACTTTGGTGATATGGCGATAGCTAACTTACATGTAACTCTTTTAAGGGGGTAACAAATTTGCTTCTAGGTGCGACTTAAAATAAAAATGCACAAATGTGAGCATTGTAATTCCTTTATAATGTAAATTGTCATACACTAACTTTCATTGTTTACACTCCTTAGGGGCGAAACTATAATAAGTATTGTGTAAACGACTTAGGCTTCGATGGGGTTAACTATTTTAGCCTGTAGGTGCTAACTAGGGGTCACATGGCAGAAGGGGATAACTAACCTAGCGTTACTGCTGGAGAGCTGCTAGCATGTTGACTTCAAGCTGACCTCTGTTGGCTGTGTGAGCTGCGATGGTTTTATCTTAGCTGTGAGTTCCTTCTTCATTATCTAATATTTGGGACATTTCATTCTGCAGAGTTGCTGCGGTCAGACCCAAGAAGTCTGTGATAATATGAACAACATGTCAAGTTTTAAGTGATCCTCCAATGTGGTTTTTCCAAATCTGATCTGACCTTGAAGTTATGTTTGCATTATTTTTCAAAATAAACATTTTATTAGAAACACCACACTAATACTGGGTAGTTCCTCCTTTTCTGTCAAAATTCTGCTCCATGTTGATGTGACTGCATCAGTTCATTTCTGCTGATTTGTCAGCTGCACATTCACACTGCCAATTTCCTGTTCTACTACATCCCAAAGGTGGTCTACTGGATTCAGATCAGGTGATTGGGAAAGCCACTGAAGTACATGATGATTGATTGGTATTAAGGGGCCCACAGTGTGCCAAGAAAACCTTCCCTACACCATTACACCACCACCTCCAGCCTGGACTGTTGACACAAGGCAGGTTGGGTCCATTGATTCAAGCTGTTGATGCCAAATTCTGACCTTACCATCTGCGTACCTCAGCATTAATCCAGATTCGTTCGACCAGGCTGCATTTTTCCATCCTTCAACTGTCCAGTTTTGTTGAGCTTGTGCCCACTGCAGCCGCAGATTTCTGTTCTTGGCTGACAGGAGTGGAACCTGACATGGTCTCACTGTTGTTGTCGACGTGTTGTGCATTCTGAGATGTTTTTCTGCTCACCACAGTTTTAAAGAGTGATAATTTAAGTTACTGTTGCCTGTCAGTTACAACCAATCTGGTCGTTCTCCTCTGACCTCTCTTATCAACAAGGCACCATTCAGAGGAAAAACTCTAGACTGTTGTGTATGAAAATGAGCTGAAGCTCCTCACCTGTACCTGCAGGATTTGAAGTGCTGAACTGTCCTGCTGCCACATGATGGGCTGGTTGGATAGCTGAATGACTGAACAAGTGTGCAAACACACACGTACATATATAAAATCAAAAGTCGAAATGTACGGGTCAAAGAATAGAGAAATGCTGCAGGTTGATTAAAAAGTTTTATTATATTTTTCTTTTTACTGTAGAAAGTTTCACAAATTTTTCACAAAGTTTTAAAGTTCAGGTAGACAAGCTAGCAAGGCTAACAAAAAAGAGACGCTGCTGTCATAGCCTGTGACTCTGAGACCAGCAACAGCCTTGACAATGACACAGTGACTGACTGACACACATACGGACCAATCAGTGTTGAATCCTCATCGTGGATTGTTTATGTCTTTATATTTAACACGATAAACATTATTCTGACTGTGAAAATGAGGATGTGTTTTACAGGTATTTGTTACACCATAATTAAAGTTAAATTTTGCAGATCCTGGCTTTGCAAAATTGTGGAAGCATGATGATCATCATTACTTTTAGACCTTTGAAGGGCTCGTGGCCACACAGTTGGGAGCCGCCTGAGTCTTATACTGTGGCAGCATAATTCAGATTTACTGAGGCTGCAATGTGATCTACTGTGATGACCAAAATCAATCCAGTGTGGGCGTGCTGTCTCCGTCCCACAGGGCAGTATTACACATTGGTGAAGTGATCTGAAATATGACTTCCATCTCTTTCTTTCTCTTTTTCCGCGCACTCATACACAAGCACACACATGCTCACCAACTGTCGAGAGAGAGGAGAGATTCAGCAAGCTCCAAAATGTACACAGTCCTCTATTCAAACAGCACCTGTTCAGTAATGATAGATCAACACTGCAAGGAGAATGAGAGAGCATATTTAATTGGATGTTTACATGAGGAATAACTTCAACCATATGGATTAGATTATTGGACCATATGCACTCCTACACTTCATCTGAGCACTCTAGTTCCTGAAGTAACAACACAGCTCTCCAAAAAAAAAAAAAAAAAAAACCTCCTGAAAAGAAATAAATGCTGCTTTGAACTCAAAATCAACTGAATATTTCATTTGAAAATTGCAAAAATGGAGACATGAAATACTTTAAAATCTTTTTATTTTTCTGAAGACTGAAAAGCTGAAGATACATTTTCGTGACGTCAGCACAGGAAATTTGCAGTATCATACCAGAAATACACTGGAAGATTGACGGCTGCACATTGATTTTCAATTTAGCCCCCATGTTATTGGGTTAGAGCAGACGCACTTCCTGAGAAAAGACGTGCTAATATTCGTATTGACATCATAACAGCAATATTTCATAAGCCTGACACCTTTCACTGCGGCCTCTATATATATGTCTAGGCTGAATCTGAATATGTCAAAGACTTGGAAAAATAGATATATTGTTGAAACATTTAGCAGCTGCTTGTGGAGACGGTGAAATTTTAGTGACTTTCTGCTCAAAACAAATCAGAGATTGATTTGTAATGAAGAGAAATCCAACTTTCAAGTATCCTGCAAACTCTGGTAATAATTTATCAAACAATGATAGTCAGTGATTCCAGATTACTGAATAGTTTGATATAATCCTACCCCCTGTTTCATACGCTTGTAAAAATTTATATCGGAAACAGATTCAGACAGTAATTGACTTTTTAATATGTTATGTGTAATGTAATATGTGTATATGTAACTTTACCCACATGATACTACACCACTGCTTGGGCCAGTGTTTAGTGCCGCTCTATTTATCAAACCATTTACCAAAGACAACACTGTCCATGTCAGTAGCTCGAGTAAACATGTTCTCTTGTGTCACTGTTTTAACATGACAACATCATTATCCACTGCACAAACTACAGAAATGACATGTCATTAAAATAAAATTCTATGAACTTTAATCAAGTGAAACCAAGTTAAGATGACTCCCTCCGTTTCATTCGTCTGCGGAGAAAACAGGAAGCCGTGTATTTACTGAGCTGCATCACAAAAGTGAGCCATATTGTGGATGTGTATTTGATTCGATTATACTTTGGTTCAACAGGTAAAGACTGTGGCTATTATGACGGGCTGAGCTGTAAACAAAAATCCTATTAGGTCATGATAAATGATTGTCTTTCTTTGAAAAAAAAAAACAAAACAAAAAAAAAAAAACTGTTCCATCTTTCTCCCGTACGCCTCTTAATTATGTTCCTTGGCCCCGGTGAATTTAAAGAGGTAAATAATGATATGATTTTTTTATTACGATTCATCAACTTTGCCTTTTGCTGCCATTTGAGCTGGAGAGTGCCCCGAGTCATCATCTCTCATTAAGTAATGAATAGTGATTGGTATGAAATTACTTCACCCCACTCTGCTGCCTGTCCATTAGTCCGTTAATCAACAGCATATGACTGCCAGGCTGCACAAAATCCTCTTGCAAACAAATCACCCTGGCCTTCCATCCCTTCCCTTCCCCTAAAATACAATTCCTCATTTGCATAATGAGGGCCAAAGGAGGGCAATGTTTGCTCATAATCAAAATGCATTTATTCACAGGAAGCTATCCTGTTGCACCCGTTTAATTCACACCTGCTCTTTTCTGTAATCAAAGCCAGGGTTCAGGTGGAGGCACGGGCCTTGTAATGTGTTCTCACAGGTCCTAGAGTCTGTGAACTGACAAAAGAAAGATGTTTATGATTCAGAAAGCCTCACAAGCCTGGAGACGTAACAGAGACTCAGGAATGTTAACCTAAAACAATACAAACGCAGCCAACATCATGATGACGGGCTCAAGGTTAGAGTAGTTCTGTTTCAATAGTTCTATTCCATATATATATATTTATTTATTTTTTCAAATCTTTATTATAAATATTTTATCTTATTATTATTTTTGTTCTCTTTATATTTAAGTTATCTGCTCTGGGTTACTTGTTTTTTCTTTCTTTATATTTTTTCCTTCTTCCTATGTTTACTGTTTTGCACCAAAACACCAAAACCTAAATGGCAATAAACCAGATTCCTCCTTAGGCACAGTAGCACTTCAAGCTAAGTGCTAATGTTAGCATTCTAACTCGTTCACCATGACGGTGCTAAAATACTTGAGCTAAGCAGGTATGAGGTTTGTCATTCATTATCTTAGTGTAGCGTGTTAGCATGCTAACATTCATTATTTAGCACAAAACACACAAAGCACAGCTGTGGCTGATGGGAATGTTATTAGTTTTGCTAATCTTTGTGCCTGCATGTGTCCTGGGTGCTAATTCCTGCATGCAAACCAAATTACAATAAACAGAATAATAAAGTTGACACTGATATTGAATTTGGCCATAAACCAGTTGAGTCATGCTGCTACCAGCCAAAAAAAAAAAAAACCTCACCAAAACTCAATATGTGCTCCTCCTCCCCTGTAATTTTAATGTCTTATTTTCTTCATACTCTGTATCTGTGCTTGATGTTATTAATGAAATGTTTTCATAAACTTTTTGAAACTATCTAACTAACTAACTGATTTGTACTGATGATGATGATGATGATGATGATGATGATGATGATGATGGTGGCTGGGTTTAGAATAGGGCACATACAGGGACACGGCTATCAGGCCTCTTCATTAACTAATGGGCCAGTAGCAGATTGTCCGCCCTGTGATAGACTGACAACTCGTACCCCACCCTCATCCAATGTCAGCCGTGATTGGCTCCAGCCCCCCTGCAGTGATATAAGGATAAGAAGTATGGATAATGGATGAATGAATATATCAACAAGAAAGACCTGCTATCATCATGCTGTCAAACCTGTGAGGTGAATTGCATAGCTAATGTTTCTTATGCAATATCAGCAATATATTATCACCACAGTCCTGCATAGTTGTTGTCACACCAGCATTAGTAGATCATCTTATGAGTCATCTTCATAACTTATAATTTAATACTGAAATAACCTCATGTCCTCAGTTTATGTGAAACTCTCACATCTGGTTAAAAGCATGACAGTGGACTAGAGTTTGAAAAACCTAAGATGACCATTTATGCTAGTTGGGACCACATGGAACAGCTGAAGACTGGTTTAGACTGGCACGCTGGTCTACCTGTGGCCCACTATAGTGAGCGCAACACCACAGACACGGGAAGACAAACAGTCGCCCAATGTTTGATAGTTCACAGCATATTCTGGGTTTGACTGGTGGGTTAATTCGGTTTGTGTGGGGAAAGGTCAAAAATGAATTACATTTCACATTTCAGTCCTCTCTGAAAACTTTATTACGGTACAATCCACCGTGACAGACGGGTTGTGTTGAGCCAAAACCTAAAATTTAAGCACCATTAGAAACACCCTAATATCTTGCATGTGTTTTTACTGGCATATGAAAATCACAATAAGCTCTTATAATGATTTGTTCCGGCTTGACTCCACATTGTGTGGGATGTGTGAAGGTGGGTGGAGTATGTCCGGGTCACTCTGGGTCAAATTTCCACGTCCATTCTTTTATCACAGTCTGCCACCACACGCCACGGATCTCAGGTGCTAATCCTGATTAGCATCTTGCTCCGGCGTTCCTGCACTGCACCTCCCAGAGGTCACTTGTCAATCAAGCAGTGTGTTCGGTATTGTGACGTCTCTTTGATTTACTGTTTGACTTTGTGTAGGTGGCAGCACTCTTTTCTTTTACTATTCAGCCATGGCAACGTCTTCTCCTCAGCTGGCTTTTTCTTTATTTCCTCTGCAGGCTTTCATGAAGCTGTTATACACTGATTCATTATTGCGTTAATGGGGAGCATTGATAGACATTTATTGATCTGAAAATGTCACGCAGTATTACATACGCAGACACAAAATTTGAAATTGAAGTGGTTTTTATATGGCGTCCTTGTTTCAGTTCACCAGCGGCCAGAGCAGCTTGTGTTCATTATGAGCTCACCTCAAATGTGACAGTCCCAGTGAAACATGTAAATGTGAACACGCTTTGACCTAACAAGGACACCTTGTTAACCAGCATCATTCTATATGATGAAATGAGAAAAAGCACCCTTATCCATCTCTGTCAGAAAAACAAGCAGCCTAATAGAAGGGATAAGGTCAACACCAAATGTCAAACTTGTTTACCCTCCAGAGGCAGACAGATTGGCCAGTATTCATCATAAACACAACAGGTTCCCATTACTGAAACATTCTCTCATCCCAAATTGAGCTGCTCTGGCTCTTTACTTGGGTTTAATTGTGTGAAAATAAAATGAAAGAAAGGAGACACAGGAAAAGTCCGCCACTGTCTCATCCAGCTAAACACTACGTAGTGCTTAGGGACAGTAAAGGTCATCTGATCATAAATGATGACACATTGCAGGCCCATGAAGCAGGATTTTTTTCCCCGGGACTGGTCAGGGTGCATGTGAGTAGAGAAAAATTGAGAAAATGCAATTGATTTTGGCGCTACTTGTTGTTGTCTACAAAAAAAAAAAAAAAAAATGGGCAAATATGAGCAGCTAAGTGAGATGGATTCACCTGTTTCTCCTCCTCTGTTGGAGAGCTTACAGTATATCATGTTAGAACATTCCTATATGGTATTCCCTGTCCATCTGCCGTGCGTGGCAATCATGAGAACGAAACTGCGCTGTAACACATTTGGAGTGATAAAGATTCATAGCACGGTGACCTCGAATTCCCTTATGTCGGTGTGTAATTCCTGTGTTTCATTATAAGTATAATGGAAAGTGAGTGTTTAAAAAGAGTGCCACTGATGCCAGAACGATTTATTATCCTCTACAAGGCCCAAAATGTTGGGAGATCAATAGAACAGGAGTTAGGAGAGGGCTAGGGGTGCAATGTGTCATCATTTTAATGAAATATAGATTTGGGACTATTAAACAGCTTGCTAGTGCGGGTAAAATTGCTCGCTTTTTCACTGCTAAACAAAGCCATCCATATAACTGTGGAAAAATCGATAGCGGGCTGCGACCAATATGTACCTTTCAAATGTGGGTACAGTTACATTGAGCAGTAGCTAATAAATCAAAGCAAAGTGTACCGCATCTTTTACAGTCATTACATCAATTTAAACCTCTGTGGCTCTCAGCAGAGTCTTTCATTATGTAGCTCCACTGAAACAAAACAGAATAAAACAGGTCCCTGTTCACACTAGCTGCATATTATGTGCAGGTGTGCACAGGACTGTCTTTCATACTGTATTGTTAGTATGGTTATCATGTGCTGTGGTGTGATGTTAACAAATACCCTCAAAGATCACTGAAGGGCACTCATCACATGGGCATTCATGCTGTATGTCAGCAGCATGTGGATCATGGACTTAATATAAAGGTGGATGTAGCCTCTGTGACAGATTTCTAAAGGGCAGTTTTGACATTCAGAGTGGGCTGCTCCGCCATCTTGGCGGTAACCAACTCCCGACCAATCACAAATGAGCAAAAAGAGTGGAGCTGAGACTTTCTGTGAATGCAGCCTGAATTACACATAACTTCAAGAATTCCCCAAATTTCAACTTTTGAGTGAGTGAGAAATTGACTCACAGTATAGTTGCCACAAAGGGAGAGCAAAGAGACCAGAGAGACCAAAACCAAAACAATTTTTGAGTGTAAAGATGTTTATTTCTACTGATGAAGTTGGACATTTTAACATGGGAGTCTATGGGGAGTGACTTGTTTTTGGAGCCAGGCTCAAGTAGCCAATTACAGAACTGCAGTTTTTGCCACTGTTTAAATTTCTAGCATGTGGAACTGCATCTTCCTTGGGTTACTGATATTGATATATTGCAAAAAAGCAGAAGTGTGGCCGCCTGAAATGGCCTGAATATAAGATATGTTTTTAAAGATTAGATTTTAAAACGTTGTCCATCTTATATTTGAGGACTTGACAATGACATGTCGACATCAGACAGCATCATCTTAGTCTTTCAGACTTATTTGGCACTGAAAGCTTGGTTCATCCAGTTTAACCTGCTGGAGTTTCTTAAGGCTTATTCATATGATCAGCCAATGGACAGGGCAGAAAATCTGTTCATCACCCCAAAACTGAGCAGGATTTCTACTGTTCTTTTTCTGCTGTTCAAAATTTTATAGGTGATAGAGATGTATCTTTATTTCCACAGCTATTTTCCCAATGAACAATCCTTCACAACATATTACTGTCTTTTTTTGAGCTCTAAAGCAGTTTAAAACGAGACTCAATCAGCTTCAGACATGAGGGGACAAGAGGGGACAATCTTTCATAATGTACAGTGTATATTGTTTAAATATTGACACCTGGGTATCAAGTCATTTCTCACCTATGTCCTTGATGTATAATGTATGTGAGTATTTGAATATTCTAATTTTGCAACATTTGAAACAGAACAAATATAATTGATTTGTTCAGACAGGCATTACTGAGAAAATCAATGATATTACTGTAGTATTGCACTTTAGTTCAAAGCATTGGGTGTCAGTAAGCTGACAGTGTGTGAAACAGTGGTTCAGTGGTTAAGTCCAACCTATTCATCATGGACTCAAAAACCAATCCATCAAATAAAAGTAAAAAACAAGAGAGAAGGAACAAAACAATCATAAAGTATATACAAGATGTGCATGAATGACACAGCAGGACAGTGTTGGGTTTTATAGTGATAATGAAGCACTGCATTGTGTGAGCGAATCCTATTTAATAATAATAGGCTGTTGAATGCAAGTAGAGTGAATACACTTGATGCTTGTGGCGTTAATGCATTTCAAACTGTTATCTGGACACATTATAATTTAACCCTGCGTGATATGTTTGTTTTGGGCCTGAAGCACTGCATTTAGACAGAAAGATCAGAAGAGGAAAGCTCTTTGTATCAAGTGGTGCTCTTCGTACAAGAGGTCCCTGTCTCTGAAAGCTCTGCTAATGGCCACTTTTAAGGCAACCTAAATGACCCACAAAAGTGTGGGTGATGTTAAAGTGGAATAAATGGTTCCATAAAAGCCGGCTAGGATGTTTTGTCATCCTTCTTGAAAAATATCTCTGGGAAACATGTATTTTTTTTGTCACTTTTGTCAGACATATATGAGACCAAGACCCCATACTTTATTTCAAGGACTGAAAATAACTATCCAACCTGAGGCCTGGAGATATCAATTTGAGCTTGGCTGGACTGAATCTCTTTTCCATTTTGCATAAAATTGACAACCATCTGGGGAAGCCTTGGAAAATTGCCTCACACTGAATAAGTGATGAAGAGATGAGTCTACTGTCAGTTGTAATAATGTGGCTGCTTTAAATGCATTGGCACCATTGCGGTGCATAATTACAGCGGCGGGGGAATGCCATGTCTCTGATCTGTATCGTGTAATGCAACTGAGCTTAGAGTCTTTTCATAAGTGATGTACCTCATTTTGGGTGGTCTGTTATCATATTAGTATCGCTTCATCAAACAGATGTGCTGTCGATAGTTATCCACAAGACAGAGTGAGCACAATGCCATCTGAACTGATCTAGCTGTTGCGAGAAAAATATCAAAATTAATATCAGCATTTGGCAAATATGGCAGTACCATTATTTAAAACGTAGTTGGGCCTAAGTGCAGCTGAGGCTGACAAAATGCAGATCAGACCAATGAAAGTCGGGAAAATCTGACGCTGTCGAGCTGAGCCCAATGAGCTGATTCATTCCTTCATCCAATTAATTTGTTTTTTATTTAGCAATTACAGCTTTTGGTCTTTTACGATTACCTTGCATACTAGTACTGTGTATGCTCATCTGTTAGTAAATGTACGACATAGGTATTTTGAATACAACAACATGCTCCACAACAGGTAGTGGGTCACTTTTAGTGACTTTGTTTTTGTAGTGCGCAAGGTGCATTACAACCTCACAGCCTTAGCTAGAATGACTGCAGAGTTTTGGTCTTGTGTAAATCCGGTGTGCTACTTCACGTCATGGTCTAATTAAATGGCCTAGATGTTGCTTCTTCCTGTGAACCTGGACTTGGTTCAACAAGAAAAGCACAATCTGTATACGGTTCTGAACCGCTGACGATGGTCACGAAGAATCACAATTGTAATGTCATTGTTGAGATATAATGAAAAGAAGTGCATTGTAATTTTAGTTCATGAATAGGTCACATGACCTGCAGCTACTCTGCACTGTTGTACTGTATAACTGAAGAAAGAATGAATTAAAAACAATGATGAGAACTCTGAATTCACTTATCAAAATAATATTTTGCCTTAAGCTGGACACTGTACAATTTTATCAATGTTGTTGATGAATTCCAGCTTTTACTGTAAACTTTTAAAGTAAATCGTCTGCGATGTAAAGCCAAAGGTCACAATTTATGTGCTCACACTATACGATCTGATCATCAAGCCGCGACCTGACTGCTAACACTGCATGTTAAACAGGCCCCTGAGGAAATTCTGCCGTTGCCACAGTTCAACCAGCCCGGCCTCCGTGTTTTCTGTCTATGTGACACGTCCTGGTTTCACATTCACTCTGTTTGCTACTTCGCGGAGGCGTAGTGAGAAAAAAGGAGTTTGCAAAACGCAGCTGCGGCTTTGTGCGAGAGGCTGACGACAGCCGACCCAGACCGGTCGATCCCTTCCCCCCCTCTCGCTGCCCCTGTATACTGCACACTACCAAGCTGAAATTCGCTCCGAATATAAGTCGTACGGCTCAGAAATCAGGCTCGTACAGTGCGTGGCCCGTTCATTAGCTTCTTCAGCTCTTTCCAGCTGCGTTGAGAGCTCACATACATTTCTCAGCCACAGCTTCTGAAATGCTTCTTAGCTTTGTGATCAACATTAAATAAAAGGAAACAGCTTAATGAATTTTTAACTCATTTGAATTGATTCACATTTTTCAAATTAAATCAGTGCAGTTGCATTGATTTAATCCTTGAATCAATAAAGTTTTATAATTTTTCACCCCTTTAACATTCATTGTGGGGCTGGATTAAATTAGATATAGTTATATAGAGATGATGTGTCATTTCCCACTTTGCATTGCACATGCACATCAACGCTGCCGAAGGAAGTGAGGGGAGGGGGAACAGAGATTAAGCTAGGTGCTTGAATAATGCCTCATGGAGTGTTGATAACCTTTCAGCTTATTATCCCAATTAGAGTACACAGCTGGAGGAGAAAATTAATTCAACACCGGGCCATTTTGTTTGTTTATTTACTGATGTGTGCGAATTGGAATGGGGTAAACAGAGCTCGATGATCAAGGCTTCAGTGACGGTCATTGTTTTATCCAAGCGCACAATGCAGCCATTTCATTTTCACAGAAACCTTTAAGCGCGCAAGCTCTGATGTGTGGGTAAATTTCAGCCAATCACGAGCACCTTTGCATAATTACGTTTAATGAGGAGCTGATTTTATTGTCTGGTATCTTGGTAAAAGACGTGGCAAGTAGGGTATATGGAAGTAAGACGGCATTAAAGACTGAGGACAAATGAAGAGTGTCACAGTCAAAGGGCTGACGGCGCTAACTGTAAAGTAAAGAGAATAGGACGGGGAATTCATAATCAAGCACCAGATGGAAAATATTCTTTTGAGATCACACAGTTGGCACATTTTAAACGCAGGGATATATGCAAGAGAGGAAATGGTGCTTTCCTCTATTCTCCTCCTGCCATAATGTGGGTTTCCTCTGAACTGGTGTAATTCCCCTCCCAAGGGGACAAGGTTGTTCCACATGAGCTGGTTCCCTAATAACCAACCCAAGCCTCCTAGTGAAAAATCCATTAAGGTCAAGTCATGCATAGTTGATTGAACATCTCGTCTGGTGGTCTGCTAAGGAGAGCCATGAGCCCAAGAATACCACATTAATCAGAGGCAAAATGTTTTTATGGTTATGGAACCGCAGATGTTCTTTAGGGGACTTTTTGGCACATTTGTATCATTAGTGCACAAGTCTGATTTAGCAGCATATTTCCAGCAACGAGTTGATGTATGAGTTGGATGAAGTTGGATGTAAACAAAAGGAAGGGACCTTTAAATTGGAGCCCAAACGGTCCGGAGGGAGCGTCTCCAGCTCTGCCTCCCAGGGAGAAGATCCAGCAGCAATCACCACTTAATATTACTCTGCTCTCCCTCCCCAAAAAAACCCATGATGACAGTAACCTGCTGTTGTGCGAATGCAAAGAGGTGCTTCAAGAGCACCCTGATCTCTCCTCCACCTCCTTCTATTCACAGCCAGCCCGTGTTCTCCCTGCTCCATTAGTTCAGACACCACATCCATCCCGCCGAGCCTTGCACGGGGGGAGGCAGAACCAAGGACGTCACCGTCTGATGCTGTGTGTGTTCTTCTGTGTGTGTGTGTGTGTGTGTGTGTGTGTGTGTGTGTGTGTGTGTGTTTTGTATTGTGGCGGTGATGGTAGTGGTGGTGGTTGTGGTGGAGTGTATCACCTACGAAATGATGCAGTCAAGCATGAAATCACCTCTCTTCAGCTTTAAAGGGCTTACATGGATTTTTAATGATGAGCCCGTATCTTTTATATGTCAAATATACTCAATGACTCCATTCTTTTTAATGCATATTTAACAATAAGAGAGACGATGGGACTATAATAAGATTAATGGGATATGCATAGATGCAGGTTTCTATGTCTCTTCGGGTTAACACTGAAGGTGTCATGTTACACAAGGCAGCTTTTTGGAATTTAAAATGACTTTTTTGGGTTAAGCAAACTGGCACATGACAAATTATAATGGGACAAATCTTAAATCCTAATGAAAAGGTGTAGTTTGACCTGATGCACTTTATTATTTAGCATTTTTTAGCAGCCGATATAGTTATATATAGATATAGTTAATGAAGGATAGAACATCCTGTAGACATTTTATGTTTATTACATCCTTGTTAATAACTATAACAATATAACTCCTACAGACTATCCATAGCATGTACTGTGTAAACAGTAGATGAATGCTTGAATGGAAAGCTGTAATCTTAATATATGTAATCTTCCTATTAACAACCATAAACCCCAATTTGCAAAGGCTTTGTGTATGTGCGTAATCTTTTATTCAATGTTTATCACACACTACAGAAATGCAGTAAAATGTTACAACCACATCTTTCACCTTAATATTTATAACCATTCAAACTCCAATCAAGGCTCTGTATCTATCCATCCATTCATTCACCCTTTTAGAAGGCCAGTGTTCTTCAATGAATCACAAGGAATATGAATTACTTTCCAGGAGTGAGCTGTTGGACATTGATTATTTATGCGCCAAAGTCAGTGTGTGTTTTCTGCTGAACACACCCCGGCATTGTATATTTAGCACTGTGGCCTGTTCCAAGAAGCAGGTTTGATGAATAAAACCTGAAATCTCTGCAACACTGGAACATGATAACATTTCTTGGTCTGGTGACACCAAAGACAGTTTATCCAGATAGTTCAGTAAACCTGGTGGACTAATAAATCCTTATTAATGAATCAACATAGTTGTTAAAATGAACCTCACGTTTTCATCATATTAGCACATTCTCCAAGTTTAATGATCTACAAACATGCTTATTAACCATTTGATTTAACCAGTTCAACCACGTCCACACTGTGTTCATGTAATATTCTAGAGACTCGTGGGAACCAGGGATACAGTGTTTTCTGTTCAACACATAATCCTTTTCTCATCAAAGCCTGGTGCCTACATTACCCACAATACAACTTGACAGCCGACAGTTCAGTCAAAGTCTTGGTTGTGTTGTGCTAGTTGCTATTGTTGCCTGAAATGAAAGAAATCCTAGATTGGATACACAAATTGTGCTAAAGCCACACTAAACATGCTGGGTGGGAGTCATTAGTGCAGTCATGAATAAATAGCCTTATTAAGCACTAAAATTAAAAACTGGTTATAATAAACTGACATGGATTTGACTTTTTTTTTTTTAAAACCAATTGCAAGTTATAAATTTATACACATGTAAAAATCATTCACAGTCATATTTAGAACTGCTGAAAATATATGAGAATATACTGTAGGATTACAGCAATTTCATACTATGTTACTGTTAGTTGTGCAGTCATGATTGCCTTGCAGCAAGAGCCTGTAGTTTTTATCAAATAAAGTCTTGAAAAGATCATATGGTCATGACAACAACACTATAGTGTGTTGAAAATCATATAATTTATTGTTTGTGCACTCTTTACAAAGGGTAAAATGTGTCACCATTTAATCTCATGCAATGCAATTAAAGTATTTGGTTATTTTAAATATTACAGTGTTAATCACGAGGAAAAAAACTAGTTCGACAAGGTGTTTGTCAGAGGTGAGATTGTACTTGCATAAAATTTCATCAGGAGCACAGTAGCAGTTCCCATCTGCTCAGCACAATGAAAAAACTCTAGCTAAGTCTGAGGCTGTACTGCCGGAGGGGAAAGCCAATCAAATTAATCACTTACTCTTCAACCCTACAGGGAATCACTGTGTGCATGAATAGAGAAAACTGTATTTATAATGGGGCATGACCCAGTGATAAGTACCATGGGTGAAATGTATGATTAAATTAATGTGATGTGGTCATATGGTGCTTGTGGGGGGCAAGAAGCCCAAAATATATTTCCACGTGAAAGAAAAAACAAAAAATAAACACGTAGGGAATTATAGAGAATTTAAGAAAACTAAAATCATCATGGCATAATATTCCAAAGTCAAGACACTTCAGGAGTATAATTTCAGCCTCCAACTGTGTCAAGAAGAGATGGAGGGCACTGGCCATCAATGCCCTATTTTTCATCTGTACAGACATGCTGTAAATGTGTTTGCCTATCTGTGCCTTTTTAAACTCTACCTGAGCAACTGTGCCTGTATACTCCACATTCAGTGAAAAGACAATTTGCATGACATTTCTGCACCAAAAGCATTTTTTTGTCATTGTTGGTGTGCATGCCTGCGGCACTCTGAAGAGGAAGAAAAGCTTGATGTCTGGGAAAAATGAGCTTCAGCATGTGTGACAAACACTTTAGTTGGAGTCTTTACAAAGCCCAGGGCTTCCTCGCCAGCACTCAAGCATGTTTCTACTGTCAGTGGGAATACTCACCTCTCTGAGCCACCGTTGTTCAGGTTACAAGTCAATAGAGGGAAAATGTATGCAAATGTGACCTTCAGTTAAGTTGCCCATCTCTCTGCAATTTAGGACAGTTTGTTCAATTTTCATTTGAGTAACTCAATAACTGCTGTGCTCCCTGGACTAGAGGGAGAATCACATTAGCTCACAAATTCACAGACAAGAAAAAAAAAAAACATTAAAATAACTTTTTTTTTCACTGGGGTTTCCTGTAGAACACAATCATATACAACCATTACCCTCATTAATAAGCTAATATTATCAACACCCTATAAAAACAGAATTAATATTATATTAGAATATTATTCTAATGGTTAAAGGCCTTCCTCATGGCTTCATTAAATTGGTATGTGAGAGTTTTTCCTGTTTCTTTATAATTTCTTTATAATACTGTCCATTGATGAGTCATGTAACAGATCAATCACCACAGATATCATGTTTACAAAACCTTATTTTTTCGTAAAATACTTTTTTCCTAAAATGTCACTCTTAGTTTACCCAATAGAACAAAATACTATATTCTTACAACCTCATTTACACTAATCTTTAAAAATACAACTAACTCTCAACTAATTTCACTAATCACTTTAAAGCACAAACTGTAATGTCTGTTTTATGCAGATGACACTATCTTGTATTTCATTGGCCACACAGCTCTACAAAGAAGTAATGGCACAGAGGTTACAAAGTTAGGAATATGTTATGTTAAATTATTAGAAGTCTAAATAAAGATTTTGGATTTTCTAATGTTCCACCTGACGTATCCCAAAAGTGGGTGTATGTTGTTAAATCTATCTATGCTCTCAGTGGAGTAACAATGAGAATAACCAGAGCTTGTTGATAGAATAACAACTTCAGTCTACCGCTGTGGTTCTCAACCTTTTCCAAATTGTCTACCTGAAAAATCTCAAAAATCTTGGTGGCCCCATAACAATGCATATGCCAAATAATGCGTTCTCAGAACACTTTTTATTTTAATTATAATGATCAAACATTTAGGTCTGAACTGAAATCAGGAGAAGCTCAAGCACACATATAAAAATGTGCTTTATAGAGTAACAGGCTTAAAAACAATGGAAAAAAAAACAATGGGAGGAGTTCATTTTAATATTTTTAAATATAATTTCATTTCATTTTTTTAATAATTAAAGTTAAAATGTGATGAGAATTAAGCTGTAATTTTGAAAAATGTCTCTTAGTATATGAAAAAGTAGCTATGAAAAAGTACCATTACAAAAAGTACAGACATAACAACTTCACTATAATAAAACTCATAAAAATCATTTCAGAAGATACATAAACGATAAATAATGTCACAAGAATAAAGTTGTAATTTTACATTCCATGGTATTTTGAAAAAAAAAAAATAATGATGAAACCCAATCCTTGATACAAAGATAAGAGTTAAAATTGTAATTTTAACTATCAAATGTAATTAAAAAAATATATATAACAAAATTGTAATTTGTAGTTTTGAGAACTAGCTATAAGAGAATACGGTTGCAATTTTTCAACTGGTCATGATATTTATTAGACATCTCCTTTCTCATTAAGTCGGACTAATATTAATATATTCAGGAAATACCAGCAGTTTATCACTGTGAAATAGACCATCTACTGTGACTGTGTGTTGTTGGTTGCTGGTTGTTGATTCTGCTTCATTTTTTTCTTTTAATTTTCAATTTGAAACGTATGTATTAGAAATGCTATATCCTTAGAGGAATCTGTCTAGCTGACAGCTGTCAACTATCTTGTAGTGTAGTGTAGCGTGTAACAGATTGACAAAGGCAATGTGCTAAAACATGTTGAATAAAATTCACCCCCTACGAGTAAAGGACCTCTTTTGGGAGGGTTCTATATTGTCTATTGAAGGTTGTTGTTGACAGTCCAATCTTTAGGGCTGAGAAATATGAATAAAGATAAAACGGTGGTTGCTTTAGTTGATGGAGCTTCCCTGCACATGTCATCACTTATTGATGGCCAGAAGACTTCCACTCCTCTGTGTCCTTTGTGTACACTGTCAAGCACTCTGAGTGCAGTGATTTAGGTATAACTGCTCTGTCTCCTTTCAATCTATTGTTGTTCTCAACAGTCAGCTCATCAGGGAAAACAAAGCCTAGTCTCACCTCATCTGGGATGCACAAGTTGGCAGGCCTTTTTGAACGATGCAACTAAGTGTTTTTGAGTGGTGCCTGCAGACTTCTTCGAGCCAAAGTGGGGATATCAGACTGCCATGACCTCAAACTCTTCTTGTTCGTCTGTCCAGGCCTGAACTACTGTCTCACAGTACAGGAAAAAGTGTGAGAGTGGTTTGCCATCCTTTGTAAAACTGAGGTCTGTATTTCTGTTGCCTCAACAGTGTTTACTGCAAACATGTTATTATCACCAATGACAATTTTTTTTTCCTAGAGAGTAACTGAGGAGTCCAACAGGGATCTGTTCTTGGCACATTTCTCTTCAGTTACATATAAATGTTTTAACAGAATCATGTCAAGGAGCAGGTTTCCAGATGTGCAGATGACAATGCAATCACAAATGTATCTTGTAGAAATATTTTGCCAGTTCCTAACAGCACAGCATATCACAGCATCTGCAGTTGACAAGAGCATAGTTTGAAAACTCATGTCTAACACTGAAGGTCTCATCCCTCAACAGAAGTTAACAAATTCAGTTTAAAGATTAATGGACAATGTACTGAACAGGTGAAGTAAAATGTCTTTTGGAAAATTCCCACCTAAAATTTGAGATACATTTAAAATGGTGGTAAAAATAGAATATAGGTTACTTATAGGTTAATTACTGTACCATTTTATACTTATAATTACTTATATGGTTTCTACAACCTTCTGGAGTGTATCATATATTTTGCTTCCCATTAAGAAACAAAATTTAAAAATATTAAGTTTTGATAATTTCCTTAAATTTGCTCTTAATAAGTCGTCCACAGATACGAAAAATAAGTGACCTTACCTCCACTGGGTGCCAAATGCTAACAAGTAACCATGGCCCTTTCAGTTGTTCTGCATGTTGTACATAGTTAGTTGTGTGTTATTTATTCAAACGTGCTTATTGCTTTGTTGATACGAAAATAAACCTTTAAATGTTATCCTATGATTGAATGTTATGGGGTTTGTTTTACTCCAACTCAGTGGACTGGATGGTTTATGGTTATGATCTGCTCAACAGCTGCTGTTTTTACAGCTTCAGTTGAATGAGTGAATGAGAGTCAGACCTAAGTGCCCATGAGCAATGCAAGCCAGTAAGCCAGTAATGACTATTTGTCATAGTATTGGTGTGAAACCTTTCCTGTTTTATCCATCTTATTTTTCTGACTATCATAGGTAAATTATCAATTATGCCATAACTTTAACACACATATTAGCTATTTATTTATTAGTTACTTGTGTATTTATTAGTTACTTGTGTATTTATTAATTTTTTTATATATATGGGCGCTAGTTTTTATTAATTATTACTGTTTTCCATTAAAAAAAAACAGGATTGCTAAAAACAAACACAAGGAGAAGCGAATTTTTAGAATTTTGTCTCCACACATCCAAAAATTAATCAGTATTTTACTGTCAACAAGGTTCCCATGCAAAGTTGACTCATCTCAGAAAAGTGTGAGTAAAGAAAGTGTTACTGTGGTAAATAAAAAAAAAAAACAGAAATCAAGCAAAAACACCAAAACACATTTTTTTGTTTTCTTTAATAATTAAGCTCAAACACACAGAGACACACACAAGAACTACTTAGTTAGTGAGAACACAAGTTTATTAGCTCTGGGTTTTCATGGTTATGATGGTGGTTGAGGTCAATCACAAAGGTAACATGCTGAACTCCTAACCTGATGTATGGCAAAGGATGACATCAAAATCAGATCTCTCGCCATCATTATCTACAGGAACAAAACGTTTTATAACAAATTGACGAGATTGAGATTGTAGAGATTTTTATAAACCAGTTAAATCATTTTGCTGTTTCAAGCTTGTCCACTGAGTTTAACACACAATATATCTACATATTAAGCATTGTAGCTTCATTTTAATTGAAAAGAAGGTGATTTACATCCGGACAGGATTCCTGACAGTGTTTGCTTTTACTCTTATACCATCACTTTGGCTCAGGATAACATGAGGGGACTGCGAGGACGAATGAAATGGAAAAAAACCCCAAAAAACTCTGATATCTTTGATTAAAGAAAATATCCACCCACTGCAAAATACTTCCAATGATTATAAATGAACATTTCAGTCAGACTATCCTCAGCATCCCTGCTCTTGCAGCAGAAACTTTTTTTTTTTCATGTTTACTCATCAGACAACAGAGAAAATATTCACTCAGTAGGAAAATAGTTAATTACATTACATCCTTGGCCTGACTCTAATAATTGCTAATTATTTTTCATATTTTCTATTCTAGTTCTGACAGTTTTACTCATGTTTCCCTTTTTTTGTGTGTGTGATCAGGGTTAACTGTTGCCAGTTGATAACAAGCTTCAAGATACAGGTCATTCAAGATGAAGCCAGATGATGAAAACATGTCCTGGGGATGCTGAACTTGCTTTGCAGTTCAGGCGTGTGTCCTCTTCCTCAACAATAACAAGGCAATAAAAACACATAACAAGCCAGAGCACAAGTGTTGTCTCCAAAGTCCTGAAACAAAGGGAACGTAAGTTTATCTGGCTCATTATCATACACAGAGGTCATTCAATGAGCTTAACAGACATATGAGACACATAAAAATAAAAAGTATAAAAACTGTATAAAAAAAGATTATAAAACTGATATGAAACTGACATATAATTAACACATACCACAAGATTAAAAGATTAAATGAAGACACTGGAGAACAGAGCAATTTTTATCTTCTTCTTAAAGCCAGTTACAGTTTAGGCAGAGTTGATATCCAAAGATACATCTCCAAAAGTAGAGTGAAGGGTCTCTTCATATGATACCATTTCCTTCTCCATCTCTCTTAAGAAAAAGAAGATGGGGGAAGCAGGAAAGGGATGAAATATAACCAGAAATCCAGTATTTATTCCATAATCTTTGAGCTCTGACTCCACATTATCAGCTGAATGTTTGTGGTCAGGCAGACAGTCAGTCTGTCTGAGTCACAAAGGACCTGGTGGGTTAGGGTTAGGTCCACGTTCAGTCCCTGACATTGTGAATGCTCTGCTCTGTTCAGTCATCAGACTGGTTGTCTGCTCTCTGTATGGATGTTTGTCTCCTCCTCTCCAACTACAATTACAGGACAGAGTTACATGTTTTCCAAATGTTTGCTAACAAAACTCATCAAAGCACAAGACAATGGCTACAGAAAAAATCATAATCATGCATTTTTATATTTTCTTATATTGTATTTGTGAGTACGGTCAGGTAAATTAAGATTGTTGTTGTAACATTACACTTAATAATATATAGTTTGAAGGCATAAAGACTGCTTTACTTCTTCTTCTTCTCCTTTCGGCTTTTCCCTTCAGGGGTCACCACAGCGAATCAATTTCCTCCATCTAAGCCTGTCTCCCACATCCTCTTCTCTCACACCAACTACCTTCATGTCCTCTTTCACTACATCTATAAACCTCCTCTTTGGTCTTCCTCTAGGCCTGAGGAATTTATTCCCAGAAGGCTTGACCACCACTTTTTCCAGAGTGAAATATCTCAACAGGCTGAACTGCAACACCCGACACCATCATCATCAAAAATTTAAGTTTGGTTAGAGACCAAATACCTGAAAAACAGCATCTGCATCACCATCATCATCAGGTATGTTTGGAAAGCTAACACACAAAACAGAACTGCCTAAGTTCAGGTATATGTGTTCGACAACTTTAACCATACTAACCTCTACCTTTTTTACATTTACACATTTTTTATCATGACCCAAAGAAGGTAAGTCCAATATTCGTGCTTTTTTCAGCTGCATACTGGATATAAGTTTAATAAGATCCAGCAACGACAGTAAAATCAAATCAGTTAAGTAGGTTTACACAACAACAAAGAAGGATTATAACGATGTGCTGCAGGTCAGATAATTTAAATATGAATGGGAAAATGTAACAATAAAGTATTTACAATAAAAAAAAAATATATATATATATATATATATATATTTGACATTTTTGTCAAAATTTAGTTATTCACATATTCAGATTCTGTGATAACATTACATGAGGAAGTTCTATGCACTTTTGGACTCTTTACTGTGAAAACTAAAACGTTCTATCAGTTCTGCTCTATGAAGAGCAAAAACTGCTCGGAGCGTATGCAGAACCAAGGGGACGATGTATAAATATCATACAATCTTATAGTATATATAGTATATGGAGAGGAATACAGATTTGAGTAATAATTCTCAGAGGGTTCATCACCGTGAGTGATCTCCCTCAAAATTATGCAATTGACACACTATCAATATAAACACATTGATTAGTGCAGCATTAATGCTTTCCCTGACATTATATATGCATTAAAATTCAGCTCACAGTCAAATGATGTCTGTTCCTTTCATTTTATGCTGGAGATGCATATCCTACGTACAATAAGTGCTAGTAAGGACTAAAGTGAATAAAGCAATCTAAGATTGATTACATTTTCCCAATCAATCATATGAAACTCAGTGAGGATTTGTTGCCCCTTAGTCCTTCCCACTGTGAGCCAGTCAGTCAGGTAAATGAGTCGAGCTGCTCATTTTCTCTGGATCCTCTCTGATTTCACGCTCCAATCATTCCTTTTTCTTTGTTTTTTGCCTTTTTGGATTAACAACGGAAGCTCTGACTGTGTTGTCTCACAAATTATACATTCATCTTCTAAGTATTCCTACCTTTGCAGCATTCAAGGTCTCTCTGAGACTGAAAAAAGAATTGCTTGGTTCATTGTTACACAAGCCATTTGAGGTCTCCTCCTTTTTGGCAAAGTGGCACACTCTGCAAAATAACAATGCATTGAAAGGAAGTCTGTAGTCTCTCTGACTAGCAAAGGCTGCCATCAAATACATAGTATGTTACTGGAAAACCAAAGGCTACGGACGTCAGCATTGCCGTGGCTTGTTTTTTCCTCTCTTACTCCCTCCCTTCATTTCTTTCCTGCTCTTTATCTCCCTTCCTTTGACTCCCACTTCAGAAAATGAACTGTATTAAATTAACTGTGTTGGCATCCACAGGGAAATCAATAGACAAAGGGGCCAGGATTGTGCAACTTCACTGTTTCAAAGATATTTTTTTGATTGAACAGGAGAAAGTTACATTGCTTGTATGGATTTTCTACCTCTCAATATGTCTTTTTTCTTTATAGATCAAATTAAACCAACTAAACTTATTGTAATTACTGAGTATCAATAGGTGATTAATGTGAGAATGGGAACTAAAAAGATATAGTGACACCTAGAAGAAATCACATGTACACTCAAACTTACATTTCACGCAATTAGTTGGTGCTCAAATTCAAGTGAAATCTAGATTTTTCAAATTAAGGATAAATACACACACACACACACACACACACACACACACACACACACACACACACACATACACACACAGCACTCTTGTAGCTTTATTTTACATTATACAAGAATCTGCTTTTGCACAAAATACAGTGCAAGAAGCATGATTTGATTTGTGGTCCCTTTTGTTCAATTGATTGTAATGCTCACGTTTTACTGCCCTGCTTTACAGTTTGTTTAATAGCTTCAACACCAAGGAAAGGTACAGTATGTGAGCTGTGACATGAGCTCGCCAATTAATTTAAAACAAAGACTCTTATCTCGTTACCTGTTGTTATATTGATTCTGTAAAGCTGCCCTTTATGACTTTAAGGGAGAGTTTTAAAAGTAATGTGATTGAAATGCAAAACAAGTTCAGAAGCCAACTTTATTGATTAGCCTCAGAGATCTAAGAGGAAAACTGAAAAAAAAAAAAATCTTTAATCCACATCTCTTAACAATTATTTCTAAAGCATATACATATAAAAATGTGTTGTTCTCAATACATTGAGGAGGAAACAAATTTGCTGTACCTTGCAATGTTTTTTCAGAGTTGTAGTTAGTTGTGTTTTGGTACGACACTGAAGTTGTAAGGAGGTGGTCGGGCCAGATGGTGGGCTTGCACCCCTTGTGTTGTTAATAAATCAGATTGTATTGAATTTTATGTGAAAATGTCACTACTTCTCCCCTGATTTATTAGCTCAGTAAACGTTTTCCTTATGAGTTTATGGTCTCAGTCTCTAGTTTCAAGTCTTCAATACAACATTATGTTCATTTTTTAAATGATGGTCCATTTAGAGGAAAATAGACCATAATTTAGTGTAGGTTGTGGCTACCGTGTGATTGACAGACTGAACCACACACAGTGACCTGTCTGACAATCAGATATTGATTATTATTATTAATATTATTATTATTAATAAAAAAATATGGAAATGCACTTAAGTGTTGTAGTGCAACCAAGATGAGAACATTGATGTGTGAAGTGACTTTCATGAAAATACAGTATATGAGAAGGAAGATTATCAATATCATTGCAGTCGCCCTATTGTTGCTGGTCATGCACTTTGTAGACGGTCCCTGACTCACAGCTGGCTGCACACACGGACCAGTGTCATTTCTCCAGCTCAGAGCACAGCTTGCTAAGATAAAAACCAGGATTTAGCTTCTTGTCTACCTGACCACGGCAGGGCAGGGGGGGAATTCATGTCATAACATAATCTCACCATGTCTCAACCCACACATGTGATACAGATGTCATGTAATGTTGGTGTAGCTGCAGTACTCTCCCATATAGACCGCTTGAATTACAACATGCTGAAAGGTGATTTTGGATTTTATGCCCAGTCACACAAACTGACTGCCTACTTTAAGGGACAGATAGTGTAGGGGTTTTAGTCATTCTGGATCCACAAGGAGGAACACATACCAAGGATTGAGGATGAGTAAGTTCTTTATCCTAATACTGGAAAGGGGAAGGTGCTGCTGGGAATGATGATGGAGGGAAGAAATCGAGATGACAGAGAGGGGTAAGTGTCCAGGGGCAGAGCTGTTTTTGGGGAAAAGGATTGGGCTGTGGCTACGGGCGACGAGGAGGGAAATGGGCTCCTCACAGGATGATGCAGTGGTGGGAGCGGAGGAGTCAAGCGGAGAGTCACAAATGATTGGAGCCCAAACAGGTGTGTGTGGTGAGCACGGTGATCACAAGAGTCCACTGACGGACAAACACAAAACTGGGCTGGCGGACAAGCAGAGCTGGACGTGGCTCACAACAAAGAGACAGGATACTGGACCTGAGGCACAGGAGGTGACTGGTTAATAAAATCCACAAAAACAAAGCTACATTTTCAAACAAGAGTTGGCTGCAGCACTGTACCACTGACGGTGACAGACGGATCTGGCAAAGAATAGTGAGGTCCTTTTATACCCCAGCAGGAGGTGGAGCTGATGGCAAAATGAGAACCAGGTGTGGATGAAACTGGTGGGAAGAGGCCACATCCAGCTCCCCTGACCTACAAACACAGGAGGGAAAAGAACGCAATGAAAACTAGGACAATAACACCTAATCCTAACACATCCAGTCCAGTTTTATGTCACTGTTTTTTTTATTTTTTTTATTTTAAATTTTAAACCAAGATCCAACTCTTTATCCATCCCTAAAAAATTTTGCTGTCGTACATTGATAGTCAGCATTTTAATGGGTATGTTGGCTACGGATGAATGTAGACTAGTTATTTAGTCATAAACCAAAGTGTTGTTGGATGTTTCATCCAATAGTTGTAACAACATTTCACTGAAAACTGCATCATATGTCAGGATTTATCGACTCACCGTCTGATGGACATGAGTGTCAATAATAGATGTGATCGATATCAGCGGCTCAAAGAGCAGCTTGAATTCCTGACTGGATTTATACTTAAGGTTTCTGGGAAATTACACTTTTAAAAGTCAATATATGATTTCATATGTTTTACAAGTTCTAATAGAGGAATTTTGAGCAATACCCAGCAGAAGCGTTTTCCTGTCTGGTTACACTGCGTCAATCATCGAGTCTTACTTACAGCTGTGGACTCAAGGTTAGAGAGGAAAACATTCGCTAATATTTACAAATGCATTGTGCTACAAAGATGAAAAGAGACTTAAAGACTCATAGGTGGCATGATGCAGTGATTACAGCCTGGACTCTGGGCTGTTTTGCAGGTTTATTATGCAGGCGGGGCACAGCGGGAAGACAAATCGCGGCGTTAATGATGTCACTCCTCGCAAGAAATAAATTTATGATGTCATTGTGTGATAAATCTCTTTTGGTGGGCCTGTTTTAGGTGATTTGTGATTTTTGTAAGTGCCAGGGAGGAGACAGGCGCGCACTAGACTTTCTAATGGAGTTATTGTGGATTCAGAACGTGGCCCCGGTTTCACCCTGACACTGAATCCTTTCAGTACGGTATGTGAAAAAGTTTCACTGGGATGTACATTATAGAGCAACTTTGAAGTTTCTCTTCTTATCATTAATTTACTACAGTATTGTGAACACAAGTAGGAAGCATATGACAGCCGAGCAATGCAATCCTCAAAAGGTGACAAGACATTTTCTTAATTAAGTCAGCTACAAGCTACAGTACAGTACTCAGGGTGCAGAAATGTCAGGGTGGCCATCAGTTCAGGAGCTCCTCAGCTTTATCAAACTGACTGTGGGTTGAAAGCTCCACTACGTGTGACCAGCATGTCTGCTGAATATGTGCCTGCCTACTTAGTGTCAGATGAAAATTAATAGACACAGATGTACTCCACAGCTTAGGATAATCACGTAGCCCTTGGGGCAGTGGGGAAAGAAAACCACAGTCTAAATGTCTCATTAATTCAAATTCAGGCAGGTCATGGCAAGGTTTTGCCTTCGTGGCACTGACATTTTAATCAGAAGTCCACCCAAGTCTCCATTAATAGAATAATGGAGATTATGATAGCATACATTGTGTAATAACACCTTTGGAGCACGTTTGGATTGAGGTTTTCACTGTTTCTATTCTCTACAGAATCCAGCTGTGTGAGATTTTCTGGCATCGATCACTGCTCTGCTAAAACTGATGAGATGTTTTTCTCTGTACTGTGCTTGTCCCAGCATGTGATATACCTCCCTTAGACGTGAGTATGATTTCAGCAACATTTAATTTATAGCCTAAGGTCCTATTAAATGACATGCATTTGAGCTGAGTGTTGCAGCGACAGGTCCAGTCCTCGTTTCACACATACAAAAAGCATTTGTGGGGAACGTTGCAGTATTGATCGCTTATTCTGTGTGTGTATTTCAGAGGGAGACAGACAGCTTCCCACTTCCATGAAGCACCACTCACTGTTAACAGCATAAGGACTGTTAATATGATGTGTTGCAACACAGAGTAAGAGAGGAATGTTAAAAGTTCTTAGTGAGAGTGAGGGATTAATTTGTGGCGTCTTCAATTTAGGATTCATTTCACAGCTTCAAAGCTAATTACAAATGACAAAAGCAACCTTTACTAATGGGGACACATTCAGTAGGTGTGTAACTGCAACTCTTTCTTCTCTCTTTAATTTTGAACAATCTGCAGCCAAATCAATGCACAAATGCATGAATAAGTCCAAAGCTTAAAGAAAGGTCGATGAGAATCAGGTGAAATTCTGCTCCATGAAGGGTAAACGGTTAAAGACGATTTAAGATGCATTATCCAGTGTTGGTGCGTAAGCTCACATGTGTGCTTTTAATTAACGACATTAAACACATTCATGTTGACTTTGTGAATGGGACCTTGTGTTCATGAGTGAGAAAATGTGTCTTGCATACATCCAAATGGAGTCAGCGCAGACGTGGACGATATTACAATAAAATTCCTGTTATCGAGGCTGGATTATCCCAGCAGGAACCCCTGGGGCAGACTTTTTTTTTGCACCACCCCCTAGTGCAGGTTTAAGCTATATAGTGCCCCATTTAAAATGCCACTCTTTCAGGTTCTTCAACAATCCTGATTTCCCAAAAAGTAATTTCATCAATTTAAATGATAATAAAACGTTCAGAAACACTAAATGGGTTAGTTTGGTTTACCTTAGCCAAAGCCAGTGAGATGATGACATATACTGTATATCCCAAACTGGACAGGTGAGGGTGAGACATGATTGGAGAAGCTGCCTGATCCTGTTGTTGTGTGGAGTAGGTGAGAAAACCAGGAGAGGGCAAATAAAAACAAATGCTTTTCACTTTTTTACCAAATTCATCAATAATTAATGATGTTTTTAAAAGAAATTCTGCTAAATTGTAGAACACAGCGTTGCATCAGGCTCCTGGGACTGTTCTGGAAAATCTGGCACATAGGAAGAGATGAGGCAAATCTGGCTGATTTCTTTGTAACAATAATCAGAACTTGGGTTTTTTTGCGTGAAAGTTGCAGGAAAAAAATCCCAATAAAACTTCATTAAAAGAACACCAGAGGTAACAATGATAATAGGATTGAGCAAATTGACTGATGTATTGATGGATGATTAATTTGTGCAGTTCAGACACACAGTACAGTACAGTACAGTACAGTACTATGCACCAAACTAGATTTGCAAACTTGGAGCTGCTGTACTCAGTATTTTTTCTATAAAATCATTCAAATGATAAATTTAATCTGAAACTGGTCAGTGGTAGTGACAAACCTACAGAGAATTACAACCTGCCCCAACATTTACCCTCAGTTCTACATTTTAGTGTCTTTCAGCTCATTGTTTTGGTGTCACAGCCTGAAAGCGACTATCTGGTGAACATAGTGGGGCATTTAGCAAGAACCAGATGTTTCCAACCACTCCTGAGATAGTGGCTCAATGACAGCAGGTGTGCCATGGCTAGGTTGTGGTGGTTACAGTAATAATCAAAATGCATAAATATAGTATATCACCTTGAAAGTAACAGTCATATGCCAAACCACGTGAAATGGAACCTGCACAGAGCTGTAGATATTAAAATTTATTTTATTTATTCTTCTGCCATTTTAAGATTTCTTGTAGATTTGCTTACAAGTTGAGCTTGAAAATACGTTGTTGACACTGAACACTGTGGTTTACCCAAATTCATGCGATTATGGCAGAAAGCTCCAGAACAGCTCAATGGATATAATACATATATATATTAAACAACCATTCAATGAAGCAACACTGTCATCCCAAGAAAACCAATATAACTCAGTTCCGAGGTATAAAGAGTCATCATTCAGTCAGACAATAGGATGGGAATATTGTGTTCATTTGTGTATTTGTGGCAATAAGGACGCAGGTTAACCTGAATAAGATGTTAACTGGAGTGAAGCCAGTTACTAAGTTACTCACAGTTTGTAAAAACTGCTGATAATTCCCATCTGGAAGCAAACGACATCTTGTATTGGCATGAGGCAGCAGAACGAGTCTGGAATAAGTCATTAAAGCTGAGCATCATAAAAAGCTGAGAACATTCATAAGTCAGTGTATTATCTGAGGTTATTGATTACAAGCTTCAATAGTCAGCCAAAAAACATATTCAATCATATATTCATATCAAAAGAATCTGATGCTAAATTCAAAGGGTGACCAGAAATAGAGATGAGAGATGATATGACTTCTATTCATAGAGGGAAGCTCTGCAGTAGCTTGTCATTTTGAGGAATAGGGAATATAATAGCTACTAAACTGAGTAGCTTTTAAAATTTCAGTGCTATAAGTTGTAAATCATTAATATCACAGATATAAAACACAATTTCACAAGACTAAGAAACCTAAGTCTTACTAGGAGCATTTAAGCTCCTGTTCATGACATGTTACAACATTTAAGCCAAATACTAAGGTAGATGACAGAAGACACTAGATGCTGATGATTTTATTATTTTCAAATTGGACTATTTGTTTTCTTTGTTTTCCCGGCGGGTGGTGGTGATTGTTGTTTGTCAAGAGCTTTGTTGCTATTGTTGTGTTTTCAAGACGAGGTATGTGCGTGAGGGCAGATGGGAGGCTACAGTGGGTTAGTATAAGAAAGCGAGGGGACGGGCCGAGGCTAGCTGGTTAGCAAACTAACTTTAGAAGGAAAAAGACGTGATAGAGACAGTGACAATGCTTCCCACGAGCTCTAGGTGAGAAAAGGAAGGAAGTTTGCAGCTGAACTCCCAATGATTCTTCTAGTCCGGAAAATAAACAGCTGTTATTGCGAACGTTGGATACGTAGAAATAGCAGAGCTATCTTTTAAAACTCAGAATTCATTTATAGCTGTTTGAAATTTGAGACTGCACAGAATCAGTTAAGGGGACATTAGTTTAGAGTGTCTCTTTGTAGCCACAATTGTGTTGCCTAAATGTGACATTGTAGATGTATGTTGTAGTGATAACAAAAACGTGGCACAATGGAAGCACCTGGGAATGTTTCTAGGGTCAGGTATTGGACACAGCAACAGTAGGAGACCATGAATATACAGTGTGTTCTGTGGAACTCTAGCCAGTTGTTTCAAGATACTTTTTTTATTTGTATTATACTGTAATTGTTATGAACTAGTCGAGGACCCCAGTGCAGAAACACACTCAAGGACACCAGCAGCTGATATAAACACAGGATCTTTAATGTCAGGTTCAGGGAAGGGTGATTGTAGAATGGATCCAAGGAGCCCAGGATAGGAGGTCCACTGAAGTGGTCCGGAGGCTGAGAGTAGGCAGCCAGGTGCTTCAGGCACAGATAGAAGGTTCAGACAACAGAGGCTGCCACAGAGGAGATCCAGGCGAGGAACTGCACACAGAGAAACACAGTTGGCGCAAGCACTGGAGACTAACAATACACTTGGGAACATAAACAAATCACTGGAGAGACTGTGGCCTTGCGTTACGACAAGTAGAGCAGAACTATCTGGCGGTGAGTGGAAGCTCACACTGATGATCTTGATCGGAGACAGCTGTACCTGGAGCTCCAGCTGCACCACACCTCTGCAGGGGAAGAACACACACACACACACACACACACACACACACACACACACACACACACGCTACACAAGTAGCACAGGGGAGGAGACACAAGGAAGGCATACTGGGAAAAACAAAGAGACAACAATAGGAAAACTGGAGGTCACAGGGGGATCTGTGCCAGACATGGGAAAATTTAGATGTGATATATATATATATATATAATTTTTTTTTTTTTCGACAATCTGGCCAGTTGTTATTGAGAACATTTCTATGGCCCAACAACCATCATCCTGATGCCTAGTGTGGAATACATCTTTCCTATCACATGACATTTGGTGATTGAATAGAAAACTGATTTGATTTGATCTTTTTCCAGGTGGAGGTAAGCTGTTCCTTTGTGGTCTGTATTGAGCTCTTAAGTGGCAACCCCCTGTGCCAGAATGGAAGGAAATTGTTGGCTCCTAAACAGGGTACATATTTTGATATTGACTGCAGCCTATCGTCTCTTTTCAAGGAGATTAGCTAAATTACCCTCCCCATAATTGGGACTTGCACTTAAGTAGAACTCCACTGTGAGAGAAGATTTAAAATTCCATTAGTGTAAATGACAGCTCTGCAGTGGGTTTAAGACGGGTCTCGTCTGATCAGCGTCCAAAATGTTCAAGGTAATTGATGATGAAAAAATTAGACTGCCTCTGCAGGGTGATTGATACCAGTGACTCTCTAATTACAGACCGCTGCCTTTCTGAGAGGCCCTCGCACTTATGCATTGTTGGAAAATGTCTACCCCTTTCCACTCAACTCACCGAACAAATGGCAGGGGATCATAATTTTCATTTATGGTGTACATATGTGGTCTAATCACATCATGACTCCTGAGTCATCAGAGGGGCTAACTGTATTTTCTCTTCTTTTTTTTTTTTTTTTTTTTTGCTGTGCTCCTCAGTTATACATGCTTTTTACCTATGGAAACCTGACTGAATTCTACACGTACCTACACATTTTTATTTTTTTTCGTGAATGACTGGAAGTATATGGAACTGGAAGTAATTACTAATTATTATTAATTATTATTAATAATGGAATTAAGTGTAAAAAGATTTCACAGTTTGTAAAAAAAAAAAAAAAATTTCTATTTTCTATTATCTTTCACTTGAATTTTACTTGATGTGTCTTCAGAGGTTAACTAGCTAACCTGACGACACTGGTAGCTTAGCACCAGCCTTGTCATCGAGCTACCTAGGCTTGAATATATATGTTTGTGACACGTGTGACAAACTATTTTTGGGACTCCATAGGGTTATAGTGGAGTTGCTGATATGATTAATAACTTGCTACGATATGATCTTCAAGCGTGACTCATGCAGACAGTACAACTACACTACGCTAAGATTTCAACATTTCCCTCATGACTCATTTCATAGTTGGATAAAAATATCTCTGCCACTGTTCGTCCAGCATCATCTCTTCTGATGTTTATGCACAATGAACAGAGTAATCTATTACATTGACTCCAAAGAGTCCATACAGTGAAAATATAATCACTGAAACTCCCAGTTTGTTTCTCGCGCTTTAATAAGAGAAGTTGAAGCCCACAGACTTGCTCACCTCCTCATTTCTGGTACCTGTTATGACAGTCACAGGATCTCCGAACCACACATTCGTGATCTCCGTCCGCCTTCTCCCCTCACTGCAAGACAACAAGGTCTCGTCTGCTGCTTTATTTCACACTTCACTTGCCATATTCTTCACCGAGCAGGACCTCCAGCTCATCTGAGCCCTACACCATGGACAGCAATGTTATGCAAATGTTTCCGTGGTCTATGAAAGGTGGAGAGGAGGGGAAGCATAGCTCAGTATAACCCTCATTCACTAACACACTAGTTTTCTTTTAAAGGGCAAAATATTTCCTCTGAACCATCTTGAGCTAAGTGGATGTGAATTTTTGTTGAGGAAAATACATATTCGGGGCAAAAAGGCCGAGTGAAAAACCAAGAAGTTGAATCACCCCATCATGAAAAATCATGGAGAAAAATAAACAATGGTAGAAATATGGTATCTGTATGACTTTGTATCGAAACAGCTGAACCGTGGATGTTTCCCAAATAGTAAACTCAGTTTCACCCCAGTGCCCCGTTTTAAGATCAACCCCACCACACCTTGAAACACTTACACATCAATAAAATATTGACAGTAAGAACAAACTCCGAACTGGCTGAATGCTTATGATATGGCGTGATGTTCACATTGTCTCAGTGAGAGCTGACGGAGACTTGAGAGGCCAAGACATCCAGATATTCCTGCGTGAAAACGTGTTTCAGATGAAGGTTTTTATCATCCGTGACTTGCTACGGCACATACATAAATGTCACCTCTTGCCATGCCTTGCGTCGTCGTGTCATTTTAAAAGCGACAGTTGCGGTTTGTCCTCTGCTCCCACTTGATATTGTGCTGGTTAACTGTGCTTCTTTAATGCTCTGGCACTTGGCACAGGACTGATCTGATCCTTTTTATGCCCTTGATATCCAGACACCAGGAAATGAGAGTAAATTGAATCAGCATTGTGAGTGACAGAAGCATTATGGTCCAGGGGTTGGCCGTCAGGAGCCACACTCTTCCAAAGAGGAAAGTAGAAACAAGACGAAACACAGTGGCTCCTCAGCTCTAAACTGTTAAAGATACATAGTTGATAGACATGTAAACAAATATGAATACATTTGGATATGGTCAGATAAGGAGCTTGATGGATACAAGCAGCATCCTTTTTTTGTGTGTGTGTGTGTGTGTTTTTTGCACAAATCACCTTATATGTCACTATCTATTTTCAGAAACAAAACAAATGGTTACAATCTGTGTAATTCACTCTTCATATCTCATGTGTGTCTGTGATGAATATCCATTAATCCATTTAAAAACATACAAAAAAACAAAAACAAAACAATGCTTTTGTAATTCCAGGTTTTCTTTTCTCGCAATCATTATATTCAGATTTTATATTCAGGTTGCTTATCAAAAGAAAATCGTTTCATCATAATCTTCATCTTCATCTGATTTGTTGGGCAGATCAGGGTACAGTTTTAATTATGGTTATTTTTACCTCCTGATCCAATATTTCAACCTGGCACCTTGAGAACAGATGAGCTGAAATTAGAGGCCGTCTCAAAAGTGTATGCATCATGGCCATGGCAGTTTTTCATATTTTTGTCAATAGCGTTTCCAATTTTAGTCACTATGTAAAATGTGGATTTTAAAATAAAGTGTGAAATTTCTCTTCTCTTATTTCTTATTTGTTTCTCTTTTGAATAAACAATTGCAACACTTGGCAGAACAGCTTTAATACCTCCTTTGCTTTATTTCCATCTTATTTTTCATCTCATCTCACCATGTGTGTGTGTGTGTGTGTGTGTTTGTGTGTGTGTGTTTGTGTGTGTGTGTGTGTGTGTGTGTGTGTCACTCAGTGACTCAAGTTGCAGTTATTGGATGAGTAGCATCACCTGACCAGTCGTCTCCTAAGAATAATGAGGTTCGATCGGTGTTCTGTTTTTGAGAGAGCCTTTTTGTTTTCTAGATAAGGAGGCCGAAAATGTTGACAAAAACTTATGATAGAACCTGAATAATCCAAGGGGATGCGGTGCCATGAAGGCTGGAAAAACTGCACCAGTGAATAATCCTCATTATTAATATGTTATAGGTTTGGGACCTGGACCTGGGCCACTGTCTGCCTACTACTGACCTTCGGTTTTTATCTCAATAACCAAGGGACGGATTTCCACAGTGAGTTGTCTCTGGAGGATGCTACCACCATCAGCAGATTGACATTTGTGATTTTTAGCAAAGTATTAACAACCTTTAGATGACTAGCCACAAAATTTGGTAGAAATGTCCCCCTTAGAATGAATTCTAACTACTATCGATGAAATTTTCATTTTTCCAATTCGACTTGTAACACTAATGACAGTTCCCTCAGCCTTAACCCAATTTTGTGCTCAGGGTTAATTACCAAATTTCGGCATGCTAATAAACATCAATGATGCTCAAAAACAAATTTATTTTCGTTGGACCTTCTCTTATTGCTAGACCAGTATTTTTTTTTCTATGCAGTATGGATAGCCATTGAACTATTATGACTCATATTTGTCAAAAGCTTTTTCTTTTTTTTATTGAAAATGTTTCAGACCAACTTTATCTTTCATCTCCTCCTCCCATTAGCTACACACCCACCAGTTTTTTAAGAAAAATCATGCCAAGTTGCCCTTTAAGCTATTCTAACCTGTACCTTTGAAAACCTCTTCTCTATTTCCACCAGGGCTATTAACATTTACACAGCGCCACTTCACACTCAAATTACTTTTTTTTTCTTTTTTCAACTTTGGTTTCAAATATAAACCATGTTTGTTTAACTGATTAATTTAGATTAATATATTCTTGAATGTTTTGTTGGCAACAAAAGATATAACTGTAAAGACTATGAATGGCAATAGAAAACAGAACATGAAGATTATTTGAACAACTTCCAGACCAGCACGAACCCAAATACAGTCTTATAAAGCTCATTTGAATGTGTAAACTTTCAAAACATTTCCATTTAGATAACTATATATAAAAGTAAACAAAAATAAAGCAAAGCGAAAGAAGCAGGGGCTATAATCCAAAGGTCAGCTATTAATTCACTTCTCCCCAGGGACACAACTGCCAAGGTCATTCAGCACCATGGCCCTGAGTATTTCTCACCTCTGAAGCAAATGAGACTGTGTCATCTTACATCGGGATGTGATGGCTTTTATTTTCTCAAAAGCTCCATCCTGCTGTCAGAGTCTACACTCTCAGGAAAGGAGTTCAGTGCTGCACCTTCGGAGGAGCTGCTGGAGGGCTGCTGGATGCAAGAGAATAAAAATGGATTCATGTGTTTGATGGTAATTCATGCTCTCCAAGGATGTTGTTGGTGGATGTTATTTGGGCTTTGTTTACTTTAGATTTTAATAAGAAAAAATGGCTCCCCTTTTTTCTTACCAGTTGGTAACCCCCACACACATTTCTCTCACTTCACTCTGCCAGTTGGTGAACTAATGTTCAAGCTCTTAATTCTCAAGATACTGTGACTATAAACAAAAACATTTTACTGGCTGGGAAGGAATATACAGGTTTTTATATTTGTTCTGGCTGTGGATAACCTTGTAATTCCATGGGAAAAAAAAAACAAAACCACTTTAGTTTACAGTCCAATTTCACTTTGGTATCTGAAGGGAAGATTGGAAGCGAGGTGTCGATGATGCATGCACGTCAATCAGTACCAAACATACACACAACTCTACAGATACACCTGCAAGAATGTGTTCAATATCTAAGGGCGCATTGAGTTTCATTTTTATGTCTGCACAGTGAAGATAAGACTGTGTATTTCTATTAGTTGATCAGTTGTGTGGTTGTTGATCAAAGCCAGTCTGTTACATACATACGATTTTTGATTCTGGGCCTTATTTTATGCTGTTTTTGGGTGTTAATGATTCATAGGGACAAAAACCTGTTGAGCGAGATAGGATAGATAGGATTGGAGGAGGCCAAAACATGAGAGAAAAAAGAGTACGGAGGTGACTCAAAAATTTTGACAAGAAGAGATTGTTAGATATTCATCTAGATGTTTAGAATTAGAAATGTTTACCAGAATAAATGTAAGAATCCTGAATTCTTAAAACTGCAGCAGCTGTGTTTTTTTTTTTTTAGGCAGCAGACACAAGCTGCAAACACAATATTGTTGTGTTTACACATTTTAAGTTGATGAGGTAAACTTGTTAGGAAAGAATTGCTTATTTATACATCCAGCAGACACAGAGCAACATTAATATTTATTTGGAGTTGCTTTTGTTGCTACCTGAAGAATTTAAATTCAATATTAACAATATTTCATATTCAATTCAGCATTATTAATTGTACATCAGCTAATCAATGGTATGAGAGCTGCTTTGGATTGTATTTGGGCTGTACTATATATATGACATACCCATCGCATTTCATTTAGATTATTACCACCTGAATATTTTGTCCTGTTCCCCACTACAGGGGCATATTCTGCCCCTACACCATGTAGCTGAGAACCCTTCCCTGAACTGGTATTTTTCAGTGTGCTTGACATTATTGTTGTGTGACATTATCTTGTTGTGTGCCATTAAGCGCTCAAAAGTTGATTTGTCAACACATTGTAATGTGCTAAGTATAAAAGCATGAAGCCTGGGAGGACATGTATGAGAATAATAGAGGGCCAAGGGGGACATTAACTCACCCATCTATTAATTGCACTGACTGTTGTCTGCAGTCTGACATTATGAAGGAGAGATCTGGTGCACAGCCAGACAGCAACAAACAAGCTGTATAGAGTGCATTAACTTAAAAAAAAAAGAGACAATCACATTTGCTCTTGTACTGCATCACACAAGATAAAGCGAATGTTTTTATTAGCTGTTGATAGTCGCAAACCAGACGACAGGAGTTACACAGCCTCTCTGTCAGTGTGACGTACTTATGAGAAATTCATGCAGAATTTAATCTATTATTCACTATTTACATAATTGATCAGATTGTCTGTGGGTTGTATTAATAGAAAGTGACAGTTCTTACGATGAGAGGCTTTGGAGGGCGATGTGGTAGGTTCAGGAAGCCAAGCAGCTGATTTGCCACTGATTTAATGCCCCTTTTTTTTTTTTTTTTGTCCCCCATGGCCCCAGAGTTGGATAGCGACGCGATCATCGGAGGGTCTTAATGAGCAAATTGAGTTAGGTAAATCACCACCTGTACCCCACCAAACAAGATGATTTCAGGCTCAGAGAGAGAGAGAAAGAGAGAGAGAGAGAGCTTTCACATCATTTGTCTTCCTCCTCAGTTTCCGTGGGATAACTGGAATTAAATGGGCCATATTTATCATCAGTGACAAATGTAAGGGATACGGTCTACCTGTCACAGCAGGAGACACTTTGATAAAGTCAAACCAAACAAATAATACGCTTTAGCCTTGCTCGGACTGACAGTGATTCACATTTGCAGATTAACAATCCGTGACAAAGAAAGCAGTTACACATGTCATTGTTGCCACAAAAGCCCAATAAACCTGTAATAATTTCATTCAGTTTATCATCCTCTCTCTGCTCATGTCATACCGCCTCTTTGTCCGGAGCCTGTGGCCTGCATGTGATTTTAGACGTGCATGTTGTCTTTCTTGTTTTTCTTCTTTAATCTTTACTTTCATTTTGCCCATAGTAAAGAGGCACAAACGTGGACATGACAACAGGCTGTGACAGCGATGATACTGAACTGGTGTTAGCTGTTGGTGCAAGAGGGAGACCTTTGATGGCTAATTAGTGCAGGCAGCTGTCAGAACAGTAATGGCAGAGATTTGAAAGTTTTGATACGACGGTTATATTTATGCTTTCACAGCTCGCTTTGTTCTCTCAGGGATTATTGGGTTGCTGAGGATGGCGCTGGAGAGTGAGGGAAGGAGAGGAGAGGGGAACATCAGATTTCCTCTTCCCGCGCTGGATGTGACCACATTAATTATAGATCTTGCGAAGCAGCAGTTACATTCATTCGGCATATTTTTAGAATATGAGAGGCCGATTTAGTTCTTTAATCAAGAAGACAGGTGTCGACTTGGTTCAGAAAAAAAGATACTGAAAGCTGCTTAAAGTTGTCAGACAGTGACATTTTGAGCAGGCTGAGGTGTGAAATGTCTATTTGTGAATTTTTGCCTGAGGCTAAAGGTGCAAGTGAAGGCCTTACATACTGTGGGGTTCAAGTTACAAGAATATAAAACCATTCATGGTGTAGGGTATGTATGGTATAGTCTGAAGACCTTTTTGAATCATGAACATTGGAGGACAGAAAACTGAATAAGTACCCTTAATTTAAATTTTGTGAGGTAGAAATGATATCAAAAAATCCTCTAAATGCAAATATGTATTCAGTGCAGCAAAAATTAGAGAGTTACATTCCATCAAGAGAAGATAAAAATCATTCAAAAGCTGAAGAACATGCTCCACTACCTGACATGTTTTCATGAACTGTTTTTTCCTGATGTCTTTAATTATGATATATCCAGCTGTATAGACAAGCACCATCAAACACAAGGCAACCTTGGTTACTCTCTGTTCTACTATTCCTCTATATGAAATCTTGATCAGCTTGTCTCAGCTTGTCAGGTTGCATCTGTTCTGTCTGACAGCACCAATAATATTTAGTTAAAAGCTTTGGATTTGAACAAAATAATGATGCTGTACACAATGTTTCCTAAATTTAGGGGAGATTTGTAAGTTTTCTCTGTTTCCTGCTGGAGCGGGTGGTGGTGACTGTTCCTTGAGAGCTTTGGTCATTCTTGTGTTTAGAGGAGGTAACGTGCCCTCTGAGCTATCAGAAGGTGACGGGACGGGGTTGGGGCTGGTTGGTGTGTAGACTTCAGTAGAAGAAAAGACATGGTTTAACATTGGTGTTGCTTTCCTCAACACTGGCAAGTAAACAGCTGTTAATGCTAAGGTTCGCCATTAGGAACTAACCAAACCTACAATAGCTCTTTTAAATGTTAAATTTCTGTGACTCCGCAGAAACAAATTGGGCCTCATGTTGGAACTAGAAAGAAAAGAAAAGACTTCATACTTACAAGTAAATGCAGCTACCAGAAATGTTGTAAAAATCTGAAATGTAGCAGTGTACCGCTAGCAACATTAGCACTGTAGTGCTAAGGTTGTACTGTCAAGACACTTTTTCTGCTGTAATGAGATTATGCCTTTCACTAGTAACACTAGCCAATGCATATATCCTCATTCTGGATATTATTATGTCAATAATGTCGGCACGTATGAAAATCCTGCTGTTTACTATCTAGATCTCGATTTTTCTCTTTTCTCTGTAACCATTTCAAGTGACTCATTTTCAATCCAAGTCTGCACCTCTATCAGCTGTCAAGTCCCACAGTGAAACTCCAAGCACGTGTCGAGCTGATCGCCAAAGCAGCGATCATAGAGCCTGACAAAGCCCTCGCGAAAATCATTCAACAGCCACCAACGTGCAGTAACAGCTGCCGTACCTTAAACTGAAATACAGAGCAGACTGTGAGAGCTAATAGTTAATAGATAATGGACATTTTGTACGCGCTGCTTTTAGGTTTCACGCAATTTAAGGCACAAAATAACCTCTCATCTTGATCTCCCAGAAGCCCCCAGTCATTTTGGTTTGTTCTCCTCCTCGCTTTTGTGTGAACATCTTGCTGATGATATTGGTCGGAAACTGATCTGTATCACCCTCTCTCAGCAGGTCCCCTTCTGCAGTGGCTAGCTCAGATAATCAGCCACAACTCTACATGTCAACTCGCTGCTGCAGGGGGTAACAGCATTGTGTTCACTTTTTGTTTTTTCTCTTTCGGAGACTGAGAAAGAAACTTTTTAGAGCACTTATGGAGGAGTCTGAGTGTGACTGTGTCCAAGCACTGCCCATCCTGTGTTTGGTGGAATAAAATAAAAGTGTTTTTTTATTTTGTTAACAGCAGGTTAAAGTCAGCTCACCTTATCAGACGCTGTTCTCCAAACTTCATACAGCTCTAGAATTAAAAAGGATTTACAGTACATTCACTCCAAAAACAAACAAGCTACATTATTATAGTCCCAAATGCACCATAAACAGACTACAGTGTGACAGACTATTTGGAGCCTCCTGATGGCCCACACCTCCTAAAGGTTGGACTTGGCTTTAGCCCAGTTGCTTCGGACAAAATTAGACATCTTCTTAACGCTGTGGAGAAATTGTCTGCACCCATCGTCCCAAAAAAGAAAGTGGAGTCAGGCTATCAAGAGTAAAATAAGTCACTGGCGAGAACCAAGCAGTCGGAGGGAAAACATGTTAACATGCAGTGTCGCAGAGTTTCTTTTTGCAACAACTACAGCTGCATGTGTTCAGCTGCTGATGCAGTTATTTGTACATGCAGTATACATAAGTATGGATGAACTGAAGGGATTATTTTGCACATCAAAGTCCGCTGACAGACCTTGGGGAAAATAACTGCATAAGTGAAAAAAGTTATGTCACTGGAGTCGGTGTCAGTTGAGACTACAACAACAGAAATGAAAAGAAGCTGAGGGTGTGGAGTCTTACCAGACTTCTCCTGATTTACATCTGTATCTAGTACTTTCTATCATGAGTGTGACAATGTTATGTAAAGGTGTGTAATGCTGAATTGGTGGAGTTCTATTTTAAGAGGGGGCTCACTAAGATTACAAATGCATTTCTTTTACTACACCACTGCTTGTCCGAGACACTCACTGCCTAATCTCATTAGGGGAGGCTGGAGTTTAACGCTGGTAAACCTCAGTGATAAAGACAAGGAAAGGATGTGGGTGTGTTTTTTTAATGTTACCTACTGCTCTATATTGTCTAAGAATTACAAGAAGATAAACAAACCTCCAAAGTGACATGATGTTTAAATGTCCCATTGTTTGTGCGTTGGTATCAGTAAGAAATTACAGTTGGGGTTTTAACCCTTTAAGCGCTGGGATTTTATTTGAAAAAATACAGGATTTTTATCACCATCACACCCGGACGCACTGTCACTATCACTGTTATTACACGGCCGATCATCATCGCCTAAAGGCAGACATTCTCCTGCAGAATCATAATAGGTGAATAAAAGATCCATAACTTCATCACGAGCGAACTTTTTTTTTCTGCTTCAATTTGCTCAAACACAATGGACAGAATTGCTTCTGTATCAATGCATGCGAGCACATTCAGAGCATCCTTCCTCCACTATCTCCTACAATCATAGCAGTGCATGTCTGCTGACAAGTGGTAGAAGGAACAAACAAGATTTGGCACTGTCACTGGAACAATCGCAATTTTGCAACTTTGGTGTTCAGAGAGCTAAGAACTAAAAACGACCTCAATATAGTTTTACATCTCCTCTCTGAGGCCTCTCTCTTGAGCTCTGTTAACAACAGGTCAGTTGACCAAGATCTTCTGATCCACTCTTGTGATTGGCTGACTGTTTTCTTAGTGATCCAGGTGGGCTGGGCTGAAAAAGTTACAGATGCTCTGACAGCTGTTTTTTCTTTTTTTTTTTTTTTTGGAAACCTAACCCAACCCCGACCCTATCAATGATAAAACAAAAAGCGTGATAAGAGAAAGAGTGTGTGTGTGTGTGTGTGTGTGTGTGTGTGTGTGTGTGTGCTCATGTGTTTGTGAGTTAATCATATGTATCCTTTGATACTTTCATTGTATTAATATATAACCTGTTAGATATAGACCTGCTTTTTAATCAAAGACATGAACATCTACTTTTATACTATATGAGACCTGTAATGGAAATGTAGATGTGGATTTTTGCATTAGCATAGTATAACAGCAGAACTTGCCGCCTCACATATGGAAGTTATTTTTCCAGTTTGAATAATTGCACATTAAGGCACCATTTCAGAAGGAAATTCAGTTTTCATTTATGCAGACTTATAATAAAAACAAAAGATTAACAACTGTATGTGTCTCGGAAAATAAATAAAATAGAACACAGCCTCATTTTATCTAATAATGAAAAAATAGTATTTTATAGCTAACAGCAATTTTGTAAGGGAAAGGAGTCAATTTCTAAAATAAACTATTTGTCATCAGCACTGGCGGAATCTGAGCACATTATCTGACTGCCGGTAACAGTTTGTGCCATTCCCATGATAAGACAATAACTAAACTTTGTGTAGCTGTTCATTAGATAAACAACCATCAAGCCTGTTTACCCTTAAAGACTGGTTGCCAAATCAGTTTGAGGAGTATCCATTAGATAGAGCTGTGTGACTAATGGATGAGAAAGCAGCTCACCTGTCTTTTGTGGATGCATTTTATGAGGCAGTGCTGAGGGACTCTCCCGTTCTCACATGGTGCTTCAGAAACAATGAGGCCATTAGGACCTGGCAGAGAACACGATACATCCTAAGTGTAATTTGTTTAGTCCAGGGATTAAATTAACTCATCTAAGAGCTCATTTGCAAAGAAGAGGATAAAGTCCTACCCTCTCTCTGGTGCTTTCTCGTGTCACCTTGGGTGGAATTTCCTCTAAATGTGGTGCAAAATGATCAATACCCTGAGTAGTGTAAAATGGCAGGTGACATCCTCTGAAGAGGAGATGTGATAATGGATCCCACACCACGTCTGATAGCGGCATGTTGGTAGCCTCTTCCTCCGATCTCTCCTGCGGTCTGTGCAAGGTGTATCATATCAGCTGATTGTTTTCAATGTGACTTTGATTGATATCAGATCCATGCTGTTGTCTAGTTGACAGACCAGAAGCTGGCTCTCGAGGGGTATCGGTTACCTGCAAGTCACCACATTACCTTTGCTAAAGCTGCACTTTGATGCATGTGATGGCACGACAATACCCCACATCTGCTCCATCTGCCCATCCACTGTATGTCATGTTCTGTAGATCAAAGAGAGTGAATGGAGTCATTTAATTTTGACAGATCAATCCAGCCCTCAGGAATGTGTCCTGCAATGTGACAGCACAAGTATGGGCCATTTTGCTCTATTGCTATCGTTCGTCTTTCATTTTTTATTTTTTTGTCCATTTTTAACCACAAGTGGAGGAAACTGGCCCTGTTGAGTTTTGATTTGCTCCAGTGACATGACGGCAAAAGTAAAGGCTGTAAGGGTAGAATATTTGAAATATATATTTGAACATGAACTTAATGGCTACAGGAAACTTGAAGTCCATCACCATTCATCCTGGAATAGGGCATGTCCAAAAAAGACACTGTACTTCTTTCTGAAAAGTCATTTCGCACCTCAGGGTGAAGGTGCTTTGACAGTGAGCAGTCAGCACTCTATATTTTGAATGGGTGGCAGCATGGTGCCAGCTACCAGCTATATCTGTGGAGAGCCACTCCTCACCATACTGCTTTATCAGCCCAAAATCCACAGGAATTATGTTCATACTGAACGATCTCACACCTAATGACTGACATCAATTGCTAACATCCAGTGGCACTGAATGGAGTAGTGAGCCCTGTGCAAGGGTAACTATCACTTTGATTTTTCCCAAATTTAACAAAGAGTTGTGAATTAAAATATTAAGGGATAATCTTAAAGGAAAGTTAAACATGGAAGAAAAAAACAATGCTCAGTTCCCATGTTCTTGTCTGAGAATAGTCTTGGTTTTCTGCTTTATCTTATCAGCTTTCCATGCTTCTTATGATGCACTAGTATTAATGTTTATCCATCCATGCTGTATGATGATGATTTCTGAAGCCCTTTTCCACTAATATATTTGCAACATTTGTGTAATATAGCTATTCTGGTTTATTTATGTACCGTTCAAGGATGAGTTTCAGTAGTACAGATACAGTTACTTTACAGATAAATATTTTTCATACAAACCTAATGAGATGAAGTTAAACTGCCCAATAGCACATGAAGTTCACTAGTTATAATACTAACAATACAATAATGTAACACTCACAAGGGGTTTTTATTTCCTTTATGTTTACCGGTGATACCTTAAGTCTCCCATACAGAAATGTGATATATGATGTCACTTATGAAGGGATATATTACTGTCATATATACTTCATCATCAGGATATATGGACATACGTTTGCTGCATATATGAAATACCCATAGTAAAATTTGTATACATACAGTACGTATATCAAATATATATTATAAATATGATGTTACAACCTACTTATTAACAATATTTATTTAATTTATATGTACAAGTTCATTAAAACCACATGTATAACATTATATTAAGCATGCTTATATATGTTTTTCAGATTAATCTTAAACCATCTAGCTTCCCATTCTGGGAAAGTGGTTATGGAACCTATTCATTCTAATAAAGACACATTAATGGGCTTTTGGTTGGATATATATTAATATAATGTACAGCTACAATAAACATACATATGTTAAATATAAAAAAATCTTCACATATGTTTGTATCTAATAGTTAGAGTATAGTATTTCTAATGGTTTCCATGCACATATATGTTTTTATTTTATATGTACATATAGTTCATACAGGGAAATGCATTATATATTTTATTTGTGTAGTTTGCTTCTCATACATAGATATGTAATTTTCTTATAAACAGTCCTAAAGCCCGACCTACAAAGGATTTGTTCTACTTGAGTAAAATTTTGAACGGATGTTTTTTTCTTGTAATGGACTAATTTTACAGTAATGGCATTTCTATTTTTGCTTCTAAGTAAAAGACCTAAATACTGTTTCCACCACTCTAGTCGGTATCTTTTAAAGCTACACTCTGTTTAGTGCAAAATTCCCTCTTTGTGTCTTCAGGTCACTCAAAGCTGTCCACTCAAAGCTGAGCTGGTAGTGAGTGGAAGTGAAGGAGCAAGGCAAAGAATAGGGAAGCAGGGACTCTCTTTATTACAGTGACTCCACGGCAGTAGGTCGCCACATTGGAGAGGCTACCTGGACATTTTGTGCTGCTTGGCAAATTTTACATATTGACACACTTCTACGGTTTTAGGATTTCATGTAACCCCTGAAGTGGTGTAGTTAAGTTCGGCCTCTATTTGAATCATGTCCTGCAGTAGTTTCAGTATAGAATAAGCCTTAATAGTCTTGACTGTAAATAGACTGCACTTCTGAAATAGTGTTGGTTTTAATAGACAAAGTGCTGTACATTCTGCCTCTTATTCATCCACTCACACACACACACACACACACACACACACACACACACACACACACACAAATGCACACATACATACACACAGTGGCGGACCTAATTTACCAAATTGTAAATACCAAATTTAGTGAGTATTGTATTATATTGTGTCATGTCCATAACCATGGGAATCAATTCCATCTTTCTTATCCTCATGATAAGATGTGAATGCAGCACTTCCAGTAAGGCCACAAACAGGTCAATGTCAAAGTAACAGTGAGATACTGGGATCAGTAACAATATGATACGATATGAAAATTTCATGACATGATTATCCTGGCAAAGATAATTGTGATTCACGTATTATTGCGATAAATATGTATATACGTATCTGCTTTAAACTCTTAAAATGACTCCAGAACATACTGAAATCACTTGACATTTTGGTAAGCAACAAATATTTTCATTGCATCACTGATCGGACACGTTATCTGATGAAACTTTATAAATCCCTGTAGAAATAAAGGAAACTTAATAAAAAAGTCTGTTCTTTCTCACAAATGCCCTGTATTTTTAGGGTCTATTTTTCCCTTACAGGAATGATCCTTTAAGAAAATAATTCATTATATATTTGGACATCAAGCAGACTTTGTGTTAGAGAGATGTGCCAAACTTTGGTCCTTGGTTGGCAAGTTAGACAAAATTTCTCATCACTTTTGAGCATATTAAAGATTATCCCCATACGTAATTAACCCAGTTAATGTGAATTCACCACAATCAACTCATTTTAAGTTTTTTTTTTTTTTTTCATGATATACAATAAAATCCTGGCAACACATATTGTATTGGTGGATTATTTAAGATTTCAATTGCACACTTTAGAAAGAAAGACATTTACACACCTACCCTGCTGTTTTCACAGGGAGACTTTTAACAACTCAAACCGGCTGGAGACTAAAGGAAAACATGCATCTCATGGCTTGTATTGATATCCGATTGGTTTTCTTTAACGGGAGTTGAAGTCTGCAAAGAAGGATCGTATCAGGCATTAATACACTGCTGAGAAGAGGAGTAAAGTGTTTATTATAAACAGGTTATACAAAGACGTTCACGCCATATGGCCTCATACATTAGCGATGCAGCTCAACCTCCTTAAACTAATTAGGCAACGAAAGAGACACAACTGCTGCTCATTAACATTTGCGCCGTGCACGCCACACGTATCTGTGCTGAAGTTAAGTTACACTGTATGCAGAAGAGGCACTGATTACACCTTCGCATGATTATACATATATCACTGTCACATGTATGTATTCTTGTCAGCTGAACTACATGTTCTCACACTGCCAACAGTTTTACCATCGACAAGTGTGCACAGGTGGAAAATCATCCTAATACTATTCAGCTCTCTGGAGGCAATCACAAAATGAGCATGCTGACCAAGCCAATATATTATTGGTTGTTTGGGCTCTTTTCATAAATATAAAAATAGACGGATTTCTGGTGGAGAATGTAAAGGGAAGAGGGGGATGAAGTAACTCAGGTATTAGGGTGCACAGATATCTCTGCATGTATAAATAAACAACCATGGTCAACAAAAACACGCTGTGATTCCTATCAACAGAAAATGCAGGCAATTTGTGTAGAGGCAGCCTTTTTTGTCAGCTGTATTTGCTAGATTTCCATACCCCACCCCTGCCGTTCCCACAACCCCACACCCCCCCCCCCATACACACCGGCCAGCAGGAAATAAGCATTCAATGCTTTCTAGATGACTTCCTGAAAGAAATGAATCTCTCATGGAAAATGAGAACAATGAATAATGAAACGCTGGATGGGATGTGCCTGACCCATGCTATTCATACAACCTGTGCTGTTGCAGAGAGCCATGTATGAAATTGAAGGTTGTGATCACAGGGCTGGAAAGAGCTATGGGTAGGACCATTAGAATGAGGGGAAACAAATAGGTTTTCTTGGTGCTCATATAATCATTTGATTTGAGGCTAGATGCAGACCAGAGCACTTCCGTCAGGATAAATCTCACATTTTGTGACTATAAGATAGATTTTATATTTTCCCTTCATTCATAACATCCTGCATTTCTTCTGGGAACAGTGGGATTTTCAATCACAGCCTTTTGACAACTATTTTAGGATGTGTAGAATTGAAAAATTGATATAAAACTTTACCCCGCTGGTACAGTATATGCCCCGAGTATAACTGAACGCAAAGTTCCTTAGGGAGGAATAATACAGTCGGAGCTGAAAAGACCATTTACACTGTGCACGGCCACTTTACGTCAAGAAAAGTGTCTTAACAGCATCATAACCCCACAGAGAAAATTATCCACCAATGACAGCGGAAACAGCTGTATAGGGCCAGGGCCAGGAGGTATTCAGGGTTCTGAATGGCTGCTTCTCTGCCTCACATTGGCCCCAGCAGGACAGCCAAGAAAAGCAAGACAAAAAAATATCACTCACTCCGTTTTTAAAAAAAGAGTCCGACCACAGCCCTCCAGCTACCGCTGCAATCCTGACATGAAGGAGTCAGCTTGAGCGCTTACAAATCTTTCTAATCCCTTTCAACATAGAGCAGCATTTGCCAGACCCCTGCTCCTCCAGGGTCTTAGAGAGAGGGAGAGAAAAAGAGAGCGAGAGAGTGTCTGTGTGAGTGTGTGTGCATAGGTCTGTCAGTTAGGGTAACTTAGGATGTGCGAAGGACTTTTGAGAGTCACTAGGAGGAGAGATGAAGCACAGCGGCTGCTCAGTATGAAACTCCACACTGTGCTGTAGAGCTATCATTCACCCTATGGGCATGTGGGTGGCTTACCGCCTGTGTGCTATCCAAGTCTGTGAATGGCATGATCAAGTAATTACTGAACAGTGCTGGGGCTCCTGAGTGTGTGTTTCATGTTGCACATTTTTATTGAAGCGAATGACCTGAGTGTTCATTTGGCCGTAAATAATTATATTGAATGCAGTGGCAGGGGCGTCTAACTGACACCCACCGACCGACCGCTGTGCTGCGGGTCACCGAGCGCTGTTTACGAATCATTGATTTTGTTGTACAACAGCAAAAGACACAAGGCAAGGCTTTGCCTCATCACGGACATTCCTTGAAAGGCGTCAACAAACAGAGGGGGGCCACCGCGAAGTGTCACAGCAGCCCAATTATGGTTTTATAATAAGCCAGGCCAGTTGCAAGGCCCCCCAGGCAGGGAGTGAAGGTGGGGCCCTAATTCTACTGGAGTCGCCAATTCCAATCTAGTTCACCACATCATTTTCATCTTGGAAATGTTGGAATAAGTAATCAGATGATTGATTGAAGAGAACTGCCGTTCTGACAGAATACTGACATGGACACAGCTGGCTGCCTGTCAGAGGTGATGGATGAATGATATATGAGTATCTGCGCTCAAAACAAAGCAAAATACGCCCACATTTGCAAGGTGATACTATAACTCTCACTAATATCTGTGTTCACTCATTTTCCAAGCGTGTGAAGCACATCCTGAGACCATTTTGCCTCACGACAAATGTGTAGACTGCATTCAGGCAGTTGTGCTTTATGTTTCTCAGTGTAGTGAGATAAAAGACCTACCTCTGCTGCTCAGCAAGCGTCCAACAGTTCCAAATTATTAATCATTTCAGGTCGATCAAAGTCCAGCTTCTTACCAGACCCCTTCAGTGACAAAGCAGTGAACATCACGAACCAAATCACCATCCTCATTTTAATGAATGCTGAGACTATAGTGCAGCAGAGTTATACTGAAATGCTAGAATACTCTCACACACACAATTTCATAGCTCATTTTAAGTACAGACACAATCATTAGAGGGATAAAACACAATAGAGCTACACTCCATTAAAGGTTACTACTGTAAATAGCTCTTGCTGGATGATAATAAAAGACACTGTGTTCTAATTAAAGTTTGAAAATGCTAAAATTATTATGCTCAATATACTCTTATGCATTAACAAAAAAGTTTAATATTTTTCAGATAGTATTGTGCTGGATTGCATCACATTAAGTTAATTCCCTGTATAAAATGTTTAATAATGAGATAATCTGTAAGAAATAACCTTAAGTCAACCAGATAGTGTTTTATAATAAGACAGATGCTGAGGAAAAGTGGTATTGATTGATTAAAGTCTCTTTACCATGTCTATTGATTGTGTTTTGTTGTGCTGTGGAATACAGCCACATGTCCATGCTCTCACTTTCAGAGAAGAGGAAAAAAAAATGCTGCTCCAGGTAATGAAATATGAGGATCTATTGAATTGGAAAAATAAATGCTTTTGAAAATATTGCTCTACAAAGCTAAATTGATGGGCCTCTGAAATGATCATTATTTAAGGGGGGGGGGGGGGGGGTTACGCTGGAGAAGATGACATGGCTCATCCCATTCAGCGTTTTTCATGCAACAAGATACTACACAATGGCTACACTGTCTCTACATAAAAGACTGGGCAGAGAGGAAAAAAAGTGCATGCAGCAATATGTGTAAAGAAAGCAGGATCAATAACCAATCTAGGGAGCAGAGAGGGTCAGGCCGAGCATGGGGAGCTTATCATATACTGCCCCTCAACACGTATAATGGAGGACTCCTCAGTGTGTTGAGCACCTTTAAGATACTATAGGGTAATACTCAAACTTATGGACACTTTATGGCAGGCGTCAGCACTTCACTTCAACCATTTTTCTTCACTCATTGGTGGGACCGACATCGTTTTTACAGGCACAGTGGAGACAATGAATTCAATACTAACCACTGTGGCTAACATTGGTTTGATTATTATGAAAAAAAACTATTTTGTGATTGAGACATAGCCAACATTTGCATTATAAGCTGTTTACTTGCTGAGAGCTTCAGCCAATGTTGCATTTACAGGACAAGAGGTTATAATATGTCCTGAGCAGAGCTACTATTTGAGAGGCACACAGGACAATACTAAGTGACTCGGTATTGGAAATAGACAAGATGAGCTGACTGGGTTGGAGCTATCTGGTTAGCATGCTAACTTCAGCAGAAGAAAAGAAGTGATACAAATAGGAGAAAAGCAAAAGAGTGAGGATTGCTCTCTGCCACTGGAGACCGCTCTGGGTGAGTCAAAGATATAAGTTTGATGCTCAACACAATGTTTCCTCTGGACTGGTAAGTAAACAGTAGCAATAGCAACACAGCGAGTTTGCAACATGTCTGTTTTCTTTGAACTACAAAAAGGAGAGTCTCTGGAGAGTTTTAAGTCTCGAGCAATGCATGCAGCATTTCACTCTTATCATTTCAAGATAGAGCAACTTCTGTTCTGAATCTGAAAAATTAAAACGACATTCTCCAAGTGGAGATAAGCACAGTAAGCATAGTCTCAAAGCCTCCATTTGTGAACAGAGACATCCACAGCGAACATGGATGTCTTATGCATGGAGGAAAACTGAATAACAAAATGTCCCTCATTAAGTGACAGTATATTCAATTCTACAGCTATATACAGTCAGTTAAACACCATAAGCTAAAATTTTGAAAGAGAGCTAAGTCAAACAAGAAATACCTTAGATCTGATTGGTCTGTGTATGGTTGAAGCAGGGTGTTGGAAAAACTTTTGCAACACATTTGCAAATAAATGCAAAGCTAGAATCTGTCATACGGAGCTGTATGCTGTGATGTTAGTGGATGACCCACATTACCAGAACGTCTTACAGTGTGGTTTGGTCAGTTGTAACTGGATTTGCAGATCAGATATAACCCATTGTGCGAGAGTACTAATGATGGACACATCTATGACTGAGCTCTGTGCTTTTCATTAACCTGATTTTCACCTGTCTCTGCATGTCATAGAAGCATTTCACACCACACAGCTTGTCATCTTGTCTAAATGGCTGGGAAAATGTAAGAAGGTGGTTGAGGCAAAAGTGTTTGTGAAGCAATTTTCAATTGCAAATGAATAAAAATGTGGTAATTCTACATTTTGGCCAACCCCAAAGTGCGTAACAAGAACGACAACTGTAAAAAATATAATTTGATCATCATCTCATAATGGTATTGATTTTTTTCTCACATATTTGGTTACAATCAGATGGTATGTGGCTACAAGGGTGACACAATATATGGTTGTGCTCATGAATCAAACACAGGCATCATACAGTATGGTTGGGTTTACCAAAGTAAAAAAGTTGGTGACCAAAATATACATAAATACAAACATATATAGAGTAAAATCTACCTACATTTGTAGGACGTAAATTGTGAGTTGCAGAAAAGGCTGGAATTGTACATATGTTGTGATTCATTTAATTGCTTAATGTCCTGAACACAAGTCTACCTCTCTGTTAAAGAAACTACAACACAGATTTAGCACTCACTGACTCACAGTGAACAATTCAAAAGCTCAAAAGCAAAGCTAAACAGAAACATAGATATTTTCTTTTCTTATTCCCATCTTGCTTCTTTCTTGTCAAAATCTGGTTAATCTTACCCATAATGCAAACAAACCTCCAAAAGTTTGATCAGAGATTAAGATGTGTCATGTTAACAGCTAATGTAGCATCATGCCTGTAGCTACCAACTCCCGCAGGTCCTTTTTTATTTTCAGAGAAGACTCAACTGATGTTTTAAATCAATGTCATTCAGGCAAATCAAGCTGGAGGCTCCTAATTCAATTTGCCCTTTGCCCCTATTGTGTAGATCTCTGGGCATAAATCAGAGGATGTCATATGTTCATATCCCCTTAGCTTGGCACTGATCCTCTCGATTGGAAAAAAATCCTAAAACCTTTCCTGCACCTCTGCATTATAGTGGTTCTTGCATGAATTCAGTTCAGTTCACCTGTTTTTCTGATATAAAGAAGCGAGAATACAAGTTTAAATAATTAATAATATAATATGTCATCATTGTCTTAAATTATCCCAGTTCTGGTTGTTGATTTCTGCTGATTTCTGTCACTTGTGTGTTAACGCTGAAAAAAAGAGAGCTGTTGGATATTTACATACAATACACATGGGCTCTTAATGAATAGGAATACAGTGCTGTGCAAAAGGCCACTAGCTTTGTAGTTTTAGCCAAGTTTTAATGACCATTTTTTTTTTTTTTTCAGTCTCTTAATTAAGATACAATCGGAAAATACTGGAAATATTTAATAATTTAATTAAATTTGAAAAAAAAAAAACAATGTTTTTCAGAACAAAATGTCCTCTACAGGCAGAAATCAGTATTTAGTCTGACCTTCCTCAGCACTAAGTACATCTTGAACTCTTTTGTGGAGACTGTCCTGAAGTTTTCTGAAGTCATCTTCTGGTATATTATACCAGGTTCTTTCAGCACTTCAGAGTTCTTCTTTAGATTGAGGCTATTTTTTTATTTCTTTCTCTGTCCAGCTGATCCCACACTGCCTCTATAATATTCAGCTCTGGACTCTGTGGAGGCCAGTCCATGACTGTCAGTGTTTTATCAGCTGTTTTTCTCTCCAAATAAAGTTGGTCTTATATATTATCAAGCTTCCAATGGGTTAAACTTGTTCCAGAACAGCCAAATGTAGCTCAAACAATCAATAATAGACTTTTAACATTTTACCATTTTTTCTGTTTTTTTCTGGTTGTATTCCTATAAAGAGGCCGAGATAAAACAACAAATCAAATGTTAGCTCAAGACTTATAGCATAGTACTTTATACAGTCAGTGGCAAAAAAGTTGAAAAGCAGTTTCTCAGTCTCTATTTTCAGAATACATTCATACTGAAAAAAGGGTACATACTGAGTTTTTGTAATGCCTTTTTTTTTTTTTTTTTTGATTTTTTTTTTTTGATAAACACCGGATCCTCATTTTGCCTGAATAAATTAGTTATTTGAGAAAAGTTGCAAGTAAAACTAAAGATAAAGACATACTCTGATTCAACCAATCTACGGTGGAGTCACTTCTGTAATTAAACAACATTCTTTAGACCTGACCGACTTATCTAATAGAGAGAGGAATTAGATATGTTATGTGCCTGTTCTAAGCATATGTATAGCATTTAAAATTTTGCCCTCACACACTACATGTGCTCGCATCATAGGCATCTCCTGGGGGCTAAGCCCCCGCTGTCTTAAAATCCTAGTGACATCCCTGGTGTGATGGTCTTTCCACCATTGTTTAAAAGATATTCAATATTTCAATATTATGTCCTTTACAACTCTGCAAGCTATTATAGGAATATGAGATATGAGACTAATGTTAAATTAATAATAAACTTCATCCCAGTAGGGTTGCATCCTCTGTTTCATTGACATCTGTGCAGGTAAAATGGATGTACTGGTGTGAATATAAGCAAAAAAGTCTTTTAGTAGAAGTCCAAAGGTGTTTTGAATTTGTGTAAAGCACATGAGAGCATTATTATTAATCAATCAAGTTTCACATTGCTCTCACTTTTTCTCCATACTCCATACTCCATACTTTGAATTTTAAGCACAATGTTTGTAAATAAATGCAAAAGAACAGGTCAAAGAATAGGTTTAATCAGAATAATAAATAAAATGTTAATTCACTGACCAGCACTGTCACACAGTGAAATAAAATACTGACATTATATGTACACTGGACACAATTTTTGGGACGTTTGTGTGTTCACATGACCTGAACCAAGGCAATCCTTGTTTCAGCAGTTTGTAATGTAATCAAGACGTTTCACCGTTTTAAAAATGTTATGGGATGCTTCCAGGGCATCCCATAACATGTGGCACTAAGACCTACCTCAATGTGAGAAGTCTGTGAAGGTCGGTGCAGATTATGGAAAAAACATCACGCAAGAAATCTGAGGAGCTTCAGGTCAACATAGGGCAATTAAGGCCAGCCAAGTAGGGTAAAGGTGCCAAGGACCACGTCACTAATAAAAGAGTCACATAAAGGCAAAAACATTGTTTATACAGACTGATATATAAGCCAAAGTCTTTCTGGGATCATGTTCTATGGAGAGATGAAACCAAAGTAAGACTCTATGGGAATGTAGTGCATCACTTAGTTGATAGGTGATGAAATAAAGCCCTCAAGGAAAAGAACACCAGTAAATGGTAAAACATGGTGGAGGTTCGATCATCCTATGGGGCTCCTTCACTGGCCTTGGGTACTGTACACATTGAACGTATCAAAGGAAAGATTAAATCAGAAGATTATCAAGGCATTCAAGGGTAATGTTTTGCCCAGAAAGCTAGGTTTGAGGCAAAGGTCTTGGGTCTTTCAGTAGAAAAATAACCCGAAGCACACATTCAGTAGCACAAAAGAATGGCTAGAGAGGAAAAATCCTTAATTAAACTACCCAGCACTGAGCCCTGACCACCCCAGAGAAAACCTTTGGAGAAGGATGAAATCTACCAGTGCAGAGGGGACTCCTGCAAATATAAAACAGCTTGAACGCATTTGCGTTTTGTTTAGTAATCTTTACCATGTTATTAAAAAAACTGAAGGATTCCAATCATTTTGAACATGACTGTACATCTCAAACATTTGATCCAGAATAGGACAATTCAAATAGCCATTACGTTTGAAATTGAATCATGGTCCTCAGAGGTTGACTCTTTTCTCACTTTTTGTGATTTATTTCATCTTGTGCCACTATTTGCAGATAGACCCTTTCCTTTTTGGACTCTTCTTGAGCTTTCCCTTAGAGCCACCCTCAGACCCTGATGTCTGCTTGGATGCGAGAAACTGATGATCAAGCAGTACAATTGTCATCTAATGCCTGTGTTCTCAAGGGGAGAAATCCATTTGAATTTTATGATCATCATTGTTTCCTGTAGCATCCTCCTTTTTGATGAAATGTACCATTTAGCACCATTATGCTCTGAGGATTAAAAAAACATTCTCATTCATTAACACTCATTGTGAGGTGTAATGCACATTGCAGCTACTTTAAGATTTGTTGAAGCTTAATTTCATCACATACCTGTTATCTAGATGATGTGAGAATTAAATTCTTCATGGAACAATTATGTGAAAATGCTTCTCTGAAATTTTGTATTCAAAATTTTGTGATGTGATGCCTGCTGATGCTCACTGACTGATCCACAAAATTACAGTTTACCCCTGAAAATCATAGAAAACCCAGTGAACACGAACAGCTCAGGCGTGGTTTTACTCCAGCTTGGCACTAACCCCTCACAGAGTCCAGCTGTATTTATGGTTCTGGCTTAAAAAAAAATCTCAGCAGGCTGACTCCAAAACAGAGGGGAATCACTGCAGGAGAGACATGATGAGCATGACCACAAATGCAATTTCAGTCTCAAATTTAGCAGCTTCAAACCACTTGCCTCACTGGAATAACAGATTTAGAACACCTTATCACGTTATTGCTATTTATTCTCACATTTAAAGTAAATGGCAGTAGTATTATTAAAATCATTTATTATTGGGCGGCAGTCGCTTTTCTCATTGTCAATGAATCCCACAAAAGGGTCAAAACAAATCATGAATTGGTCTGTCTTGTGCAGTGGCCTTCAAAGTGTGAGGCACATCTCCCTGGGCGGGCGCCAAAGAACTTCAGGGCAGGCGCAGCATGAGTAAAAAGTTAATTAGAGAAATAACTGTAAACATCTGGTTATTCAAATTCAAATTCCTTTTTTTGTCCCACAGTGGGGAAATTGAGGTGTTGCAGCTGCAAAGAGTACAAAAACAGTACAAAATTGTTAAGTAAGGTACCAATGGATAATGACAATAAATGTATGCATGTAAAAAAGGAAGGGAATAAAAAATAAATGGATAGCAATGGATTAAGGGGAAGAGGGTTCATTTACATTCAGATTTGTTACATTCGGAGTCGTTCTTCATCATGGATGACAGCTGAACCATCATCCTCCTAGCTAGCTAAACTCTATGCATATGGCAAGATGTCAATATTGATATTTAGTACCTACAGTAAGAGAGGAGACAGTCTGGGGTGAGCAGAGACTACACTTATACCTTTCTACAGTGTGTCCCTGTATCAAAGACGCAGGGCTCTATCACCTGCAAAGCAGCTCAAAGCGTGTCTACATAGGCGGGTGCACCACAATCACACACTCTGTTGCGCACAAGCAGCACCGGCTGAAAAAGCTCTTTGGGTGTTTGGATAAGTCAAGTGTGACATTAGAATACAGCAGAAGGTCGGCAAATTAATTGTGACATATTAGCTGTGTCCAAACTTAGGGTCTCATCCTTCACAGGCTGCAGTAGAAGACAGATTGCGTCACAGCTGGCACAACTAGACTGTCCCGTTTCGAAGGCTCCTTCATATCCAGCTGACAAACGGGTCCCCCTTTCCCTGGGAACCGAAGGTTCCAACTGGTGGATTCTTCACAGCCCAACCTCAGGATTCACTGCATGTCGGTAATGAAAATAACATGGCAGAGAGCCAGAGGATTACACTTTTTAAATGTAAGTATTGCGTTTCAGCTAATTGTACTGTCAAAAACAATGCAACTCTTACAATGCAATAATCCTGTAGACCAGACGCCTCATGTCGGTTCGACCTTCGTGGTCTCGAACAGCTACGAAGCTTTGTTTGCCACGGCCCCCTGAGGATGTGGCCCCTGATTTGAGGCAGAGCTTTTGTGTGTTGCACAATGACAAGAGAAGTCCATGACACATGAGGCTCTCCAGAGAAGCTTTTTCTTACTACCTGGTAAATCCACCTCAGGGTTTTTCGCTCATCACTTAAGTTTGTCTGCAGTTCCTCAATGAACCAAAGTTTTATTCACACTTGTCATAATAAAATATAAAAGAATGTTGTGATTTGTGCCATTACTTGTTTCTGCAGCGCACTGATTCACTCGGCCCCTCCTCTCCACTCATGGCCACATATGTGGGAGGAAAGACCAATTTTTTGCCAGGAGCAAATAAAGAAAAGATGAATTCACTACGTGAAGACAGCGACATGAGCAGCTCTGGGAATGGAGCATAGTGAAGATTCTGTTTGCTGCACAACTTACATTGATGTGCTCAATAATTATTTGACTGAAATAAAATTGCACATAAATTGCTCAGTACACACACAGCAAAGCTATCATGCTAAAACCTCCCTAATGTCAATAAATTGTGACATTTAATAAAGATTTGTTGGGCTTATTGTCCCTTCTGATTTTCCCTTATTCATTGACAACATTCTGTGACAATGAGAAAGGGTAAAATTAAATTGCTTTCTTTGAGGTACTGAATAGATCTTTAAAAGTCTTCAATTTAATTTGGTAAACACCAAAAAGAAACCCTGATGAATAAAAATTATTTAAAAACATCATTTTTTTGTCAGACAAATCAGCCAGTGCATAAGTTATCATGCAGTCGAGTGAGTGAGCTCAGTAAGTGACCTTGGTGTTATGATCCTGTAGGTGAAGCTAGGTGTGATATTTCTGGTAATTCCAGTATCTTGCGGTGAGGCGACGGTGCTAACCACGACACCACCATACCACCCAAGAATCGCGGCACAGTGCTGCCCTGTGTGCCTGCGAGGATCCGATCAGGTTGTGGTCATCCGAAAAGGGTGGGATATCTATCCCATCAAGGTCACCTGGGCTTGATGGAGATGCTTCACCTGTCATTCAAGAGGTGAAATGTCTTCTAGAGAGTTCATGTGCCTTCAGGTACCACAAAGAAAAAACATGACCTGCATGACTGAGAATCTTCACGGACATTCTCTTTATAATGTAAAGTATTATTAAAGTATTATTAAAGTACTACAATTTTTTTTTACCCAAATTCCATGGTTTAGCAGAATGAACAAATTTTTCTCCCCAAAAGATTCAAGATTCAGGCTGGGGGTCATCACTTGTACAGTTCTCCTCCTCTTGGGTGGAGGTGGCAGTGAGCTTTGGGCGAGCCCCCCTCTCACAGTCAGAGATCTTTTGCTCCAGCTCTACTACTTACTAGTACTTACTTACTTAGTCTTACTTCTCAGGGACCCTCAGCTTCTGCTCCTCTGCTGGAAGTCTGTATCTGTCTATTCTTAATTTTGAGGGCCTGATTTCTTCTTCCTTAATTGTCTACTTGAGCTTTTTTCTTCCTTTATCTTCTGTTAACACATTTTCTAAACCTTTTTCTTTCACAGATCAAATTCAGTTTGGATAGCTGTTCAAGGTAGCCCTTCTTTTCCTTTTCCCAGACTATTTCTTTGACAATGAGCTGCTCCCTCTCAGTGTCCCTCAGCTGCAGCTGGGTGTTTAGCCTCTCAATTACATTTTGCTGGGCTGTCTTTTCTGTCTTCTCTGCCTTGTATTTTTCCACCACACACTCAAAGCTCATTTTAAGATGATTTAAGTCATTATCTGTATTTCCAAAGATTCAAGTGTATCTAAAACCTTGGTTTGGAACTACTTTACCAAGTTTGTTAATGCTTCCTAATTGAGGACCTTTGCCCCCTCTGAGTTTGTCGGCTCCTCCTCACCACGTTTTCCTCTTGTGCAGATGTTTCTCCATGAATCATGTTGACTTTCTCTGCATTCTCAGCCTCATCTTTGAGATGTCATGTTTTTCTTTTTCTCTTTGCAGGAATTTTCTTTCTCATTTTAAGTTGTATCTGAGCAATCAAGACTTTGTTCTCGTGTGATGAGGCTTCAAGTTTAGGGACAAAGAAAACTATATAAATTACAGACCTTGTCCGATTTACATTTCCTTGGCCAGTTCTCCACACACAGGTCTGTTTCTTTATGAAACTGAAATTGAACTTCAAGTTTTCTTGTCCTTCGGCTTTCAATAGATTCCATATCTGTCTTCTTAGTTATTCATTTTAGAATGACCTGTATAGGAAAGGTCCCCTTCTCTCTACTAGGCCTTGATTTTATCATCGACATTGAAATCGTGGTTGACTATTGTTTGTCTCTGCACGAAGGTTCATCTCCAAGTAAGCGGTACAGCAGCAACATCCAGGGGTATTGTCAGTACTGAATATGCCCCATTGTCTGAAGATGCTGTTAGTGCTGCTGTTGAACTGTATTCTATTATAAATAGAGAGTTGTTTCTGTTATTTAGTAATTCCTTATTGATAAAACGTAGACATGATAAAAATGTCAATTTAACACAGTAAAGTTCAATAGTGCCAGAAGCAGCCATCTCCAAAAGGACCTTCAATTACTTCTCTGGAAAAAAAAACTGAACCATATAACCTTCATGAAAATAGAATTTATTATTGTCTTTTTGTTTTCTGTCCACTGATTGGTCGACTGTATAGATGGAAATGTTTCAGCTTTTAAAACAGGCAGATGGGACCAAAACAGTGGTTTAAAAAAAGTGAATATTGGACCGGTGGACACAACGCAAAATGAATGATAATGTAGATCTATATCTGCTGAATGTGTACATAGTGTATAGAGCATACATACATACATACATAATATATAATATTTCTACCCTCTGGCATTTGTACTGCAACCCTAGTTGTAACAGCTGATCATAAAGCATGTCAGGAAGTAACAAATAAACTTTTAATTTTATTTTTAGAGCAATGTGACTGAAACATAAAAATGAAGTAGCAGTTAGATAAGTTTATTCATTTTAATCAAGACACTGTGTAGCATAACAAAGTCTGTCTTAAAATGAACCTAGGCATGTTTTACAAACAAAGAAGTGTAATGTTCTCTCTGATTCTCACAAACGGGATCAATTCTACTATTGATATTGCGTTCACTGCCTCACATCTGCTGAGGCGCGTGTTACGGACGATCATCTCACATAGAATTAAAATGAAATGAAATTAATGAAAATTAAATTTATTTTCACTTCTGTTAGCACCTTGGCCTCCTCACCTTGATACAAATAAAAAATCCAAGCAAAAAATGTTGAATGCCAAATGCAAAAGGGAAGGAGGAAACTGTTAATAAACCTATCAAACCTGGAAGATGTTTTTATATAATAGTTTCATTTTATTTAATAGTTTCATTTTCTCTTCCAGATGTTTACACTCCATTTCAGTTACAGATTTCATTATGTTTAAGCTTTCTATTATATTTGATTTTCATGTTCACATTGCTATTACAAAATCTTTTGAATTTACTTTTTCACTTTCCTCTTCTGTTTTAACATTTAATTACAGCCTCATTAGCTTTACTGTTCAAAATCCCAGTTAAGTAAATTTGCAAAAGCATTATGTACAGTTCCCATGTAAATAAACAGAAATATTTTATTGTTCTGCCATTCGTTGGAATTGAAGGGATGATTTTAGATTTTGTGTAGGCCTACATAGATGCTTCCAGAGTGTTTGCAGGATTAAAACTGGCAGTAAAGGATCTGTTGGACTTTATTTCAAATCATGTCTCATTAAACATTGACGTCATTGTGATCTTATCTCGAAATTCTCACTTTCAGAATTATGGCGAAAAACAGTACCATCTAAATTAGGAATAAGCTGCAAACATGAAAGGAGTTTTTAGATGTTTAATAGACACTGTTTAATTGGTTTTGCATGTAGCAGTGTAGGTCCATACCCACCCTTAATCTCACTAGCTCTGATAAAGATCAAAAACACTGAAAATAACAAAAACTGAAAACACAACAGGAATTGTAAATACTTTTGACATTCAGCAGATATGAGACTGATCTCAAACGCAAGACTTGCGTCAGGTGCTAGGCTATATAAATATGCTTCTTTAAAGACTGTAACACAGCAGCCAAAGTAACTCACTTGGATAATTAAAACGGGTAAAAGATCAATAAAGCTCCCAGTCCCTCTCTCCTAATTCTCCAGTATTAATTAAAAGATACTCACTTTGAAGAGTTTTTTCTTCTGTATCTAGTTAATTAGAAACATTGAAGCAGCTACAAACTAGATGACCGAAACAACGGTAGATCAAATTAAGTCAAGGGATCTTAATCTGAATATTACGAGTGAGACATTTGGTACTAAAAAAGTCAATAAGAATTAGTATCATGCAACTGAAACTGTCAGATTAGGTCTGAAAGGCTAAGAGGATTTCTGTTTTTTGAGCAATCTGGTTTCACAGTCAGAATTAAATGACATGTTAGGGGTCTGGGACAAAGCAGCACTGGCCTGAAATTGTTCCACAGTGGCCTAAAGCACAGGAATATGAGGCAAATGGCTTTCACTGCATCATAACCTTGACCGCAGTGACTGCTCTGCTTTGAGCTTCAGCCATTGATGCACTCGAGGGCCACTTTGTGCCAGTATTACCCCTCCATGTCGTCCTGCCATCACAGTGCAGCGAGCCCAGTGGCAAAAAATAATAAAATGAAATGTCAAATCAAAGAGAGGACAGAGAATGGTCTTTACCACAGGGCTTAGATTTTTGAGTGAAATGGAAAAGTGGATTTACTGCTGCTATTCTCTGCATTGGGCGGATATGCAGCAAATTGAGTCAATGAAATATGGAATGGGCTAAATTTGCACTCAACTTGTGAGTAAGACAATTGTTCAGCATTTCAACATAAAAAAATTAACATTGCAACGTCATAAATAGTGGGACAATAGAATTATTACATTTGCAAGATTTGACCCTGCCCCTACCAGAGTTTGAACAGAGGTCTGGTGCGACATTGCCTTCCATGAGCTTTGAGCTTCAAGCCACACTGAGAGATGAGGAGCGCGCTACAGAGGTCTGGTAAGATCAATGGTGCGTCCTTGTCAAACCCTGGTGACTCTATTGCCCAAAATATGATTTGTGTTGGATTACTGGACGTGCTATGCTAGTAGCATCTGATGCAGCCTCGAGATGCTGGCCTCATTAAGGGACGCGCAGGAAGCTACAGGGGACTGACAAGCTCACTTCCTTCTCACTCCACAGTCCAGTCTTCAGACCCAACTGATGTTGACTCAAGTGGCACCACTTAGGGTTGTTTATCGGTTTATCAACAGTTTTGCTACTTCTACATAGCCAACAGCTCTTGCCAAGAGCTTCAGCCATCTTTGCCTTTACAAGGCAAGAGTTCACAGTATAATATGTCCTCTGAGCAGCACTTCTTCTTAAGGCTGCCTGGGCACTATTCACTGACTCAGTATCAGAAAGTGACTAAGTGGGCTGGAGTTAGCTGGTGAGAGTGCTAAATTTAGTAAGAAAACAAAGTGGACTGGAAACCCCAGTAGAGGGGTAAAGTATAATGCTGGATTTGCACCATTTCTTCTCGACTGCTTAGTAGCTGTTCACGCCAATGCTTGCTCTGCAAAATAACAAAAAAATTAACAAAAAAAAAAAAAAAGCCCCACTGTGAAGAATATATTTTGTGGTTACTGCATTTTTATTCTGATGTGATGTGTTTTTTTTGTTTGCTTGTTTGTTTGTTTTGTTTTTTAGTGAAATGAAACAATCTTTGCAAGTAAATTGATAAATAAATAAAATCTCCTCATACCATAGTTTCTTTCCAAACTTGCACATACTGGCTTTAATACGTTTGGCTTTTCATTGTAAACTTACTACTTACTTATAATACTTATTCAATAATAATTGTGAAAAAAAAAAAAAGACATGTTGTCATGGTTGCTAGTTGATGAAGCAAAGCGAAAATCCTCCATAGTCCAGACCATCTCATTTCAGCTTGGCTTTTGCATTCGACAATCCTTTGAAGAATGCAGCTCCTGAATTGGGACACAGCTTTAATGGTCCTAATTCTGATCCCACTCTTTGTGAAACAATATGAAACCTTTGTATTGTGAGACAAAATTCCCTTCACCTGCCCTGAGACATGATGCCTGTTGGTCCACCTCACACTCTTCGCTCATGCTGTGATATTATCAACAATCCATGAATCAAGCAGTTGTGGCAGCCTCTTGAGAGTCCAGATGCTGCAGGGAGGACCTCTGTTGACCTCACAGCAGACCTGGGATCAGTGTACTGTGGGCCTGCAATGATCATCCTAGGGCCCTTTTAGATGAGGTGTGCATAATGGGGAGGTTTCTCTCACTGAAGGATGAATCAATGTGGCATGAAGAAGAGAATTTCCACCCCATTTCCCCCCCTGATTACCCCACCACATACAGCTCCTTAATAGCTTGTTGTGTGTCATAAATCTCGTTTTACCACCATAGCATCACAGATGCATTACAGTGTATGCCTTACATATTAAACCAAAGGTGTCATTGGGATTTGGTGCTGGTTGTATGATGAAACAGTACTATAAGGCAACATGTTTCATTTGTAGGGTTGCCTTAGTCAGCACACGGAGCCGTGATGTGCAGCCGGCCTGCTTATCTTTAAACAGCTCTCTGGTTTATAATAAAGCTGTCCCTGCACGGGATGGAGTGAGGGATGCTGCTGCTTTCACCTGGCAGGTGGGACTACAGCGGATGAGGCCCACAGGCCAGTGCAGAGAGCACAAACTGTGGCTGTGCAGGGGCTCAGGGGGAGATCAGGTACCAGTCAGAGGCTGAAAATACTGTTACAAACGGTGACTGTTAACAGCTAACTGTTGCCTATTTACACACCCAGAAGCTGTGGAATGACATTTTCACTCAGTGTTGTTTTTGTGGCCAACTGATAAATGTAAGTCCAACATTTACTCTCTTTTAGGTGTTTTTGGCTTCCTGCGAAGACCAAAAATGATACAGCGACAACATGTGAAACCAGAACAATCAGCTGGGAGGAACCAGAAAGCTCTGAGGCGAGCTAGTGAGGAAATAATTGTTTTTTTTGGTACGAGTTGGCTTCCCAAGTTACAGTCATTTGACTATAACTACTTCTGTTAGATTATTCAAACAACAATATTAATTAGAACAGCTTTGTCAAAAACATTATAATAAAACAACAATACTGATAATAGAGGAATAAAATGTCTTCCCCTCCTCCTCCTGCTTCCACTCTCTCCCTCTCTCTTTCCCTCCTCCTCTTGAATATGCCCCATAACTCGTCATTTCCGCTTGTCTCCCATCCCCCATCTCCTCCAAAAAATATTTTAGGAACATACAACGAGCATACATGACCGAGCTAGCTGCTTATAGGAAACAGTTAGGAAACATGGTTCATTTGTGCCTTAAAGTAATAGTTTGGGTTATTTGACATGGGGTCGTGTGAGGTGCTTTTTTCACTTGCAGGAGATTATGTGGTGCCTGTTTAGAGAGGCAGAGGGAGCACTGACAAAGAAGCTTAGCAATGTGCTTTCGTGTTTTAGCCACTTAAAGAAACGGCCACAGTAAAAAAAAAAAAGCTGATATTAACTTAAGTGTTCGCTAGTTTTTAAATGTTTTCTCTGCTTTATCTTGCAGTAAAACAGTCCCTTCCTTTTAAACTGCGCCGTGGGAATGAAGATGCTATTGTTTTGATTGAGAGACCCCTAGTGGCAGATTTTACAAACCTGCACAGACTTAAAAGTGAAAAAAACAAGAAAAACATTTTTAGTTCAGGGTCTTAAAAGGAAAGTCAAAGCCAGGGATAGATAAAGAATTTGTATCAATTAAAACACTTTGCAGACATGAAATAAATCACACTAGGAGCCTGTTGATCGTCTCTGAGAAGTGTGTGATGCAGTAAGCTTAAGCAATAGTTTCATGAGGCCCTGGCCTGTAAGCACTAACTTACAAAACCTCTTAGACCTTTTATTTAGTTGATGGGGTCCACAGGGAAATGTTGTATTCTCAGCGTGGATAACAAACAGATTGTGCTTCACCCTTAAATAAAATAGAGTTTGATACAATACTCGCCACGTCTCAGTGCAGCAATAGAGGTGCAAATGGATATATCCACACTATTCAGCAGTGGTATGTTTGCACAACTTAGTGTAAGCCATTTTACAGTCAACCAATTACTGATGTAAGGCAGCCGTCCTGTTGCTTTTATGTCATCTTGTTCCAGAGAGAGAAGTGCAGAGTCTGTACTAGAATACACACAGAACTGCTTTAATAGGCGGTGGGAATTTTCTTTGCTGTCAGAGCTACATATGCAAATGTGACAGCAATGTACCAAATGGTCATGAAGAGCAGTAGGAGAGCTCTATGCATTAGTCATCCCCGCAGAATGAACCGCTCTGACAGAACCACTAATTAATGGTTAAAAAAAGATTCAAGAGTGATTTCCATCCAACTCTCCTCCACCTAATCAGTTTATAATAGCGTTTTCGTCCTCCGGGATGATAATGTCTCTCAGATGTCTGCTTGCTCTGTCATTAAGCCCCTTGCAGGAGTTGAAGTAGATTTGTCTGTAGGTGTTTGGTAGAAAGTGCAATTTTACTGTGAGGACCATAGTAAATAAGACAAAGTACTAAGGTGTCATAGGAAAAAGCTGAGGATAAAGACTAAGCACACAAGGGTCACTTTGGAGACATTAGATGACTATACAATGCTGTACATCCTGATGTACGTCCAATGCAAAGGTTTTTCATTAACTGTGACCACAGGCTAGTGTGTTGGTGGTCTAACTCCAGCCCTTATATTAACCTAAACCTTAAAATGAAAAACGGATGTCAGTGTCTGTAGCGTCTATAATGTGAAAAAGCCCAAATGAAGGTGAATGTGTGGCCAGGGTTTGATTATGAGAGTGATTTAAATCAAATCCAACATATTTGATTGGATTGCTCAAAAATGTGTGTGTCTGTCTCTGTGTATGGACATGTAAAAAGACCTGGAGAAATGTTGGCCTCCAACCCGCAATTCCCCCACCCTCGCTGTTGAATCAGGAGGAGGACAAAAAATTTGGACCTAAACCATGCTCTGCACTCTATCCTGATTATCATTCACATGTAGCCACACTCTAATACATACCCTGCCTTACCTTTTATTTTCCTCTAAATTGCACCATCATGTAAAAATCATGTTGTATTGAAGACTTGAAACTAGAGACTGAGACCATAAACTCATGAGGAAAACATTTACTGAGCTAATAAATCAAGGGAGAAGTAGGGACATTTTCCCATAGACTTCAATACAATCTGACTTCTTTAACAACCAGTGGAGTTGGAGTTCACCATTGGCTTCACTTTTCAGCCCCAGAGTGTATCTTCACTTTTATATACACCCCATGCTTTATTTACATTTCTGAGGCATTTCTACTTTATCTGACAATTTCATTTCAGCTTCTTTACGTTTTCACTTCACTACATTTCATATGGAAATATTGTATTTTTACCCCACCACATCTATTGCGGCAATAGTAGGTAGTTTACTCTCTAAACTTCTAATATATCGAACATCTAACAGAGAGATCATATTATGTAAAATAGCTTTTTCATGTGTTTTCAACATAAATATGTGCCCTTTCTGTTGACAGACACTAAAATGAAAAAAGATAATCCTCTTTTTTTCTCTTGCTCCACCATTCAGTTAAAGTGTGCAACATTAGATGTTGCTCCCTTCTTGATGCCAGGAAGACGTGAGGAGCACCCCCAGCCCTTCACATCGCTGACAGTCCCCACACACTGAAAACTCTCATTTCCTGACTGTCCACCATTGTTGTTTTACTCACTAACTCTGGCTCCAGTAACACGAAGATGTTGAAAGCAAGAGGAAAGCATGCATGATGTGTTGTTGACTGCGAGCACCAACACAACACTTTGTCCTCCTATCATCTGAGGAAGTGAAGACCCCTTGGCTTAATTTTACTTTTGATGGAAATGTCGACTGCAGAAAACCATTTTACTTCAGACTGCTTTGTGAACGAGGGCCAGTACAAATCAGGATTCGCTTCAAGACTAAAGCTCAAGGATGGATCGATACCGACTGTCCGTGACCTGACTTTAAACTGAAAATCTTTAATTTCTTCCATGTTTTTTTTTTTTTTTTTTTTTTGTGTTTTACTGTTTACTTTGTAGGTTAGCCTTGGAATTTGGTGCAGCTAATGTTGCGGGATTGAGGGAAAGTCAAAAGAAACTGAGAAAGAAACCTTCAACTCATTTGAAGCCAGCTAAACAATAGGAGTAGTAGCCTGGATGCTAGTAACTGTCTTCTCACGTTGCTTTCGGTTTATACTGCGGCACGAGCTTAACTAGAAAAAAGACCCATCTGCTCTGTGATCCTGTATGTGTGTTACTGCTGTAACACTATGTAAATTTACTTGATAAACATGTCATGAAGGTAATGATACAAGTGTGAAAAACAAACTGCAAGAATTGCTTTTGCTTAGCAACAAGACCTGGATACAGCACAGCAGTTTTCATTGTGTGACCCAAACAATATCTGATTTGCTCTAACCACAATCTTTCCTAATATTACAGTATCATTACTACAGTTTCCACCAATTTTGAAAATGTTGTCATCAGACGTAATCTAGTGGTTGGCAGAACAGATACACATTCTTGTCTGGCAATAGGTTTGGAAATGTCATACGTTTAGTCAGTACAGCAGAAACAATGTGTTTAAAATTGGAAATTTACAAAAAAATGTAATAAGATAAGAGTAAATCTATGCTACAGAAAGTCCATAACTCACTGATGTATCTCCAACAAAATCCAAGATTTGCTTTTCTTATCATCTCGGAATTGCTCTATCACAGAATATTGAGTTCTCAGGTTTGTAAAATGTGTGTCTATAAATTGACAACATACTGTAAAGAATGTATACCTGATAATATCCCACAGCCAAATTATTTTCTCTGCTTTTTAGTTTAATTGATTTATTCTGGCTGAGCATTAATTTACACGTTTAAAAAAAAAAGAAGAGAAGGAAAGAGAAGAAAAGTAAAGATTAAAGAGCATGTGTTTTTTTTTTCAAAGTTTAAAGACTCTGCCCACAGGTCAGGAGAAGTGTAACCCATAATTGGCAAATAAATGGGAAATATGTAAATGGCAGAGGATCCAGAGCAGAGTGTGATGTCTTTTGGGGGCATGGTTTATTTTCTTTTTTATAGGATATTGGTATGCCAGGACTAATCTAAATGTCACATTGAGATATTTGTTATTGACATACTGCGTGAGCATGGCATATACAGTAAATGTACTTACAGTACGTGACTATAAACCATTTGCTTGATAATTCCAGTGTTTAACTGATATATTCTCTCCACATGAAAAGGCTGGATTGAGGAAGCAGCTGCCGTTGGGGTGACACTGAGTTCATTCATACCTTTGCTATGGAAATGAAGTCTCTGCAACACTTGATATTTGTTTTCCCAGGCTCACTTAAAAAAAAAAAAAAAAAAAAAAAAAAAAAAGGTGTGTGAGCAGTAACTTGTTTATCATAACGGCAATTCAATTGAGTGTTTGTCATAGACCAGTGCACTGACACTGTTTATTTGAATAAACAAAAATAAATCATCCCCCTCTCTTGCATGGAGTGAATGCAATAATCATGCACTGTAAGTGAAATGCTTAGCTCCGTCCAGGAAAAACCATCGACTGTTGCATGACAATAAATTAATTTTAGCCGGGCTCAAACGTCTTTTTCTGTTTCATGTTGTATTGATCTCGGCTTTGGTGGATCCATGTTGTTTACAGAGACAAATGTTGTCCAGTACCTGTGTGATTGGGCTAAACAACAACAGATTTTTCTTTTTGAAAGCTCAGCAAGATTATGATGTATGTGAACACCGGCCTGTATTGATCCAGCTTATTTATTATCTGTAGAAGGATTAGAGTTTTTTGTTATTATTATTATTATTATTATTTAATAATAACACTTTGTCTTAACACCCCCATACCATAATGTAGCGATTGCAGTTATAAGAAGATATACGGTCATTTTAAGTGTATCTTCTCCTATGAAGCATAGAGACCAGATTGTCTCATTTCAATTCAGGCTTTGCCATCTACAACAGCTACAGTGTTTTCAAGTCTCATTCTAGTGTTAGCTTGATTTCTTGAACGTGTCAAACAGTCAAAGTTCTGTATAAATGGACACAATTCAATTGTTATATTGCAAATAGGCAAATGACTTGTCTTTATTTTCATTTATCAGTAGCTGTCGTGTCTGTTGTAGCCAGTATACTGTGTAAAATAAATTGATTAGACTAATTAAAACTGAAGTCGCTCTAACAAAAGCATTCAGTAAAAATAATTTTTGTAAATGTTAAACTGGTGTAGAAACTGAGGCTCGGAACATGGTGGTAGCCAATATCTTATAGTTGTGGCTGTTATCATATTTTAATGGGGTCAGGTTCATTGTGTGTCCGCCTCTATAGCCCATATTGAAGTTTACATGTCTGACAAATGCATTTTTGAACCCAAAAGAGCAGTTAGATAAATGTTTATGAGGCAAGATGAGGAGCAGTCAGAGAGAGACAAGGTATATTTGTCAAGACTTAAATTAGTTTACTGAGACTCATGTCTGATTCATGTGTCCATGTTTGATTTATTTTTTCAAATATTTTTCAGTGAAGTGTTGCACGTCTGTCTTCTGTCTCCAGTAACTAGGGATTATAGTCACCCAATACTCATAATTAAAGCAAGTGTAATATATTTTTTTATATATTTTTCATGAAAGTAATACGTTCACAACACACCATAAATGAAGCATTGTGATGCTGCAGAGATGTTGTGGTCTATCTATGATATTCTTCAGATGTAAACAAACATCTTTTTTTTGGTACAAGCTCACCATAAAATCACATCATTATCATCAGGTTATTTTTTCAATTAAAAAAATAATAACCATTGCAACTGACTCAATCATGCAATCATGACTCGTATAACTATCGCAAAAACTGCCTAAATCCCCCATTTGATATGAATATAATTGTTAACACGGGATGAAATGTAAAAAGGCTTATGTAGTGGAAAAATCCATCAGATCTTCCATTGCAGTGCATTTGGTTAAATGGTAACAGGTATTTTAGACATGGCAGTTCAACAAGAACATAATGAAATGCACACTATTCTTACCCATGGTGTTTGAAGGTACTAGACCTTCTGAAGCACACAAGAGGAATCAGATCTGGTAGGAATCAAGTGGATTATTTAAGTGAAAGCAGAAGTGAAACTAATGCAGTGGGTCAACAAACATTAGAGCATGTACATGTAAGTGGGGTTTCCAACATCATCAGCTCCATTTATTTTTGTGTCTTCCTTTTAGAGACAGAGACAGACCGAGCAGCTGAGGGCTTCAGTCAGAGTTCATGCAGACTGCAGGACGGCACTGCCTGATCCGCCTGCCGTCACAGCGGAGTCCTCCTCTGGCCCTGCATGCTGAGCAGCCACCAGACGACCTCTGACCTCCAGCTAGTCACGGGGTTTTGATCCTACCATCAGCCAGCGGCAGCACAGCTGTAGCAGCAGAGGGAGGTGTCCCCGGGCCCCAATTAGACTCCTGAGTCCCAGCCGGCCCACCGTGGCAGTACTCCGGGGAGCTGGGACCTGACACTGATGTGGCTGTACAGCAGCTGAAGGGGAGGGCAGCGGGAGGTGCAACCTTTGAGGCAATGCCAATAAGTGGTTTAAAAATGTATGAAACCCTTGTCAAACTTTCTTCATTTCACAATGCCAAAGCAACCGACTCTGGCTTGTGGCGTGGTTGGGGGTAAGAAAAAAGGAGGGTCACATTTGTTCTCCCTGTCTTGCTCTAATATACACAGATGCACACACACAATTCACATTTCATTGACTCTATTGGCAGAGCATGGTGCATTCCTCAGTTTGGTGCTTTTCCAGTACAGCAGGGAAAAGAAGCAAAAGGTAAAAGGAATGCAGAGAATAACATTTTTGCCATTTGAAAAATCAATTTGTGGCTGGTCTTTTTGTAAAAGTTAAGGCACTCAAATATTGGTATATAGTCGCTAGAAAAATTCAATATGCCATTGATGTTGCATGAATAGAGCAATAAAATGCGTCCATATAGCCAAGTATTTGTAGTTAACTTAAATTGACCTTTAGAGCCAAGAGCACATTTTAAGCTTTTCCCATTTAGTTGAACAGTTTGTGCTCATACTCACTATATTTTATGTATTTTAAATAGGTAGTGTTACTACAGTAGGTAGTGTGCAACTCCCAGGGCAGTTTGACTACAGCTCGTGTTTCTTTATAGGGCAGCAACAATGGACTGACTGAATAACACAGGAAGCAACATCATAGTAGCGCTTAAGCCCTGTCATAGCAGCAAGCAAGTTTAGTTTAGCAACTAAAATGCCCAAAGCTGGCTCAACAACGACGCCGCCGTCACACAAAGTTTTTTGGTCCATTACTTACTCCAGCAATTGGGAAGCTTTTCCAGCTCAGATTTGTGATTTGTGTTCGCCATCCTGACTCTTGCCAAATGAGCTGCATCCGTGGGCTAACAAGATTAGAGTAGTTTAACAGACCACAACTGGCCCACTGCCTTAAGCTGTTTGAGAGTGGTACTGTCACTCCTTACATCTGGACAGTGTTAGGTTATCTGTCTCTCTGTCTATGGACAAATCTTCTTTCAAGCACTGCCATTATCATGGTGCAGTTGAACTGAGAACGGTAGAAGCAGTGGAAACTCTGATAGAAGGATAATCAAAGCTCTTCCAACACATGAATGTTGTCTGTGTCAATGTCATTCTATTTCTAAACTGTATGAATTTGTCTACAACACAGATTTAAAAAAAAAAACAAACAAAAAAAAAACACCAAAACTGTAAATAACGCTACCACTGGATGTGTAGAGTAGCTAAACCCAGCAGCAAAAACCTGCCGGGATGTGTTTTAAATAATCAAACACCGTGATTCATTTAGTCAGGAGAAATGAATCAGTCAGGAAAAATCAGAAACATTTTGTCCAGGGACCATTGTACGAAGCAAGCAAGAGATAGGTGGGGTAGGGGATCAGCATTGGAACCATCACTCAGTCTTTAGTGGTCCCTCAGTGGTCCTTTTTCCAGCGCTTAAAAAGTGAAATCCTTTCTACACGTTGCAGTGTTATATGCTTGTTTATAAGTGAGGTGCTACTGCAGTAAAGGCTCCTTGTTCACAACCTGGCTTCATCAAGAGTGGAAAGTATTTACAAAAGAGTACTATAAAGAAACAGGCCTTTCTTTTGCTTTCTTGCCAAGTGTTAGATTTGTGTTTAAGTATGGATCTACAGCCAAGAGACAATTAGCTTAGTCGCTGTTTTTAGCCACTGTTAGCAAAGGCAGCACTTAACTCCAAGTAAAACCACCGCATTTCTGTTTGTGTACGAATGAAATAACAATATACTGTGTTAGTGACCTTTGGAGGTTTAACTTTGTGAGACCAGTTTCCAGTTTTTCCTGCTAGCTTTAGCTCCGTACTTAATGTAGAGACATGACGGTGGTACGGATCTCTTCATCTAACTGCCAGCAAGCAAACAAAGAATTATATTTTCCTCAATCTTAAAGCGTTCCTCTTTATTTCAGTGTAGTACAGAGGGAGCTAAGCCTTTAAAGTATCATGTATTGCTACAGAAAAGTTTTTTATTAGATGGCAAACAAACTCAGTCATACCCTTTCTTTTCAATTCAACACCATACACCAATTATGCTGAAATTATAAAAACGCATTTAATGCTACCAACATCTTGGCTTCAATAGACAATACAAGCTATAACTATACAGCTGGATTACCATGTTGTATTGGGCATATAACAGTAACACAATACATTTATTTTGCCTTTCACTTTCATACCTGGTAGTTTGTTGCTTATTGAAAGAAAACTTCAACTGAAGTCAAAGCGCATTGGATGCCGTAGATAATGCAACGGACTCTGCTCCCATGTGTCAATCGTGCCGTGGAAACTGCCAGGACATTGCATCATTCCGACCTTCTTAGTCGGTCATTTGCGACACATTACAACAGAACTGTATTATAAAAATATAATGTTTGTATAGTTTGTACTGACCAGTTTGGTCAGTAAAGTGATATATCAGAGTTGTTGAGTAGCTCCTCAAATCAGAAACAGCAGGTTTCCATACAAGTATTTTCATCATAATAGTCAGGGCACATAAATATTATCAAATTTATTATAATAATATTATTATTATCATTAGAGCTGATGGTGATATATATATATATTTAGCCATGGGTCTGTGTAGAAGGGCGATTACACCGTGTCTTTTTGGCTGCAAATTATAGTAAATAAAACACAATCTGAAAGAATGTTCTACATTCATTGTGATTTTTTTCATGGTTTTTTTTGTTACAAACAGTGATGTCACTGATGACATCACTCTGTCTGATGTCAGTGGTTACATCATTCTTCTGAGGTATGACATCACTGTGTCTGATGACATCACAGCCAGATTCCTTTGAAGTATTCTAGTCTCTGATGTCACAGAACTCTAAAGGCGTTTCCTCTTTGCTCAGGACTGAACAGACGAGTCGTTGTAGAAAAGACAGCAGGTCGTCACACAAACACAGTCAGCCAGTTAGTTCGCTTTACTTTAGTTTGTGCATGAATACTTAACAGTCTAGAAGTTATTCCATAGCTCCTACACCATACAGTTCTGTCAGTGGGATGGACGGTGCAGGATCGCAGACAAATCAGCAAGAAGCTGTGCTAAATGTGGCAATAGACGCACAAGATCCTGCACAGTTAGAACAGGAAAAAAAGAAAACTGCTGTTAAGCTTCTTGTTTTGCTCCTATTCTCCCAGACAACAACAAAGGCTAAATTGGATTTGGATATATTAGACAAGAAGGCTATTGTAGAGCGTTTATTTGCAAAAATATGGGCTCAGGTTCAGTACATCGAGTTTGAAATCTCATCTGACACCTTTGAAAACTTTGATGAGGTTGTGTTAAAGGAACTGGTCAAAAAGTTGGGCAATGAACGTGCAGTCCTAAACTGCATGATGTCTGCGAACCCTGGGGATGAACAGTTAATTATTAGCCATTTCACACGCGCCTTGCAAAGTCCACAGCGCTGCAGCCTCATGGGTAGAATCAAGCGATGCTTAACAGCTAACTGGCAGTGGATGTTGACCACCACACTCTGGACAATTTTGGTTGCGTTATGCCTAAAGAATCCTTTGCCTGTAATTTATATTTTGACCTAATGATACCTCAAACTCACTGACCTATAGAATGCCTAAGAAAAAGACCACCCTTTAACACCGTGGTATCTCAGGGTGACTACAAGGTATTCATATGAAGGACAGTCATCCCAGAGAATAGATTTCATCCAATCCTTGCAATTAGGAGAGAGAGCTTCACTCCCGCCCCAAGTCCAGGTTTCTGGGTATGGGGTAAGGTCTTAAGTTCTCTGACCGACGCTGTGGCACAGGTTTTCTCCGGGAGCTCCGGTTTCTTCCCATGGTTCACTTAAGTAAAGTGTTCAATTTAAATGTGTGTTGTCAAATGTGTTTTTATTTACATTGAACTTAGTTTTGCTCAATCCCTCATAAAGTATGTCAGAAAGTAACCAGGGTAAATATCATATACAAAATTAGCAAAACACAACAATCCAAATGTTTGGGAAATGCAGTTTGACAATGTCATAGTAAGATGATGACCAACAAAATCATATGACTAAAAAGAATAGGTCAGTTTTACTCTAATATATTTATTTGAATGGATAATTTGCAACATAATTTGCTTGTTAAAACCAAACACTGCATTCATCATTAATTCACAATAAACTCCAGATCAGATAAAAAGTTTCCAGGCAAGTATTTTAATCATAATGTTCAGGATACATTTATATTACTATTCACACTCACATTATTTTCTGATGCATTAGTGATGACCATTGTAAATATATGTAATAATCAGAATTTCATTTCAGGCAATTAGAGTGCTTTGATAACATTTGTAATATAGTGAAGTAGCTTAATGCTAACTGCCAGTAATCTGTCATTATCAGTTAAACAGTATTGAAACTGCTGTGATACTGTGTTGGAATAAAGCTTCATCTCCACTCAGGATCAGATTATTTGTGCTTTATTTAAAATTGGAAAAGGAGGATGAGGAGGTACCTTTACATGCAGCAGGTCACATACAGTAATGAAGACAGGATCCAATTCACAGTGGATAATGTGCACATTCAGTCAAAGTTACAGGAACTGGAAATGCTTTATTTTAAGTTTCACCGTAGTGCAGCACTAAATATGGCTGACAGAGCCAATTCTATAACATCACCATCACAATCTGCCCAGTGAAATGACTTTATAAGGATAAACGTGTTCACAGTTGACAACACTTAGCTTAAATTTCATACTGAACAAATGCGTAGTGTAGGAACAAAAATTGAGCTTCTTTAAAAAACATTCAGCATAATCTCCAGATCCACAGATTGGCTGTCTGTGGTGCTGGAGATTATGTGGAATGTGAAGACGCTTTTGATGGCATTCATGAGTACTTGCTCTGAAGTGCTGCTTTGGGAAACCCTTGTAAAAATGTAAGTGCTGGTAGAATTTCTTTAAGAAAACTCTCTTAGCCTGCAACCTACAAATGCTACTGGTAAACGAGACCCTGGTCCGTTAGTGTGGCTGGTTTTGCTCTGTCACTCTGAGAAGAAGACTACAGCAGAGGAAGAAAGAGACACAATGTGGGACATACAGGCTCTGTCACTGTTTCTGGTACAGTCTGTCAGTCACAAGGTAGCCACACTCTAATGCACACCCTGTTTTATGGTCTGTTTTCCTCTAAATGGGACTATCATTTAAAAAATGAACATCATGTTGTATTAAAGGAGACTTGAAGCTAGAGACTGAGACCATAAACCCATTAGGAAAACGTTTACTGAGCTAATAAATCAAATCAGAAGTAGGGACGTTTTCCCATAGACTTCAATACAATCTGACTTCTTTTTCCAACCAGTGGAGTCGCCCCCTGATGGTCATTAGATAGAGTGAAGGTTTAAGGCTCTTAAGCATCGGCTTCACTTTTCAGACCCAGAGTCTATGATTGTGAATAGGGAGAAGTGAGTGATGTTGGACATAACCACAGTGTTACGGACGAATCACAGCTTCTTAAAACTATACGCATTTCCCCCAGTACCAAGAGCTGAATGTGCAAGATCAACAAATAACCACTAACAACGCTGTTATCCGTTTCACACCCTGTAAACAGTGTGAAGGTGATCTAATACAGTGCGTACAAGATATTTCATGACTCTTGCGTTGTTGAGCTGACATCACTGTTGCCTGACCACAGTGACGTTTTCAGAGTTCAGTGTAAATAAAGACACATTTCACAACAGACATTAAATAGAACGCGTTATTGTAACACTTTACTGAAACAAATCAAGTGAATCTTGGGTAGAAACTGGAGCTCCCAGAGAAAACCTGTGCCACAGCGTTGGCCAGAGAACTGAAGACCTCACCACACGTCCAGTTAACCTTCTGCACCAGGACTAAGGGAAACCAAATGGTCTTTTGTAAACCAGTGAGTTTGAGGTGACAGCTCATCTCACTGCAGCTCAAGAAAACACGCGCAAACAAACGGAACACAAATAAATTCAAGAAACACCGTCAATTTGACAACATGTGTGCTGCACATACGGACAACACAGCAGTGTTTGTTTCCACTGAACACAAAGGAGTGATGAGGTGAACAGCACCGCGGCTCCCCTGGTGGAGCGTGGACCATGAGGCCGTAGTCCATAGACCGTGGCTCTCCCTGACTTTCCTGGCACTCTCTCACCTTCATGATGGGAATAAATAACTTGTTTGTGTATTTCGTTGTGTTGGGACTGTCTGCAGCGCATGTGTTGTCAAATTGATGAAGTTGTTTTCAAAATTTGTTTGTGTTCTGTCTGTTACCATGTATCTTCTTCGGTTGCACTGCGATGAGCCCTCGGGGCCACCGTATTGAACAACATCCAGACTACAGGGGGCGGATGAAGGCGTGTCCAGATGTAACCCTGTGTTCTTTGACTTTAGTTCACTGCACAGTTTTCTTCTAAATGACCAACAAGGATCTTTTGGATCTGATAGCAGTATATTTGGTTTCTTTGGTGTATTTGTTGTGGTGGACCTATACATATTTATATTTGGTTTGTTGTTACTGCATAATGTAGGTGGCCAATTAGGGTATAACTGTGTTTCTTTATTGTCTAATGATGAACATAGTTTTGTCTAATTTGGCCCAAACTTGTTGTGTTATTATTGTACAGTAAAATAAGGTGCGACCTCTATCTAGTAGTACCTGTGTCATGTCATTTTTACAGCCGTGTCCACTATTGTACATACTGAATGTACATCGATATGTTCACATTATGTAATGTAAAACTGTTCACAGCAGAACACTTGGCTGACAGCACCTTCCCAACTTATGTTAATGAGCATCTCCCATGTTGAAGTGTGGCCAGCAGCCTGGCAGTGCGAGGGAGTGAGAATCTGTGCTGTCAATTATCCAATGTGAAAGTAGCCTGGTAGGGACAGCTTGTAGCCTCACCGCTCATCCACCAAATATAGTCCACCCTAATGCACGCTGCCTTTCCATCAGCCATTTTAAAATGCTTTCTTAATGCACATGAAATCCTCCAGATGAAGTCCAAGTTGTGCTTTATGAGAACCAGTTGGCTCAAGGACAATTTGGTTTGATTTAAAGAGGTGACATGTGAGGGTTTCCTGCCCTGTGGCACAAAAATGACCCTAATGTGTCCACAAGAGGGTTTTGATCAATACAAAATGACTCAGTAATTGTTTGGCATAGAGCTGAGATTTCTGGCTTCCTTCCTAACCCAAACCTCCATCCCACCGAAATGGCATTTTCAACCATTCAGCGAAGCAGGGCAGCACTAAAAGCAGCCAAATGGCATCACAAAACATTTCAGCTCTGAAGGTTAAAAAGTAAAGCTGACACGCTGACAAAGCTGCATTGTTACCCCAGCATTTATCACAGCAACATGTTTCCTCCTCACCAGACGTTTCTGTCAGATCCCTGTTCTAATTAACCAGCATGCTGCTCTACATAGTGAAAAGGGGACTTGTAAAGGGGAAGGCTGGTCTGTGCCAAACACCTGGTGGTGTTTCTCGGAGTTCCTCCTGCTGACAGACCTCAAAATAGACGACTTAGTGACCCTTTAATGTGTGCTTTGAAACGTTTGCTAGCCTCTCGGTTCATTTCCTGGGTTTGACAGAAGGGAGAATTAAATGTGATCTTTCTCTAAAGCCTTTTTTTTTTCTACATACATTATGTGCATGTGAGGAAGACAAAGCCTTCATTAAGGATTGAGAGTATGGTCATGGTCGTCCTATCAAATTCCACCAGACCAGCTAGAGCTATTCAGCCCAGATGCAAACCTCTCTGGAGGGGCTCTCTGCGGGTTCAACCCTTGCCAATCATTCCAGTGCTTTGTTCATTTGCAATTTTGCTCTTTTTGTCATATTTAATTACATTTGAGAGAAGTCGATTGTTTCTCTGACATTAAAATAATTGCATTTTCAGGAAAACCAAGTTTTGTGTTTGGAGTGGTCACAAGGCGCATTCGATCCTCCTCAGCTCGGAAGGAGCTGGTGGTGAAGGTCATGTTTTCATATTTTCTCACTGATTTAAGATAGAGAGTCTTAGAGAGTTCACTTTACACCTCGGCTGTGATCGAAGGACAGATAGCTACCACTAGTTACTCACTACCTAATGATAGCAATGTAGCTCTCCAGCTTTATATCATGTTAGATATTTTTTATGTGAACAAAAAAAAAAAAAATCAGCCTAAATAATAGTAAATTATAAGGGTCGTGATTTAGACCTCTTTTTTTTTCTTTACATTCTGTTTTTATCCATTTAGAGAGATTTGAAGGTTTACTGGAAAATTGCTTTCACGAATTCCAGGACATGTCCTAATGCAACTGGCAGACTTCATGGATTCTGCAATGTACTTTCAAATGCTGAATCCTTAAATAAAAGTCAAGGAGAGAGTGAGAGTGTGAGTGCGAGGGATGCTGGTAGCATTTCACATCAAGTCCTGTATAGTACCCTGTTGCTCATTTTATGATGTCTGACATTTAATGTAGAATGACAAGACTTTTAACTACTAGGAAGGCATCTAGGAAATAGTGTATACTTTCTGTCTTCCTTTCATATCTGAGTGTTAAATATGAAGTTTCAGCCAGGAGACATTTACCTGAGCTAGTTTACAGGAAATCAGTGCGCTGGCCTGTGATTTCCTCTGAGATGTGATGGCACATAACCTGTCAAACCACAAATTCTCATTTCACACAAACTGTCTTTTCTTGCGTGTGATATAACATCGATGGAATTAACATAGCCTCCATGAAATCACCCAAACGTTTCTGTTTAGCTCCTCTGTTGCCATCTTGCTTGTGCCTGAGTCCATCAAGCTCCTGGCTAATCCTGACAGTTTGTAGCAGGCATACACTCACAGATCTGAGACCACACCTTCAATTATGCAGAACTTTAATCTTTAATAAAAATCTAAATGGATGAGCTACATAAAACCCCATTCCTGGACAGTTGTCATAAAGGAGGAAATTAGCTGGAGACCAAAGCTGTGTTTTGTTGCAGGCTGTAAACAGTCCAGAGGTTGCCACTTTTGTTACTTTTGGACTGTATTGTCCCCAATTTGAGTGTAGCCTGGGTCATAAAAAACTCCCTAAATGAAACAGCCATATAGGTCATTTGTCCCTGTGGACACAATCCACAGGAGCACACCAGCAGTAGGTGTAGGTGTACTGAACATTTGTCATTGAGGGAACATAGGACTATACCAGAGGGATTGACCTGTGATGTCATGAACTCCACAATAATTACTATACATTTCAGGTTTGGATTAAAATAGCACTTCCTTAAGGTTAAAGGACCTTTACATTCATGGTTACAATATACGCATGGTTAAGATTGTGTCTACTCATCAGACTCACGTCGACCCATCCATCCATCTCAACCTCCTCCTAATGGAGACTTTGTCACTTTGTTGTCACTTAATTTATACATAATTACTATGGCTGCTAGCGGGGCAGTGGGGCTAACCACTGGGCAATTGGGGGCAGCTTGATTCAATATAATGGTTGGAAGGATGACCAGCCACATCTGTGAGTTATAATGTGTTGACCCACCAGCCTAGGGTCAACAATGTGCACCTGGGCAGCAACTTGTCCTCTATAATGTCATGAGAACAGGGAACATCAGGGTAGAAAACAAATGTAACTTTCTCAGAGGCTTCTACTGTCGGTACCCGAAGGTCCTGAAGGCAACCGATCAGTCTTATACTTCAAGAATAGTCTGTTTCCCTCTTCTTCTAACTGTTACAACCTTGTTGGCAGGTTTTCTTTAACAGTACCTACTTTTCAGTAGGAACTATTTCACTGCTACCTGATTGATGCAACAAGATTAGTGTTATCATTATTTGTTATGAAAGGACTCACAAAGAGGATCATTTGTACAGACTGTTATGACAAGAAAAATCATCTCAGTCACAGTTTCAGGGTTTAGTGTGTGCTTAAACTTTATTTTTTTTATACCAGATAAGTGATTTATTGTAGTGAATTTCTGTCTGTGTATTAAACCATCATATGACAACCTGTGTTGTATTGAAACACAAACTGCTCTCATGACTTATCTGAGGAAAGTGACCTATTCAGACTTGAGACCAACATTTTCAAACAAGGAGGATGTTTGAAAGGGCTTAGTTATTTATTCAGTAAGTGCATGATGGCTAACAGGAGGAGGGTACTATAATAAGCACACTAGGTGTTGTATGAAAAGGTTTTTGGAAGAAAAACTGCAGGAAAAAGAGAAGCAGGAAGGAAATGTAAGATGACCCCCTTCCTTCTCATCTTCTGTGGTGCTCTTCAATCACAACTGAGCTTCTTTAAAAGTTATACTCACGCTGCGATGCCAGTTTTCAGTGGCTGGTTTCACATTCTCAGTGATGGATCACCTTTACTCACTACACATTTCAAGTCTCCGTTTGTATTGTGTCCTGCCAGAAAATGATCAGGAAGCACCAACCCCTGAACACCCCGGAAAGTTAACGATGGCCTGTTTGTAAAGGCTGACGCAGTGTCCAACGAATGGCGAAGTAGCGAAATTAGGAGTTGTCCTTTAACAAAGACAGTAAAAGCACAGAGTACCCTTGGGCGTCGTTTGTGGAAGTCATTCGAAGAAGCCCAGTTTTGTTCCCTGTGAAGAATTGCTCGGATAAAGACAAAAAAAAAAAAAAAAAAAAATGCTAATTTCACCAGCTCTTGTGCGAACGTGACCCTCCTGCAACTCCAGGGAAGGATTTCTTGTCTAAGGTACCCCAGAGATGTAATATTTTTCCCCAAGTGATTTATTAAATGGGTCTGGCTGTAAGAGTGGAGGGCTGTGATCGGGGGGGAGGCCCGCTATCATTTTCCCTCGGGATGTGTTTGCACACGGCTATGTGACAAATTAACATCCTCTTGCTTCTAGAAGCAGGGTGGGGGTGGGGGAGGGGGTGGCTGTGGTGGTGGTGGGGTTGACTTCCGTATTGCTGATTTATGGCATCTCACCACTCTTACAGACGGCAGCCACCCTGACTATTCTGGCAGCTCTCAGACACATTAAATGGAGCCATTTAATTAAATCTAGAACTAAATTACCTCATTGTAGTTGCCCTAAATCTGACCCACCATAACATGCAATGATCTCTCAGGATGAGCAGCCACGTGAGATTTCTCTTGTCTGGGGGATTTTATGACTGTGAAGGTAAAGGAAACATCGAGCGGCGATAGTGATGATTTGACGCTCGTCTCTTTCATCTGACAGTCAATTTGTAGTTTTAAAGCTTCATGTTTAATTAAAACCAAGATTAAATATAAACCATAAAATAAATGATCATCATCAAGTGTGATCTGAATATATTTCTCTGCTAAGTATTCAGAAAAACAAAATAGTGTAAATTTTGGCTCTCAGGTGTCTGCAGGATGCATCTTCACTGCTCATGTCTGGGAACGAGAAAGAACCATTTTTTTCCCCTCTTTTTTTACACTGAAGGAGAAAAAGTTAAGTGCAGCTGGGATAAACTTTAAATTTAAAAGGATGACGCAGGGGCGACACACCACCTACCGCCACGCAATGATTCAATCCTGTGGTGTAAAAAACAACAAAGACAACCAGCTACGTACAGGTACAGCTCACCAAGTTAGTATATGGTGGAAAGTTTGATTGATTTTTTTCCATAATTTAATTCAAAAAGGGAAACTCTAAGATCAGTCAAAAATATAGATTTACAATACAGAGATGTTCAAGTTCTGAAAAGTGTGTTCATTTATGTGCTCGATACTCTGTCTGGGCTCAATCAATGCAGCGTAGCATGGAGGCGATGAGCCTGTGGCCTTCAGCTCGTCTGTATTGTTGCGTTGAGTGTTTGTCACCTTCCTCTTGACAATACAGCGTCAACTCGACAGTCACCGTCCAGCTCCTGAAGACGTCTGTGGGTGGTGACTCCAGCTTCAGTCCCTGTGAAGCTCTCCCGTGCTCTTGAATGGACTTTGCTTGACAATCCTCTTAAGGCTGCCATTGTCCCTGTTGCTTGCTGCACCTTTTCCTACCACACTTTTCCCTTCCAGTCAAGATGCTTGGATACAGCGCTCTGCCAACAGCCAGACCTTTCAGCCATGTCCATGATTGTCTTCGGCACAACTGTCCAGTCAGCAGTCTTCCCTAGGATTGTGGTTGCATGTACTGAACTAGACCAAGAGATACAGAGTATTTGTACTGTATTAATGGTCATTTATTCAAACTCTAAATGAAATATTCTAATATTTTGAGGCAGTAGATTTTTGATTTTTTTCATAATATGTGAGCCGTAATCATCACAATTAAAACAAACAAACAAAAAAAAAAAGGCTGGAGATAATTCACTCTGTATGTGATGAATCGTGAATATATTAAAGTTTCCCTGTTTGAATTAAATCACAAAAAAATACAAATTGGTAAGATGCACCTGTATGTGTGCGGGAAGCTGGTGAATTATCATGAATTGAACTATATATGAGTGGATTAGTATTCCTGACGATAAATCCATAAATCTGTGTGATTATTAAGAGGCTCAAAGTTTTTGCGTGTCGTGAAGGTGTTTGTTAGTTAGACCTCAGGGATACACACAGGGTGTTTTGGTGAGAGGCAAGTTCACAAGAAAACTCCACAGGGCACCTTGTGGCAAAACTAAAAATAATTGTATCAGGTTGAGTGGTTCAATTCACAACAATGCAAATATAAAATAATTTATAATAAATCGAAATAGAAGTAAAAGTATCTCAGCGTTACCCTTGAATATGTTACTGAACTGAAGTCATTGTATTAAGTCAAAGTCAACAAAGCTGGCGGCACATGGCAGCAGTGGAGTTCAGGGATATTTGCTTAATCTTTTCACACAACTGGGACTTTAGAAAAGAAGAGAGTGTGTCTGAGGAGATATTTTTAAACCGGTAAAAATGTACTCTCAGTGTGAGTGTCCACACTGACAGGCAGAGGTCAAAGAGAGGTCAGATGCCCAGAGGTTACTCTTCTGCTGCTATGAAACTATCTAATCAACATTATCAGGCTGACTGGAAGTAACAAAGAGAACAAAAATGGACGGTGGAAAGTTAGAAGACAAGAATGAGGAGGTCAGAGAATGAAAGTGCACGAAATCTGCCAGTGCTCTGCCAGAAACAAGGCACAGATGGACAATCCCAGGGGTCGGGAGGTCCATCTCTGCACCTTTATTCCGGGGGCACGGAGGAGAGCGCTGACAGTTTCATCATCTTATCCGACACTGATGTAACGCTAAACCTGAGAAGTGTTCTCAGACGTGTTGCCTGTGGGGTTTGCCCCAAAGACTGAGACAGAATCAGTGCGTGCTGCACGAAACCAGCAGAGGTGGTGGACCACAGACAGATTAACAACCTGCAGTCCTTCAGGAAGTGAGGTGGCCTTCATAATAGAATTATATGTTGTAAATAATGATTTTTTTTTCAGCAATACTTTTAATTGGTTTCTAAGCCATTAATGAGATTAGATTTTTAATTCAAGTTATGAATTAAACTTTTCCACATAAAAAGTTGTGATCTTATGTTATTAGTTCTCAAACCCTGACTTTAATCATGGTAACGGTCCAGTTTTAAGCCTCAGTTCTCAGATACACGTTTTATACCTTTTCACTACATATTTTAACTGGATGAACACCTCAGGTCCCAGCCAGTCTCAGACGTCCTGTGTCCACTGAAGAGCTGAAGTCAATCACTCATTATTGATGTGAAACTGTTTTATTCAGTGTTTCTACTGGTCCAGTTGTTATGGGGAGGAGGAGGAGACCTCTGAGGGTAATTTGGCCCCCAATGAGACAGACACTCCCCCCTCAGTTCATTGCTTCAGCCAGGGGTATATTTTGGTTTTGATTGAGAGGCACATCCAGACTGGGGGGGGGGGGGTCCTGCAGGTTGGTGCCCCCCTCCGTGTTCCCCCTGTTCACTGTTCAGGAAAGCTACTGTGGAGAGGGAAGGAAGGGGAGGAAATTGCAGTGTAGTAACTGGTCACACCTGACATCTGTCTTTTTTGTTTTCATGACGTTAGTTTGCCAGAACCACGTTAGCTCTCAGTCTATGCAGATGGAAAACTTGTTACCATACAGCCAATCATATCTCCCCATTTGAAACCATCAGTAACAATAGCCTTCTATCACAGTCACACAGAGACAGAGAGCAGCTGCTACACAACACAAGAGCCACAACAACAGCAACAACCCACACAAGCTCCCCTGCTACAGTCTTCTTGTCGTCTAACTTACAAACACGTCTCGTCCTGCATCTTGTTGAACGAGACGCCAACCAGACATTCGCTGAGGAGAAGTGCACGGCTGTTAGTTCACACAGTGAGTGTGAGCTGTGTGTCAGCTGCACACATGACACATGTAGACGTCCCTGCGAATATCAGTAGGTTGCAGTTGGATGCTGGCGAGGTCTCGTCTGCACATGGCCTGCAGCTACAACGGACTTTGTCATTGAATGCATGAACTGATTGAGTCATTACACTCATGTTGTTGCATCTATGTAAATTGGAATCAATGGCCTATAATTTCCTGTTTCCAATATTTTACCCAGGGTGCTACAATATACATAACAAGTTAATACAGTGCTATTAGAGCAGCAAATTGATTCTCTCATCCAGAGTTAAGGTGTAGTGGCTGAATGAGGACGTTTTAAATGCCAAACATGCTCAGGTTAACAGGAGGCAAATGTCATCCTGAAGGTCAGTGCTCCATCAGTGGAAAGAGGTGTTAAGGTAAACACTAAAGGTGATGGGCTTTTAACTTGTCCTCATAGTGTCTTTGCAATATCCTCTTACCCCGTGAGTCTATTCATATTGGTGCTGGCAACTCGATAGCATAATTTCTGTGTTATTTCATATTGAGCACGCTGCCCGCTTGTATTGCTTATATCTCCCCGTATGCACTGAAACCATAAACAATTGTTTTAATCTCCCGGCGCGGCTGGAGCTGCTGGTTTACAGAGAATATTTAGGCTGAGACTGTTTACGCTCCCTCGCTGCTGCTGCAGCTGCTGCAGCTGCAATGAAAGGCGAACAATACAGTGGAGGTGGGACTGGATAATCATCACAACGCATCAGTTTATTAACCAGGCTGACCAGCGGAGGAGCCAACAAAAACCGCTCCAGCCTCAGCCTCACACTGGGTTTATTGGGGGAATGGAGCATGTTGCCATCCTCATGATGAAGGTGGATTTTTGTTTGCGATGCACGACAACGCACACAAAGCCCGGGTTCACCTTTACGGGCCCAGAGGAGCGCACAATCCCGTTAAAGATTCTGCTTTCAGCAGCCATTGTTCTGTGCTGATGAATAAATGAGAATTAGATACAAAATTCTTTGTCTGCGATGGCGTGTGTCAGGCGCAATTGACCCAGCGAGGCCGAACGCACTCGCTCAGCTGGGCCGCCACGATTTCTCGCTCGCTCATATTAACGGCTGCTTTGACCTATTAAAAACAACAACCCCTGTTTTGTCTGTTTTCGTTTTTTTGTTGATATCTCTAGGTTTATTGATGGGAGGGAGGAGGGGAGGGTGAACAGATGGACTTTAATCTCAAATTTCACATAGCTGAGAAACAACTTCAAAGTGGAACGGCCTGAAGGATGGAAGCAGAGAGAGAGCAAAAAAAAAAAAGAAAAAAAAACTGAAAGAATAAAGAACAGCAGCATTTACATGAGGAGAGAGATGTATCCAAGGCAGCAGTGGAGGGGAACATACAATATTTAAAAGGTTGGAGACTGAGACAGCCTTTGCAACACAAACTTGTTTGAGCTGTATGTATTATTTCAAGGACGTATCAAGGTAAATAATATCGCTGCAGCGGTGAATGATTTGAAGTTAGAAAAACATGCAAAGCTCATCATGAACTTCCCTCAATCAGCCAATAAAGCTACATTTGGTCCAGACTTCATTTCGTAGTGTCAGTTCTCAACAGTGGGGACAGTGAAATTGCCTTCATGATTTGTTCTCCCAGCGTGACACACCGGTCGAACCTACGTACGCTGACTTTGAAGCGAGCGCCGCACAATCACAACGCAGTATTTTTCACTCTATCAGCAGGAGGAAGACTTTATTGCTGCTGAGGATATCTACAACCTAAACATGGATTTACTTACAGGTGCACTGAAGTTAACAAACAACAGCACGTGGAAATTACACAGAGACCTGAGGGACAATATGCACGGCTTTTCTACAGTACATGGAGGACTGGTACCTATATTGACTTTACATACACGTGTATTTAAAAAGTTTTCTTCTCCAGTCTTGTTCCTGAATGATACCTTCATTCCTCTACAAAGACTTTGTGTGCACCTGCTCTCACCTTGTGTTCCCCTTTTGTGTTCCCTTCTCTTTTTTTTCCTCAGCCTTTGTCTACCTGTGGTAGATTTTTCTTGTTTTTGTTTCTTTGAAAGTCTCTCTGATATTTTTTTAATATTTGCTTTTCTCCCCTGGCGTCTACTCTGATACCCTTGCTTTTATTTTTCTTGCTTGTTTTTTTCACCTCTTGACTAAAATGCTAATTCCATGAGTGATTCTATTTTCTATATAAATGAGGAAGCATTTAATGAGTATGTTGTCATCATCATCATCATCACCATCATCTCCATAGGCCGGGATCACAGTGATGGAACATCCTCTCTCCCTATTATTGCTATTATTCACCCCTGTTCACTAAAGGCTCTGTGATAATCGATCCGTCACAATCTGAGTCTCCACTTAGCAAGCGATGCACACTGACCCGTGGTCACATTAGTGCTCACTACTAAAGGAGACAGAGGGACACTTCAACATTGATCAGGGTGTTTTAATCTCTGCAAGATTAAGAGCCCTCCAGTTAATTACAGAACAAAAGGCAGGAGGCGGCCGCTTTAGATCCTGAACATGATTAAGAGGAACACAAGTGGATAAGGACACTTCACATATCAAAAAGCTGTTGCTCAAAAGAAATTAGCAAGAAATAAAGGAGAGGTATAAGAGCATTGGTAGGAGATTTGGATTAAACTAGGCTAGCTGTCTGGCTAGTCTTTATGTTAAGATAAGATTCAGATTTTTGTTGACAGCAAAGGCAACACAAGCGAACAATCCACAAAACTCATTATATCTTGTTTTAAATGTTGCTAAACCCCGATTGGTGTGTGGAAATACATGACAACACCTTTTTCCCCCTCTTAAAATAAACCACACCCACTTCAAAGCAGCAAAGAAAACAATGGACAAAACAGGTAAAAGTTTCTCACTTGAAATATCCAAAACTGTCCAACCTGTGGAAAAACGTAGTGTGTTCATGTTGGGTCTCATCGCTTATTAGAAGAAAATGCTTCTCACTCCCTCTGGAGCCTTTTAAAAACAACCCACTGGTCCCTTTACCCAGCGTTCAGAATCCATTGATCTGTATTCTAGTGTTGAAATGAACTTGTCTCCCAGTGACAGATCACTACATCCTCCTTTGTATGCATTCTTAATCAAATAAGCTGCTATTCCTTTATTAACTTGGACAAGCTCACTTCAGATAAGCCTGTCCTTTTAAGCCACTTCAGAGGAGGAATCAGACCCTGGGGGTGATGAGAGTTGACTCTGGGAGCCCGGGATGCAAGCTTGAGGTTGCCATGTTATTGTCTGAGGCTTGGCCTGAGGCTCCAGAGAGAATCACTCCCTCTAATGGAAAACTATTGTCTGCCACTAAGGGCATACAACTGTGCAGAATACGGATCAGCCTATCTGGACTTATGCACAAGACAGAATGAAGCTCTCCATCTGATAGAAAGCTATTTTAGAATTGTAATATCCACTGAAGTCGATTCTGATTAAACAATACATCTGGAATAGACTTTCTGTGGTAGGTGGCTGAGTGGTGCTTTCCAGCACCATGGTAATGCATACAGAAAAACCAAAAGGCAGCATAAAAGAGGAAAAAATACCTCAAGCAGTGGCACTAAACATCCAAAACTGTCATAACAATGCACAAATAAGGCACTTGGTGAATTATGTATCTGTTGGAGTGGATTAGATATAGGTTAATGAGCACAAGAATATGAGTGAGAAGTGTTTTTCTAGAAATACGATGCCATTCCCTTAGCATACTGCATTATTTATTTACTCATCTTCCCTAGTAGAAGGCAGTTAATGTCTAATGTGAGAGGTAGACACATCCCCTCTAACAGGTCTGAATCAAGAAAGACATGAGGCAGGTTCACAGTCAGTTCAGAGCACTCCTGTGTTTATGTAAAATGTATACAGAGCCGGTGAAGCTCTGAAATAAATATTCTCCGACAGATCGTCCCAGAGGAAGAGGTACTCCATTTACCTCACAGGTTTCCTCTCTCACTCCCTTTCTCTGGGAAATGACGACGTGTGATACATGCATTAACCCCCCCCAAACCCCCCACCCCCCCCACCCCCACCTCCTGGATCTCAACAGGTCACTCCACATCTTGTCCCCCGCAGGATTCACCTCAGTCTAGACTGTGAAAATTTGAAAGTCCACCGCTTTGGCCATGGGGGAGATCCCTTGTGAAACAGGATGACGGTCTTCATGGGATTGGGTTTGACGTTGTGTGAAGTTCGACGGTGGGCAGGGAAGCCTGTGTGTGGTTCATCAAGTCTATTCAGAAGGGAAAGAGGAGAAAGAAGAACAATACAAGCTTCAGCTAAAATGAAAAAGGAAAGTAGTGAAGGCCATGTTATCCTTTCTCACATTCTCTTAGCTGCACTTCAAGGTTTTGGGCTTTTTTTTTTTTTTTTTTTTTTGGCCAACGCAATCAGGCGTTGCAGGTCTCCACTTCATAAAAGCACAGGGTGTCATTTTCAAACTGTAGCAACAAGGACCCCGTTGTGGTTCAGATGACACAGACTGCTCTTATACAAAATTTGCTGAGGTACAAAGCGAGGCGTAGGGTCCAGCGGGACAGGATTCCCCTTGAGGGGATTGTGGGAGGGTATAACAGGAGAGCTGAGGGTCGAGCCTGCAAAATAGGGGCGATTCTGAAGGATTTCACAAGCTCCAGAAAAATACTTTCAAAGTTAAACATCCATCAAGAGAACATCAAGTTGCCTTAAAGTCACATTAATATTTGATATGCCATGATAACGCTGTGTCCTCTGTAGAATATTTCATCTTGTACATCTATGGGCTTTTAAATTGAATGGACACCCAAACAAGTTCAACCATCATTTGTGAATTTCCCCACAGAAATCCCCTCAGATGAAGGGGTAACCCCAGCCATAAACCTTATTTAATAGCTGATAATATGAGGTTTAGATAAATACATATGATCATACATTTTCAGATAATTGAACAAACAGTTAAACTGCGTTTAGGTGCATTTTTCTGTGGACATCATGGAACCTTTCAAGAAACCTGGCGTAGTTGGTCGTAGACCTGGGTGTAATGTTTCCTCCAACTTCATTTAGTATGGAGCAGATGTACGTTTGAAAGTTAGACTAGTCTCCATGGTAATAATAAAGGGTAAATATTGATGACACAACCAGAAATCTGTAATCGGACAAAACCGACGGGAGTCTATCAGACTGATCGAGAGGTTCTGCTTCGGGAGCTAAGTCCTATATTAACTAATCAAGGAGCTCCCATCATAAACACCCGGTGAAGCACAGAGAACAACGTACCTTTAGCACCAGTGAGATCGCTGGATAGATGACCTGGTCTTGCCGGAACATCGGCCTAGAAAGGAATATAAACAACACTATGACCATGCAAGTTTGCAAAAAAAAAAACATATATCACAACTAATAATATGAAAACAGCATTAAGACACAAAATAGTTTATGGTTCAATTATTGTAACAGAGGATATATTTTATCAAAGTCTTAGGATAAAGTTATTTTACTATACATTTCGCTGAAATATTACTGCTATTTATCATACTTTTTTACAGTTTTTTTGTCACAGGTTATCTAATTATTCCCAGCTTTGTGTCTAAAATTCGGACTTAAAAGAGACAGGAAAACATTACATTTAAGTTTAGAGAGGGTTTATGAGCAACTACGTTAGGGGAGAGGTTAAACTGGGTCAGGTTGTTTACCTTGTGGGACGGAGGTCTTTTTAAACAGCTACTGCCATCCTCTCTCTGCGGAGGTCAGCTGGGGGTCATTTAGAGTCTCTTTAATGGACGGGGCAAAGGCAGGCTCTTTAAACGACTGAGAGAGGGTCACATGACCGGAGGAGAACAGAAAGAGCAAAACAAGAAGAGAGAGCAAATCCCCCCGCAACCCCCTCCCCAGTACTGAACCGAACAAGGCCTAGAGGAGGTCAAGGAGGCTTTCATGCGGTGCTACGAGCCGTCTCTGTCAGGGTAAACACTCAGAAAGTTAATGTGTGTTTACTGATGATGCTTGACGTGATCAGCGTTCGCTTCACATCGAATTATATGAACAAACAGAGTGGATAGAGTTTCAAGAGTGGCGATGTCGCTATCGCTAAATCCTCTAAATCTCAGTCAGAGAGATTTCCCACAAAATGCATCACATGGCGTTCACATACAAATAGGAAACCATTCTTATCAGATTACCAAGGTCATCTACAAGGTCGCAAACAGCCATTTGCTGTTTGGACTCTTTGTAAGTATTTTTGGTAATGCCATCTTTCAACCACATTGGATTTTATACTTAAACATATGATGTTTTATTTTGTTTTTCGCTTAGTTAAAATGAGATGCATTGTAATTTAATTAATTACAGGCTGAGCTGTCTGTCCACTTAATACTCTAAACATATCTAGCTTTTTCATTTGAGTTTGTTAGTTTAAATTATAAGTCTTTTTTATGAGTCCATAATTATTCTCCCAAACACAAGTGCTTTCTTTCAAAACGTTTATTCAGCATCAACAAAGAGGAAAATATTAAAGGGCTTACATAAGCTCAAAATCAATATAATTGAACAAATTTCTAGATGGAAATGATTACCAATTCACCAACATATGATTTGGTATCGTAAAATTATGCCTACAAAGTCAGAAAAGTATCTTGTTTTAAATAATAAAATGACAAATTACTTATTTAGAGCAAGGAAAAAAAAAAAAAAAATCACAAAAATTAAAAAGCTCTCGGACTGTTTTTCAGCTCTGGTTAATTGATGTACATAATGTATGAGCAGCTATTTATAGATGTATTAAAGTGGATGTTTAGGGGCATAATCATGAACACAACTACATAGGCTTTTCAGAATAAAACAGCTGACGATATTCACAATTGCACACCATGCTTTTATAAGCCCTTTAACACTAAAGAACTATTATTTTACAAAAAAAAGGAGGAAACAGCAATACAATATGTATACAGTATGACTTTTCTCTTTTTCAGTTTGTAAATGTTCAATTTACAAGGGACACAATTTCACCAATTACCCCTCAGAAAAAATATCTACAGTACTGCACTTTCCTAGAACTAAGCTACTACATTTTAAAGTGATCAACCACGCAATTCAAGGTTTAAAGAATAGAGGGTGAGAAATTAACTAGTGTTGGCAGCTGTTTAGAAACATTGTATCAAACAGCTTATAGTGATTTACTAATCATTACCGAGTAAAACAGCTTGATACAATGTCTTTCTTCACAATCACAATCAGTTGAGAGAGAAACGTAATGTACGATGGAGTCGTTCTGAACCTCAATGTCCAGTTTCTCCTTGAGGAAAGGATAGATTACCTTAATTGCTCTATACATTTTATCCAGTGGGAGTGTGTTTTTGTAATCGGAGGGAGCTTTGAAAACCATTTTTTTTCTAATTCTTTGTCTTGCTATCATTGTGTTTCTTTCATTTTATTTATTTATTATTTTTTTGTGGTTTAGTTTTCAATTCTAAAAAGGTGGGAGCGTCCATAAAAAATCCATTACTTGGGTTGAAACAGCCATGAGGACTCAGGTGCGGGTTGTATAAACAGTTCAATATCTGGAGTATGGCTGCTCTCTGTACACTCCCTTGGTTGTTCGTACTGACGGTGCCTTGCCGCGATTGTTTGCCCACTCTTCCTGACCTGATTAAGAAGAAAAGAGAAGAAACAGATGGAGGGTGATTACAGAGGTGTTATACTATACTCAAGCGCTATGCAAATGTTGTATATGGGCTCCATGAAATAGGCATGGGCATGAAATAAATGCAGCAGGAAGTTGTGAGTGCTTTGAATGTCTGGTATTGATGTGACTCGTAATCACAAAAGCACAGTTGCGAGCCGTGAATACAAACAGCGACTCTCACCAAGAAGCTTGACTTTCACCTGGAAAGATGCAGCTCAGATAATTGAATGAAAGGATCAAATAGCTACTTGAAAAGGACCGTTTAGTGGCTCCCAGCAAAAAAGGTCACAATTACCATTAGCCTAAATCAGCCCCTGTTCACCCCTGGTACTTTCAATGTGAAAGTGCCAGTATCGATGGCACCCTTTGTCTGATCTTCAGCCAGTACTGAGACTTCCCTAGAGCTGAGGCTCACAAAGGGTTGTGTTTTTTTCTGAGTACAGGCTCTCTGTTGGCAGCACACAGCCAATACCCCTTAATTAAACCTGTCACCCTTTCACTGACAGTCACTTTGAAGAAATAGACCAAGGTAACCTTGCGTTACCTTGAACAAGGATGCACATCAGCACTGTTTATCTGTTTTGTTTGAACTGTCGCCTTCTCTCTCTCTGTGACCCATGCACTATGACCGACTTCCAAAAACACATTCAGATCTCAACAGCATGTTTCAAACACACAGAAATAATGCATTGCAAAAATGAAAGAATAACTTGTTATGTTACCCATTTGCAGTCAGTTATTCATTAAAAAAAAAACATTTAAATATAATGCATAACAAATTTAGGAAATCTTGTCTGGGAGCTGGATTAAAATTTCCTGTCTCAGTTACAACACTGTATTTGCAACAGTTTTGACAGAATAGACTTTGTTTCAAATGTCTATAAAGAATTTGGCATCATAGTGTATGATTTTGGTTTTAGGTTTATTGACAATGCTCCACTGTCATGAATCTGTATCTGTCATCAACTACTGCCAGCTATGACTCTCAGCAGTTTGTTATGTGCTGCTTGCAATTTCTGTTTCAGCTTTTTATTTAGGATTTTACCAAGAATTGATAGTGTAGTCAAAGTAACACAAAGCCAAATATGATGCCAGACTTGTTTTTGTCTCGCAAGTATTCCTTCCTGGGTAGATATCGAGCTCTAGCGTTTACTTAGCCCAGTGCCTTTAAAGCTATTGAAGCATCATTTATTATCAAGGCTACAAGCAGTTAACCAAGTATTAACCTGTTCATAAAGAAGCTACACATGCATTATTAGCGATAGATCAACCTTCAGCTGCAGAGCAGCATTAGCTTGACTGTCATTCGAGAGCTGCGGCAGAAATGACCTTGGCCCACTTTTTACTGTATCTGACAGTGAGCTGACACAGTACGTTAATCTCTGTGCCGTTAACTTTGTTTGAACTTTGTGTCAACTGGAGCTATTGACACATCATTTCAGACACGGTGAACAATCTCAAAACTGGAAACTAGTTATTTAAAGGGTCCTTAAAAACAATCAAAAAAACTAGAGCCACATGGAAGAAAATTTAAAATTAAGTTTATCTGTGTTTTTGATAACTTGTCATTCCTCCAGTGTAGCTGGAGGAAGGAGATTTTTGATTGCACCTCTAAATCTAACTAACCATGATCTGGTACAACTAACAATGGTTTACCACTGAAGAAATTAGAAAGACCTAACATCAGAGAGGAAGAATACTCTTTGTTCATACCAATGTATTCAAAGTCATAATACCAAGGTTACATGTGGGGTTTCCCACAGTGTTGGGTCACTGCCCATTATAGTTAGTTTGATTTTAACAGCAACAGGTGAATATATACAAACAAACAAATACAAATAAATCTTCCATAGTCCATACTACTGAATGAAAGAGATTTGGTTGACTTTAAAACGGCGTACAAGGTTAAAAATCAATGATTACATGAAACTAAAGAAGGGTTGTTTGAAGTGAATTTAATCTGGGAGAATGCAGCAGATTTTTATTTATTTATTTATTTATTTTTTTGAAGATTTGAAATAATTTATTGAACAAAGAGTGAAACTATAAAATAAATAAATAAAAATCTATGCTGTCTCAGCTAGCATACGTTATTGTTAGCTTCATTTGGCTTTAGTTTATTCATGCCAGCAAATTTTGGACAAAAATGCTCAAAGCTGTTCAAATGAAAAGGTGAGGCATCACTCAAATGTATCTGTCAAACAAATTGTTTTATGTAGAGGTATGAATTCTTTCTGTGTTTTTACTCTTTGGAATGATATATGAAATTAAATTAAATGATGAAATGATTTTTTTTTTCATTTTTTATTATATATGGTAATATGGTTATTTGGTTACACTAAAACACCAAAAAAAGAGATGACTTTTTTGTTAATTGTTCTCGATTTGCTCCCACTTAATTACCTACAGACAGCTTATTGATTATTATGGACTTTTGTGATGTGATGTGAAGGCATCATATAATTACCTAGGTGCTATGGCAACTGAGATGAAGCCAGCATGCTAGTGATAGGGACAGTAAATTGATATTGTTCTGACAACTGACAGAAGATATATTTGAGGACAAGAGGTCTGAAACTCACCATATGAATCATACGATTCCCCACTGTGTCCATATTCGTAGTAGTCATCTGAGCTGTAAACACAGAGAACAGCAAGATGAGTATTAAAATAAACATGAAAGAGGAGGAAAAAAAAATACATTCTGCATCAAATTAACTGCAGCTATCAACAAATAAAAGCAAAGTAACTTACTTCCTGTATTATTGTAGAAGATCAAAGTCAAAAGTCAAAATTTATCACAATGCAATCATATATACAGTAATCTATGCAGTGATAACAAAGAAAAACGTGCATCAAGTGTTTTTATCAGATATACTCTGTTGGATATAAAAGTTAAAAACGAACAAGAGCCATCTTTCAATCAATCAAAAGTTCGGCCACATTTGTGTCTCTACAAGGCAATTTTCTCCACCGCATTTCTGCACAAACCCCCAGTTCCATATCACTGCATATGGAGATCTATGAAAGGTGGCAACTTTAATGAAAAATAAAAAGATGGGGAGGTGAGTTGCATAGCGGTTCATTTCTCACTTATTTATTTATTTCTTTATTTGCGGTTTCCGGTGAGATGCTGACAGAACAACCCTGCGTCAGTATCATCCAGTAACAGCGCTATCATTCAAGAGAGGCAATTCATCATAAGGCTGCCACTGAGCCGACACCAGCCATCACAGCTGGGTCCTCTCCGCCTGCCTGTCAGTCAGTCTGTCAGCGACAGCAGCACCTCTCTGCTCTCCGGATTAGAGAGCTGAAGGCACCATCCAAAGTGCCAACACGCCACATCAACACCGGCCGACTGCTGAAGGCAAAAAGGTGACAGTAATGACACACCAGTGTGAGAGTAACAGATTACATTTTACTCTTGTTACTGTAATAGAGTAACTTTTCACAGCGTGATCTTCAAAAGCCAAACTGGGGTCCAGGAGTCAGGGTTGAGACACTCCGCTCATATATCAGATTACACCAGTTTGCGGCACTCGAGGAAATCAATTTCTACAAATTCATTCTGCTATTGAGTCGGCTTTTCTCTGGGCAGTATCTACCTCTTGAAAAGAAGCTGGACCATTGTGAAAAACTAATTTTTATACTTCACAGAGTCATAATTTTCCTGAATCCTTCCTCTTTACATATTCTAATAAATTCACACCAGAGAAGGTGTAGCTCTCTACTTCTTCCATTAGTTTCCATTAAGTGTCATCATATGTTTGTATGAGGACAGGGTAGGCTGTCTCTCTAAATGAATCTCTGATTATACAGCACATATTCACATGTTTTATATTCATTTTCTAGAAAATCACCTTTAAACCTGCCAGAGAGCATGAAAAAACTGTCAATGTTGTGCTATATGCCAAAATTATAATTTAAAATGGACGTAGATTCTGGGTTTGGCTTTGACCTTCCTTCTATCTAATGACCATGACCATTGGGAAAAGAAGTCAGATTGTATTGAAGTCTATGTGAAAATGTCCCTACTTCTCCCTTGATTTATTAGCTCAGTAAACGTTTTCCTGATGAGTTTATGGTCTCAGTCTCTAGTTTTAAATCTTCAATACAACATGATGTTCATTTTTTAAATGATGGTCAATTTAGAGGAAAACAGACCATAAAGCAGGGGATGAATTGGGGCGTGGTTACTGTGTGATTGACAGACTGTACCACACAATCAGGATAGAGAACAGAGCAGGCTTCAAAACCGCAGTTCACAAACCAACCAACCAATGGGTGATGCAGTGGTGCATTGATACTTGGATAAAGCTAAAGTGCTCAGTTTTCGTAGCTGCTGCCGTAGCTGGCACACTGGACAACTTACATTATTTGTCTTATACATTATTTGTCAAATGCTTTGAACAGCTCAAGCAAAAAGTCACTGCCACTGTATTGGGTTTGAGGCAAAAATCTCAAAAACACAAGCATTAATACCTGGGCAGCACGATTTTCTGTGTGGCTAGACATGAGCGAAGGTAAATGAAAGAAAAAATGCTTTCTTGTAATCTGGGCGAACTGATCCTCCCCACCACCATAAAAGCCTTTCAGTAGCAAGGACATGACAAACTGACTGGCTGTTTCATTGTTTCCTGTAACATTTTCTTAGTAAGGATGAACAAGACAACATGACCAATTGAGGACAGTGGGAGGAATCATTTTAAGAGCACTATAGCGACTCAATGAGACATGAGACAGCTCCCTAAAGAGGCTTGTGCCTTAAGTCAGGCTTAGCATAAATTTTACACAGTCCATAATTCAACTGCAAACAATGCCAAGGCAGCAGGAGCAAACAAGGCTTTTTCTCCTGTGCTAATGTAGTCTCCCTGCAAGAAGCGCAGCCAGCTGCTGTAACTCTGAGCGCGAGCTTTCCAGTCAGTCCTTGTGGCTGAGGTGCCACCATGCATCTGCCACGGATGTCAAGTCGCTGCAATATCCTTGACACCATTCATTGGCCGACAGAGAGACAGAGAGAGGGAGAAGATAGGAAGACAGAGAGACATGTGACAAGTGAATGCATGTTTTGGCTCATCATGTTGTGTACCCAGAGACAAGACCTGACAGGATACTAAATAATTAGATTTCACACTATGCTAAAATGCAGGGGTGTATTCCAGAGACTCCGTCTTTGAAATAAACATCAATTTTTATGAATGTCAGAAAATCAATTTGCCACAATTCACAGGTGCTTGCAGACATATTGTGAAATATGTGAAATACTGGATTATTTTGGGTTCTCCTGTACGACCATGTGTCATATTTGGCAATAAATCAGAACAAAAACATCCAGATAACACAAATCAGGACACTACACCACTCTGCTAACACAATCTCAGAGGCTTGCCTACATGTAGACTGTCAGCATCCCCCCCCATAATTTATTTTCCATATGTTTATTTCACAATAATAAAAAAAAAACAAAAAACTGGGAGCCAAGGTTCCTGTAAAAAATAAAATACCTAAGCTCACATAGCTCTTTAAGTTTGTCTGTTGCTAGAGGTAGAAAGGACCAATAATAATCTGCTGTGCTGAAAGCTGCCAGTGCAGACCTGCTCTTTGCACAAAGGGAAGGAGAGCAACAAAAGCTGTTAGGCGCCTCTAATTTCTGAGGTGACATTTTATCAATATTGCTACACAACTTCTCTCCGTAGTTGCTTTCTCTTCTCAATTACAGAGACTGGTGAGTCTTGAGATGCATCCTGAAGGTCAAAGATTCTGGTAAAAATCTACCATGTGTGGCCAAAGGTACAGCAGCGTCTACTGCCCTACAGCACACCTGACATCAGTCAGGTCTCTGTCGGGTTTATATATGGAATTCAAGCAATCAAACTGAACATCTTTTTTTTTTAATTGATGCTATATAGTTAAGATTTTCAGTGTAAAGTGAAATATCAAAAGGGATACCTGAGGAAAGAAAATGTGTGTTCATGTTATTTGGCAATTCAAACAAAAGAGCAACTGCTTAGCTAAGATTTTATTAGTATGATCAAAATGATCAACCTCCATATAAAACAGTAAATGTGAGGGAATCATTTAAAATGTTAATTTTCCACACAAAAACTAGAAGGTCACTCAGAGAGTACAGAGCTCCACCAAGCCCAATGTCAAACAACATACACCAGACTGCAGAAAAGAAAAAACAAAACAAAACAAATTCAGAGTCAATGATCCAGAGCTCTTTCAAAATTGAATGGCTTTGTCCCTGGCCCATGCCCCACCCCTGCACCAAGTTCAGTGAAAATCAGTACAGTACTTTTTGCTTAATTCCACTTCAACACATTTGAACTTTTTAAAGTTGGCAAGAATATGAACTTTGGATGTGTTCCAATAGCATATTTTACTTTCCAATACTGATTTAGATGCCTAAATGTGTGTATTGGCTGATATTAAGTACTTTTATCTAATTTGAAGACAAAAAACAAAGAAAAAACTAATCTATGAATCAACAATAACAAGATATAAATGGGATTGATATGCTATCAAACAGAAGTCAAGTCTTCGTTGAAGCCGTAGTTGCCAGTAGCTGCACAGGGTAACTTCCTATGTAAACTACTACAGCAGCAACGATTGATTTCCAGAAAAACTGTTGTTTTCTCTGGTAGGGAAACTATACAGTCGATTAGAAGCTAACTCTGCTCGTAATTTTTTGCTATTGCTACATAGCCAATGTCAGCATTAACTGCTGTTTACTTATCGGCCTTGCATCAGGATTTATGGCATTTACAATAAATTATTATAATGTGTTATAATATCCCCTATGATCAGTGGCCTTTCTTCAGGGCTGACTGGACTGGAAAGTGACAAGATGGACTCACCAGGCTGGGGATAGCTGTTTAACAAGCTTCAGTACACTTCAGTACAACAGAGGAATGGGCAGTGGTGTTGTTTTCCACCACTGGAGACAATTGTTGGCAAGTAAAGTGATGAAGTGTGATGCTTATCCTTCAATAAAGGACACTTATATAGGTTCGATGCATAGACTTGCGTACTCGCCGATACCCGACACTGTATTTTAAGCAGTACCAGAGGCATTTCTGATACTTGTGTCTGTATCAAAACAACTCTAACTGCACCTCATTATAAAACTGTATCATCAAGGAGATGAACCATGAAGATAAATTCTCTGGTCACTGCCTTTGTTTGCAAATATAGTATAAAAGAAATGTGGAGGTGATTTATCAGAAAAAAAAAGAAAGAAAGAAAGAAAATCTAACCTGAAAACCTCTCCTCTGCTTCAGTATCATAACCTTGTGCATTCTACATTCATCATCATTGATCCCAAATCACAGCTTCACCAAGTCAGACGTGTACATCTGGCCACATGAACATGAGCATGAACTGAGGTGCCCTGCGTGGACAGATCTCACTTGAGATAACGCCCTGTCATAGGTGTGAAAGTGCTTTGACTTTCTAAATAGGTCGGATTTGGATTTGACATTCATTAGCAGAAGGCGTCCACTGCTTTGTGTCTCCCTCAACTTCACTGGCCAAGACGGGCAAGAGAGTAAGTGAGAGAAAAAAAAAAAGACAGACACATCTGTCTCAGCGTCGGCGAGGACCATGAGAGGCAAACACAACACCTATTAGATAAGTGTGTCTCTTTCATCAGGCATCTGATTGCAGGCCTACTTTTCCACAGGTAGTGACCCTGTCTCTCTAACGCATCTGTCTTCTCTGTAAATGCGGTGTCTTAAGCACTGATGTTGCTGTTCCTGGGCATCACGAAACAGATGGCGGTGTTAAATCTGAATGATGTAGTACATGTCCCTAGTGGACTTTGTTTTCTTACATTGCCATTACTCTTGCAGTCTTCTGTGATAAATTTGAAGAAATCTATTAGGACAGTACGAAGGGCTGCAGAGCTAATGCAGCGCCCTTCTGCTTTTCTTCTGTTAGTCTATTTCTTGCATATTGCATACTTTAACTGATCACGACTGCAAATCCTTAAGCAAAGAAAAAATCTTGATGCTTCTTGTGTAATCATGTTTTTCATTCATTCTGAGCACAAGGTAGAAAAAGTAAAATGCTGACGAGAAAAGCCCCACACTGAAGCCTCTGATTATGCTGGCTCAGTGGTGATTTCCACAGACAACAATCCAATGAAAATGGATGAAAAAAAAAAAATTTTTTTTTCACCTTTTAGTATGAAATGAAGCTCACATAATTTCAAATGGAAACTGTATCCTTATGGATACACTGGTGATTGCTCAATGCGGTGGCTGATTGCAAAGCTATCTCTGCTGCTGACCCCCTGCTGAAAAGTCACAAAGAGGGACGAAATGGCCTACGGCAAAGATTTGACTTTATAAATGAGTCTTCTTTCTGGTGTTGAGCGGACCACTTATGCCACTTTTTTTGGAAAAGTACATGAAATCATCCTTAAGGGAAAATACTGCCTCTTCAAGTCAAATCAGCCTGCAGTCTTCTTTAAAATCCTTCATTGGGAGACATGTCTGGGTTGGCACATTCAGACTATCTGTAAAAGACTTTGTTATGTCTTATTGAAGGGGCATTAAATTTACAACATGCCACTCTTTGTCTTGAGACAGAGAGAGTGGTGTAAATCCCGCCCTCTGTCCCCTCAGATGGTCTAATTCCCGACACAGCACCTGTCACTCATCTTGACGAACTGTCTACCTTGAAAACAGCACCTTGGCATCTGTGGAGAAACCGCAGGTCTTTTAGAAGGAGACAGCAAACACTGCCAATCTATACGGGAAAAAAAAAAAAAAAAAAAAAAAATTACAATGTTTTGCCCTAAATATTGATGCTGCCTGCCTTAAGGCTCTAACACAACAAACAGACCTCAAAGTAGTTGCATTGAGAATTAAAAGGGATAAAATCACAGACAAATGAAGACGAAGCTGTGGCCAACTAACTGCAAACATGTATGCATGTTCTGTGGCTGTGTGGGGACGTTTGTGGAAATCGAAATCGGTATTTGTAATTTAAAAGTAACATTGAAGAACGCAAGCAACACTGGTCTACTTCTTCACAACTAGCTGTGGGGCTGCCTTGATGACCACAGCACAGCTTATCTCTGGCAACACCGTAGACATGAAGCAGGACAGATTATAAACTTCCTATCTCTACTTCTGTATTCACTGCCCCCTATGGTACTTTGCTGGGAGACCAAATGATTCACTGCTATAACGACCACATTTTACAGCAGTAAGCTGGAGATGCTGGTCGCACCTCTGTGGTATTTCTTTGTGTTACAACAATAAGCAGACAGCCACAAGCATACTTGTGAATGTACCTTAGCATTAGCTATTGTTGGCCACCTCAGGCCCTCCCTGTGCGCTGTATAATGAGTGTTCTTGTCTGTATGCGCATACAGAAACATTCTACATTGACAAAACTGTCAAGGAAGTTGACATAGTTTGATATCTTGCTTTTCGGTGTTTGATAATGAGGTGTTTCTAAGGACAATCCCAAGGAAATATTCACACATCAGCCCCTGAAGATATATTATAGTCTTTTTTGTAGTGTTTGGCAGTGCAAAAAATGAGTAACTAGCCCCAAAGTGATTCACTGAATAATAGTCAGACTTGAGGTTTGTGTGGGGCTTGTTTGAGTAGTTTTGAGGCTCTTTTCAGCAATCGATTCTAAAGTGCAACACCAAGAAAGTTAGAAATCCAGCCACTCTGCTCTAATGTTCTCCTCCTCCGTCTCTTGTACTAAGATTTACAGTTGTTCCTCAGGGATGCGTCTGCCCTTTAAAACGCTGTCACAGAGCTATCCATGTACCCGCGGGCCTCGGGGATCCAGCCTACGATGTAGCGTACCACAGCAAGGTGCGAGGGAAGGTGCGAGGTGTCAGCAGCCGGCAGTCTCGGAGGTGTCAAGTATGAAATAATGCTTTGATCGCGGCCAAGCTACAAGAGACAACCTCACCGTGACCTCACCAAGTGTCCGGCCACGGCTGTGCCACAGCTGTCATCCCTCTCATTTCCCTACAGAGATGTCGCCTTCTCTCTGCTGATAAAATTAGAGACGCTCTCCACACAAGCAGCCTCCTCCAGCCTCCTTGACCTTAGCACTTGATTGGTACCTAACCGCTATGGCTTCTGATAACTCTCCAGAGATGAAGCCCTTCGCTGTGTCTCCAAAAGAGACGGTAGCTCAGTACTCTGTGGTGTATAAACACAGTAAGTGGAGTCTGTGATCTGGGAGCTGCCATGGCTGTCATGCTGAGGTAGCTTTCCACAAGGTTCCCCCAGGCGTCAGCTCTCTCCTGAAAGATTTAAATGTTGTGAAATGTCTTCAGGGCATCTAAAAACTGCTTTTTAGTTTAAGTCTCATGTCTTAAGGATGTGAGTGCCTTATTTGCCTTTCAAATTTAATTATGTCTAAATTACTCAGAATGTGTACAGTAAAGTCACACAGGTTATCTTGTCTTATTTGTCAGTCGGTACTCTCGCTTTTTTTTTTTATGTGTACAGTAATGTGCAAAATGACATTTTGGATTTCAGTTTAACACGAGAATATTAAGATTGTGTTGTATTATTTACTATTGGGCAGTGACAGGAAGATATATACTTGAGTACTACAATTAAGAACAATGTTATAACCACTAGTTGTATATAATGATAGTACAATTAATAGCTAAAGATTAGACCAATGATGGGGTCTATGTTTTCAAATTCTGCACATAGTAGCTTTAAAGTAAATTATTCAACTGTAATTCAATCAGCTATATTTTTTATATCGTCTGTAGTTACTTTGCAAAGCAGTATGAAATGTAAATTATTCTATCGACTAGGCTTTAGCATTGCTGCTAACAAAGACAAGCAGGACAACGTAACTGGATGAAATGAATAATTTTGTTTTGTTTTTTTTTGGTGGATCATTCTTGCAGTCACACTTTAAAGGTACCCTGTGGAGTTCTTAAGCTGTAGTCCAGCTTTGGAGCAGTGTTTTTGCTTCAATACATGGTATCTTCAATCGCCGCTGTCACAGACTCAAACACACATGTGATGCCTTGTTACATATGGTAGGACTGTAACTAACTAATATTTTCATTATTTCTTTTCAAATTTAACTCACAATTTCCAAAAATAGTGAAGCATTCTAGGTGATGCTATTTATAGTTGTGCTTCATAAATAATTTTAACACTTGAGGATGCCAATTATCATAATACTCTGATGGCAACAGCAAATTTAGCACTAATATATGGTCTTTTGTCTGGTGGTTGTTCATAGAAGAGCTGAATGTTCAGATTTTTTAAGTTAACAGAGGAATAAACCCTCAGTTTAGTGGAGTGCAGAATTAATTTTTACACTGATAACAGTGGATGAAAGTAAGATGTTATCAGTGGTGGTAAGATAATGTTTATCTTACTTACTTAATTATTTGACTGACTCACCAAACTGTGATCACCACCCACAGCCAAATGAATTGCATGTTACATGGAAATGTATTTCAAGTTAATTAAGGTATCAGTAAATCCACCGATGCAGCAGTACAAGCAGCCTCTAAACCCCCCTACCCCCACTTCTTCCTTTCCTTTCGTGTTCACAAATGGCAGGCCTGTTTCTAGCATAAGCCATCGGGGTAATACCATGACAGAGAGACTGTAAATTGTTCTGCTTGTTATCCTCCGGCAACTGAAATCCTGCCACGCAGTCAGAGCTCAGATTGGTGAGTAGGAGCTCCTTAGGCTGCGAGAAACATTGTTAGGAGAGACTTCGCGTCCACACAAACACACACACCAGCACACACATACGCACACACTCTCCTCCAGGTCCTGCAGCAGCTGGGACTTGCTGTGGCTTTCCACAGGCATGGGATGAAAATAAGGCACCTTTGTCCATCACAAAGCTAAATAGTTTTGTGACTGTGAGGAGGAAGCTGTGGAGGAATGGTAATTTGTTGCAGAATTAATTCCGGTTGTTAAAATGCAATAATTGACGATAACAAACAGATGACTGTGGACACACACAATGTAATATGCAATATTTTGCATAGATAAAAGTATTTAAAGGTCCAATATTGTATAAAGGTGGGCATCCATGTCTTCTTTGATTATAAAGCAGGTCTAGGTTCTGTAGCAATACTGTGAAAGTATCAAAGGTCTCAGCCCACAGAGAAATGCTCACAGCCTGTATTCAGGAACTGAGCTTTACAGCTGTCAGGACTTCTGTGACTTTGTGATGTCACAACAACTGGGCCCACCATCCTACAATTCTTGCAGGATGTCGTTTCTCTGTGTGTTAACAGTCAGCCAATCAGCAGAGAGACTCAGATCCTCTCTTCTGATTGGCTCACTGACCTGTTACCAGAAAAGGAGGTGGAAATCAATATTGAGATGGTTATTGGTTTTTGATTCTTAAAAACCACTAATAGATCTTAAAATAAAATGCGTTCTTAGCTTTAACAGAGCAATAGTGTCTTAATTTAGTAATAATTGTGTTCACAGGAGTAAATTAAGGACAAATTAAAAAAAAAAAACAACTGTCAGATGGACAATGGTTAAAATTTGACCAATCCAAGGCTGGTCTGAAATGCTGTCTAATGCTTCTATATTTGTGTACATGCATAATGTCACTCTGCACGAACAGTAACTTTTCATCTAAATCCAGGACACAGGACACAAAACAAGAGAAGAAGTAAGTGAATCAGCTGTCTCTGGAGGCGCATAGTTAGCTGTCTGGTCCCTATTAGTTGCTTCGTCTCCCACCAGATAACAGACATGAAAATCTCTTTGAGTCAACCCAGCCTCCAGCCTTTACATGATGGACTCCATTTTTCTTCTGCACTGCCACCAGACCCCCACCCCCTAATGCCCCTCCCCTGCTTTGCTTTTAAAACAAATAGCTGCAGATTCCTGAGGCAGACCTGCATCCACCAAGCGAGCATCTCTATACTACTTCATGATACATCCCTCGGTGTGTTAGACGAAGAAGAATGTGTGTACGCGTGGGTGTGTGATCTGGCCCCAAAAAAAGAGATAGCACAAAAGATGGATGGAGCCTTGGTGACATACATCCTGACACCTCCACTAAAGAAAACATTGACCACTCTACTCACAAAAGCCAAGGGACAGAATAATGTTTTTTCTTCTCTCTGTCTGTTTTCCTTCTTTTCCTGTTGCTGCCAATACAATCCAATTTTTGACACACTAAATGTGGCAACAATCATTCTTTCTTTGAAGTGGCGCACACAGGCATACATAAATGTACCACATTGTGCGCTGATGAAATACAGTGGGACACCAACAAACCAGAGCGAAAGCCTTTGACCTTGTTTGGCTTGGAGAGTGTGATAGCTCCCTGGATATAAGAAAATCAATATTCTGCATTTAGCCGTGCAAGACCTTCTGTTATATGGAGCAACATATCGCTAAGACTGTTTGATTTGCATTGACATGAGAAATGCATTGAGGAAAATGCACCTTAGGCCAGATGTTTTTAAGGGTGATTAAAACAAAGATAATACATTTAAAGTGACGAGCTGCAATTAATTCCACTGTGGAGATTTCCTTTGCGGCCTACCTGGAATTAGTCAACATTAAATTCTGCTTCTTTTGTGTTAATCTGAAAGGCAGACTCAAAGGTCGATTGAAACTTTTCACACCTCACAACAAAAATTCAATGGCGGGAAGTGTTCATTAGAGTTTTAAAACGGCATGAATGACTCCTAACGGCTGATGCGCCATAATCCATCTGTTCTCACTCTCAAGATTCTCAGCTTTGCCTCGTATTCCTTTAATATTTACTCGGGCCCAAATGACCAGCAAACCTCAGATAACCTCAGATGCAGTTCATAAACTTGACTTTGAAAGGCATAAATGCAATGCATATTCAAGAGCTTTTTAATTCAGCACACTCACTCAAACTGTTTGCAGTACTGTGGCTGTCATGGTGCCTGATATGAACTGTGAGGGGCATTATAACATAGTCTGAATTATATGTACACCTAGCTAAAACTAATAGAGCAATAAAGCCTTTCTTAGTCAAGGTCATAATGTTTTGCTGAGACTTCAGTTTGTGATGCAGTTGCATTGTGTTGCACTGCATTCATCTTCACTTCATTCATCTTCACTTCATTCATCTTCACTGAAATAAATCATATGGACAAAACAATAGAAATACATGTAAACTGATCGCCAATTTCACAGCATATGGTTCAGGTAATGCTATAGTTGATGTGTTTCATAATAGTCAACATTAAAGCATATATTATATATATATATATATATTTTTTTTTTTTGTTCAAGGTTGTTTAGCAAATCTCTTCCTATTTACACATCCACCAAATACTGTCTGTTCTAAAAGACTTTTTGCTCTGTATGAGTCTCAACCAAACCATGAAGAAAATCTCTTTCTATTTAGCTGCTAAATGGTCCACTGTTTTCAACAGCTAGCCATTAAAACAATGTTAATGGCTAGCTGTTGGACATAGTATGGTAGCACAGCATAGTATATACATGGTATGTACAGCAGTGGGTTTCAAAGTTTTTTTTGTTGAAAACAGCTGTTTGTAGCTGAAAATCATTGAGAGCAGTGAGAGTGAAACAAAACACTAGACTTGCAGTCATAAAACCAAAACAATGAGCTGAAAGACCGTACAATGCATCTGAGGACTGAGAGGGATCTGCAGATTCAGGTGATTAATTATCTATAAGTTGGTGACTATGATTGTGACCTTTCACATTACACATTCATTAGTTAGATTAGTATAGCTTGTCTTGGATTAAAAGCCTAATAGTGAGTTTTGGCTTGAAAAAAATACAGAACTTACTTTTGTCCTTGATTACTGTAGCTGTTGTCATACGATTCATATCCCTGGTCATCGTAAGCTGTTCCATAGCCATCGTCATATTCCTGGAAGAGCAGAAATAAAATTAAACCTCTTAGCTAAGACATAAAGGGAAAACTAGCAGTAAACATTTTGACAGTGAAGAGATGCTGAAATGACAACCTGTGCACATCATAAACCTGTTGGAATGTAGAGTGAAGAGGCTGTAGAATAAAAGCTGCTTAGTGCTTCGTTCTTTTTGTGACTTAAATAGTCTGATGTTGGCTTACGTCAGTTTCCGAGGCTGATTGTAAATGGGAGCTACAAAATTACAAAATCAGTCTTCTTTCATTCTAGGATTGTATTCCCAGCCATCAAATTCTTATAGGGTAGTTTTTTGTTTTTTTTTTTTGCCAAACATTGCAGTGCACTGAAGCCTTCAACTTCAGCACAGATATAGGTCAAACTGCTTCATCTGCTGCTGGTGATATAGGATCCCATATGCAGCAGCATTAAAGTGGCAACTGCAGCCCTGCCCTTGTCTCTGTGTCAACTGACTGACAGTCGGATGTAAAGACTCTGGCTGTGGCTACGTTTCATCACCACCTCAAAGGATGAGCCTTGAACATCTGTTTGTGCACCAGCAATCTGCCCCGTCCCCCCTCAGTCCCTCCCTCCCTCCCCCCTCTCCCTTCTGCACTCCACCCAGGCCCCCGCCAAGAGAAACATCAAAGGAAACCAGTGCCGCACCCGTCCTAATTTAGAATAAATGGGACTTACGTTCCACAAAAGATGTCGACCCCTTGCGACACATCTGTCATCCCCCCACACACTTCCTGGCTAATTCCATCTGCCCCTGATTTGCATGCTTGAAATGAATGTCTGTAAGATTTAGCAGCAGCAGAAAATGCTCATCACATCAATATTATTATTAAGGCTCTAAATCCTGATTAGAAACTCACATTTGCCAAATGACAGTATTTGAATTGACTCTTTTATCTTTAATCCTCCAGTAACGAAGTATGTGTGAAGAAACTACATGTGAAGATGTAAAGACTTTTTTGTTTCTTGTTTTTTAATATTAGGTTTGGTGCAACAGTTGCTTAAACATTTATTTTCTCCCACTGTGGTAGGTGCAATAAAGGAATCTTTTTTTAAATGCTAAGACCTCTTCGTTGTCATTCCACTGGGTGGTATTCAGGACTTGTTTGTATCCCTGTTGTTGTTAGTGTGAGTGGGAGGTCCGTTGGTTTTTGTAGAGGTCTCAGTCAGTTCTCTTTTATTTGTCTAGAGGTAGCTTAAAGGGAATTCAAGTCCCTCCTGGCATTTTGTAGCTCTGCAGCTACAAGACCTTTTGCAAAGTCAACAATTCCCCATGCTAATGCAAGGACTGAGTTGAGTCAACAGCTGTAGTTTTCACAATGTTAAACCGCTTCAACCCTCTTTAAAAATACTGAGACCGGCAGTTCCCAAAAAGCTGTGCAATTTTTGTCAAAGGGATGTAATTAAAAGCACTTTTCACGCGGCAGATAAATTGTAGACTTTCATTTGCAATTTCCTACCATGGCCCCTTTTTCTGTCAGCTAAAACACAAAAGACAAAATAATTACCCTGGCAAATTTTGAATAGTTCTGGGCAAAGATAATCACAATGACAATGCTGACGACAGTGAAAACATTTTAATATTTGTTTGTTAATACTTGGAAGTGACAAATAGGGTGAAGTGGACTGTGGAAAGGAGGATTTCTGTAGAAGGCAATCTCAGAGACAATGCATAAGAAAGTTGACATGTCTCTGGGAACATTTGTAGTTTTGTTTTCGGTTCTGGAATGAAAAAAAAAGAAAAGTAATGCATGTTACTGCACAATTTAACATAATCAAGCCACTGTCCATGTCGGGCAGTAGCTTGTGATGCTCATAATGCTCTATTTGGTTGTGTTAAGAGATTTATCCAAATGAATGCTGGTTTTTTTTAGCCTGTAATTTGAGTCATTTTCTGTGTCACACTGTATTGTACAGACATTGCAGTAATTTTTCCACATATTGGTTACTGATTAACATTCTGTAAAATGAACCTCATCCCGACGTGAAGCCTTTGCCTCATCATGATAAGTTCCTGAGTGTTGTGGCTTGTCCAGCAGACACACTAAAAGCCTCTGGGAAGTGTGGGAAAAGAAAAGATAACCAAGCTATGTGCAGTGTAAGTGTGGGAGAGTTTCTGTGGGTAACGGTGCCCGAAAGGGGCAACACGCCACATATTCAGAGTCACTATCAATCAATTCAATCAATCAACAAGCACTTGTGGCAGAAAGAAACAGGAATATAATAGTAATGTGTGTGTGTGTGTGTGTGTGTGTGTGTGTGTGTGTGTGTGTGTGTGTGTGTGTGTGTAAAGAATGAATGTAAAGTCATAGAAGTATAAATATTTTATCTATATGCATCAAAAACAAATAATAAAGTCCCATTTCAACCTCCTGCACTAACAATAAAAGTCTGAAGCCAACTGGATGACAAATACACAAAAAAACTGTCATTAAACGGACGTTGACAGTTTGTTCTGGTCTGATCATCTTGAATATTGGACATATTGACACACATACCTGAGACCAACGGCAGTAAAACCAGACCCCATCCGACATAATTAGACAAGGTAGAATTTGAATCCGGCCCAACTCAGACCGTCCACTGATACAACGCTGCAGCTCCAACAATATCCATTAGCAGACATGAAGGTTAATGGATGTTTATAATCATCAGTTTGATTCTGATCTGGCACAGGAACCAGGCCTGAACATGAATATGACTAGACTAAGTCAACTAGCCCACGCTCTCATCATCTTTCCCAGTGAATGGTTAACATTTAATATTTCAAAGTGGTGACGAATACAACAAAAATACGCAACAAACACTATTTGCTCAAAGACGCAACTTAAGTCGGTCTTAGGAGTCTCGATTAATGAAGGTTGGCAGAGTAGAACAGGATACAAATGGTTTGATGGGCCACTTCTGAACGACTGCACCCAAATGAAATACTGGAGCACAAAATTCACTTTAACAGTTTAACGATCCAGTGCAAACAACGTTTCGACACATGCTTTGTTTGACTTTGAAGAACACATATTGTGTTGAAATGTTAGTCATAGCCAAACCTAACCTCCAGAGCTGGAAAAAAAAAGTCAACACTGACATGTGGTTCTTAAAATGGCCACTAGAGGCTGGCTCCAAAAGCAAATCAATCCCCATATACTCCCATGTTAAAATATCCTACTTAACAGCAGAAATAAACATGTTTACAGCCTGGTGACAGAAACAGTTTTGGTCCCCATAGCCAATTTCCTCCTTCATGACAACTCTACAGGGGCAAATTTTTATATAACTCACCTGTTTTTATTAAGGCTTAAATTTCTGAATAATTGAGTCGGTACCACTTTGAGTAACAGCGGGGTGAGCATATGCTTGACACAAACTGAAATTCACTGAAGTCTAGGGTCCATATATAGTGGTGGTGCCTCACTCTGGGAGTTTGATGGAGTCAGGTACTGCCAAGATGGCAACAGCGCAGCAGCTCACTCTGAGCTTCAAAACCTCTCTACGTCCATCTTCACAGACGGTGGCCATGGCCATCAAACTATTTTCAACTTAACTCTTCGAAGATGACTCATCTGACCGTTTAACTAAAATGCTCCGACTGACGTTACTTGTTGTTGCCAAAAATGTCCCCGCAGATGAAACCTGAAACACCTCCTTGCATGACAGGAATCCCAGCAGGACAAAAAGTAAAATCATGTAGCCGAGGTTGTGAAGGGGGACTCGGTTGTCAAATGAGATACTTGCTTTAAGCACAAAAACACGAAGACAGTGAAAACTTGACACAGTCAGCAGTCTTCACTGGATACGACATACAGACCACAGACTTTTTCCACACATCAAATTAAGCTATTGTTATACTTTGCTTCCTTCAGTCACATGATAATAAATAAGATCACAAAAGAGAAAGTGTATATGTTAACATCATACATCTCTGACAGGAAAACTCAAAAAATGAAATAATAACACAATACTTATTTGCGTGCACACAAAAGCATGTGAGTGTATATAGAGTGTATATACTGTAATGAAAAATGGTCTGCTGTTTATAATCAACACAGTCAATTAGCACCAAGGCATCACTGTCTGCTTCTCGTCCAGCAGGACTATATATGGAAAGTGAGCTTGTAAACATCAGAAATGAACTTAAGTCTCAGGACTACACTTTGAGTCTGATGTGAAAAAATTTCAGGCAATCAGAGACACAGACATGTGATTGCCTTTAAGACTGAGTTTTCAATGGTTAATGACACAGAGCAGCAGTGTCTGTATCATGAAACGCTGGCAGTAGCAAACCGAAAAGGTGGGATTAATTAAAAATAATGAGCCGCGTGGGCTATACCAGTCATATAACTGACTGATATCATGAACTTTTATCACAGTTTAATACAATGTTGTTTCAGTGGAACAAGTTTCACTGCTGAAACCCAGCAGAGATCTGAAAACATAAGAGACGTCTCTCCTACACCTTTAAATATTCACTTTGATTAGTTTCTAAATTGGCGTGAATTGAAAGTGAATTCTCTAATGTATCAGAAATAATGATGAAATGTTTTTTATACGTAGATTACTATGTTCCTGTGCTATGAAGGCAGCAAGTAATGTTTCTATAACAACACATGTCTCAATTGATATGTAGCTATCCTTATCATTACGTGTGGCCTCCTTGCCTCTGTGCTGTATTATCATCCATCACTTCTCATTATATCATCATGAACAAAAAGATGTGACAGAGTAAATAGACTGCACTTGATAAATAAACTTTACTGCTTCAGTCTGAAGCAAGCATGATGGGAGTAAATATTATTAACATTATAAAAGGGAAGAAAATTTCTATAATATTCCTGCAGGGACCCCAGTCTCTTGTCGGGCTCATTAACTTACATTGACATGCTTTTTAATTATTTAAAGTAATCCATTATTATTCCTATGACAATAGCTTTGGTACTTCCTCAGTCTTTCAATATGGATTTCATTCCATGTGACTATTCTTTAACTTAATCTCTTTACCCTTTATGTTTGTGTACATTAGTCAGTGAGATGACACTGTTTTTCTCAAACAGTATAACATTTGAAAGGGAGAGTGTTTTGATTCTTGCACTGCAATTGCACAGGGATTTTATCCAAAATACTGCCTCTGATTCACCCATTCAGACACACTCATAGTGGAAAGCTACCATGCAGAGAGGAGTTTCAGCTCATGGACAGTTTGACATGGGGATATGAGCTGGCAGTCAAGCAGCCTTAACTTGGACTGCGCATCATGTCCAGAGGCTGTCCACACACAACGTTAAGACTTCGCTAGTTGTTTCTTAGAGATGTCATTTTCACCACTAACACCCTTAAATCAAAGAGGGCCTACTGGTGGAGACCTGGAGCTTGAAATAATACCCCATTACACGCTATGTTAATAAGGAGTTGGACGAAGTATAGAACATACTGATGACGATGCCAAAAGAAAGACCACAGGGTCATTAAAACCTAAAGTCTTCACCCTCTCTGGAGCATGAATTCCATGGCAATCTGCCAAGAGGATACAGAGGACATTTTACAGGCAAAGTTAACATGTTGGACTGAGCGTGGTGCTTTAGAAACACTTGAAATGTGGTCTGCTGAGTCCAGTCCAACCTCTGGTGAATATGAATGTGCCCGGTAATTGTAATGGCGTCTTGTGACCAAGTGGGAATTGTGCCATGTACATGGGGTTTGAAGAAAGGTATCACCCTCTGGGGGCCATGAATACCCACCACAGATAGATTTAGAGATGGTATGTTATAGGTGACAGCAAGGAAATGTGAAGAAAATCTGACCTTTTCAATCAAGACCTCTTAAGTAGTAGTCATATCATCAGAGAAAATACACACTGACAAACAAAAGATGAGAAATTCGACAAAAAGTAAAAAAAAATCAATTTATCAACAGGATCAACATCAGCACAACTATCAGGTGATCTAATGAAAAAGAAGGGCTATCAGTCCAATAAGGACAAGGTGATAGCCGAGGTGTTTGTCAGGCTTGTTATACTCTGATGACAGCTCATTAGGTACACCTAGCTACCATAAAGCTTAATGGGGATTATAATCTTCACTTTGTGTTAAAACTGTTGTAGAGAAGCCTTGATTCACATTTATGGTCATTTTAGAGGCTGCAGTTTGTGGTGCTGTTGAATCGTATGTGTAGGGGGCAAGTGTTTCTATTATTTTGTCCACCCCTTTTATATCATTGAGGGTTGGCTAAATAAAAGAATCACCTCTCTGTATAATGCAATGCAGTTCAAGAGCACCATGCACCACATCCTCCAAAGTTACCATACTGTTGAATGAACCTCTCTACAACAGTTTTAATAAAAACGCAACGTTATAACCTTTGCTTTATTCTAACAGTCTGAGGGAGGATTTATTAAAGGACTGTTGCATTAATTTTACCTTGGGGGTATATAAACAAGAACTACTGCATATATTAAACCATGCAGCCATGTATGATTATTTTTCTGTATCTTGTTTGATTGACTGTTAATGTCGAAATCTGTACATCTCCAGGTTGTGTTAGCAATGGTAGTGTAACCAAAGCATCCACATTTTATCAGCTTTTGTACATATAATAAACTGATTCTTGCATCCGAAGAGCCTCGTCTAGTTTCAGTCACTGTTTGAGCCTATGATGTTTTAATTGACTTTTGTTGCACTCGACAAAAGTTGATGTGGTCACCAAACCAGAAAGAGGAATCGAAGAAAAGAAAGAAAAGTTTTCATGTTCAGTAGTTGTTGAAATATCTTCAAGTTCGTCTTTGGACATGTTTTCACTATATAATAATACTCCGCTATAATAAATAAAAAAAAGTGAAGCGAAAAAGTGAATAAAAGGAAAACTGGGACTGTACACTTACTTCCTTACTTACTTCTAGATCAGGCCCCACTCCCTGCCCACTGCTGCTGATTGTACTCAGTTAAAGTGCAGAGCACATCAAGATGCTAATAGATGAAAACATCATACAGACTCAGTCACATGTTTGAGTCTCAGTCAGACCCAGAGTCAGATGAGGAGTTTGTTTGTTTGCTAGCTTGTAAATGGCAGTGATTGACACAGTGTTAGTGTTTGTGCTAACACAAATTCTCGCTCTCTGTACTGACAAGGTTTCAGGTTTATTTAGCCCCGCCCTTTGTCCCTACAAGTTGATGGGATTGGCTCCTTAGGTTTGTAACAGTGGCTGTCTCTTTCTTTTTATGAGACTGCTGTTGGTTCACCGCAGGTTTAATGTCAAATACACAGTCATGAAGTTGCTTATTTGGCTCATTTTACATAAAAAACATTACATGGAAAAGACAAAGAACTTGATTTTCATCAGAGGGGGCGTGACTAAGTCAAGTCAACTTGCTAACTACGTATAAAGGTACAGAGTACAGAGTAAGTCTAAATGTGTGTGAGACACGGACTGACTTCATCATAGTTGGAGGCCACTAACAAGGTAAAAACAGAACATGCGCACATCATCCAAGACTGAGCCAATATCTGATCTCTTCCACACATGGAAGCTATTTCTGAGTCAAATCACTCTGCCTGAGTCCTTCACCTCGCTGCCTCTCATTTACCATGCTGTGTCATAATACACACGCCGTTACTGATGCAGGCCACATACAGTGTTAACAGAGGAGGTATTACACACCCTGATTAGTTTTCAACACAAGCCACGTGCCATTTGTGTTAACCAAGTCCTCCTCACGTCTTGATGGTGACTCTTTCTAGGTGCTGTCCACTCACATTGGACAATGCTGCCTGTTATTAAGGACCACATTAAACTTTAACAATGGCACCTTATTGCCATTTATTAGAACAGCTACTCTATAAATGAGTTACAAGCAAGCTGAGAGGAGAAACATGCTTGGTTTATAAATCATGTTGGCACTTTTTAAATGATTCTTTTCTTTGGTGTCTGACATGTGAGCCAGGCTATTATAATATGCCATGTGTTGGTACTGATAGATTAACTAACTAACCCATTTACTCAAAATATCTTGGAGAGCACAATAGTGCAACAATGCTGCAACAGTGCTATGTTTCCGACACTAAACAGGATTAGTGTGACAGTGAGAGGTTGAGGGAGGGAAGGGGGGTAGAGACAGAGATGGGAGAGAGAGAGAGAGAGAGAGCAGCCCCTAAGTGAGTCTTTCATTTGTATGCCAGTGGATGGCTGAGAGGTGTGTTGTTAAAAGATAAGGACTGGCCTCTGAGGCCACTGAAGACTAACAGAGGGCCTGGCACTGCATGTTACAACAGCAGTATCACAGCCGCTCCACTGTGCTCTACAATACCATTGTAACAGATAGGATGCCACTGACACCCAGAGCAGGCTTTTCAGTCACTGGATTTGTTTCACTGTAATAAATCCAAATCATACGCTGTCCTCACATTATGAACTTTGTGGAGAAGTGCACCTGCTGCATGGCCTGTGCTAAAACCCGAAAGGTGTCATGAATGCAGACAACAAAGCAAGAAAATTAAGCAAATCAAAAGAAGAAGAAAAGAGACTTGTTCTCCCCAGACGCCTAAATTATGATGCCATCTGTTCAAAGAAAAAACGCCTCGCCTCCATACAGCTGTGCAGCACGCTGCTCTTAACTTCTTAACGATAAAAGCAAAATAACACCCCATGATATTGCTCTAAAGAAAACAAATAATCCAGCACTTGCAACCCTCAGTCATCTGTCTTGGTCTAAAATTTCTCAAAGTAGCTACGTGTCATTTATTCAGCTTTTCCTGCCAGCATATTTCAGAGAGCTGAACAGGCTGGAATTTGCTGAAGCTTTTCCGCTGCAGGGGTTGAAATACTACTCAGGCTATTAGATTGAGGATGCCAAAAAGTTGGCCCCATGCATCAAGTTGAAGTATCACTACCCTGTGTTACACTTGACAAATCTCTCTGCCTCCCCTTCTGTTATTTTACCACCTTTGGTTTTGATCATGGCCAAGTTTTAAATAAAGTCTCTTTCTATCTGCCAAGTATTATCTGAGGAATTCATGTCATTTATGAATTAACCCTACAGACACACATCTGCACTGGGAAATGAAATTCAATATCAATGTCTGATGGAACTAACCGTGCTTGACTGTACTTGCTTCTGCTGTGCAGAGTCATAGGGGGTGAAGCCAGTCCATGCTCTGCTTCAACAAGAGGTAAAGTACACCCAGTCTATCACAGGGCCAACACATTGAAAAACAGTCACATACATTAGATTTGTGTATCCTCCATATTTTTGGATTGTGGCAAGAAGCCACACGACCGCCACGAAGAAACCCATACCAGCACAAACTCCACACAGGGCGAACTTGACTGACCAGTGTGTTGAACTAGGGGTGTGAGATCAGCCCAAAAGATACTATGACAGTCTTTCGGGGTAGAATGATAATCTATGATCTGAAGTATCCTCACAGATGTAGTTTAACACGTGTGATCACATGATTAGTTGTGGATATTCTCGCCTGGAGACAAAACCTGTCACTTCAACTCACAAATCTCTGCATCCATTTCCTGCTTTGACTGAATTCTGTCCTGACTGGAAGTTAGGAAGATGTTTTGCATGTCCGTCAACTTGCCACTGTTCTTTGCCCACGATTATGTTTTCTGTTTACAAATTGTGTCACAACTAGTCACACTTCGCTTACTTGTACTTGATACTCAAGAGTGTTTGTTTGGATAGCTCTATTTATTTATAAGGAGCTACATTTAGGTGTTTTAATTCCAGTCACCGTCCCGGCTCATCCCGCTTGGTGTCTCCCTGGTCTCTTGTCTCGTGGCTGGTGACGATCGTTCTTCTTCTGCTCTGGTGCAGAACTGGTGCGCAAAACTCACCAAGGCTGCACAGCAGAGCACTGGCACTGACTGCTATCTCTAGCTGCAGCTAGCAGGCTAGCTGTTTTAAGTGATTTAAGCTTAGAAATTATATATCTAACTATAGCACCTTTTATTGACCTGTTGTGCATGGTTAATCTGAAAAGTAGATCATAGTAGATCGGATCACAGCAACACACAGTAAAGACCAACAGATGAACTGAACCTAATCATGAAACACCAAGCAAAACTGATGGCAATGCTCTTAGTTTTACAGGTTCTTTGTTATTTGTTCATAAAACAAATTACTGGAAGAAAAAAAAAAAGTCAGAGTTGTAGAGTGAGTAGAGGACGAAAGTGGGGTTCATCCTCTGGACACTATAATTGTGAACACTATTCTACACATGCTAATTGTAATAATTGCTACTCCAGTGCTAATCGATCTTGTAAATGTTGAAAATGTTGTAAATGTGAAAACTTTGACCTGATGATGGTGCTAGATGAACAGTCAAAGGATCACCAAACTCATTAGCAGTGATCTTCTGGACACCGTGAATGTCTGTCTACCCAATTTCATTCCGATCCATCCAATGATCGCTGGGATATTTCAATCTGGATCATAGCGGTGGGGTGACCCCTCTGGTGCTGCTGCTAGCATGGCTAATAAAAATAATTTGCACCACAAAAACAAATTACAGCTGTGTTTTCAAAAACATTAATAGGGAATCACTCAGATGAGCAATTTGCCGAGGAAATTATAGAGGATTCACATTTCGCAAGAGATAAAATATAATTTAATTTTCTATGCAATTATTACAAATCACAGGTTTTGTCCCATTTGAACAGGTTTCAATCTTATCTTCATGACTGGTCTTGTCTGCTGCACCAGTTGGATGCAGCTTCTTTATTACTGTATCTGAAATATTTTCCTAACCATTACACTCAATTTAGATTAAAATGGCTACAAGGACAGAGCCATAGAGAACACGACTCAATTAACAATGCTTGGCTCTCGACAGGACTGGACATGCAGAGAAGAGCCTGAGGGGGATGATTTTTTTTTTTTGTTTTGTTTTTTTTTTTTAATGCTGCAACAGTCACCACGGATCCACAATGCTCAGAAAGGATTATTGTATCTGGAGGATTTAACATAAATAAAACAGCCCACGTGCATTGCACATTTCTTGGTCTTCACACCCAAAGGAATTAAGCTTCTGTGTAAACAGAAACAAACACAGTTGCGCGAACATTTAGCTCCAGATTTAGCATGAAAGTGAAGTTCTGCTACTTTGATCAGTCTCCATATTGGCAGTGTTCAGACAGCACAAAACGATGACATGCATCCCCATTTTTGAATTGAGAATTACATCATGTTTAATTCTTCTCCAATGGGATTAGCAGCAGGTAAGGCAGAGATCTCAATGCGCCTAATGAATTACATGAAATGAGATTTGGCTGCAATCATAGTAACCATTCAAGACTGATGGGGCTGCCAAGACTGGATCATGGGATAATAACATTTCTATGATTTTGTTTGGTAACAATTGGATTCAGAGTAATTTGATACTGATACTTCTAGCACTAACAGAGGTTTTAGCTGAGGTAGATTATATGAACCCCCCTCCCCAAAAAAAAAACATCCAGACAAAGATACTGTACTCCCATGCGTCATCATGACAAAATCACCAGGAGGTAACCTAGGTCTGGTGTCTTTTGTCTGAACAGGAGGGAAGAAGAGAAACGCCTCCAGCTGAACAAATGTTTTGGCCCGTGGCGATGCAGCGCAGCAAAGAACGGCAGGAACATGCATACGAGTGAATGCTAAGCAGTGACAAATGAAGGCAACAAATGTGAACACGAAGCATCTCTTTGTCATTTCATTGATGAATACAAGCGCCTATTTGTCAGCACCCGATGGAGAACGCTTGTCCTAGGATGGTGATATATTGAGATAATACAGAGCAACTCATTCAGCCTCTAATTTGCAGCGATGTGGTTAGATTTATCATCTGGCAGATGCTGGGGGTCTCTTTTTATTTTTTTTCTCCCCCACTCAGATACACAGGTGCAGGTGTCGGGGGATACAGTTTACAACTGTGACAATGATGGGAAACAGCTGGTCCAGGAGTCATTCTCTACGACCTCCACGCATTTGAATTGCAACCTCTGAATAAACCTGTCAGATGTGGTTAGGTATGGGCTGCTGGGGCAATTTTCCAACGCGGGCCAACTCCTCTCTCCTTCTATCTGCTAAATATGCGATGTTGGTGCTGGAGTCCCCGGGGAACTTGCCTTGACAGTGCGGCAGGAGACTCTCTTGGCTAATGCACAAAGGCTCTGACTCTAAGCCTAATATATTCATCTCTGGCAGCTGTTGATATTACAGCCTAGCCCCCATAAGACTGTGCAGGTAAGCTACAACACCAGATCACAATAATGGCGACAATAACAAAGTCACGCTCGTTATGCCAACACTTGACACATCCAGGCAAACAACTCTTGCTGTTAGTCACTAGTGACTATACTCGTTCCTGTGTCAAGATCAACAACGATCCATCTTTTGCACTAGTCGTCTCAGCCCCTTTAAAGCATATAAGTATAACTGTGTAATGGTGAGTCAATGGTGACTTGGTGTTGACCCCATTCAGGTGCAGGAGTTTTGATACACTTACATATTCTCCGTACGTGTCCTGAACTATGGGAGGAGCTGGTCGGTATCCGGCAGCTGGTGGGGCGCCTCTGGCTCTCTGCACCCCCCTCCCTCTGGAGGACGGAGCCCGGCTGGGTGGGGCTCCTCTGGGTGCCGCTCCTCGGGGCACCGCTGCATGCAGGGGAGGAACTCCTCCTCGACTCCTGACACAAGACACAAACATCCGCCCCAGGTTTAGATGAAAGAGCAGAAAGTCTAACACATTTTTAAAAATCTAATTCAGTTACTCTGTTAATTAATGGAGGGAGAAATTGTTTGAATATTACACAGTAGATTCTCTTTCAATACAACAGGCATTAAACAACACTATTACAAGAACACTGTTATATATCATCAACGTGAGATGTCCCCTGCATTCCACATCTTCATGATGAGGTGCTGTAATTTATTATGTTTGCAGTCGAGCTGCCTCGTCTACTTCCACTCCAGTTAGCGATTTCCACCATCGGCCAGAATGACTTGACAATGAATTTGATACATTCAGCGTCAGGTTTATGAGTAGGTGGAGAAAGAGGGACAGTGAGGATGTAGTTCAGGCTCCTCTAGTCGAGAGAAAGTGAGTCACGTTCATTACTCAAAACACACCATGTCTTGTGGCTGAATTGCTTTCCTGTCTATTAAGGAAAATGTAGATGAAAAAAGGCTGGTATTTCAGTTTAGTGATGGATGTTTGCTGATTTTTAAAGGTCCCATATTGTGTAAAGGTAGGTGTCCATTTTTTGGATTATAAATCAGGTCTAGGTTCTAAATTAATACTGTGAAAGTATAAAACAGCTCAGTCCACAGAGAAATGCTCACAGCCTGTATTCAGAAACTAAGCCTTAAAACCAGCCGTCAGGACTTCTGGTACATTGTGATGCCACAACAAAGCAGCCACTGCTCTCAGCCACACCCCCAAGCCCAGCCCACCTGGACCCACTATCCAACCTTGTAGGATGTGTTTACCTGAAATCTGATATATTTTTATTGGATCAATCCGAAAACAGTCAGCCAATCAGAAGAAGAAGAGAGGCTCAGAGCCTTGCATTAGGACTCGGAGGATGTGGCACAACTGTTTTAGATATTGCTGAGCACATTTCTGGGTTTGATATTGAGGTAAACAAGCATGTCTCTCTGAAGAGAAATAGCTATTGTGAGATACTGATCTCTACAGTCATCCAGATGAATTAACACAGAAGCCAGAGTCAAACCTGCTCTGTAATCAAAATGGAAGCAGAGTCAAGCTGCTCTGTTGGAAATCAAAGACAGTCTGACCTTGTGGTTTGGTAGGATGTTGTTTGAGCTTTTTACACCGACTGAGTTTTCTTTTAGAAGCAGTTAACTGATCTGAAGCAGCAGCAAAAAACCACCAAGGTTGCTCTGCGGGTCATTTTCTTTCTATGCTTTCCATTTCAGCTTCTCAGCACACTGCATTGTAGACACATCACACATTTAGGGCAGAAGGACAAAAAAAAAAAAAAAAAAAAAAGAAATCTTTAATTTTCTGCCTAACAAGGACAGTGGTAGATGTTTATTTGATAGAAATTGGACCACCCTCAAGCAGAGAAAAAAAAAAAAAAAAAAAAAACAGTTGAGCACTGAGTCGATTGTCCTTTAAGAGCTGGACATCTTTTCTAGCAACAACTCCCGTCAAAGTCAAAGCGGAAGAGGTGATCAAAGAGCTTGATCAAAATCAAGCAGATGCAATGAGTTTGAATACACACACAACAGCATGCGACTTCCTGTGCAGGAGCCTGTGGGACTTCCCGTCTTATCACACTCGCATTAGGCATGGTAAATGCTAATTACAGTGTAATTTAAAACACAGCCAATTATATTCTGACTCAGAGCAATACAAACACCCCATCTCAGTGACCTTGTTTATCTCAAAATCTGATGAAACGAAGTGTGTTTTCTTTTATAAACAAAAAAGAACAAACAAACGCTTTGTGTCTTGTGTTTTTAAATCTGAGCGTCGACACACTCGGTGTTAAAGTCTTCTAATGGCCATGAGTATTTTTATTTGTAGACTTGTGAGGTCTCAGAGGAGCCGGCATTAGCGTGGTTTCACAGGGATGGCAGGGAGGCAAGCATCTACCAGAGATCATTTGCATATAAAGGTTTTTATGCAAATGTGGCTTAGCTTTGCTAATGTTTATGGACAGCAGTCACTGCAACATGGTACACCACCAGACACTGCTTACTATCTCTGCTGTCTTCCTATCAAGGGTTTCCTCCTCCCTTTATGACCAGCGTAACCTGCTGCAGCACACGTGAGGACTGAAGATGGCATCAGAACGTGGAACAGAGATGTCTCCTACAAGCTGAGACTCATTTACTGAAATACTGATGATAAAATGAAGACGCGCATGTCAATGACAAATTAATTTGTGGTTTGCCACAGTTCATAGGTCAACAACACGACGCGAGAACGTCACCACTCTGATTCTAGAGTCCTAATGCTGCCGACAGATGGAGGGTGATGGTTAGATGTCATCTCTCGTGAGCCTTGTGGTTGTAATTACTGTATGAGTAGGAAGTATGGGACATTTCTGACAGGTGCAATATCTCCTACTTGGCAAAAACAAATGCAGAGGTGTTAACAAACTGATGCCAAATAGGCTGCAAACATCCAGTTTAGTGTTTAGAGTAAATAAAATCCAACAGTGATATGATCAATGCAGCTATGTAAAGTTATAATCCCTAAGACTTTTGTGAATTTGAACCCCACTATCAGTATCAAGACAGGAAGGACAATGTACAATTGATTGACTCTAGAGAGTTTAAGTTAATGCTGCTAGTCTCATCTGCAATGGCAGCTGCTGTTTCGCAGAGGTAAACAACCAATCATCACATTTCAGAGTCATCAATTAACCTAAAGGTTTGAACCCAGGAACTCAATCCTGTGAGGCAACAGTGCTAACTGCCTCTGCTCCACCCATACAGCCTCAAACAACATGACTCCTATAAACACCTATGCATAGTTGCATAGGTGTTTATTGCTCAAACCTATTGCTAAATAAAATTGGACTTTTCTCAGCATATGTTCAAGTAGCACCCCTAGGAGACAGCACCCTGCTCAGTAGCTATGTGACACCCTTAATTTGGATTGTTAACAAACTGCTACAAAGACATAACACCATAAAAATGGACAAGCTAGATAACATGTGGGTAGCAGAAAGATGAAGTAAATATGAAATTGATTCGTTCAATGAAGCAAATGAGGGCAGAGTAGTAAAAGATTAAAAGGAGGGAGTAAAATATTTGAATGGAGAGAAGCCAATAGGTGTGGCTGGGAAGGAGAGATCATTGAAAGAGAAGGGGAGAATGAGCAGAAAAGTCTTCTTCTTTCTCAGCTCAGTTTAGGGAAAACCAGTCTCACTAGCTTTAGATGTTTTCCCTCGCTTGTCCAGCTGCTTTCCGACAGAAAACAACCCAGGAAGTTCATTAAATAAGCAGCCATTTGTGGCCCAGTGCAACTATAAAAAAAAAAAAAAAGTAACAGCAGTGCTTTTGGTTTGTAGTTTTATGCCAATCATCTATGTTTTCTCCTCTTCTTTGTAATTCCTGCTGAAGTCTGCACACAGTCAGCACAGTTAGAAATATCAGGGCTCATTTTTCTGCCTTCAGACGAAGCCGCTTCGCTGCCATTCATTCTTAGAGAATATGAGAAACATCTTCAAGAGAGAGAGAGAGAGAGACACAACTCATCACATTAAACAGGAAGCCTTTGTCTCCTTTAAGTTTTATTTCAATGCTGTGTCCTGTATCAGTTTACTTTAGTTTATCAGAGTCACTGTGCCGACTGTCAGTCAGCGAATACAGATGAGGTTTTAAATAACAGGAGGTCATTTGTCAGTGCAAAATGATTGTTACAAAAACATTTTTTTTTTTTTTGGTTTTCTAGAGTGACTTTACCATTGTTCTAATTATAAGAGTCAAAACTGCTCACACCACAAAAATATCCAGAGCAGAGGTTTGTTGTCCTCATTTTAACATTTTGTTGCGAAAATTCTGCCATGATCTATCATTATTTGTCATTTTCATTTTTATTGTTTCATGATAATGAGGCATAGCCTGTTTAATAGCATGTCATTTTTCAAACACTTTTCAGACTTGATCCCAGTAGCATACAGCGATAACATAATAGGCAAATATGAACCATGCAAATCTAGAAAATTCAGCAATTTTTGATTTTTGGACATAAAATTTGAATGTGAACAAACATTCATACATTTTTCTTCTCGTTTGAATGGCTTTAAAATGGTTGCTCACTTTAGTGTAATCAAACACATTGGGAGACTGGAAGAACCAGCACCACTTCAGGAAAGGAGGGGGTGGGGGGGCTGAATCACTTTAATGTTATCTTAGCCCAGTACATCAGCCTTTGTTAGAAAGAAATTGAGAGAGAGCTGTACTGTTTCAGAAAACTGATGACATAAACTTATAAATCAGACAGAGAAATTGAGCAATATCCATTAATGACTGACCAAATATACGATTTTCGAAAACATGAACAGAGAGTTGGTTTGTCAAAAATACATCTAAACTTATAAAAAGATATTCATTTAATGCATTTGACACCATTTACCTCAATATTCATCTCCTGATTGAGAACCATCTCCTCCTCCACCCATCTCTCCCATCAGTGGTTTATGTGCATTTTCTGCATCATACTTTATTTTTTTTTTATATAATTTTGTGAGAAATACATGGATATTTTTCTCATATAGTTTAATTGCCGTCAAAACAAACATTACGGAGTCAAGCTCACAAGGTTAATGTGTTTTTTCTAAACGCTCTAACCTGTGTCTATATGAGCTCTCATTCACTTGCAGCAGGCTCCTGCAGGGCAGTCCCAGCATCAGCTGACTGCGCAAAGAGCTGTTGCCTTAATAAATCAAGAGCTAATACACACATATTGCGAAGTGCTGCCATTGTTTGCTCTGATAAATCTGCCTCAAATTGTTTAGACATTGGAAAAAAAAAAAAAAAAAAAAAAAACACTGAACGCTGAAACATTCACAGAAAAAAACTGGAAGGCTCTGTCATGAAAGGCCTAAACAAAACACTAGCAAACTAGTAAACTTTAATGTGACATGCATGTCTTGTATTATAAAAACAACACAAGGAAAAATATATGACTTGTATTATTGTACCAGACAGAAACAGTCGTGAATGTGTTCTAACTCTTAATGGCACCATTAACTCTGAAAATGCAACAGGACACCACACACATCCATTTACAGAAAAAACACTGACTTCCCAGTAGCTCCTTAACTGTAAATAATACCTAGTCGCCAGCTGAACCAAAGTGTACACACACACACACACACACACACACACACACACACAACAACAACAACTTGCACACACACACACACACACACAAACAAACACACACAACAACAACAACTTGCACACACACACACACACACACACACACTTGGAAGCCTTTTACCTGGGAGGCCCTGGAACAGGTGTCCCTCTTCCACGGGCGGCTGACTTGCCCCTCACCGATGGCACCTTGGCATCCTCGGAGCCGCCGTTCAGGTATGTGAGCTCCTGCAGCTGGGCCTGTCTGATCTCATCATTGTAATCCTGCACACAGAGAGGCAGAGTGTTCACACACATATACACACACACACACAGAGGCAGCAATAGAATGGCTTTCAATTACTCTGTATTAAATTACGTCCTTTATCTCCAGGGCTACAGCCCCGGGAATATCTAATTAATGTACTTTACAGTACTGCCATGACCACCGTTCCTGAGGCAGCTAAACTAAACATTTCAGATATCCCGTTGATAAATCTTTGGGGCGCCTTTTTGGCTTTATCTCCTCACACAGTTGTTTTTTTGCTGCCAAATTAAAACAAGTGATTAACATGGAAATGGGTCTTTAATCATTTCCCGATTGATATGATTGTCATGTGTCTGCTCTATCAATAAATATGTTTTATAGTAGCAGTGAGAAGAAGTAACATGGAGGGGTGGGGGGATAATTAATGACGAGATGTAAATCATCATAGCTCTGAGCATTGGAGAGATCATCCATAATGAATGGAGGAAGAGTAAATATGCTCCATGCTGCCAAGAAGGGTTTGGCCGATGCGGAGAGATTCCCTCCTGCGCTCTTTTATTCCTGTTATACCCACAATGTCCCACCCAGAATCACACACACTGAGCCAGATGCTGCAGATTCACACACACACACACACACACACACACACACACACACACACACACACACACACACACACACACACACACACACACACACACACACACTCTCTGACGGCCCTGACAAAATTACAGTGCGTGTTACAGACGGAGGGAGTGAGTGAAAGAGCGGGTTGTCTCTGCTGTTAGTCACTGGCTTGAGTGTGGACAGGCTGAGAATGAGTTGGCCGGGGCCAAAGAGCAGCTGCGAAGAGATTCAGGAAGAGGAAAACACAAACGCCAGAGAGTGTCTGAGTGTGTGCGTGTGTGTGTGTGTGTGTGTGTGTGAGAGAGAGAGTGAGAGACAGAGAGAGACAAGTGAACATACTGGTATGAGAAACTTCTTGATCTCCTCCAGAGCATGACCCATCCTGGCGTAGGCCTCAGCCGGCGGGGCGAACACCTCAATGAGGACGTGCAGGTCTTCGTTCAGGTGATGATATTTGGCCTCGCCGCTCTGCCGTAGCTCTTCCTCCTGATGGAATTGAAGGAAAAAAAAAAAAAAGTTTGGTGTCATATCGTCTTTCTAGGGAATGAGTGTGAGTTAGCTGTCACAGTCAAGATCATATATCTTTTTTTTTTTTTTTTGGATTTCAGCAAGGATTTACTGCAGGAAGTTTTTCTGTACTGGTTACATAATGAGGTTTGATGCTTCGGTGCTTCAGAGTTACAAAAAGACAAACAGAAAATATTTATGCAGGTTGTTGTAAACTTATATTTCTGCGTGCAGGCAATCCTTACAATCCTTTCAACTGTCACATTTAACCGATTGCTTTGGTCCTCACACAGCTGCCTGTCCTCATAACAAATGCACAGATGAAGTATGTGCTCTTGTGCGCTTCATCATAATATCTGCTCTCATTGTTGCATTTTTCCCCCCACTGTAGCTTCATCAAAACAAATTCAGCAACTCTGGGAGGAAAGAATATATATTTTATAGGGCGCAATGTTGACATTTTTTTAAAACAACTGAGAACAATGTGAACAAAATGAGCCATCATTCAGAAAAATTATCAATGCAGTCTCAGCCCCTCCACTAATGGAGGTTGCGGCTCTCAGTGCACAAGAGGATACAAGTGGTCTGAGCTTCCATTGAGTTATGTTTGCAATATCACCCCTATTAAAGGCGACAACAGGTTTCCAGCAGTCTGCCTCTCGGTTGAAACAGGCTCCCTGGGGCCTAATTCAACAGCCGCCACTACTTAAATGCAAAAACAGTGTCGCCATTTCAATTTTGCGCAATATTGCTTTGTCAAATAGCCTGAAAAATCACCTCAGTGAGGGCATACGTTTCTTTCAAATTTACACATCTCCATTACTCATTTAACAATTGCAAATTGTGCATTAGCGGGTTAATGGAAATGTACCTGTCGGTAAATTGGTGTAAAGTAAAAGTAAGATAGTGAAGAATTTGTTGGAAATTATCTTCAAATGGGCTAATGTTTGTCACTGAATACAAAATCATACCAGTTATGATTTTTAAATAAGTCCAGAGTGAGGCTATTACTCTTGACTAACCAATAAGATGATTCTGTGGGTGGGACATTGCTCCAGTGGTGACTACAAGCAGGGGCAGATGACTGCATCAGAGCCAAAGTAGTCATTCATTTATTTAATAAAAAATAAAAATTCTGATAATCGAAAAATGCTGGATTTCGGGGGCCAATAATCAGCCAGGGCCATGATCCCTAATAAATATATGTTAAAAATATTTTTTCTGTTTTTCCAGTAGCTGCTGACAATTTCCACCCAAGTGGTGTGAAGAACCAGCCACTACAGTTACGATGCTAACAGCATAGCACAGCAACAAAACAAGTTAGCTTTAAAAGGGACTCAATCCCAGTAGACCCAGGTTAAAATCCCTATATATGTATATTCATTTGCAAATATATCTTAAATAGCAGATATCAGTATCTGTGCCCACCATATTAGCTTAGCTTGTTCACTACCTAATTGGCTCGCAAACGCATTGACCTCGAGTGAGCTGTGCTAATGATGCTAACAGGAGCGTATGCTACATACGTGCAGTCATTAAACTGGCACACGCCAAAGATGACCAAGAGACTTCGTCCATCTTTAAATAGAAATGTTACACTGCGTGTGATGGCAGTTGATGGGAAACAGACACAGATCAAATACAGTTGTTTATTTATACATTGATCCTCCACCTGTATGCTGCGGTATCGTGATGTTTTGTTACTGCAAGATGTGGATCGTTCTGCTCAAACTGCGCCATCTTCGCTGGGTTTCAGCAATGTCAGCCATTCAATGTCGCCACACAGAGAGCATCAAAGTATGGAAAGCTAAAGATTTAAGCTGTAAGCAGCTGTAAGAAGAGCATGAAGTTCCACTCAAACCTTTGAAAGTGGAGCAGATGTAACTCGCCCCTCTCTCGACCTTTGCCTGCAGAAGCAGAAGTTCATTTTGATTGTTATAGAAAAGAATACCATGTAAACAGCGAGGGGCCATTCAAGACCGACAGAAGCAGGTCACTATAAAGTTACTGATGGCGAGAAATAGGACAGCAAAAACCCCAAATGTCTCCCATCACATTACACAAAGGAAACAACAGGTTTGGCGTCCCAGTTTTCCCCTTTTTCAAAAAAAAAAAAAAAAAAAAAAAAAAAAAGTCTTCTCCAGGGCCCTTTCCAGTGACGCCAACTTCCTCTTTCCCTTCTCCCTCCCTAGTACCACGCAAGCCTGTGTCTCTGATGTCACCTAATTATAAATAACCTTCTTTTAAGAGTGCCTGTGGTATGTTAATGATATGTTAATTTCCCCCATAAATCTGTGCTTTACGAGCGGGGGGCTCCTCTGCACATAGCGTCAGCGCTAACGGTGTTGAGTGTAAAGCAGGGTGCAGATCTGTATCTCCTCTTGCCTTTCATTTGTTCTTTGGTATATTTGCATGAAAAAAAAAAAAAGAAAAAGAAAAAAAGAAATGAAAAACCAGCTTTAACTATCATCAGTCCAAAAAAAAAAAAAAGAAAAACGTCTAATCTGTTAGCATATATCATCTTTCTATTCAAGAAGTATCTTTTCTTTTTGTCCATCAATACAAACTATTTAACATGTCCAGTGTCATTTTACTTGAAAGCAATCTGTGCGTGTGACCACATCGTTTGCATGTGATATCGTTGATATTGCAGCCATTTTCATACATGGGAACTCCTCTCCCAGCACTGATAAGAAGCATCCGTGATCCAGCTCAGTGCTTTAGCAGCTAAGCAGCCCACGGCAGGAGATTATAGCTGTCTGTTTCTCATATCTATTGCCAGCATCTTCCTCCTGTTTACATTTTTTTTTTTTTTTTTTTTTTCCACTCAGTAAATCTGCTTATGAAAAGTCGTTCACCCTGGAAAAGAGAGGGCCATGACGGCTCTGGACACTGGAGCTCCTACAGACGCAGCTTTGAGCTAAAGAATAATGCGGCGCTCAGCGCATTCACATTCAAATGGAATATTTCAGGATTTTTAAAACGCTGGGAAAATGAGGGCGACTTCCACTGTTCTGCCTGAAAGACAGGTGACGTGTCTCACTGCATGAAACAGGAAGAGCCAGCTCAGCTCCATTAGCTTCCATTATTGTTTTTCTACACCTCTGACATTCAAAGTGGATTATAAACACAAAGATCAGATTTCCTCTTTAACATACAAATCAATCAAAAAAACATATATATATATAGTGTTCTGAACAAATGTATATACCAGCCTTAGTTTATAGCAGCAAGACTCCTCAACTCAACCAAGCCTGTACTGAGCTCACTTTAATGGTTACCAGTGGAAAAGGGACCATTTTATCAGTTTTCAAAGATCATCAGGGAGGACAGGACTAAATTCCCTGGAAAAAAAAAAAAACAAAAACAGAGTGACCCTACCTTCAAAATGGCTGAGTTTGCAAATGGTAAAAAGGAAAGAAGTAGTCAATGACAAAATGATAAACTAGGTGATAATGATAATAATAGATTGAACAGCTACTGTTCAATCAGTGGGAGCAAAACAGTAAATTGATTAATGTGACAATGTCAATAGGTGATTATTTACTGAGCCTGTAAGCTTTCAATTTGGTACAAAGCACCCTCGCCCTGATGTTTAATCTCCCATAATTCATGTTCGTGTTCATATAAATCCTCCATACAATTTATTTGGAAGCATAGCTGGGATAATATCCCATCCTTGCAGACCATGGAGGTACTTCTACGCAGCGGTTCAGCAAAAAGTAACAACAAAGACAATGTGATTGTTTTGGTCTATGGGGGGAATTAAAGAGGGAGTCCAAGTCCCGCGGAGCAGAAATGGATGAGTTAATCACATCGCTAACGAGGAGGGGGCGCGGAGCACGGATGCCTTTACATCATCCGGCTCTGATAGCTGCAGGACAAGGTTCCACACGCAGGCGGGGAGAGTGTGGCTCCGACTGCTCAGCGCCTTCCAGCCTCTCTGCACTCGCATTCTTGTCAACACGAGATCAAGGTCCCGCAGCAGCAAATATTTGAGCAATCACCTCAGCAGCTCTTTTGCAGTGTCTCCGCCATATGTAAGAGCTTAACGGGGGATATACTGAAGATTGCAGTTTCATCCTCCGACACATCTATTCCAATGTATTATCTGAGCAGAAAGACTGTAATTACATTTCCATCTAATGTCTTGAGCAGGATGAAAACTGTACATTATCTCCTTTCCATTGAGTCAAGTGCAACATGGGGGTACAGTACAGTGTGTATTTTGTCAATATAAATAGAAACATGTCATTTAAAGAGACAGAGCTACCAAAAAGACAGACAGCTTTGTTTAAAAAGTAGGCCTTTCTTTTGGCTCTGCAGTGGCCCGGCCGCCTGACCTACACGAGGAATTTGAAGTGCCGAACACGACAATGACACATGCTGTGCAGCTGAAAACAGAAAAGTCAGCAGCCAGCTGAAGATGAAGTAGTAGTTTGGTAGCGAGGGTGTATCCCTCCCCCCTGCCACCCCCTTCCTTTAAAAGAGAGGAAGCAGCGCTGCATGGAGAAAGCTGTCAGTCATAAATCCCGCAGCGGGTTTACGCAAGACAGGTAAGGGCTGTCGAGGTCAGCACATCTCCATGACAGATCTTTTTCTATCTGTGCTCGAGAGGAGTCGACCATCAAAGACTATTGATCACGGTAATCAAAAAGAATGTCCTGTATGATGGCTAAAAATCATCGCCGCCGACAAATCACCTCTGACAAACACAGAGAGCGGAGGGACGCAGACGAGCTAAGTGAAGTCGATTTATTCCCAGTTAACCAGTCCAGTCTGCAATCAATCCTGCTGCTAAGGAGCCGCTGCTGGAGCTCTTTATATCCTGTTCTTATGTACCAACACGATCACATATGTTGGAAGTGTATTTGAAATTTCCACTTCTACCCTTTTCATTAAAGCTAGTCTTTCTTGTGCGTCACTAAGAAGTTCAAACTGCAAACCCAGACTGCAGCGTTTCTTGTGTAGAGTCTGCTCTTGATTTGACTGCGCGTGTTTTGTTTACTATGAGAGAGAGCAGGCTTTGAAAGACGTCAGACATGTTTGGCAACCCGCATCATCATTCACATCTTCATCAACTTTTGAAATCTGTTTTCCAGGCGAAGCTGTTTTCCAAAAACTCTGTGACCCCACGAGCTGTCAGTCAAGTGGCGTTCCAGTTACTGATTCACTCACATCTGATTCAACATGAGACAACACTCCAATATATAAACATGTTTTTTTGGATCTTTTTCTTCCAAGTTATAATGTCAAGAATTTTTTTTTAAATAAAGGCAAGAAAACAAGCACGTAATTTAAAACTCAAAAACTTAAAGTTTTTGTCCAATTATCTAAAACGTATCAACTACATTTCAGATAAACTGTAGCTGAGGACAAATTTCATTAATTCCACTGTTTCAGAAAATGTATATGTATATGTAACGATCAGAATAGGTGGGAAACATATATCAATGTTGAAAACACAAATAATGTAATAATAAATAGGTAATAAATAATAATAAATAACTGTCTGACATAAAATTATATCTGTGATAATTCTGATGACATTTTACTGATATTATGTTAATGTGATAAGAAAAAAGAATATTATGAAGAAAACTTCAATTTATCTGATCACAAACTGAATATTTTTGCTTTGTCAGTTGATGGTTTGAAGAAACATGATGTTTTTATACATCACATTAGTCTCTAACTTCTTCCACTCTTTTTTTTTTTTTTTTTTTACTATTTAAATTATTTCATATATCAAACAATTGATGAGTTATTTAAATAATCTGTAGATTCATTACTAATGAAAATACAGGCTTCACTGTCTGTCATTTCTTAAAAAAACAAAAAACAAAACTGAATTAGAAGGACTGAGGAAAACAGGAACGAGAGGACAATGCAGTTTGTCCGAAAAATGTAATTTAAGTTGGATCTCCATTAAACTTCCTATAAATTAAATTTCTCTTTCTCAACTTTAAAGGTAGGTCCAGCCCACCTTACTTGAAGAGATAAAAACGATGTGCAAGTAAAAGAGTAAAAGAAGCCAGCAGAGCAGGAATAAAAATTGAAATAACAGACTTGAGTGTTACCTTTTCTTTGTCTCTCATGGATCCTTTTCCGAGAATTGACATCTTTGTGAGAGTGTCCTCCTGTAGTCTCTTTAACGAGTTCCCGCGTGGCCCGAGGAGTTTGCCAACAAAGTTAAACTGCAACAGAGAGGGAGAGCGTGGATCAATCAGAATCTGTGCGTTTGAGATAAAGAGCAAAGACATTTCATGTGTCAATCACGCACGACTCAAGTGACTGAAGCACATGAAAACATATCAGCAGTTTATTCTGGATGGAATCAGCATGGAAGCATTTCTGAGGGGTCTTTACCCAGGTTCATGGTGTCACCTTTTCATGGGTTATGGTCATATGCACTTAGCATAATGTTAGCTTTAAATTCACAAGTATGGATGGTAGTGAGGCCATTGGATTCAGAACGGCAGAGGAAACTGAACTCAGAACTAAAGAAGAAAAAAAAGTGATTCATATTTATACCTTGCAAATTGTGATTATGTTTTTATGCTTTTATACTTGTATGACAATTAAAAAAACTGTTATGTAAATTGCTACATAATAATGCATTAATACTTTAATCAACTTTAATGTTCTTTATAGAGACCTGATTGTGTATCCATCTTTCCTACAAGGGATATGTACTGAAAACACATTAAATATATGATATACTGTTTATAATATTGCCCTAATGACATGCAAAGGAGGTGGTTACTTCTTATAGCCTGCAGTGGTGCCGGCGGACTTCATCTCAAGCTGCACCTACAACCTCCAGCAAAAAGATATGGAAGCACGGGTGTTGTTGCCTCAGAGGCGAAAACTGGGTCAAAAATGTATGCAAAGCGCTGCTTTCCTTTTCCCTGAAGCTTAATTGCTGTGAGCGCACAGTAACAAAAAAACAAGGTGACTCAGAAGAATATGTCAGTATTGTGATCGACTCAGAAGTTCAGCCATTCTGAGATCCAGCCGGACAGCGAGGAGACGCTGGTTAGAGGAATTTTAGACACTAAATCAAACTGAAATTGTAAAACCGGTTGAGTATGAAACTGGATTTTGAAAAGCGACTGGGACATGTCTCCTCCAACCCCTTGTGGAAATTACACCTTGTACAGTGTAGACTAATGTGTGGACATTAAGCCTATAATTTTCCAAATTAGCTACATTGGAAATCTGTTACCAACCTTAATTTACTCATATCACTATTTTAAATATACATTTTTTTTTACTTTTAAAATAGAATTTATGGAGCACATTTTCGTTGCTGATACAGATGCCGATATCCGAACTTGTGCTTTGGCTCATTCTGACCTGTTTTAACAGTTGTATATCACTGACACCATATGGATGTGATGTGATTCATCATCACTGTGTGGTATGGCTCAGCTTAAGTCCAACAGAACCATTAACACTATAGTATCTATCTTTCATTGTCTACTTTTACTGCAAATCATTCAAAAATAATAGTAGGAATAAATAACGCTTCCTATGCTAGTTGTCCAAACAAGAAGAAGAACTGATAGAACTTCTATACAAAGCTTATTCATAATTTACGTGGTATCCTGTCAGTGCAACACCTGATACAATATTTCAGATGTTATTGGGGCCATTTCCAATACCAGTATCAGTAGTGAAACAATTCGAAATGCAACAACTTTTCTGAGACTTGACAAATCGCCTTCAAAGCCACAAAAGTCAACTACTTTCGAAGGCTGAGCACTGACTTAGCGACTGGTAAATCAACTCTGGTGTGTAATAATATCTAATTAGAAGTGTAAAGGAGCTATTTGTATGTTTAGCTGATGCTACACAGCCAACGTCCGCATTAGCTACTTAATAGTCTTCCCAAGAGCATCAGTCATTGTTGAATAACCCCCTAAAGGCTGTTACTTCTTCAGGGCAACCTGGACACCACAGTGACTCAATATCGAAAACTAATGAGGTGGGGCAATCATGCAGGGGCTAGCTGGTTAGCATGCTAACTTCAATAGAAGAAGAGAAGTGATAGAAACATAAGCGATGCCGGAGACAGTTTTTGGTGAGTAAAGGAATGAAGTTGGATGCTGAATTTACATTACAACATTAGCTCTTGACTGGTAAGTAAACAGCTGTTAATGCCAACGCTAGGTATCTAGCAGAAATTACAAATAGCTCCTTTAACCAAACAATTAATGCAAAAAAGCCTCAAACTGGTCAGATTGTAATTAATCCTCACAAAAATCTAAATGGAGCCAACATGAAGAGGAATCATGGATTTGCATTTATCATTACTGAAGCCAATGTGACAATTTATCTATAATATATACTGTATTTTCTGTATCGTACAATCACATCAGTCAGCGCCATGATTGTCCATAAATGAGAAATCACAACTTTACTTTGTGGTATCAGTTTACAATATTTCACACATCTGCTACAATATTTGAGCATAAATTTACAATATTAGCATAATGTGTTTGCTTGAGCTGACATTGAACTCGACCACATCCAACTCTCTGCCGTCCCTCAAAGGCTTCCCGGCTTAGATTGCTTCACAAGGTCACCGCTTTGTAGCCATAAAAACCCAAATGTTATGCATTACTGTGTCGAGGTATGTCGTGTCCAGACACCCATCAAAGTCGAACAACCTTAAAACAGGCTCAGCACAATTCCACCAGCAACTGGAGATGGTCAGAGAGACAAAAGGAGAGCGATGCTTTTCTCCCCCTCTCCATGTTTTCCTTTAACAGTGAGTTATACAGCTGTCTCCCTCAACTATCTAGGTCATCAATTAGCTAGCAGGAGGTAAGAAAACAGCCAGTTTTGTTCTACACCTCTCCTATAGCTCCCCTGCCTTTTGTTCAGAAAGCGAGTGCTTATTAGGAAGCTCCTACCAATTCCTGGGTGAGGGATTTGAGAGGTGAGCTTTAGTGATTCGCTCTAATGCTGTAACTGAATGTTGGGTTTTTATCCTGGTCAAGCTGAACTCCAGCAGTTCTCTGCCACTGTATGTTCAGCTTTTATAATTAGACAAAGTCCCATGGCTGGATGTGATCGTGTAGGGCGCCACTCAGCCCAAGACTCAAGACCCACTGCGCTAATTCCAACCCTGCACTTGCAAATGGGAATGAGTGGCCCCTGCAAAGTCCCGACCTTGAACAGATGAATAAGTCAGGCAAGTCTGACTTCACATCAGAGTGTTTACACAAAGGTATCTCCATTCAAAAAGCTTCCGGCATCACACGAACCAATCCCACACCTCTACTGAAACACAGAGACTGTCCCCCTGTAAAGACACGAGGCCGTAGGTTGTCTGTCAGCAGGTCATTGTGACCCATATTTACGTTTCTTTGCTGGGCAACAACTAGTAGTTGTGGTAATCCTCACAGGAGCAAAAGGGTAGGTGCGGTGACGTAGTTTGTAGAGCGACAAAGTCCACGTCAGGAGGAGTTTGGGTGGATGGATGGGTCAACAAAACATGGATCTATTATCCATGACCGTTCCACCATGACAGCAAAGATCGTCTTATATCGAGGAAGTACATATCTTAAGTCAAATCACAGTAAATCATGGCAACCAAGGTCCGGTATGCCTGCGCTATATACGACATATATGGTTGTTCAGGGTAGAAATTTATACCGTAATTAACAAATATACTCAATATGACATGAATTGTTGGGTCAGGGAAATTCAATTTAAAGTTATCAAAGCAAACAAAATGTGTCCTGTCTCTAACGTATTCAAGTTTACAAAAGGATCATCATAGGAGACAGCACTGCCGGGGCGAACAGAGGGTGTCAGGAAATGTTTCAAATGTGCTGAGTTTAACCGATGTCCTGCGCATCCATCATTTCCACATGGATAGAGCCTTGATCACTGAGCTGTGCCATCTCTTGAACAATGATTTGCAGAGTACAGATCACACACCCGACATCTCTCCGTGTTACTACAGCTTTCATGCACCTACTCTCTCTGACAGGTTAAGTATTGGACACTGCGTCTGGGACACGTGTGGATGTCTCAGTCCTCCCGGCAGCCGTGGAGAAAAATGCTCAAACAGGTAGAAGAGCTTGGTTTTTTTTTTTTTTTTTTTGTTTTTGTTTAAATCAAGACCAAAGTGCTACTGTACTGCTTTCAATATTATACTGTAGGAGCTGGACATGCATCAGGGATTCACACAGTCAACAGAGGAGCAAATTTACAGGAACAGAGAAATCAGACAGGCTGTGAAACTGAACTTAATGCAGACATAGATTTACTGTTTGCAGGCTGAGTTTCAGTGAAATCAGAGACACAATTAGAGTCTGGCTTGTTGGTGAGCGAGGACAGAACAAATGCCCTTTTTATTTTAGAAGATACGGCATTGTCTGTAGCAGACAGTTTACAATATAATAAAAGTGGAATCTGCACAATGTTCCTGGTCCACTGCATCATTAGGACTCTACTTAACAACCAGCTACCAGGGTATCTGAAGAAACTGAGCCACTGAAAACACGATTTTAATTAAGGATTACGTTATTAATTTCTGAATTCAATTATGTCAGATTTTGTAAACAGTCAGTTAATCCAATTACTGACCCGTGGGGCAAATTTTTAATTTAATCATTCTGTCAGAAAAATATATTAAAGGCATAAAGACATAAGGTAAAAAAAATAAATCATGTTCTATTAATTTATGTTGTCAAATTGTCTGATTTAATTTTAATTTGGAGGGACACCCATTGTTTAAACCAGTGCCTTACTGATTCACTTCTGCCACATCTGTTTTACTTCTGTTTTTCTGTTTTTATGCAAAGTGATAAAAAAAAAAAAAAAGAATTCTTGGTGAAAACATTTAATTATTCAAGTATGAGGTGCCTCCGTAGCTTAAGGGTTAAGACTGCGATGTCTACAGTTCACGTCTGGCCAGGGAACTTTCTTTCGTCTCTCTCTCTCTCTCTCTCCCTCATTTCCTGTTGTTTTTCTGTCTGTAATTATGACTAAAAACTCACAAAAAGATACTTGGGAAAGAGAAGAGGAGCATATGTTTTACCCAAAAAATAATAATAACTGCTGCTGAAAACATGAAGGTCTTGTACTCTGTACAGAGCAACAGGCAAATGCCCCAAAAAAAGCCCTCAGATCAGAAGCCATAGTTGGTTTGCTGTAATTTCATTAATTGCTATTTTATTTGATAGTGTGGTTAAAGGCCCCCGTAAAGCACCACAACTCACACAGTAAGGCCTTAATCTCTGCAGTATACTATATTACCTGATGTTGTAGCACCATCTCATAAAACTTACATTTATATATCAACTAGTTTGTTTCACCAATTATGTTTTGATGTGAGATGTAATTGCTGCCTGGATTATATTCACTGCCACTGACATTTTTCCAGTCGAGTAAGTACAATTTGTATAGAGAAATGCTTTTCTGTTTCTGCTCTGATTTTATTGTGAAATTCATCACTGGAAGTGGTGATTTTCAGCCAGTGTGTTGCTTCTTCTGGTTACAAATTGTGTCACAGCCAATCGGGCTTTTTGTTTCGTTCACATGCGGTATTCATTTGGACAGCGCTGCCAATTAAATTAATAAACTGATATATATGCAAGTATTTTAATTTGAAAGTTCTGTTGCTGACCCTGAGTCCGCCTGCAGGTTTCCTGGCAGGCGGACTGTAACTCCACAGCCTTGGAATGCAGCTGGTGACAGTGGTTATTGTTCTGCTCAGGTGGACAAGTGGTTCATGTGCTGCTACGCCAAACTCTGCAGAGCAGGGCAGGGACTGCTGGCTCCAGCTGCAGTTAGCGCGCTAGCTGCTAAATAGCCGTCAATGAGCGGGTTAAATATAATATTAAGATCAAATATCCAAATGTAGAGCTTTTAATCATGCTATTAAAGGTTGGTCATATGTGTGTTCGTCCGTGATACAAGATTGATTTGCTGAGTATGCAACCATGACCATAAAAATGTTAACTATGCTTCAAGCATTACATGGGCAGATATCGTACAGAAAACAAACATATCAGCACTTTGAGACTTTTATTATACAGCATGTTCATTAAAAATGGCTCATTGTGATGCTAATGAAACATATTTCAGGTGTTATTGTCTCTCTCTTCTCTCCGAATAAATTTACTGTTGTTATGTAAACTAGGAGACAGGGTTAGATCTACGATCCCTGGTCTAGTTTTATGTCTAGTCTTGACATTCATTATTACAGCTAGTAATGCTATGCTGGTAATGCTAAGCTAAGACAGAGCTTAAATGTTGCACATTCCTAAATGTATTAGTTTGCTCAAACATAGCAAACCTGAGGACATATGATATTTTTAACTTGATGCACAAAGAAGGGGAGAAACAGAAGGCAAATATGAGCCTTGCAGCTCATTTAGCTCACAGGCTCTATGCAGAAGCTGGTAGACATTTTACATCTCGTCCTCATATTAGATATGCACTCTTCTGAGCCACTGCAGAGTCGATAATACATAAAAGAGTGATATATGTATTGGTAGAACGGCATTTGTTTGACACTATTCTTGACTATTTAAAAAGAGATCATGGGGATTTGCTTTATATTTATTTGACTAATGCCAGTAAATGTCAGACAGAAGTCTTAATCTGGACATTTAAACACACCCAGACAATACAATTGTAGAGGCACGCGCGCACACACACACACACACAAACACTCTTCATCATATGGACAATCCAAATATATGGCTGAACACATAACTGTAATCCCTGCTGTTTATCAGATATCAAAATCCATCTGACTCCCACTGTGATTGATGCTGTGGGGTTTTGCTAATGCTTTAGTTATCACGAGGGATTATGTGACTTACAAAAACCTGCTTGGGCTCCTGCACTGGCTCATGTCATCAGACTGTGTGAGAGGATTGTGCGGCTGCTGCCTGTAATCACCAGAATAAAAGCTGATGTGTTTAATTACAGGTTGTTGCCTGCTGCCCCGCCGCGGAGTTAGCGAGGCAAAAAAGTGACACAAATAAAACACGAAAAAGAAGCAATGACCGAAATCATGGTGAAACATTCATTTAAAACTTGTTTGTCACATCTGAGATCTTTTTATCATGTGCTGAATGTATTAGTGCGAGCCTGGCAAAAGGTGTGCACAGAGAGAGCCAGCGCGGTGATTGTGCTGAGGACAGCAGGACAGCAGCGACAGCAGAAGGATAAATCACCGCTCCCAGCGCAGAGAAAAGCCATAGTCTGAACTGGAAATAAACCAGTGGGACTCCTTACGCCTCGCTAATGGCCTGCAGTGCTTTCCGCCAAAAAGAAACGCTCTCTGAGACGGGGCCCGCAGATCCAGCAATTGTACAGATGAGCAAGTGATACTGCATCCTTGTTTAAAAGGTGGGATATTTTTAGCTCCTGAGTAGGCGTGACGCTGTGTCATTTTAGTTGAGTTACGTAAAATCTATTTCTATTTCTGTAGACAAGTTTTCAATCAGATATTCCTCTAAAGGAGTGAAGAAAAAAAAAAACAGCATTTAAGTGTCACATTACACAACAGAACTGCATCATGCAGCTCTATCATACCATCACTCTTTAAAAAGTCTAGAAATTCATCTGTGTTGGGTTTTAAAAATCATCATTGAGGACCTGCTGTATTGTATCAAAGAGAATCAGCAATGTGGAACTTGCAGCGTGGCGTCCTTACCCACTTCATTGTGATAAAAAGCTTTGTTTGCAGAGGATGGATTTAACCTCTCTGCATGTGCTCCTAAATGGCTATTTGGAAAATGGTTGTGCCACTTCAATGCCAGAAGCCAAAAGGTGACGCTCACAGCTCAGAGGAAAACCCATTCAAGTCAAACCAATCACTCTTGCCATTGCTACCTGTCAGACAGAACAAATTGAATTTGTCTTCCTTCGGTGGCTTGTTGGAGCTCTAAACAGCGTATTAGTGGCTCTACTTATCAAAGCTGTCAGAGCAAATCTGTTTAGCTGTGAACCTGGGAGACTCAGATCAGCCTCCAGATGACACGGCATACATACGCAGTACATACCCAGAGATTATTTTGTAGAAGTGATTTCAGCTCTACAATAGAGTGCATGTCAGCGCACGGTGATTAATGAGTCTGCTCAAAATTCACACAAAGGTCGTGTCAACATACTCAAAACCAGTTCAAACAATGGCCGCGTAAGGTAGCAACTGAAGAACTTAGGCGAGCAAGATGCTAGCACTTAGCACATTTACATGAATATCAAAATGTAATGCACAGTGGCCTATGTATTTATAAATTAGACTCTTTTTTTGTTTCTGTGGTCATTTTTAAAGAAGACACTGAAACAGAAACAATAAAAATGAACTCTTACAGATGTGCTGTCTGACAGTCCAACAATTAAGTTAATTTCATTGGATCATTTATATCGGGTTAAGATGTTTACATGTTATAGATGTTCAGACAATTCTCACCTATGCTAGCAGCGTGACTGAATCTGAATCGCTCTAGAAAGGGTAGTAAAGGATTTTTGTACGTCAGCATCAACCTGTTTCCCTCTGCAAAAAGTGTGATTTTTATGGCTGTTGAGTTACTGCAGAGGTTTCCATCACAATAAACTTCACAAATCAACTCAAGTGTTAGGATTTTTAAAAGCCTAAATACAATCACCAGATCTAAAAAGCTAAAATATTAGGCTATAAACAAATCAACTAATAAAAATAATGCATCTTGACTCGGCTCTGACCTCTTCTACAAAAGTCTTTCCTCTTGGAAAGTTAGTAATAGTTTGCAAGAGGGTGAATATGAACAGGACACAGCTGTAAAGGTGAGGATGAATGGAGTCGCCAACAACCTCCGTAGTCCCATTTAACTACTTGTTAGCGACAGTCCTTTTTTTAAGAGACGTAAAATCCTCAAGAAATCACAACCAGGGTATTTACTGATGTATTTTGTGACATCAAATAAAAAGGTCTCGCACTTCTGTGACCCACAGAACTTGTGTCGGTCATCTAAACTTTGGGACGAGGGAAGTGGAGGTGCAAAAATGCTAATACTAACTAATTTGCAGTTGTTTTTTTTGTTTGTTTTTTTTATTCCTGCAGCAGTCCACTGGATGGATGAAATACTGACATAAACTGTCCCCTCAGGATGTACTGCAATAACTTTGGCGACTTTAATTTGAAGAACTTTGGTTTATGACCAAGAAAAAGACTTGGTGGCGTTCCTCTCCTTTAGCTTTTGCTGATCTTTTTGTTTAGTGCTAGTCCAAATAGCGCATTAAATTAGGAGAGAGGACATAATGCGTGGTATGTATCGGTGCGAGCATTGTCATTGTGAGCATGTTAGCATGCTGATGCTAGACTTGCTTGTGCATTAGTGCCACTACTGCGACTGTAGAGTCAGTCAGAAAGGGAAGCAAGTTGAATTCAGAATCAGGCCTCACATTATTAAACTAATCTAAGTTATACAAAGACAAAATCTTCCCAGTAATAGTTTAGTTTTTTTTAATAGTATTTTTGATTCTTTCCTTTGGGCTTGTTTCAGATTGTTTCCTTATCTTATATTAAAGAGTGCTGACTGAGGATGTGTTTGTCACAGAGCTGATATGACTCCATGGTGGGTCATGCTGGGTGGATTCATTTAAAACTGGTATGTTGCTGATTTATTTTTACACCCAGCAAATTGACTATGGCATTTGTTTTTTTTTACTGTGCATCTCACGATTGTGCAATTGTAAGGATTCTGATTGGAGAAGCTAAACCTCACTATACCTTTGGAGAATTATTGCACAGTGTTTGACCCCTGCGCCGTTTCCTCCCCTGCTGTCCTCTCCATCCACTCACTACAGGCTACCACTGTCCTTCCCCCTGGAGGGCTGAGGTGAAAACTTGAGTGATGGTGTAAGAGCAGCCCTCTCACTTTTACATCAGCCTCCCCGTCGTGCTCCCAGCGGGAAATCCCTGTCATGCACCGAGCGTGTGCCGCCAATAAAGCGCTGCTGCCGTTAAAGGCTCCTGGTGGAGGGCGAGGCTGGAGTGCTCTCCAATGTGGCAACTGCATTATCGCTCAGAACGGCCTCACGTGAAGGTCACTGTGAAGCCGGTGGTCTACGATGCTACACATGTGACTTTTGTGCTGCATTGCGAACGCACTCTCACCTTGCAAGCTATTAACTGTTTTAGGAAAAGGACCTACAAGTGCATGTATCTACCGTGTATCACTGCACGCTCAAGAAAATGAAATCCACTGTGACAAAAGTCCTTTGAATCTTATATTCATAAATATTCATTGACAAATGAATACGCCAAGACATCAAAGGGTTATTGACCAAGGTCAGTGTGATGGAGAGGTGTGCGTATGAGGGAGAAGGATTGAGGATTACAGTTGTAACATCTCAAAAAGCTTAAACAATTCTTCAGACAGGAAGTAACATCCCTAATATAGTCCTACCCCAGTTCTGTCAGCCAACACTCCGCCTGTAGATATGCTACATCTAATAACATAAAGCATCAACAAAAAATGTCAAGTGGCTGTTGTAAGGAATTTATATCAAAACCAGAGCAACTGTAGTTGGCTTCATTATCTATAAATAACGCGATCTAAAATTCTCTATCTGTGCACATCACATTCTTGGAGAAGTCTCTGGTGGTGGTGGTTCTATAGCACTTACTTTAGGAAACTGCTTGACTGGTATTAAAACTTTCTGGCCCAGTTTCATGTTCTTGTTGATGACGACGTCGATGAATTTCTCCTCCTCCTTCCCCTCGTCCTTCTGAATTTTTTCAATCTCTACGAAAAGGAAGAAAAGAAGAAAAAAGGGAAGAAGAAAAGTAATCAGTCAGGGATGACAAGCAGCAGATATGCAGGGCTGTAACAGGTGAATGAGTGAGAGGAGCGCTTCAAGAATTTAGATTCCAGCTGCAGCCTCCCTCAGACCTCAAATACAGGGAGAGCTACACACTGCAACTGTTTCAGTAGAGCTGCTCCGAACATAACTCTGGTTTCTGAGCACAGGTGTTGGTTTTGGCTCTGGACAAACACAGCGCTACCAAACCTTACTGTGACAACGGGACCCTCAGAAACTGGACCCGGCAGTGATGCGTGGACCGGCTCTAATCGACCTGCACAAATGACTTAACACGATTTGGAGACCTGCACCCAACCACACGTTGCTTTAGTGTCATTATATTATAACAGCCCTACACTGAAGTAAGCGGGTTTAAAAAAAAATAAAAAATCTAAATCAATTTGGAGCAGATTTCTCCTGCTCTGGTAAAACGCCTGGTAAATGGCAACAGGCATTTCCACAACAGCCTGAAAACAGTCTGACATTAAAAACTCTGTCTCTTCTACGTCCTGAACACAAAGAGTTTAAAAGCTCGTAATAACGTTTGGCTACTGCCCAAAATGAACATGTTCACATTTTAGAGAATGTAAACAATATTTCCCTCATACATAATATATGATTCCCCTCATCTGCATTCGTCTCAATGCTCATTTCATGACCCAGGCTGCCCTCAGATATAACTGTGATCTGTGCATCACCAGTCATTGTGCCCAGCTGGTGCCAACTGGAGAGTCCAGCATTAAACCACCCCTCAAACCAAAGATTATTGTTCTTCCACGATTGATGTGTGTGTTTTAAACATTAATGAGCTCCAGAGGTGTTGGTGGTTCTGAACTTCAGACAGAGCCGAGCTCACCGTTTCTCCGTCCCCGTTGCTAACCAGCCATCACCTCTAGCTTTTGACTGAAGACGTCAGCGGGTCGACTCAAGTGAAAGAATATGTACTTCTGTTTTGATAATGAATTACTCATTGAGGCCACACGTTTCAGCTTCTCCAGTGTGAATATTTGCTGGTTTTCTTGGTCGTCTGAGATATAAAACCAGACTTCTTTGAGTTCTGCCGCCATGGACTAAAACAAGACATCTTAATAAGTCTGCTGCAATGGATATTTTTTGACCTTTTATGGATAATGGATTTATTAAAGAAACTAATCAAGTGATTAATTGATTAGGAAAATAATCACTAATTGCAGACCAATTCATGAGATTGCATCAACCTTCCTATCTCACGTTCATAAAAGAGGCTGAATTTTTTTTCCCTTTGTTTTTGATCTGATAAATTGTAATTGAAAAAAAAAAAATTTTTTCAAATTGTGTGTTTTACGCTAATAGTTCAAAACTCAAAGAGAGTTACTTCACAAAAAACACATAAAAGCAGAAAATCCTTCTACTTAATAAGATACAAACTTCAAATGTTTGGCATTTCTTCTTGATAGAGGGAAACTCCCCCAGTGTCACACGTAAAGGTCAGTGTCTGACTACACAGCCTGTGATTGTCTTCCGTGGCTCTGAGGACGGACACAGTAACCTCTGCTGTTGTCGTGGGCTTATCTCTGTTTGAGCTCAGAGACGAGACATTAATATGAGAAAGACAGCTGATCACTTTACCCTAGTCAGCAGATTTTGCTCTACAATTTTTTAGGTCTTGTAAATAAACCCCATGAATCCTGATTTGATAAATAAAAACTGGTGCTCATTCATTTTAACTATTGAGGCTCAGCACTCATGATACTTTAAGCAGAGATACCAATTTACCTGTACAGACACGACATGTGCTGGAGTCCCTTTCATGTGCCTATGAAAAAAAAAAAAAAAAAAAGGGAGGACACTGGAGCTTGCACCTCCAGGCTACCGAAAATATTGGCTGTCACGCTTCTTCTTTTGGGAGAGGTAGACTTTGATGTATTTGGAGATGTAACCTTGAACGTTTAATCAGATGGATAACATCTGTGTTTCAGTGCCAGGAAAATGGTTTTGCAGAGAGGGCAGCTGAGAGGCGCGGAGAAGGCTACCACAAAGACTCCAGGCTAAAAGCCCAGCAGGGGAAAGGGTGAGGCAGAGAGCGAACTCCATCATAGATTTATTTCTCCTATGCAGGACGACTGAAATGACAAAATAAAAAAGCAAATACGATTAAAAATGGAGCAATCATGACGCTTTGGCTTTTTTGGTTTATGTTTTTCATATTTAGACTTTTGGAGCCTGGCTCAGAGTCAGATGTGAAGATTAGATTCGGGCAAAATCAGCTCGGTTTCAATCAGAAAAACTCAAACACGTTCACACGTTCAAACGCCGCATAACCAGATATACCACATCTCCGTTTTTTTCGATTACACCGAGCCAGAAATGAGCTGAGCATATCAGCACCGCAAACTGGAAACTTAAAAAGGCCATAGTGATTTCTCAACAAAGCTCCGCAGCATTACATTTGTAGAATGTAATTAAAACCTTTGATTTGAGTTTTAACGAGGATAAAAAAAAAGAAGCATCAGTGAGATGGAGATATCTTTAAGCTTGGGTTTATCCTGAGGGGGGCAGGGAGCGCACACACTCTGAGAAAAGACAACATTAATATTAATGCATCGCCTAGCAACATGCCAAGACAGAGTTTCCTCCTTCAACCAGGCGTCGTCCTCAAAACATTCAGGCTCTGATGTGTTGGGAGATTGTGACTGAGACTGTTTCAACTACAAACGCTCCGATCTTTTTTTTTTTTTTTTTTTTTTTTGTTTTTTTTTCCAAAGCTTTCAGCACAATTTTTCCAACGAGCCTGGAAACAAAATTTTTTGCATTTCAATACCAAATAAAAACCCCCAACCGGCCTCTGTAATCAATCAGCAGGTGTAATAAGCCAGAGAGCAGCTTCAAATGAGCTCCCAATCCAAACATGGCAAGACAAGAATTGGCGAGTGTGAATTAACTAACCACCGCTCTTTTCAAAAGACCGTTTGTGCGGGAGAAAAGGGAGAATGAGGGAGAAAAGGTGGCAAGGTGAACCGAGAGGCACCCTCCACCTCCGAGTCATTACCAAGTCTTCAAAAGAAAGAGATTTAAGCATGCATCACAGGCACACACACAGAGCGCGCATGCTGCTTTCTTGTTGTGTTTTGTTTCCTCCTTCCAGCTCCATGAGAGCCGTCTCTTCGTCTCTGCAGAAGGATGGTGATGCCATGATATTCTTGTTTGGCTGTTTTAAAGATACAACAACAACAACAACAACAACAACAACAACTACAACACCTTTTGGTGAATCAGCACCTGAGACTCATTGATAAATATCACCCTAAGCCTCTTCCTCTGTCCTTACAGTTGGCGTCTTTCACGTGAACAGCCATCTGCTCTTCAGCAACAATGTTGCTAGTGAAGTTGTGTGAAGGATGAAATGAATTCAGTCGGCTGATAAAGATTTCAAAGCCGGCGTGTCTCAGCTGCTCAGAGACTGTTACAGAATGAGTGAACGAAATATTGCATTTTGAAGATTTCCTTAAGATATGTTATGTTTGCCTCTGCGGGCTCCGGAGGAACCACTTGGCCTATATATTGCTGAATATGTATGTGCATCCTGTTCCCCTGATGGCGGCTGCTGAGTTGCCTGAAATAAGATTCTCTTACTCCTGAAGAGCAGCTGAATTCTTTTCAATGCTTGGCTTCTGTTTGAGGATGGGAGGAGGAGCAAACTTGCTACTTAATCCTCTATTTTTTTTTTTCATCCTTTTAATTTGTGAGGCTCCAAAATGGCTTAATATAATGACTAAAGCCCCTTTTCCACTGGGCACAAAAACGTGCTAACATCAGGCTTTTGGTGGCAACGGAAAAGGGTTCAATCAGCATGTCAAATGATCAGCAGTGACGTAAACACACCCGCCTGGCTACACTGTGTTTGAGGATGAAACAGGGAAATGCAGCTGATCGAAGCGTCTCTCACGGAGGCTCCAACACTTGGCATCCAGATCCGTTTCACCATTCTGGACGGTAGCTGGCTGGCAGCTCTCTTGCTCTCTCTCTCTCTCTCTCTCTCTGATGTGGCCATCATTTGGGAGCGTGGACAGAAAAACTGTCTGATCATATGATGATATGATAAAAACTCAAGGTGCCCGCTCAATTGAATAAAACTTGATGGTTTGTCTGGAATTAACAAATGTAAACCCGGATTAAAAAGAGTAATAATTTACATTTTTGCAGTTCAAGATGCCATATCAACGGTTTACAGACATTTGTTGGGTTTTAAATCAGTTCTTACAATGTTGCCATTGTCCCCATTGATCTAATCTCACTGTGATCATCAAATACGCCGTTCAACATACATCCATGTAGGAGTGGGCAATCTGATGAACTGTGCAGATCACATCATTAAAAGGTGCTAAGTTATACATGCAATCTTATTTGTCCATTGTTAACAGTTGAAGCTAGCCCGCTAACAGCAGCAGGTCCTCGCTCTGCAGCCTCCGTCCTCCACCTCCAGAGCTGCAGCCCAACATGGTGGAGGTACAGAGACCCGCCTGCAGACAGACCACATGAAGCCGGACGGGCCGGGGCAGCGACGGAACTTTCAAATTAAAGTATTTACATGTAGCACTGTTACGACCCGCCTCACTCTTCGGGGAGAAAAACAGGGCAAAAAATGGGTGCCGCTAAATCAAAGACAAAATTTAACACAAAGAGGATTTTCTCTCTCTCCTAAACAGGAGTTTGCCAGGATGCACTGAACGCAAAGTTGAATAACATACTGTCTGCACAGTCACTATAAAAACCCCAAACACAGGAAGCAGCACTCCTGTTCCCAGCGCCGCTAACAAATACAGTTCATGGGTAACACGGTTCTCTTGGCCAATGCCAGCCCATGCCCCTTCCCAACAGCCACAAAACCAACCGGTATCTCGGCAGCGAGAGAGAACACAGGGTATTAAAGAGAGGTGCAGTAGTGGGCTGCGTCAGTTATCCAGCCGCCCTCAGTGACTGGCTGATCCGCCCGTTAGAGCCCTCGTGTCACTTTCACCGAGCGGCTGCAGTCTCTGGAACTTCAGCCGCACCAATCGGGGAATGAGGAGGCCCAGAACCAGAGACTCCTCCCCTCAGCTCCAACCAGATGCAGCGTCCTCGCAGCCTAATTTGCATAGCTCAGAGAAATAAGACTCCTGGGAGGAGGTGCGTTGGCTGCGGCCGTAACAAGCTCAAAAATAAATCCCGGCGCTGTCCAAACGAATACTCCATATGAACCAGGCAAAAGGTCTGATGGGTTGTGACACGATTTATAAACAGAAATTGGCATTGTGGGCGAAGAATAATGGAAAGATATAAATCACAACTTATGGACAGGACTTTCAGAATAAGAGTGTGGAAAAAGGAAGCAGAGATTTGTGAGTTGAAGCGACCAGTCGTGACCAGGCAGTGAACTAATCGTGTGACCACTGGTTCAACGAAATAAGTGGAAAGACTTGTGATTCAGATCTTGAGTCATGATTCAACCTAATACGATACGGCCAGAAAACCAACCTCAAAGGATAAAAAAAAAAAAAAACTGGACTGTATGTGTTGCACATTTGCAGCTACACTAAGGTAAATAATTCACATCAAACCAAAGCAATTACAACGAATTCAAAGGTCCTTCAACAAGAAGAAAAACCATGTTCCAGGAGCAACAGCCCTCATCAGGGGAAGGGGGCGTACATACATATTTAACAATACACTGTATGGGCCGAGTGCCTCCACCAAAGCCTGTGGACCACAAAGTCACATCGAGTGAAGAATAACTTAAGAAAATCTTCAAAATTGCTGCTGATACGTGGTGGTTAAGAAAGATGAACAACCTTTATTCACCACAGAGCTTCTCCCAGATTTAGAAATGAACTTGCTGGACAAGAGTTATGATAAAAAGTTTTATTCTTCTTTTAAGAAGAGATCGTAAAGAATCTTTTTCTTCATGTTTCAGGTTCTTTTTTTGTTTTTTTTAATTTTTTTAGAAAGTTTCTCCTGCATGAAGCTTCTTAACTTTACAACCATTGCAAACATAAAAGAAAATAAAAAAAATAAACATTTACAGTCTATAAAACGCATCTGCCTGGGTGATGACACCCCACAATGGGACACCATCCCAGCTGTCTGCTTTTCTATTAGAAATGCATTCACTTAAAAAGCAGCTCTGATGATTTAGGCCTCCCCATTTAAAATGCATAAGCTGGGCAGATTTTGTGGGATTACGCGCGACTTCAACTGCGTCCCGGGAAAAGTCGAGCCGGGCACGGAGGCTATCGGGTCATCAAGTCGACCGATTTCACGTGGAGAGGGGAGATCACAAATACCGTGTCTGCGCACGGGGTGTACCTACTGGTTAAGTTGGAAGGGAGATCCAAAAGTACGTGTCGAATGTACCGAGCCTCATCTGTAATCTTTTTTTTTTTTTTTTTTTTAAAGTCGTTTTTTTTACTTGTTTGTTTTTGATTGTTTTCGTGCAAAATGACAGAAACCATAACGTCAGGCCGCATCAGTGAAGCCGCTCACCGCTAAAACGTGAGCAGACGCCTCAACGCCTCAACACTGTCTTGCGATTGTTTCACGGTGCAACACAGAGGAATGTTTGCCGCGTACTTTTCACATTATCCTGGTTTGATGTCCCATAACTAATTACCAATAATATCAAAGTGGTAAGTGCCAGTGCTCCTTTAATTTAAATGTGAGAAACAGCACTGGGTCAGCAGTTACCTAATAAGGCAGCCTGGATGCCCTGAGTGGTGGCACACTGGTAAACAATATGTGTGAAGCAAAAGTTCACAGCTAACAAATATAATGAGAACTACATTCTCCCTGGTGGATGCACTGATTCTAACACTAATTATGCAAGAGCTCGCTGTTGCTTTGGATGTTGAAGGGTATTCTGACACCAGTTTGTGTCTCCAACTTTGTATTAACTCAACACAGACTTTGAATTTCATAACACCTTTTTGTGGTGTGAGCGAAAGCTGCGGATGAGACTAAGGCAGGGTTGGAAATGAACAAAAACCCGAAGCCCAGTGTTTCTCTTTCATATAAATTCACATCTCGGTTCAGTTTAGCAGAACTGAATTTGTGCATAAGAATTAATTTTACATAAAAGTGTTTCATGTGTGTAAGTGGAGAAACCTACAGGTATGTTGCAAAGAGACTATCGGCCTTTATGTGCTATTAATAGACACTTGACAGAGGAAACATTTTGACATTTTCCTCTTTTCTTGTCCTTAATATAAAATGTTTTGTGTTGAGTTACACTTGTTATCTCTAGGTGATGCTACTCGCATTTCTAATCATGAAATATCAGCAAAACTGACTGTTTTTTTCTGTATTCATTTGTATTTTATGAAGGTTATTATTGTTTCCGCTGCTCCTCATTTCACCACATCACAGACAGGATGCACCTGCATGGAAGGAACTTAGCTCTCAGTGTGTTTCATTGCGTAAATAATTGAACTGAAAATTGGAAGACGGTGAGTTTCTCTTCTGCTTCAGTAAGCATTTGAGGCAATAAAAACATACAGTAGCTTGCCTAAAAAGCACAATGGTAGCTCACTGGCAACTTTCTGCCACTTCCTGTAGGAATCTGATGCCGTGTGCCCCGATCTGCGGCAGACAGACACTCTCATTATTTTGCTGCTTTGCAATTACGAGTACAAACGAATGAAATGCCCAAAACAAGAATGTCACATCATTATTCTCGTTTTCCATTTTCTGTCCACCAGAACATGCTTATATAAACCCAATCAGAGGACACCAATATTCAAACCACAATGGAGGAAAATACAGAGTGGACATTAGTTAACAAAATCAAAATTCCTGTAAACAATGGCCTTGAAAACCTTTTTTTTTTTTTTTTTTTTCTCCAATCAGCCTCTTACAATGAGTAGAGGGACATTACATGGAGACAAAATATTCAATAGTTGTTTGAACAGTTTGTGTTACCATTGAATTTCTGTTTTTGGCTTGGTGATGTGGCGGTGTGACGGTGGCCCTGAGAGGTCAGCCCACTCCAGTGCACCTGCACAGACATATTAGTAGAACTGGTTGTGTTGCGACTATTTGCTGCACATTTGTGCATTTTGTTGAGTTTGTTTTGTTGTGGCGAGTACTTGCTGCACATATGTTGTCAAACTGATGCATTTGTTTGTCTATTTGCATGTTCTTGAGTTGCAGGCAGTTGAGCTCCTAGGGCCACTGTGGTGATGTCATGTATTTTGAACCAATCAGCAATGTGAATATGTTCCTTTTTACACCGATTATTGCTTGTTGGCTCAAAACCATTTAAAGTAAGACAGTTGAGGGGCAATGATGGTATAATGACAAATGCTAAAACTAAAACATGACACAAAGCAATAACTGTCATGATAATCCTCTGAGATAAAACCTCTGACAACAGGAAGAATGTGTTTTTTTTTTTCTTTTTTTCCTGTGTAACTTTTAAAAAATTAAATGAGAATTGAAACCAAGCTTTTGAAACCAAGGGGTTTTAAATGCATCAATCAAATTGTCGCTAAAATTATAATCATTAACTCTATTTTGGCACTTAATTAAAGATTTGGTGTTCTCAGTATTGGGATATTAGTGTTTTCTAGTGCTGAACAATGTACAAAAAACAATTATATTGCAATTGCTGGCAATGGCAACAAGTGAATGAAATATGAGTCAGGATCATTTTTGTTTTATTTTCACAGAAAAAAAAAAAATGTATGTAAAAACGATGATGTGATTGTGCCACAACAAGTGCTTCTTTTATTCATTTTACCTTTATCAAAAAATGAATAAATAAATAAAAACTTGGATATTGCATGAGGCCATGTTTTGATAATATTCCTATTAATTATTCAGCCCTAATGATTATGATGATTATGATGATAATGATGATAATGATGATAAAGGAGACAGCCCTTTGTCGTTGTCGGTGTAATGTAAAACAACAAAGTGTTTATCCATGAATAAACACCCAAACCCACACTGTCTTGACATATGATGAAGAAATGGAGAACGCTCCCAGTCTGATTATATTAGGACAAACTACACTGTTTTGGCCATCTGCTTTTCTTTATGTCTCTGCACCAGACTGACTGACTGCTGAGGGTTTCAGGCAATATGGTCGGTGCCAGAAACAGTTTGCCCCCCACACACAATTCATGTGTGCTACCAGTGTGACCACACACGTTTAGCATGAATCACGGTGTCAAGGCTGTGACCCTTGAAAGAGAAACGCTAGCGCTCAAAAAAAAAAAAAAAAAAAAAAAAAAAAAAGCCTCGACTCGCTCCTGTCTTGAAATCTCAATTTCACTCTGGCTCCTCCATTGCCTTGACAAGGTCAGGCTGGCAGCAGGAATTCGTCTCGCCCCCTAATCTAGAGATTACATTCTCGGCGGCCGGGCGAGGCCCTCCCTCCTTCCCCTTTCCTTTCTGCCTCTCTCCCTGCAACCCTGCCAGCCTGGCTCTCTACTGCGAGGTAACGAGCCAAGACCCGCTTACAGTGTAGCGATAATGTCCACGGATTAAGACAGAGAGCCCCTCGAGTGGTGCCTCTTTCATTTCAGTATCCGGCCTGTGAAGCATCATAAATACACCCAGCCAGTCGGGGACTCCATTCTGTGGGTCTCAGTGGAAGTCAAACTCTGTCCTCTCATGAAAGTGTATGGTAGCAGACGATTTTAATCCGCCAAACTCAGTGGTAATGGCTCCAGCATTACACAGATACAAAAGAACATTTCCACTGCGGAAATCATGGGATCATTAGGGATGCCCTTGTTGTCCTTGGGGTGAGTCACAAATTTAAAATGGTTTTGTGAGAACATTCAAGTTCCCTGAAGATCCCGTTGGGTGGCAGGGTTGTTCAAAGTGCACAAGCTCGTTTTTTTTTTTTTCAAGCCATTCAAAAGGTTCAAAATGCCTTAAAAATGCCAGAACTGCTACAGACTTTAACCTTGTGTGACAGCGTTTCGTGTACTTCAGGCTTGTGTTGTTTGCTTAGGTTGGTTGCAGGGTGCATTCATCTTGGCACCTGTTCATTTAAAGGCTTCCTCGCAAGGAGATTATCAAAGCGTTCTCAACTTGCCAGAGGATTTTTCTTGACAAATTCCCCTTCATCCTCAACATCATGAGCAGCCGCATTAAACAGGGAAGGTGTAATAGACTGGAGGTTTTCTAGGATAACACATCAACCGTAAGTGTCCAGCAAGTGTCCTCGAAATTTAATTTGTGGGATTGAAAAAAAAAAATATAAAAAAAAAAAATAGGTGGAGGAGCAGGGAAAGTTGGGAAAGAATCAGCCACAGCAAAATTAAAAGAAAATGAATTTGTGTCCTTAAAAGGTTTCGGGGTATATTCTGGCATTCCTCTGCCTGCATGTCAACATAAAACGAAGGGAAGAAGCCAAGTTTGTGCATTTTCTCTTTACAGTGGTCTTTTAAAACGCATTAGCGTTTATATATTTACGCCGGGCAGTCCACGGAGGAGGGATGCAGCAGGGTTCAGAAGAATCCAGGACACTTAAAAGGATGCAAGAGCGCTTGTGTGGGCATCAGTTTCTAGCCACAACCCGACTGAACTTCACAACCCACCTCCTGCTCCTCAGATGATAAAGATGTCAGCGGTACAATGCAAATATTGGACACAGACTCGATGATTTAAGAAAGTTTCCATACCTCAAATGAAGTTTTTTTTTTTTTTTTTTACGTTTGCTGAAGTAGAGTTTTTGACTGGTGGGGATGTTTCTGCTGAGCTGCTGATCAATGCAGATTTACCACTGCAAAACAAATACTATTGAACAAAAACTTTCAACCTGTGACTGAGCTGCATTCAGTGACCTTGTCATCCCTACAGGAGTGCTAAGTGCATTTATGAATATTATAATAGGAAACGTTGTGTAACTTGCTGACTGTGCTATATAAGTCCCAAAGCAAATTTATAGAACATTTTAAACTGTGCCCTAAAAAATGCTGAATATGAAATGAGTTTGATTCTCAAACATCCTACATCAGTTAATAATGTTCCCCCATAAATAATTCAAAATATTTCTCATCATAAAATATTCCGTTTTCACACAATGGATTTGAAATGATCAAACTGCTCTGAGGTTTCCTGAAAGCAGCAGGATGAAGTCCAGAGACAGATTTCCTTTTAAGATCTTTCCATTTCTAACAGAGTGTAAATGAAATCTGCCTCTGTGACAGTCAATGTTACTACAGCATTATAAGTGTATAGGAGGTTGTTGCCAACAGTTGCCAAGGTTGAAGCAAATGAGACTCAAGTTCCTTAAGATCCTCGAGGAAGATAAAGGAACGACTGATCTTCTACATACATTTCTGCCGTGTCTTGATATTAAAGATTAAAAGCTCCTTGAACTTCCTGAAAAACAGTGGTGAATTCGTCACCTGCTCTCTGTGCAGGTTAGGGTTTGTTGTTGAGTTTAACAAAGCTTTTTAATATGTCAATACAAAGTCTAATGATAAGCATTATTTTGAAACTTCAGTACTGGCAGGTATGGTATTTGGGAAAGTTAAGAGTTGGTGGTGCCAATTCTTCTCTTTTATCAATACCCTTTTTAAACTAAAGATTTTATGCACAATGCTGGTGTGTTAGATCAAAGAAATCACAGTATATTGAATCTTTACCTCTGTATCATGACACAAATCTTGTCGATAGATAGATACTTAATAACAAGCCTGCGTGATCCCAAAACATTGGTCTAACACCAGTAGACACTCATTTACTGTTCTCTGCTCAGATTACAATTTAAATGAATCACTGCCTTTGTTTAGCAGTTCACAGCAGCAGTGCAGCCAGTAATACTTTCTCTTCATTAGGCTATCTGCAGACCACTGTGTACAACAAAGCGCCAAGCCCCAGTGGATGCATGTCCTGAATGAATAGGGAGGAAAGAAAAGGACGAAGCTGCAAAGATAAATCACTTGAAACACGTATTAATTAATAATAAATCATCTGTCAGGTCACACCCCAACCTCATCAATACACCTTTTTTTGTTTCTTGGGATAGACTTCCAACATGAAAGGACCACAGCACGGCCACTTTATCCCACAATTAACATGAGCTGATGTTTATCGGGTCGACATCCCGTCGCCTAATGAAGTTTCCCATAAAAGTGTCATTAGGCTGTGAGAGGGTGGGGGG
>CM076663.1:18361845-18388600 GCA_038496675.1 Rachycentron canadum | reverse complement strand
GGTGGGGGGGGGGGGGGGGGGGTTTGAGGATGAAAATGAAAACTGTGCAGCTTAATGTACATCATTTTCCAGGACTCATCTTGGGCTGCATTATCAAAATACACTGAATCATCATAACTCATAATGACCAGACCGCCTTCATTTCTTATTTCAATTACTCATCGCGTGTCAGTTTCAAACTGCAGACGAAGTGCTCCAAAGCTTGTGAGTGCGACTCAAAAGCATTCAGATCTCTGGACCTTACACACTCTCTGCGTCTCAGATTCTGGGAAACAGGGAAATTCATTTCAACACTAAGTCAGCGAGCATTAGGGAGGTATTAAAGGAAGCGCAATCGGTTATGAAATTATCACGTGCGTGTTATTTTTCTAACATTATCCAACGTGGCGTTGATCCTTTACGCCGCTTCTCAGCGTCGCTTGTCCTGTGATCGCAACAAGCTCAGTCAACCACTGTTCCTAACTGAGCCAAATCAATTACATTGCACTTTGTCGTCTCTTCATGGTGGTGAGCATCAAACAATTCAAGAAGGAAAAAAGATCAATATTACAAATTAAATAAGGCACTTGATGTTCTCCAGTAGAGAAGCACTTATTTCGGCACCGAGACAGAGACGGTGTTTGGCATCTGCTGCTGGGGGGGGTTGGCAAAGACTCCGGATCAGCTCTACAAATACATCCTCTGTTGTTTTATTACCATGGATAATCTGACAGTTTTGTATTTGGGATTAATAGGCGACGCTGCCGAGTGAATGTGAATGTAGTAATCTACCCTATTGCTTTCAATCCACTACACTCTGACTGTAAAGGCAACACAGACGGGAGACTGTTGTTAAGGTTGCTGATTGTATAAGAAAACATGAATGTGGATGTTTGTTTGCTCCTCAAAGAGGCGCAGATGATTCATATCAGAAGAAACTGAATCATTGTTTACTGCTGGAAAAGTTTCACTGTACAGAGGCAAAATCCAGGAACTGGATTGTGGAATAACTGCACCAATCTAGCACATGAGGTTGAGTTTACCTGTGGTGAGAGGCACCAATTAAAAAACCGTCATCAAGGTTATTTCAACCTTGAGAAACTAGAGGCGTGAAGATGGAGAAAAGTGGGCCGGAAAGATGGAGTGATGAGTTGCATTGTGGGATTGTTTTAAGAACTTGACAAACGGGACTGAACGTGAGAAACGTCAGACTAGACCGTCTGCGTTGAGTTTCACCAATTTTTAAAAAATCTTCCCAGAAATTATATTCTAAATCAGTGGAATACGCCTTTAACCCATTAAGACTAGGTACAACACACACGTCTCTCTCTCTGGAGACTTTACATATAGTGTATGTGATTGTGTTGTTTTTAAGACGTGACTGATGAAATGTGTCATTTGCTGAAACTTGTTTCAGGAAATCCATTATGTGAAAAATGTATTTGAGTTGTTGGGAGCAATACTAAGGAGATTACAGCAGTTACCTGGATGAAAATAACAAAGATAATGACTTCGAAGATTCAGACACGGACTTCAACCTGCTAAGTTGCAAAACAGCTAGTCGAGGATCAGGGTGATACATGCCTGAGGAGAAGGAGGAGGGGGAGGAAGAAGAGGAAGATTGGGGAGCCAGTGTCACTGCTAGATAAAGGTGTCACCTCATGCAACGCTTTATTTCTCAGTAAAAGCCATTGAACCTTTGGCTTTTATTTTGAAGTCACTGTCTTTACCCCAAAGTTCATCAACATTAAAGATTAAAAAAAAAAACTGAGAATATTATCAATTATACGTGTTTTTTCTACAATACAAGTCAAAGGTTTAAGCTCTGAAATGGTTTTCTTTCATGTTTCTTTTTCAGAAAAGCCTCAGGTTTTAGGAGGTTGTTTTCAAACAGTGCTTAGGTTTTAGAGGGCGCCTTAAGTCTTAACTGGTTAAGAGTAACAGATTCCCTGTGAAGTCTGAGGAAAGTGGTATCACTGTTGCTTCTCTTTGGTATCATGCACTCAACTTTAGAATTCGTATTAATTATTAATTGTACACATTATAACGCATATAATTAAGTTCACACATTCAACATATCATGACCTTTGGCGTATACTTAGCTGTTCAGATACCACGGTGCACTGAGCTTAGTGAGAAAGGTCATCCCGATCCACAAAGCAGAAATATTCCTGCTGCATAACCTCCTGAGCTCGTGGTGTTACTCTGATGATCCCTCAGCCTCCACTGCAGCAGCAGAAATAGCTGCGGCTTGTGAGCTGAGTTTGGTGCACACATACTCCATAATACAGGGTTCTTTACATGTGCAGGACAGCGTGCCGACCAGAGCCCAGAACCAGTCATTGACTTAATCTAGCCTCGTGCTGTCTGGCTGTATTGGCGTCTTCAATACGTATGGAAAAAAGGAAAAAAAAGAAACGTGACCTTGTGTTCGGTCACATGCCGCCTCGCTGTCCAACTAATGTCAGCTTACATTCACTCAAAGCAAAGCTGGTGATGTGGATGGAGGCTTTTGGAAACGTCGTCAAACACCGTTTTAGTTTGAGAACTCCAGGAGTTGTGTTGTAGCAAAAATTTATGTTATGTTTTTATATTTATTTTTCACTCATTTTTAGCTTTATATTGCTGTTATATTACAGCTATATTGTTTTTACTGTTATATCCTACCTTTAAAATATTTTTATATATATATATATTCCTCTTGTATTGTCACTCATCTTGTGTACTGTAAAATAGAGCAACCTGGCACAAGAATTTCCTTGGGGATTAATAAAGTTTTATCTTTTCTTATCTTATCTTAGTCCAGAGAAGCAGAAAGGAAACAATGACGCAGACTCCTGACAGGCACTGATGGCAATTACACAACATCTCTTGAAATGAAGACACTGCACATCTTGAGGCTCTAGTTTTATCACCATAGTGAAAAATCTTCCATTCTATAAATAAACCTCGAATTTCCAGTTCAAACTGTATAAATTGCAAATGTGAAATCACAGGCCCAATAAATCCTGTCTTAAAAATGATATGAACACTTCTCTACTTCCAATTAAAAATGCTTTAAATTATGTTTAGTAATGAGGACATTTCAGACTAAGATCTTAAATAAATGCTCTTGACTTCATGAGTCAGGAGCTTTTAGATTAATGTTTGTCAAATTACATCGGAGAATTAACCTTAAAAGAATCAGCACTGACTGTAACAGTAGCTACTGCTACTATTCCAAAATTTAATTTCCCTGCTCACACTTTCAGTGTACCTTGCAACATTAACACTTCAGTCCCATTTCAGATAAGGGGATCTTGTATGTAATGGGTTGTGAAGAATTCATAATTGCCTTATACAAATTACCACCCATGTATTTGACTATGACCTAATCAAGTGCAGAGAACAGAAGCTGGGGAGTTAGCAACAGTAACATGTAAGCAAAGTGAAACAAGACATGAGATGTAAGAGAAAATGTCTTGACTGGGCGGGAGTCTGATGAATTCTGAAGCAGAGCCAGATGCCTAAAAAGATTCCGGTCGCACTGCTCGGGGAGTGGACCGTGACGGGTTTTACAGCTATGAGGGAGGTCCTAATGAGCCTCAGAAGGCTCTAAAGAGGGAAGAGTGACTGATACTGCCTGAACAAAGTTGCTTAGTCCAGCTGCACAGATGATATGCGTCCTATGAGGGGAAAAATCCCTCCTATCCCTCCTTGGCGCTTATGCCATTTCTTTTCCCTCCTCCTTCACTTTGCACTTACATGATCCTTCTATGGTCACATGAATATTTTAAGGCCACTAAGGCTCCAAAGCATTTGCACGCCTCATTTTTGGTTGCTTGTGAATTTTCCTGCGATCGGCGGAAAGTCACTCAGGATGAAGACATCGGCTGAAAATGTAAAATGTCACAAGTGATATGTGGAGGATGTCATGATCTGAGCTCCTGGACAAATCTCTGGCTCACAGTTTATAGATGCTACGCTAAAAGAGAATGTTTTGACCATGAACTCAGCTCCGCCGGGGGAGGGAAAACCAACAGCTCTATTTTGTGTTTGCTGAATACACTCATTTCTTCTCCTGTTGCCCTGTGACAGGTTGTCCCTACTGAGACTGCTGCAAGACTCTGCAGAGGAGGAAAAAGAGATCATTAAGCTGGTTATTACATATGCATCTGTCTCTCGTATTCTTTTTCCCCCCTATAACTTCATACATAAGTAATTATTTATTTGCACTTAGCTCGATTATCCTAGTTTGACGCATAAAGGACATCAAAACAGAATATTTTTCCTTTCTCTGTGTGAAATGGCCCACCATGTCATCCCCTTATGAATGACCAGATTTATAGCCAATGTATATGCAGAAATACTCTAATGAGTTCAGGAACTAATTAAATAGTTATGTGATATTTTCCACATTTCTTTTAGCCCAACCTCCATTACATGACTGTCAAGAGTTTAATTACAAAAGGAGATTAAAATGATTTCACAATGATCAAATATTAATACAGCGAGTGTGATCATTTCTCTCGGCCCTCATATTTCTTAATAATAAGCTGACTTATATGGGATATTTTTGCTCACATATCATTTGTCTGCAGGAGCGTTGACCTCAATGAGAAAGGCAGGGACAAATTACCCACGATGAAGACTTTGTCTGAAGTTTTGACTCAGAGTGTGTAATAACAGTTACTTATGTGTGTGATCACCTCTTAACTTGCAGTCAACTGATACTTAGACCATTTCATGGGGGCAGTCGTTTCAACTGAGATATTTCATTAGGAATATTCCATGACTGCTTATACGTTTGCCTCACAGCCTGGACACAGTTTGGACAACAGTGAAAGGGACTTGAGCGCCCACTCAGTGTCCCATGACGCCATATAGAGTTACAGTAAGTGATATCCTTGAATGGACAAGAAACTGATACACACACCGTGCTCTTATTTGCAGGCATGCACACTGAAAGCATTGTTCACTTTTACTTATCTGCGCACCTTTCACTTTGAAACCAGGGCCACTAAGAATGGCAGGCAGATACTAAATTTAACCCTAAAGAGCCGGGGTTGTGGGCTATCGCTAGTCCAGCACGGCAAACCAAAGGGATCATCCAAGGTGGAGGATCATTGGTTTATTCCGCAGTAATAAATTAAGAAGCTAAACATTAGCCCATGAATCATTAATTCAAGAGTGGAATTACATTCACACTAATTACTGCAGTTTAGTAACTCAATTTACTTTAGTTGAGCTTGTAAATATAAAGTAATAAATGATATTACTTGCAGATATGGAAAATTAACTCCAGGTTCTCCTGAGGCTTTTCAGCAGAAACAAGTGCGACTTCAAGTATTATTTTGATATGTCCACAACATTGTTTTTTTACAGTGCGTTAGCCTGGTTGTTGTGTGATTAGCTTGCTTTAGTAGCAAAAACCAGATTGTAAAATTACTGAATAGCAGGTATTTTTCCAATTATAAAAAATAAATAAATAAAATAAATGTCCAAAAATATAAAACAGCACCGTCTACATAGATCATGTAAAATATTTTCAAAATGAAAAGTAACTCAGTACTTTTAATGAGTCATTTGTTCGTTTTTCATTTATTCTCTTATCTATTTAATAGCTTAGCTTTACAGAGAGCGCAAGCTTCCCTTTTCCAAATGTCCAGACATCAAAATCTGGCTATTAGCTTACAGACATAAGAGTGGTACTGACGCCAAAATGTCAAATTATTATATAAATTAATTCCTCCAGACTCTTACTTCAAATGTGTATCCATCCACCGCCAAAAATAGTCCCAAACTACCTAAACTAGTCCCTTTGCTACTAGTTTTTTTTAGTTTTTTTAAATGTTAGTTAAAAAGTATAATGCTCAACTGTTTAGGAAATCAGTCAATTTATTAAAATTAAATTTATTAAAAAATAAAAAAAAAACTACATTATTTAAAATTAACATCTTGAAGACTTGAAGACAATGTTAGAGGTATATACAAGGTAGGGAAGCCACAACATAGGGTTAGGGTTGTTTTGGTCTTTCTACAAGATTTCTATCTTAGACCTTCTTGTAATGTAGGTCTCCTACAAACCAGACTGTGGTTTATAATGCATAATTTAAAATGAGATATTTGTATGTTTTCTGCTGTTCTTGGCGGTCAGGTCAGCAGATGAGCAGGTTTGATGAATTCTAAAAATCTGGGAAGGTTTTAGTAAAATCACAAAAGAGAGACGTTGATAGAGGAGAGGAAGGAGGGGCAGTCAGAGAGCGAGGTGGAGGGGTGGTTAGCAGGAGAACTAGGGCTGGCTGTGCTGAACGGGCAGCAGCCAGGCTGATGGATTACACCAGCTCTCTCCTGGGTAAACGGACACCGCCACCCCTCCCCTTTTAACAATGTCTCAGCCTGTATCGTCATTGAAATGTCTCCAAAGATGGAGGTGAACATGCAGCTGAGCCACTTAATCTGAGAGGCTGCATTTCTACCACGGGCAGTGGATTTGAGAGACCCCTGCAAAAGATATTTTCTAAACAAATCTGATATCATTTTCGCAGAAATGACTTGTCTACCAATACCAATATCATCTGCGAGCCAGAAGCAATGCTGAAAAACAAGACAATCCAGCTGCTCATCGATTCAGTCAAGACTAATTGCCGGGAAAAAAGCCCATATTGTTTTCATACATATTTCCTATCTCACTGTCATTTGCAGTGCATCCTAGAGTGCAGTCCCTGCCTGGCCATGGTTTGGCATGTGGTTTCACAGGTTATGACACCGGGGATCATCATTGCCTTCCCCAGTATGAATGAAGCGTTTTAAGGCCTGATGATAGCTACACAAGCCGCTTCAATAAGGTCTGCACTAAAAGGTCATGCTGCTCAGAGTGTACTCCCACTAAATAAATAATGTGAAATGGGAACGTGCAAAAGTAAAGCGGTGCAAATTAACTGCCCCCAACCCCTATATCAGGGGCTGCCCTCATGTTTCACAGCAACAAAGTCCTCAGTAAAGCCCTTGACATTTTCTCAACTACTTCATCAAGCTTTGAAACTGGGAAAGTAGGAAATCTCACAGCCTTTCCTGTGCTGGGTTTGAGAGAAACAAATTACTGTAACAGTAACTCAATCACAGCCACTGTAAACCCTTTTTTATTTTTACTGTTTTACATTTACATACAGTGGGCCCGCATTTGAAACAAATACTGAAAACCAAATAATAAAATACACAATAATTCTAGAGGGAAAAAAAAAACAAAAAAAAAAAACGAACTAATTGTTTATCCCTTTGAATCCCTGAGAGTGTGCCCTGAGGCAAAAGTGTTGTAAAATTATAGATGAAACAATTATGGCTGTAAATAATTGTAACATCATTCACATCACAGCTGCATAATTGGAAAAGCCCATTTTCATGAACAATACTCTAAATGGCTGCCAAGTGTCCATTAACACTGTGTAGTGGGACACCTCAACAACAGTCAACAGTTTAATCATCTTTGTTAATTGTGAACCATTTCTCAGGCTGGGCTGTAAGTAGCCACACTGATGCTTCATGCTGCACAGATGATAAAACTCACTAATGGTTAAACTGACAGTTAAAGCATTTTCACATATTCATTCATCTATTTTCATTGATGATTTTTTTTTTTTTTCCTGGCAGAACTGTTTCCTGTAAAATGTCAGAAAACAGTGAAAATGCCAACCCCAATTTTCCAGAGCCTAAAGTGAAGCCAAATTGCTTTTTTTCCATAAGACCAAAAGGCACAAAGCCAAAAATATTCAATTGATAATTCATAAAAAAGAGAAAAGTAGCAAATCCTCACATCTGAGAGTAAAAACAGAAAATGTTTTGTATTTGATAAATAACTTGAAATCTGTATGAACTGTTATTTTCTCTTTTTGCTTTACTTTATTTTAAGGGCCGCTGTCACCAGCTGCAGTTAGCGGGCTAACTCTGTTAGTTGGGATGGTTAGCAGCGATTGAACCTTTAAAATGAAATATCTAAATTAAAAAGGTGCTAAACCGTTTATGGGGGGGGGTTTGTACAAATCATCTGAAAAGAAGATCATACACTAACACAAGATTGCCCACTATATAATGTCACCTCCGCCACTTTACGTCCAACCTTCAGTCTCTTTTTTTGCTTGGCTAGCTTAATATCAAGCATTTAGCTGCTAAACGCTCCAGTGTGTTCATCGGCTCATTGCTAACTTAATCATTTTCTGTAGGTTCTTCAGTATGTGTAGTTCACACTGTCATGCTGCTTTCGTGTCCATTTGATGCATAACAATAGCCATTTAAGGCGCTTTAATTATAAAGTATCCAGGTATCGACTAATACGTTCATCAACCACTTTTTTTTGCCAATATTTCATGTTGTGTTCACGTTTTGCGCCTACTTATCATCCATTTTCACCTTCTTTGTATTTTTGTGGCAAAACATCTGAGCGAGTGAATGGCAATATTGATTGATTAATCTGCAGTCCTCTCTGAAAATAACCCTTGCTACTTTGATAGCGTGGCCTCCCGCAGGTCACCATATCTGATTAACCTTTTGTACATGGCAAGCTTCTAAGAGCAAAGGGGGGAGACATGAACAGAGCTTCCCTATAGTCCCTCCTATTCTAAGTGATTAAATCAATTGTGAGTGCTTAGCCTCGCTTTCAGGCCCGTGCTGCAGGAGCGATAGTGTCGGGCCCGCTTGAATCCGTGTTCGCTGAGTCACCCAGCGTGCTCTGCCAAGCAGTTACCAGATCCCCGGCAAGCACATCAAACCTGTGATCTTATGAAAGAGGATACTGCAGAGACCCACAATGGAGGAGACAGCTTGATGACAAGATCAACAGGAAGAAAATGAGAAAAAGCCATTCAAAAAATATGCACCTTTTGTGAGGCCCATTGTGCTTGGTCAAAGCCTGAAGTGAAGGGATCTCTCGTCCCTCAGCCACTTATACCTCTATGGTCTGGTAGCTTGAGGTCACAAGTTGCTCGAGGGCTTGACGTCGCGAGGAAGTCTGCAATTAATCATCCTACACAGGGCTTAACAAGGAGATTTGTTCACCATCTTTATTAAAGATATTGAATTACGGAGCGTGTTTCATTTGAGCAGTGGATTTTCCTTCCCTCCTTTATCCTACCCCATAGGAGGTGATATGTGTGATCAAGTAGCGAGCAAACTGATGGAAAATAATGACTCACTGTTACTGGACTGGCCTGTGGGCAGAGATTAAGAAAATGAAAAAGTTCACGGAGTTATTCACACCGCTCTCCCAGTCTCATTATCGACCACACACCAGAGGGGATGACACTTTGGCTCCCAGCACCTGCATCCTCACAGCCGCACTAACTTTGCCATGACTCCAAACAATGTCAGGATGGAGAAAATTAAAGCTGTAACTGAACCAGGCAGGGGAGCGGGAAAGCTATAACAGCAGTGCTCAGTCGGACTGACAGCTTGAATGCTGATTGGAAACCCTGAGTGGATTTGATCATATGTAGCCTTTAAAGTTGCTTTTCTCAACTGCGTGGTCCTTTGCTTGTAATAACTGTGGACGGAGTTGCTTTATGAGGAAGATAATTTACACATTTCTATGAGAGCACTCTGGGAGAAGAAACAGTAAATTATTAGCAGAAGCACAGGGGTGAAGCCGTCTCTGTTGGTTTACACATTGCACAGAGGAGTGAACCGTGCGCATTCTTTTCCTTTTTCACCTTCTCACTTAGACGTTTTGGCAAAAGCACATTTAAATGCATTCTCTCACTTGAGTAGGTGGTTAGTTTTGTTTAGGTCACAGTGGTGTAAGACTGAGCTGCTGCTGCACCAACTGCTCCACACCACGGGAAAAGCTTTCTCCTCTGGCATCTGCAGCTTCCACCCTGCACATAAATACTCCAGGTATAGCTGCTGTGATAGGATGGCGTTCATTCTGCAGATTGGAGTTTTCTTCTGCAAACATTTTTCAGAAACAAAGCCGCTCTGGTGGCAGATGGTTCGGTTAGCTCTCGGTGTGCAGATCTAAGGAAAAACATTTCTTCGTGGGTTTTTTTTTTTATTTATCCAAGAAGCCGTGTATGTATACGAAGTGTGGGCACCTCTTTGTCAGCGTGCATTAAGTTCACTTAATTCTATGCAAATGCCTCTAATGTGTTTACATACAACAACATATAGTAACAAAGCCAACCTCAAATTTTTATAACCTGTGTCCTCTGAAGAGTCGGCCTCTCATTAGCACAACACACTGTTTCTTTTAATTTTCTTTCAAACACCCTTTCTGTACAACCAAACTTCAACAGCAAATACACTGTTTTCCATTTACAAAATGAAGGCATGTTATTAATTGGTGTATATGGCAAGTTATAAATACATTGACAGTGAAACTATGTTCATAACGTAGTTGTTTTTCACCACCTGTAGTAACTGCTGCTTTATTCAGCTTTTTAACATTGGTTCAACACAGAATAAGTTCACTGTGATTTCACACAAAACCTGTTTATATACATGTAAGCCAAGGCATTTTTACCCAAACCACAGACGTGACGGTTGAGTTCTTTGTGCGACCACCATCCACACAAACCTGCTCCTGTTGTTCCTTTCCACTGCTGTTAATAAATGTGGAGCTTTCATTCATTCAAAAAAAGTCTTCCTTCTGAACACACGTTTCCTACAAGACATATTTGCCGTTACAGTTCAGTTGTACAGAAGCTCAACTTCTAGAAAATGAAGAGTTGTCTTTTCAATGTTTAATAAAAGATTTTGACTGTAAAGTTAAACGGGTTCTATGTACGTTTTCTCTGCTGCTTCTGCGCTTCAGCCACTGTTGTCTCTACAAAACACAGGTTTAAAATACCCCCTCTGAGCAGCTACATCTTCAGGGCAGAATGGAGGCTACAGTGAATCAATATCGCAAAGTGACAAGATGGCCAGGGCTAGCTGGTTAGCATGCTAACTTCAGTAGAAGTACGAAAATGAGTAAGAAAGAAAAAAAGTTAAAAAAAGAGTCAACACTAGTGGTTCTTTCGTTCATATTTCATTTCTTCTAGACTGGTAATGTTAACTATGTAGCAAAACTACCAGTAGCTGTTTCAAAGCTGCATTAATTGAAATTGAAATAACTTCCCCAGTTTAACAATAGGTCACATGATTATTACGTGATTTATTTGCTGGAAAACGAGCTGGGCTATTTTTTTTTTTTCATATTGATCAATATCAATTACATACAACTAATAAAGAAGAAATAGTCAACATGTTTGTTAAACTGCAAGGGCACGCAGAATGGGCCCCAAGTGTCTTTGCTATTTAAACAACATGGGCGTTGGCCTGAAAAGAGCAAATACATTTGTATTGCACAAGTGTTGGACAGGTGCATTATTCAAATAGAGCCCAATGTGTTATGGTGATTACGGATGAATGTAAACTCCAGAGTGAGTTTGACTTTAAACTTCAAGGAGCAAATTCAGTTTCAGTCAATCAGTTTTGAATTTGATATTCTCCCAACACGGTGTAATGTCTACGCTTATCCAGTCCACGCAAGGCCTTGTTGTACCGTTAGACCACATGTCAGAAGTGGTGTAAAGCATTACTTCCACTTTTCCTCTGAAGCTGAGGCAGAGCCATTTATGAAAAATGTTTCCATCCAGGTACTTTAAACCTGGTCTGAGGGAATTTTCATTCATTTGATGGATTCTCTTTCATTTTGTCTGTATTCACTTATAACGACAATGTCTGCACACAGGTCACTCTCATGTCAGTTTCTATTAGTTCACTGTCTGTTTCCAGGAAGGCTGCGAAGGTACTGAGGAGGTAAGACAGCCTTGAACAAACAACCTGTGTCTCCGTGTCTCACGGTCAGTTAGTCTGAGGGAGCTGGGAGTATCCAACAGTCTTCACACATGTATGAGCTTGTGCCACGTGAGGTTTCTGGGTTTAAACACATCCTTCCTGAGGGCAATTTGACGTGGCATTACTGATTCACTTGGTCACTGTATTGCTCATCACTCTTCTCTTCAACGCACCATGCATCAATAAAATGCTTCCGCTTAAATTGTCTTGGACGCCTCAGCTCCCGAGATTTCCATCCCACCTGGAGTCAACCACCTTTTTGAAATGTTTTTTTTTTTTTTTTTTTTTTGAACCGGCATCATGTCTTTTGTTATAAAATATGAAAGTGCACTTGCTGTGTCTTCTTCTTTGAGCTCTTATCATATCAGGTAAGGACTGAATGGGTAGACAGGAGCGACAGCTGCTGGGGTTTGAACTAGCATTGCCACAGGCTTGGGAGCTAATGATCTGACCCATTTCCAAATCTCAGATGTTGTGAAACCTCATTATACTTATTAAATTTGTACTTCACATTAGCTCCTGAAGAGGTCAGATATTTCTAAAACAGAACTAAAAGGAGAGTGAGTACTGGACTCTAACCCAAAACATGACTCCATACAAATGCTAATGTTACTGGTGTGTTAGTCACAGCAGCATTTAGTTTTAAGATTTTGTTTTTAGCTTAATTAGCTGCCTTCACGTGGCCAAAAAAACGAATTTTAATAAATGACTGTCCACTTTGAGGCTGCCTCCAATCAGGAAGTCATCATTTTGCTTGGCAGGGCCACAAGCTGGGGTAACAGTCACTGTACAGCTCCATGGACGCTCGTATCTTTGCAGAAGTATCATTTTTGTTTGAGTTGACCGCAATAGCAACAAAACCACCACACTCTACTGACCTTTCTCTGGCTTTCATAACATCTGACAAATGAATCTCAACTCAAAGGCCGACTTACCTTTCAGAGCTTTCAACTGCATCTTACAAATGGAGCTTTCAAACTGTCTCAAATTCAAAGAACTCTATCCTCTAATGAAGCCCAGGGAGTTTTTTTTTTCTCTCTGCTGCTGCTTTGTCATTATGGGAACTGTTGGATTTCTGTCCATTATAATCTAAGGTATTGATCTTACCCTCATTGCCTTGAGATAATGTATGATCTGGTGTTAGACAAATAAAAACTGAAAAATCCACTAAACAGATTTTATCTTGTAAAATCTATCATCATCAATACATTGATTGAATAATTGATTCATCTCATTTATTATTATCATTTAGGTCAGCCAATGAGCGAGTCATCTGAGTGATCCACACACGGACACTGAGTTTCATCAAACACCGGCGTTTCCAACTGGTGTCTCCCCCAGTTCTGGACGTGGACAATTACTAAGACGCTTGCTGCTTCTGCAGTACAGCACTTCAATAGACAAACTGTAGGTGGTTTGTGAGGCTATGCACAAGTGTTTATTTGTGTATGAACTTCCTCGGCTGCTATTACACCACTGCTGCTCGGATGTTGCCTGGATACTGTAACTGCAGTCTGGCATGGCCCATTTGAACTTGGAGATTAACTAGCTAACTCGGACGACTCAGCAGCGAGACAGTTATTTCTTTTATTGTAGCTGGTGGAAGAAGTCCTAGGTTTTAAGAAATAAGTATACCTCTTGCCTTTTACACTGGCCTTTATAATGGCACTCAACAAGATAAACTGTGGCATTTCCAATTAAATTTTAACATAACAAATTGCATCATCTCTGCCTCCAGCATTTAGCAAAGTACAAGCCATATAGTGGTAAATTCACATTCAGATATATGGTGACCACAGCTTCCTTCTCCCCCACTGAAAAAGCAACAAAAGGGTACAGGAAGTCCTGGATACATGATATAGTTGTCTGTGCATCAACATCTGGGCCAATCCTGCCAATAGAAATGTGGCAGGATGTGCAGGCTGACACAGACCCCCATCTCCCATGGTTGCAGCTGCAGCCAGGCTGTCAGGAAGATGAAAATATGCCTGGCTTCATTTAGTGCTGTGGGGATCCTGTGGAGAAAAGGGGCAGGTAGAGCTAATGGACTACTCTAGGACACAGCGGGGCTGTCGACTCAGCATCGCCGCCGGCTGCCTCTCCAGGACGCACCATTTTTATGACAATCTCTCCGAGGCCACAGCAAGCGCACGGTAGGGCCCAGGGGCCGTCACCTCCGTGCTCAGATTGTGCAGGATTTACTGTAAACAAAATCCATTTTCAGGGAATTTCAGATTATTTTAGAACCAGCCATGTTGACATAAATTATGAAGGCTGCTCTTTTGTACACCACAAAAAATAAATAATTTAGTCCAGGATTAAAACGCACACACCTCTAGAATTCAGGCATCACCTTTATGATTCAAACCATGGTGTCTTGTGCAGCAATTTGCTTAATTTCAAAATAAGGTATTGTCTCAGAAAAGGCGAGTGTTTCAGGACTCGAGTCTGACGAGTTTGCAGTATGTGTGTGCACATATGCAGTGAGAGCAGGGGTATGTAGGTCTCACTTACATATACGCATTTATTTGCATGCTGGTGTGTGTAATCACACACTTCTGCTGCTAACCGAGAACCAGATCTATCATGAGCTGTCAGTCTTGCGACGCAATAAGAGATACAGCAGCTGCACTGATTGACAGAGAGGAAATTGAAGTGTCACATGAAACATGTTAACCATATTTTGCAGCGTGTTGTCACCCACTGGCATGTTGCTTCAGTCAAGCGACCCGATCAGGGGAAAACAACAACATGAGTAGAAATTCAAGGGGAGGGAAAACTGAAATAACAGGGACTGTTTCCCAATTACAGAGCAGCTTAACCGAAAGGTAAGACGTTGCTCTGTAAGGCATTGTTCCCTGCAGTATCCTTTATCTTAGAGATGTAGGCCAGAGCTTTAGCTTTGGGTATGTCTGACAGTAATATTTGACAGCGTTGTCAATGTCAGACCCGCGACCTGAGACGTATGAGCAAATAAGGCTGTGAAAATGAGAAAAAAAAACAAGGGACTAGGAAGGGTATGCATATTCCTCAGGATGACAGTTCACAGTGTAACACGTTGAAGATGTGGATTTATGCCATCTGAAAGTGAGAATCCATTCTCACACCATGGCGGAGGCATGTGTAATGCCTCAGTGCATCACCACCCACTGCACATCATTAGCACGGCAGCTCCAAGTTGAAAAATATAGGAGGCAGCTGTCCACTGCTGTCATCAAGTTCACCCGGTTCGGGTCCAAGTTGTGGCTTCCAGCTAGTCTGAATTCAGTGGCACCATATAGGGATAATGGGTTATTTAAACCTGCCAAACAAATCTGGATCGTTGTTGTGCTGCAACAATGGCAGATAATACAAAGTGTGTTTGCATTGAAAACTATCCATTAAATGATCACAGTGAAAGTCTGGGTGTGAAACACCCCTTTGACGCACACGCATGCCAACTGGAGACAGGTGATAATGGGATGGACTCTCAGCAGCTAAAGGTCATACACACATTATGTGTTGTTAACCGTGCTGCTGGTGTAGACTACGGTCCAATCTCGTTCTGTTTAAATAGTCAAACCTTTAAAAAGACGCACTATTGACTCCTTAAAGTGCTTTGCAAAATAGTCTTTATTAAGATCAATTCCCTACCTAACATCAAACCCATCAAAAGTAATGAACTCCCCATATTCGCAATAAGGCTAAACAAGTGTGAAAGTGGGTGGACATTCATCTCTGAGTCAACACAGAAGTTGTTTTTAAGTATCTATACCAGACTCACTCATTTGAAGACACTATGTGAAGTGGTATAATTGAAAACAATGTTGATCACGGGCCAGAAAACTGCTTCTAAATACGACTGTGTTTTTGTGCGTTGCCAAAACTGCCATTAAATATTGTTATGTAAATACATAGCATATGCTTTGATTTCAGTATTGTCACTGGGCTTTATTCATTGTGCTAAAGTAGCTTTGCTATAATCATTGTATTTTTACTGCCCTGCTTTTCAGAGCTTTCAATGAAGTGAAACAACTATAATTCCATGCAGCCTATACCGAATCATATATTTCAGTCAAAACATGTTTTTGACTGACCTCTCCACTTTGAGAACTGCAGCTGGCTAACCCTAACCCTAACCCTTTAATTACAGGAAATGCAAGGCCAAGTTTCACAGCTTCTATTCCAAACTCTAACAATCTGATTCAGACCTGACTGGAAAACATTCACACTATGTAATGGAAGAAGTTTTACGCAAAAAGGTCAAGAGTGCAAACTCGTCCAAGATGACGTGGTGACAAAAAGTAAAGGAGCTAAGTTTCCAGGAGCGGCTGGTGGCGACCGTCGTTCATTCATTACAATAGGTTATAATAAGCATCACGCCTTCAGAGCAGACTGGAGGTAACAAGACTGGCTGGAGCTAACTGGTTAGCGTGCTAACTTCAGTAGACAAAAGTTAGCCTTAAGGCTTAAGGCATCTTTACAGACAGCTCTTTGCAAAGTTTGAGGCTGAATTTCCAAAATTGTGACTAGATTGGTAAGTAAACAGCTCTAAAAGCTAATGCTAGCTATGTAGCAACAGCAAAAGTTGCAAATAGCTCGTATAAGGTGCTTCGTGCTCTTTACAGCTACTTCCTTGAGCCATGTATAGCATTTTCAGTATTTAATAAATCGTCAAAGTCAATCCATTTCTTTCTATTGGTCCATTGTCTTGTTTTGAAATGAACCATAGGTTGTTCAGACTGGTCCCACAGAGCCGCTGGAAAACGAGTTAAGCTAGCACTCAACTTTAGCCTGCTGCCAGTTCTGACTTGGTCTTGTTTCACTGTCCTCAGTGTCAGTACCAGTAACATTAGATGAGCTGTGAGGGACAAAACTACTGTTAGGACTAAACGATAATAATAACAATTAATGTTGACTCATGATTAATAATTTCATAGTTCAAGTGTTTCTTACTTCATGGGATATTTGGGATTTTGGTGGTAATTCATACGTAGTATTAATAAAAATAATAAATCAGCATTTGAATATTGATTTTGACACCAATTACCATGGCAACAGCAGAAGCCTTGAAGCATTCAGGTCAGCCCAAATAATTTCCAACCTTAGGGCTTTTTGCTCCACCTCACAGTTTCTCCTGTAGAGTTTAATGTTTGAATTTGATTCGGCATTTATAATCAAGTCAGCACTACATACAGTAGATTATGCTTAGAAATTCATGTGCTTAAGGCGATCTGGTATAAAGCACAGCATGTTCAGAGCATTGGGCTGATGGATGCATTTCAAAGTCTTGACCCAAATAAGCACAACTAGTGTTAAGCAATAGAAAGAAAATCCAGGGTACAGCCAATTCAAAGACATTTAAGTCAGCGCGTTTGTCTTTCTCTTGCTAAACACACAAAGTTGCTTGTTATCGTGGTTGTAGCGTTGCTGCACCTCAGTAACTGCAGTAAAACGCTGCTCCTCTTGCCGCTTAGCCGCTATGCTTGTCCCAGCAGACGTCTTACAGTGCTTTGCTCAGAGAGAGAGCAAGCCAGACATGCACATCTCATTAATTATGTCTCAGTTGAAATATCAGTCCAGAGCTTCCAGCCATTTGACTAAGGCAGAGGTAATGAAACCCGGTGCATTGAAGCTAAACACAACATCGTGGGGACAAAGGGCAATACAGGGGTTGCCAGGTTGGAAGGGAGCTTTATCCAAGGCTAAAGCTGGAGCTGAGGTTAAATCAATTTGAGGCTAAAAGAGTATAGGCCTGAGTGTGTTAAGCTAAGGTTTTCAAAGGAAAAGATTCTGGCTTTGGTTTCCAAAAGCCTTTAACACACTCATAAGAAAGCCATCACCCCAGCTCAAGTAGAGCATGGCAGTCTGGAAATGATTTGCTTGAAATCAGCTGGATAATTTCAAACAACAAGCCAGTGATCTGCGTCCCCAAATGCAGACAGTCATATCATATCAACGTGTACCATATTTAAAGAAATGGAGAGCGACGCTTATCAATAACCGTTCACTAAATGTAAAGCACTGAGAAGGTCACAGTCAATTAGATGTATAAAATAACAGCGATGACATTCACGTTGTCACGAAAGGAGAGGGCTCGACCCACTGGGACCGAGGGACAGACAGAGTTGAGACCTACTGCCGCAGCCACATCTGCAGGAAGTCAATGACTGATGCCAGCGGAGACAACAATGTTTTTGCCTTTGTGCAAATTGAAGAAACATAACCATAAATTTGCAAGCGGCAGATCAATACGGGCCAGACGTGGCCAAGACTTGAGAAACATATCCAAGGGAAACCATTCGATAACTCCGATCAGAGATGGACCGGTAGCCTGCTATTAATCTTCTATTACCAGCCACAGGCCAGTGGCCATTGTGAACGAGCTTGAGAAATTTAGTGACAGATTTGGCCATTAAAGCTTGCTCTGATGTGTATACCTGGCAATCAGATAGATTTCTCTGTGTACTATTGGTGCAATCATGACCATTAATCAGATGTGGTCCATTAGAGTGGTCACGTTACAAAGGGCAGCGCCACAGCCCTTTCCCTTCACCAACGTGACTCTATCTACTATATCACTAGCCACCAGGCAAACATATTTAGCATTTCATATCATATTGCTTACATGACAGATCATTGATCGAATGAGTTGGATTTCTAAAATTCCCTCCATCGAAAGACTGAGGGCTCCTTTTTTTTTTTTTCATTTTTACGGTCTACAGTTTGCAATAATAATAATCTGTAATAATACAGTCATCGTAACTTAAAACAGTGCTTAGCTACGAACAGCACAAGTATTTCTCTTTTCATTTTAATGACAAGGACAGGCCTGTGACTATGCTTAACAGTAATGTTCCCATTATGCACAGCATCGTCTCTGGAGACTACCCTTAAATATGGGACTACTCAATCATGACGAGAGGAACCCATGTTGGAACAAAATGGGTCATACGATACTTTAAATAAATATGATAATGAGGCAGACACTACCGATTGCCTGGGGGGTTATTTGTGTTATGCGGAGAGAACAGTAGGTAGACTGGAAGTGAATAATACTGTTACAGTGAGGGTGGAAAGTGGCCTACAGCAGCACATGGGAGTTAAGATGGGGATGTGCGTTGCAGTGGTCTGTGTGAATGGGCTTCTTGTGTCAGAATGATAAGACTTGTGTGAAACTGAGAAAAGGCGTACCTATTATTTACTGTTTTATTATTCGCAATAAACACGTAACAGGGTTCATTTAAATGTTTACATTTAAGTTCCATCGCGTCAATTAATGTTATTGTTACATAAACATTACATGAACACAAATCGAAAAAGCCTAGTTCAAACCGTAAATTTAACAATAATTAATCCTGCCATCCAATGTCCCGCCTGGCTGCACACACCACTCGAATCAGGTTGTTGTAATAGATCAGTTAAAACTGTATGTATGTATAATGGATTGTGTGACTTGCATAACGTAAGGCTGACATACTAAACGCATGGATGTATGATGATCATTTTAATGAAAGGTTGAGGGCAACAGAGTTCCCCAGGAGAAACAACAAAACACAGCAGACTACTGGGAAAAACAGGTCTGAGTTGGCACACGCTGTATGGTGTAAAATTATTGTCTAAGAAGTATCTGATAAGCAGCTCACTATGTCTGATGTGGCACAATACTATTTCATATTAACTGAGAATTACATTTAAAGAGGAATAAATATGCATCAAAGATGATACACAATCAAATTCCAGCTCTACAAGTGCACAGTTAAAAAATCCTTTAGTAAATATGGGTTTAATATATTCTAAATATCCTGGCACACCAGGTAATTTATTGTTACTCATGAATATGAAAATGAAGCAGGAGAAATGTGTATAAGAAATCTGTTCTTTTTGGACTAAAATAAAAAATACTGACACATTTCGATGACCATATATGATGCATTCTAACATGAATAGAAAGCCAGTGAGGCTCCAAAGTTGACAGCTGAGGCAAAGGTAGGTACAACACGTCATCGAAGAGGTTATAGATTTCTATGTGAATCACATTTTAATTCCTGCGCACTGCAAACATTAAAGGCCTGTGGGAAAAGTGAACTGGAAATCTGCCGATGGCCCCCGCTGCTAACTCTAACAACCACCAAAAGGGGAAAAGGTTATAAGAAAAACATCATAGCACTGAGCCCGGGATTACCGCTTTAACTCTGACGGAAAAAAAGGCTTTAAACGAGCACCTTGTGATGAATGGAAAGTGGCTCCTGTAAGTTGGGCTCTTCCCTCTCAGCGGGGGTCACAATTATCTCTCACTGGGCGACCTGAGGAGCTCAGTGGGGGTAATGTACTTCTACACCGAGATCTATGACACATATTTGTCCTACAGCACTGTCGATTCCTCAGCCTCAAGACACATTGTGGAGAGGAGTAAAAAGGAGGAATAAGTCAAGTGTTTGCAGTGATGCCACTTTATGTGAGGGTTAGATAGTGAGCCCAGATATTTGGCTTTTATTACACATCATCTATTGATCAGTGATGTGATCCCACTCTGATATACGAGGGCTCCTCGACATCTGAATCAGCCTCACAAGTCCTCAGTGAAATATTTATTTTCTTCCTCTCATATATTTTTAATCAAAACTGTTCACTAGATTAACTATTCTGTTGGTAACTTTGTTTAGCTCACAGTTTTGTGTCATGATGTGCTGGAAGCAGTTTTCAGAGTGTTTTCTGCCCTGAGAAGAATAAAATGTGTGTCATAAACATGATCAAACTCAAGAGATGAGAAACAGCACCAAAAAAAAGAAAAAAAAAGAAACCAACAATACAGAATTATTGATATCAGCCATCAACACTTACATGGGTTATGAATGCTTATTAGCAAAACTGTTATATAATGACAAAATGACTATACAGTTAGACTCACAAATTATTCTACAATTACTTGCAGTGCTCACATCTTTCTACCATTAAAACCTCATAAAAACTGAATTAAGCTCAATAATTTGACAAACTAATGACAGTAAACCAAATTAAAAAAAGGGGGGGGCCGACATAAATACTCCTTTGTTTCTGAGCAGATGCTCTAGTAAATGAAGCGGTGTTCAAACTGCGACCTAACACAAGGCTCGCAGAAAGGTCCCCAGTGTTTGTGTTTTGTTTTGTAAATCAATGCACTTTCCCACATTGATTTTGAATACAATGCTCCTCATGCACACAGCTGTTTTGTTTGCAATACAAGGTTACAAGCTCTTTGCTCATGCGTCCCACCTGCTCTGGCATTTCTGTCCCCCAGCTGCAGTTACACTGTTTGTCTCTCTGAGTTTTCAACCTGCCTCTGCGCCCTCTGACGCTGGATATGGCTGTCAGCGCAGGACCTCTCCGGCTCACAAGTCCCCGAAAACCGCTCTGATTCCTGGCCCTGAAATGCAATCCACTCCTCTGTGCGTCTCCCCGGATCCCGTGTTCTTATCAGCTACTCCAGGATGAGAAGCTGTCAATACAACAACCACAGAAAAAGAAAACCATCCCTCCCCCCCCCCCCCCCCTACTTCTCATATCAACCCGGCCCATCTTCGCGCAGAACCAACCCCTGGTCGGGCAGCAATTAAAACCCCGGCCCCTTCGGTGGAGGAGTGGGTGGGGGCGCGCGAACCACAGATCTATATACTTGATTTTCATCCATTCCCCTCCTGCAGCCTCCCATCGACATGCCGGCTCAGGAGGCGTCGACTGTGTGGACTGCATGCTCGCTGTAATTACAATCATATTTGCCAGGGATGCATGTGACAGAAAAGAATTGAGCTGTAATGCTTACGATCCCGTCACTAATGAATGAGTTGCCTAATAAATAGCTACAGCTGCAGTGCTTGGAGTTTAGCTCCACAGAGTCTCAGTGACAGAGATGCACAAAAAAAATAATAAAACATTTGAAGCTTTATAATCAAGAAAATAAATCTGAATCCAGGGTCCTTACTTTTGGATGCTAAAAGGATAGGATTGGTGATATTCTATATATAGAAAAGAAAATATTTATATATACTCTATATTTTACATTTTCCCTATTGTCAACAACTCCCCATCTTCAATCTCCTCTGTGCCACAGAGCTGCACTCTTGTCTATTAAAAACACATTGAACCTCACTGTTTATTACCATGAACAAACACAAACAAACCCACAGTAACATACAAAGACAAATAGACACACACACACATATACACGCGCACATATACACACTGTACTTAATTTTGTCTCAATCCCTCACATGGAAATGAAAACTAACTTGAAAAGAAAATCTATACTAATCCACAGCTGCAAATAGAAGAGCAGAAGAGAAAAGAAGCCAGACCTCCACGTAGGTGCTAATCTCTGCAGCTCTCAGGACTGGATCGCCCTGCACGTTCCTCGGGTCAACTGGCGGCCTTTAGATTCTCGTGGAATAACCTGCAACGCACTTTAAGTATTTCCCTTATAACACTGAAACAATTTACAATATGCTCTTAAACCTTAATGTCTTTCAATGGAATTGCTTTTGTTCTGAATTGATTTTTGTATGTCTGCTGTTTGGTTTGTTTTCTTTCTGCTTATGTGATCTTGGTATCATTGAAAAAAATAAATAAATGTTGATGATGATTATAAAGCCATATATAATGTATGTATCCATGGCGTATTTATAAAAATGTTGGCCTTCAGTCAAAGAAATCCATGACCTCAAGGCTGACCATTAAGAAGAATTGTAAAATTAACACCATAGTCCTGAAATGTAAAGTGAAAACCATGGTTTCATCCTTTGTGTTTGTTCAAAAATTGGTGGTTTAATTTAAAATGAAGTTGAGATGATGCCAAATATTGTTTAACAATTTCACCCAATTTACTCCCATCACAACTACGAACTGCAGGATTTTAAATGTGACCAAAAGTGTTATTTGATGGATTCAAATGAATCATCCAATGTGATGCTCACATTATTTCCAGTAAAGTCCTGCACTGGGAAGAAGCATCTTTTGGATGAATTGTATTTCCTTAAATATTGTTATCATATTAAAAATTGTGTATTAAGCAACATATCAATAACAAAAACTAGATCTATGGTTCTGCCCAGATAATTTCTGTTCCCAGAGCAGCTGTGCCTTTTAAATAAAGGTCTGCATCATTAAAACCTCCAATCAGCTTTTTTTTGTGAGAGCTGTGCACGACTTACACTATGATGCGAGGCCGGTGTTTTGACGATGATATACTAACAAAAAAAAAAAAAAAAAAAGACTCCATACAATCCCCAAACATTTCCCACAGACTAATGATGGCTGTGGAGACAAAGATTTAACGAGCAGATAGACAGACAAGAGACAAACTGTAACAAGCCTCTCATTGGGCAAATCCGAAGTCAAACTTTAACAAGAGGTGCTGCCAAATGGCACCGTGAAGGAGCACATATGAGCCATCAGCTGGAGTGTTGAACAGACAGCAGCACCAGCCTGATTTTATCACCAAGGAGAGAGTGGATAACTGGGCTTGTTATGAGGGTTGTATATCCTGGTTTGACCCCTTGTTTATGATTTGCCTATAAGACTTAATGAATGTTTTACAGCCAATTGCAACAGTAGTGACACGGTAACAGGCTGACAAGTAACAGTGTGCACGCTGCATCTGGTCGCCGTGCTGCATTCACGCAAATGAGTACATGCAATTATTCAATAAGGGTGTTAAAGAGCAGCCAACCTCAACATACATATTACAAACGGTGCTTTGCATCATGTTCTATTTTTAAAGATTTTGTCGGCATGCCATAGGAGTGTGGAAAAAAAAAAAAAAAAAAGGGGAACAAGAAACAGAGGGAGATGTCCCTAAAAACTCTGAACACAATTAGGCTTTAATATCAGGCTCTTAAAATAGAGACGGGAGACACAGTGAAGCAAGCAGCCCAGCAGGACACGAGGAAAGGTCTCCTGGCACTGGTGGTAAATGAGCATCCATCTCTCCTCTCTCAGTACATTACAGGAGAACTTCTCCTGCTCCAAAAACCCAGAAAATGCACTTAACTTTCATTTACTGATATCCCACCGCCCTCGCTCATTAAAGATTCATGTCCACGGCCACCAAAGCCTCTGCTTCTTTTTCTGTTTTCAAAAGGTGAGCGGGACATTTAATACTTAACGCGCCAAAGAAGATTAATGGCGTTACTGGTTAGTTATGAGAAAACGATGATGTTTGGAAACGTTTTGTTTCTTTCCATTACATCAAAATGACAATTTGCATGAATAGTGGCTTCACAAATTATCAGACCCCATTCACCTTTTGCATGTTATAATGTTGCAGATTTCATTTTAAATGAATCCCTTCTGCCCACCATTCTACACTCTATAACAAAAGGAAAACAATGTTTTTGGCAAATGTATTAAAAACCAGAAACTGAAATCTCTCATTTACAAAAGTGTTGTACATCACTTCTTACAGTCAAGGCAGTAGAGCTGTTGGCAGCAAGTATCAGCTTGGAGTCTTCTTGGATGACGTCTCTACAAGCTTTTGGGCAGTTTATCCCACTCTACCCAGCAGATGGGAATAATCTGTGAACTGCCATCTTCAGGTCTCTCTACACACCAGGACCAGGATTCCTTCAGGGACCTCTCTACATTTGGTTGCTTTCATCCTCCCTTCAATTCTCATCAGTCACCCTGTCCCTGCTTCTGCTACCGAGAGGCCCTGTTGTAGCACGATGCTGCCTCCGTGGTCGATGGCAGGGATGGCGTTAGCCAGGTGATGGGCAGTGCCTGGCGTTCACAATCTCCCTCCACACGCTGTCAACACCCTTCAAATGCTGTTTGGAAAAATCCACGTGGTCTGTCATGTGCCTTTTAAAGTGTCTTCTGTCTGTTCACTCTACCATAAAGGCCCGATTGATGGGTGCTGCTGAGGTCTTCATCCTTCTAGTATGTTCTCCCAGCACCTCTGCTAGCGTGACCACAATGTCCGTCTTGCCCAGGTCGTCGACCAACTCTCCAAGAGTCCTGGTGATTACACACTTCTTCTATTCACAATTACTGAGGCCGCTGTGCCTCTGGGATCACTCAAAGCTGTAGAAATGGTTTTATAACATTGTCCTGATCTCGGCCTCATTAATCAATTAATCAAATTAATCAATTTGATTTGTCGTAGCTGGACTCCAGTGCAGCTCCTTCCACATCTCATGCATCAGGAAGCAGCTGACGCAATTTGACCAAAGGAAAAGGTCTGAATACTTTTCATTTTTAATAAATTTTATGAAGTTTCTAAAAAACTGTTTGAGTTATTAAGGGTTAATGAATGTAGACTGACTAGTTGTATCAATTTAATATTAAATACACAACAACATAGTGAAAAAAATGAGTAAAAGGCGAAAGGGTCTGATTCCTGAAGCCTCCCTAGGTTCAGTGACTGTTAAAATGTAATGTTGTCCTGTTTCTTAATGGGATTTACAATATGCATGTTTAACATCATACTGCACGTGAGGTTTCTGTTCAATGTGTGCTGTGCTACAACAATGTTCCTTTGGAAAAAAGCTGGAGCTGGATTTCTCAGCATTTCACTCCAAATTTAAAACACTGAATGAAAATAAAAACGATACAAAACATTTTTTTTTTTTGTTTGTTTGTTTGTTTTTTTCCTGACAACAGAGCAGGTCTGAAATAACAGATTAGTGCCATGGTATTAACCATGAGGTTTTGACAGAGGTGGTGCAGATGATGGAGCAGCATTCAAGGCAGAAAACAGAGCAGGGTCTATTCTTCGCTTTTATCCTCACTCTGCTGCTCAGTGCAGTCGACTCAGACACTGTCAAGAAGCTGACACAGAGGCAACTCTTCAATAAATTTTAAAAATATTTGGCCTCATATTAAGATTTGTGTATTTTGATTGCATATTTTTTTTCTTTTGTGCGCACTCCACCTGTACAAATATGCTAAAATCAGTTTAGTTTTGCTGCACAATTGCTACATTCAGACAAAACACAAATTCAGGTTTTCAACATAGTCGGGATTTCTTCTGTGAGCCCTTGAACTGTGCCTACTTGAAAAAAAAACAAAACTATTTTTAGGCTGTTATTGTGGGCTTTTGGTATCTAATGCCAAGGACTAGACTCACAGAAGTAATAAAGAGGACTGTATACAGTGTGGGTACGTTAATTCTACCAACATCTGAGGGGGCGAGGGATGGAGAGCTTTCTAAACTGTACAAATTCCCATAACAACAAAAAAAAGAAGAATTAAGGTTATGATCTTCAACCTTGGATGTTTTTTTTTTTTTCTTCAATCTCACAGTCATGTTTGAGGGGAGCTCTGAAACATAATATTGTAGCTAACACAGTATTTACTGAGAGTGTAGGTGACTTACACCATCTGTTTATAAAGCAACAGGCTTAGGCAGACACTCTGCCAGCAAAAAGGCACAAGGTCCCCGGGCTTATCTCGGCAGAGGTGTGCTGCTGCTGCTGCTCCTCGGCACCAGCGAGGTGGAACGATAAACATAATTAAATTGAGTTGGATTACACAAAATGGATCGGATCAGTTTGGAAGGCGGAGAAGCTAATCCAGTGCAATCCTCTCTATAGAGGTGCCAACCACACAAAACGACATAAATAAAGAAGAGGGAACGGGAAGCGTTGGCTGTCACAGGGAGATCAAGGCGGGGGCACAGAAAGGACCCCTTCAAGTTAAAAAAAAAAAAAAAAAAAAGCAAAGTCAAATATTAACTGTAGTTTAGCGAGTTTAAATAAGAACGTGAGCTCAAATTTCTCATCTTTCTCCACTGAATCTTAAACAAAAACAAAAGGATGTTATTGTAGGAGGATGTTACTGTGCGAGTGTGGGGATGCAGGATGTGTTGTGTCAAAAAAAATGACCTAATCCTTCAAGGGAGTGGGAGAGCACACTTGTCTTTTATCATGGCAGTAATGTAGAAGAAACAGTGCTGTGTTTTCACTTCTAAAAAAAGTACAGTATTAAAAAGGTAGAGGTACCTCTAAAAAGGTAC
>CM076663.1:18249894-18361744 GCA_038496675.1 Rachycentron canadum | reverse complement strand
ACACACACACACAGAAAACGTGTTTCAGTTACACAGGATGAATTTGAGGTTTAAATATGGTTGGGTTCAACAGTAGCCGGGAGTTTCGCAATTTCTTTGAAGACGTCTGAACTTTATTTATTTATCGCTAAACTGCAGCGCTCCCATAACCTCTTTTGTTTTCGATTTCAGCCCCCACTCCATTCCACTGCTCCATCTTTGCCCCCACCCAACCCCTCCACCTCGATTGCATTTTCCCTTTTGTAACTGACTTTGGTACAATCCCTTTACAAATAACCTTTCCCAGGGGAAAGAGACTCTTACTTTCTCTGCAGCCCTGCCAACCCCACTCCTACCCTCTCTTTCTTTTCCCATCCCCAGCTCCCTTTGTCTCTCAGCCTCAGGCACAGTAAACAGATTGATACAGTCTGGTGGTTTCTTCTGCTTTTCAAACTAATCCATTGTAATCCCAGTCTGTCTGCGTCCTGTCTCGGGCAGGACATTATCATCCTATAAAATGATGTTTAATGGATCCAGAGGTGATGCAGGGAAGGCTACGGCAGAGGTTATATTGCTGAGGTGATGGTATGGGCTCTTCTCAGTATCTGTCCTGCAATTAAAGAGCTATACTGCCTGGTCAAGGTGAACACTAAGGTTTTAGCACCAAATAAAGAAAAATGTCAAGAACAAAAAGTCTGCATTTAACGCCAATTTTGTAGTCTTCTTTTAATGTTCTTATGTGGTTACATTTGAAAACTTTCTTTGGTAAGGTAAAAAAAATATTTTTTAATTCTATTGGCACCAATCTCCAAAAAAAAAAAAAAAAAAACACAGCAAAGGCCCAGCAACACGCGCCTCTAAACGATCTCCTTACCAGAGATGGAATATCAGCTTTCAGCATAACTCCTGCCTAACAAGTCCAGTTTGCATTATTTAAGATGCCTGGCCGGCCGCTGGTCTCCTCTTGGATAGCCGTCCTTAGCAGAGAGCTCAAGGCAGGCCCTCAGCAATGAATGCACGCAGGTGGAGGAAGAAAGTGCAAATCTTTATGGCGTTTGAAATATGAATGCAGCATTTATACCGGAGCAGCATGTTCCACATGTAAAATTTGACAGGTTCAACATTAAATCCACAAGCTGAGCCTGAGGCAAGTTGTGGGCCAGGTGGAGAATGTATCTCATGCAATATGGTGATGGGACTGCATGGATGAGGATGGAGACACAAGAAAAGACTGATGGACCAACAGCTGGAGAGGAGCGAATGCAATTGACAAGTGCTAGTTCATGACCTTTTTATGTGGTGCTGAGTGAAAGAGAAGTCAAAGGCTAGACAAGGAAAAAAAATACAAATAAATAAATAAAGAGTGATGTTTCCAAATCCTACTGTTCTGAATCCTGGTAAAAAAAAACTCACTTCATGTTTGTTCCTACAATCTCCTCTTTAACTAAACAAGCTCAGTGCATCACTGCCTCATTTGTTTCCTGTTTTATATTGCAACCAGACACAAATACCGACAGGACTGTCAAAATGGATAAGTTTCTCATTTTCCCGATGACCGTGATGTTCTCCAAGGAGTGAGAAATGGACTATGGGGAAATGTATTTTTTTTGCTTTTTGTATACTCAAAAAAGATTTTAAAATCGAGGTTCAGACTAATGACCTTAGCAAGGGGAGTGAACTTGGACCAAAAACAACCCTGTTTGAATGTTGAAAATGTGCTTGTTTTTCCAGGCATACAAGGTTTCAAAGGCAAAGGCAGTGATTTACCATAAAAGCCAAAGGTTTAAGTTCACAAATTCTGGTTTTTATTTCATGTTTCTATCTGCTTCAGATGCTGACTAATGATGGATTTAGTGAACACCAAGTTTTTCAGAGGGTTGTTTTCAGTTCATACGGTGTTTCGGTTCAAATTCTTTTTTAAGGTCTGAATGGGTCATTTCAGGGAATACCAGAAGGATTAACCTAGTTCTTGTGCTGTTATGGATGACCACTATTTCTTGTACCACATATATTTATCTACATATCGCACTCAAACATAAACAAAAAAGAATTATATTGCGATATGAGACACGATTAAAGTTGGAGTGGTCATTATTACATTTCACTTTCAATGGAAAAACTAATTATGAATTATGATGATTGTGTCATTGCAGGGGAATGTACCTAAAAAGTACGTTTCCTTACACCTGGAGAAAATGATTCGTTGGCCGAGACATCCTGTACCACAATGCTTCATTTATTCCTATTCAAACGCTAATAATTTTAACCACGTGAGGGCAGAACTCCACACTTTACCTTGCTTGCGACAAGTTTTTTGCCAACCAGTTGCTAACTTTGCCCGTTTTTGTTTGGCCTGTTATTGGAAGCTGGGCAAGTAGTGTACAGTGGTTTCGCAACATAATATCAGTGAAAACAGTGAGTTATGGTGTTTAAAAACCAAAAAAAATTAGCTAAAAGGTGCTCAAAAGCTAATTCTCTGTGGGTTCATTGCTTCATTTTAATCATATATTGTATTTTTTTCTCATAGGAAAATACCGATGAGGCCACCTTTAAGTATGTTCACAGTACGTGCCAACCTGTTTAATTTTATTTCAGCCACATTTTTTTCTTTCTGGCTACTTTCCAGTTAGACGGGGTCAATTGTGCTCACCCAAGCCAAAGATGACTGCACATGGCTTTCCTCCGGCACCGTTATGATATATTTGATTACTTGTTATACATAATTACTGTGTGTCTTTGTTTACATGCAGAGGAACATGGATGACTCGTGTTGACATCTCAGGTTTGACATTTTAACTGTACTAAAGTACAGAGTAGTGTGTCTGAGTGAAGAAAGCGTGAAATGACAGAATCGTCGGCTCATTATTCCTCCCATATCGAGTGGGAACATGCATTCCTCATTAGCAGCGAAATCAATGCTGCCATGAGACTCGTCGCATCTGTGAACGAGTTGCTGTTAGGTCTCACGGCCGGAGTCTGCCGGTGTTAGCTCTGGCCGACATTTCACCCCTGGATTCCAGAGGGAGCTGCAGCAAAGCGGAGGCAGAGCTCTGCAAACACCCCTTAGCCACGGTGCCACTCAGCAGTCTGAATGCAAAGCGGCTTTCTGGAGCTCCCCCGTCTGCCCTCTTGCAGTTCACTTGCAAGTTCACTACATCTGCGGGGTCAAATCGCCGGTCAGCTCTCGGCGCAGGTTCACCGCTGTGGCTGCGCCTCCGCCTCACTGTGTGGCTCAGTGTGTCGGCCAGCCGCAGATCCACAGATCATTATCACTATCAAACACTGTTTCCCCAACAAAACGATATCTCTGCCTTTGATCCTGTGCCAAAGCTTATTTTTGTTCACTTCTGGGCATTCTAACCCAGGAACTGCTATCACTTGGGGCACAACTCAAGCACAGCTAAAAATACCGCTCTGTACTGTTTATGAGATGGAAATGTATGAATTAACAATGGGGCATCGCGTCTGAAATAAGTATAGTTCCCCACACCTGCTCCTCTGTACAGATAGTGTATCCTTTTTTGCTGTTTTTCTTTGTGGGCGAGCTGGCTGAGGCTCTTAATGTAATGCAAACATTGTGTTAGGCTCCTGTTGTGGAATGTCCAATTAAAAAGCACTAGAAATGGGGCTTATGCTCAGCACTGAGGTTACAACGTCCAAACTGGGCCAGAGGTCCTGAAACATTCAGTGTGGGCTGCACACTGCTCTGCATCCACATACTCAACAAAGACAATGAATCAAGTGAACAGAGGCACTTTACACTTTTTATCTGGTATTGTTTGCAACAATAAGACTCAGAGAGCCGTACAATTCATTACACTTAAAAGCAGCCTGAATTTAAAATGATAAAAGTCTTAACAGCTATGACAATTAAATTATCATAATAAAAATAGACATGCAGTGTTTTTAGCATCCTGTCTGCATGAGGAAGGAGTGAAACAGAAAGAACATATTAAAAACAAATTTTTAAAATTGAGCAGGGAGTAAACCTAAACCTAAGTGATTCCCCTGCTTTTCATCATACAGTCGAACATTTGGAAAATGAAATCAGCGAGGTTTCACACATCATGTAGGTGCACCACTGCTGGAAATCAGCCCTGTTTTTAAAAAAAGTATTACTGTCAAAAGGCTGGCAGCCATGTTGATAACTGCCAATAGTTTTCATATGTATGTGTGTAACACTATGAGTTTTCACTGTGTAAACTGTCATCACAGAGTCTATTAACCCACTGGAAAATAAACAGGTACGCTGAGAATTTTAAACATTTTAACCAGGTGAATGGGATTGAAACTTCCTTTTAAATGCATTTGTGGTTTGACGTCAACTTGCAGGCATTTAAAGTCTTTGGTCAGTGATGTTTTTCTCATTTTTATTGTATTATCTCGGATTTTAGGCTGTTAATTGGACACAAGCTACTTTAGGACATTGCAAACTTTGATGGGTACTTTTCATTAATTTCTGAACATGTAATTGACAAAATGTATTAGATTAAAATATATTTAACCAAACAAACATCTTATCTCAATGGGTACTTGTTGTTTTTTTGGTTTTTTTTTCTGGCGAACTCAGGACCCACAAGAAAATTTATTTGAAAAGGCCATTAAGTAGACAAGGGCTATCTTAAAAAAAAAAAAAAAAAAAAAAAATCTAAAAATCTACTTCAATATATCAACTTGTAAAATTGATTCAAACACAACCTCACCTTCAAACAGCTACATAGCACAAAAACTGTTCATTTCATGTGACTTATTACAGGCATGTTTTGTTTGTTTGTTTTTAATTAAAATGCTAAAAGACCATATAGTACTAATATTACTGACCAACATCACTGACTTGATGACTGGACATTTTTAATTCTACTTAAATACCCCTGGACTAGTTTATTGAGGGGATCAGGGCAGGTGATGGTTTTTGAATGCTTTTGTCTGTCGTGCTACTGTTATCGTAATCAAGAACAAACTTTCAGGCTTAAAAAAAAACAGAGCAGAGAACTGAAATATTGGAAATACATGTTACTTGCAGCCCTTGTGCCCCCCATCTACTACTGGGCTGCACTGATTTCATGTAAATAGCAGATGCACTTCGTGTCACCCGAGGTGTTTCCGTACCTAGAAGCCGCTCATTAGTATGCTGCCGAGGATTTTTTCATTCCATGTGCGCTGCTGGTCCTGCTTGTCTCCTTGGCTTAAGATATTTTTCCTGCTCCAAGAGTCTGCTGCTGACTGTATGAGGCTTGTCACAGGGTGCAGAGATATGGTCCTTGCGGGAGAGGAGCTCTGCGAATGGCCCAGACTTATCAAAGCAGCCCGCCCTGTCCCCAAGCCTCCAACACAATGCTCCCCTAATTTCTCCTGAATGGTAGTCTCTCCAGAGCACCAGTAATCTCGTATTTGCCGTTTGCATGCAGTAACTCTAGTTACTCTAGCGCCGTTCCCTGCACCCCACCCCACTCCCCTTGCCAATTGCATAATCAAGTCCAGAACTCATCAGCAAGATGGCAGAAGAAGTGCTCTATTAAGCTGCATCGTGTTCCATCTGTTGTGCGAGAGAGAGATAACAGTATTTACAGTTTTGGAGTTGTGGCAGACTGTTTCGGCCAAATTTTGTGCACCGCAGAGTTCTGCTTACTTCATAAAATGTCACGGATTAATTCTGCTACTTGCGATGGTGTCCAACTGCAATGTTTGCCCCCCACCAGAATTATCACAAACTTAACTTTACTGGAACTGTTGTATCAAGAAGTTGTGTTAGGTGAAACTATTTGAATGGGGAACATTTACTCTGTTGGCTTGTCCCAGCTCATCACTTTTATTCCATTTTTGGCCAATATTTGCTGTAATGCTACAGGAAAGTCCTGCAGTGTGGACAAAGGACGTTGAAGAGACTCTGTCAAGAAGGCAGTTGGTAAGTGTCTCTCAAGTGGTATTAAGTATTCAGTGCTCCAGTCTTGTCAGTGAGGGGAATCTGTGTTCTTTGAAAAGAAAGAGACTAACCCAGATTTGAATAACAAAACCAGCTGCTAGCACATGGCCTCACGCACTGGAGTGAATTCACCTACTGTACGTGAATCAGCTCACTGAGAAGATGCATTAACCTCAGTCTGCTCCGTGAAAACAAGGCTCCAATCTGAAACTGATACCGTCAGGGTCATTACATGTATTACTCCGACGAATTGAATGAACAGAAGACTGTGACTCTGTTAGGAGCTGTTTCGATATCAAAAAGGGTCATAAAATACTGTTGGAGGGCTAAAATTGGAATCATGGGAAATACATATTTCATCTCTACATTGGCAGAAAGGAACGTGCCACATTTTTAAACCAGTGCATTACAGTCTTTTTTCCCCCGCAGGGTACCTGAGGACACAGCAGGAACACTAAACTCTTTCATGGTGGAAGCTCCCAACACTTCCAGTTCATTTGCACACAAATTCCAGTTACAGTCTGATTAGATCAGACACAAAATAATTAGGTAATCAGATAAAGAATTCATGTATTAAAGCAAAAACACCAAATATTTTGCAGTACACACTGCACAGTTTTACAGTCACTTCTTTAAAAATCACAGCTGACGAGTTTTCTGTTTGCCATGTCACTGTAACTTTTACTATTGTATTCCTTATTCCTCTATTTCTAATGTACTCTTTTTCGTCTTTACATCCACTTACGTTGCTTTTACATTCGGTCCTGACGTCTTTTCTGTTTTGGAACAGAAGTGCTCTCCCTCTGTCAACATTTTTGAGGGCAAATTTATATCCGACCTGTTTTCTCTGGTCTTTGAGAGTCCCTGAGGTCTTATTTTTCATTTTCATCCTTTGTATTTTTATTTTAAACCGTTCCCTTTCTGACTCTGACAATGGGATAGTTAAGACATCACTTTATATGTAAACCTGATGTGATTTGGTGTAAAACACTCTGAATTGAACTGTTGTTGAAATGTGCTACACATATAAACTCAGCTTAGGAAACTGCAATGGACCTTATTCACTATATTCTCACATTTTATACACTTGGTTGATTGATTCATTGAGAAAACAATCAGAGGATTTATCAGTGATGATAACAAACACTGGCGGCAGCACTGAACTAACAGGATATGTGGATGTAAGTTTGGTAAAATCTGAAAAGTAATTCTGTTTGTCACTTTGGTAAACTCCAGTGAGTAAACAACACTAAAATTAAATCAGGCCTTCACTTTCCTCTGGGCCCTTTGGAACTCCCTTTCGGGGTCCCTTGAGGTCCCAAGTTTGGGAAGCAGCAACCAGAAGTGACATGGCTGTCTGAATAAAAACAGCCTGGTGCGTGAGCTGCGTCTGGAGGTTCATTAAAATTAGCTACAGTGCAGCAGGACTGTTTACAGTGAACTAACGCTCCTTGTCTGTTACCGTTAAAGCCAACGACAGTCAGCCTGAATCCAGACAAAAGCCCATGAGTGGCACTCGAAGGATGCACTCGGATGCTGTAACAGTGCACTTCCCACACGAGGAGCTCCACGGGGCTGCGTCTGAAGAAGTGTTTGCAAAAATTCAGACAGCTTCAAAGCAGTAGGCTGTGCAACGGATTAATTAAAGCGTCTGAGCGGCTGCTGCTGCTGCTGCTGCTGCTCCATCCGTTCAAAATTCCATTTCAGTCACGTCCACTTCTTCAAAGGAGGAAACACATGTACATTTGAATAAGAGTGTGATTATTCCACTACTTGCACCGCAGCTTACACATGTCTGGAAAAAAAAAAAAAAAAACTGGGATGTCAAGTGCCTTCAGTGATTAGAGGTTTCACTGCTGCCTCCATTCATAAACTAGAAACTCTAATCACATGTTATACCATTTCAAACAGGGGAGGCTTCTGCTCAAATATTCAGTTTGGCATCAGTTACCTTCAACATTTTCTGTTTGTGCCAGCAATAAAATAACATATATGGTGCCAGCAGCCAGGATTGTATTATTTATGGTGTGTGTGTGACTCAAATGAAAAAGTTTGTATCCCTCCTCATGACTAATGGAGCAGGTGCTGTGGTCGGTCAAAGCTGCCCTGTTTCACAGAGACAGAGGAGAAAGCAGCACCTCTGCTGCACAACAACTTGGCTAAACTGCCATGATGCTTGAGAGGACCTCGCTTTGTTAGTGTGACCAAACAGGAAATAGAAAGTGAGTAGACCCACGACCCTCTTATTTTTAACTTGAAGAAGCAGAGCTGGTGTAGTGGTGTAGCCTGCGGCACCACATAAAACCTGACCGCTGTGGTGTAAACCCAAACAGTTTCCACACGCCTAAACTGTTTACATCAGTATTTAACCACGGACATTTACCTTGATCCAGTAGCCGCAGGGAGTGCTGAAAAGACGGATCCAGCGTGTCCTTCTCTGCCATAAGCTCCGGCAAGTACTTTTCGCTCCCCATGTCGTCCTGGACTGGGCTCCAAGTGAAACGAGTCAAATGTGATTCAAGTAAAAAAAAAAAAAAAAAAAAAAAAGGAAAAAAAAGAAAAAAAAACCCCCAACAACAACAACCAAAAAAAAAAAAAAAAACCAAAACAAAACTTGTTCAGCGTCCAAACGGCTCCAAGTTACAGCAATGCCTGATATCTGAGTGAAGACAAACCGCCGGCGATAATGTCATTCGCGCTCGCGCTACAAGAGCATTTCTCGGTCCTCGCGGAACAAACGCGCGCAAACACACACAGCGAGCGGTTATCTGTGAGCGGGAGGTTTTATCCCATCGAGGTGTTGTTCAGCCCGCAAAGTCCCGCTACGCATCACAGCCGGACTGAGGTCCCCTCTCCTCTCTGGGTGCTCAGGCTCTTTGAAGCTCCCTCTGTTGTATCCAGTGCTAAACTGAAGCTGCCGCAGCTATTGGTCGCCGCGCGCGACACGCGGCGGGTGGAGGGGGCGGAGCGATACGCCGGAACTGTCCGCGGTGCTGCGTCCCGCCATTACCATATTACCATAAACTCACCACGAGCGGTGCGCCGGTGCACAAACTCTGAGCTAGGGCAAAGTAACGCCTCAAAGCTCTCACGTGGTGTTAATAATCTGTTCACATCTTAATGTAGCTCCCTGTCCTTATGAAGAGATTTTGACCCAGACACACGCAAGTACTTCAGAATAATGGACGAAAACAAATCAGCTTCAAATGCAGCTTAAAAACTATACAAATCCGCAGTTAGAACTAGATTTTGACACATTCTTCTCTTCACGATTGGGTCATAGTGCAGTGTCCATTTCATGCTGTTCTTTGCTTTAAGTGCAAAAATACAAATAAACAAATTAGTAAAATAGTCAAATGACCAAAACACAGCTGACACTCAGTGGGACTTTTGTGGAGCCTTTGAGATCTGGGACCCCAGAGGAACCACCTGCTTTACCAGGCTGGTAATTTGTTGTTTTCCAGCTTTAAAGGTACCATCCCTCCTGAAACCTTACAGGTGTCACATGCTTGTTTTAACATATCTAATAGAGGTTTGCTCTTCAAACTGATAACAAAAAACAGAGATGCAGAATAACGTCTAGTGCCACCACAGATGAGTGTAATGTTTTCATAATAAATGTCAGAGCACATACATTAAAATGCATTTATTGTAGAAGAGCATGTGTGTTGACATAAGCCAGGGTCAATTATTCAACATGTTGCCTTCAACTAAAGAAAAACTTACTAGAGGTTCGCAGATCCTAATTTTCATACATATAGAAAGGACTAGATTACATTATACTCATCATCATACACATACCACTATGGTGGGAAAGTTATTTCATATGCATTACTATAGTTGATGAAAAACGCTGGCAGAATATCCAGACAGACACAGTGAGTCACTAGACAGACTGTTTTAGGGCAAAACCTTCTTCTTCAGTGTTGCCTTGCATATAATTACATTAGATACAGAAAAACACAAGGTGTAGGCATCCAAACGACCTCAGAGAACTGCTGACAGATCCACCCAGCAAATGCATATATGAAAATAGCATCATCATTCATCGGCTGTGAGAGCCTGTCTTGATGCAGACGAGTCAGATGGGGGTGAGATGGGTGAGGGTTAGACTGACCTTAAGAGTACAGATAAGTGATGGTGTTAAAAAGGCTTAGATGTTCAGATGATGTATGTATGTAGTAGACATACGGTTGACCTGTTGTGTTTCAGATCACTTAGTACAGTTACAGGCACATGTGATGAGGCTACATAATTGTCTCTTTACTCTTTTCGGTAATTGATTAGGACTGCATGACTCCTTAGGTTGCGTTTACTTGTTAGGACAAGCTGTCAATAGTTCTCAGGAAATCCATTCACCTTCTCATAGGTCAAGCATGCTTTTCTCCTGGGCGTGTTTATGAATTCATTAAATAAGAAAAGCTCGTTGTTCAGGGAAACACAGCCACATAGACCCCAGATCACTAGCAGAACCCAACTTGGCCTGTCTCCAGTTTTGTAACAGAGAACAGACAGTGACACCAGTGTCATTAAAAGACAGATATAGAGTTTATCCAGACAGCAGTTATCTAAAGATACAGCCACAAATCCACTTGATCAGACATCCTGAGCCTTGCAGTTCCAGGAAAACATGCAATGAATGCAAAACTGTCTGTGTGAGGAATTTATGGCATTTAACAGCCCGCAAAAAAAAAAAAAAAAAAAAAACAACTCTATTCGTGCACTAGCTTCACATTTGTTAGAAAATAAGGAATAAAGATAAGAATTCTGTCAATATTTGTGGAGGATGCTGAGGTAGCCTCAGGTGGGCGGCTATCTGTAGGCTGATCAGCAATGGTTATATAATTGAGATTTTTTTTCCTCTCCATTCTATTTCAATAACTTGGAGAAAATGTGACCCAGAGGCTAAAACCAAGATGGGTTTATGTATTTATCAACATTTTCAACATTTTATTGTCCATGAACTTTGGAATGTGCCATTGTTTATTTTGTTTTAATGGCTTGACTTGTGCTCTGAAACAACCACTACACCATATATGTGTGTACATATAATATATATGTGTGTGTGTGTGTGTGTGTGTGTGTGTGTGTGTGTGTGTGTGTGTGTGTGTGTGTGTGTGTGTGTGTGTGCATGGAAAATAAATAGGTGGAAATATGCACATCTAGCTTGGTGTGGTCTGCAGGGTTCAAAGGTCTGCAGTCAAGCATGGTATTTAAGGCCATAAAATGCTTTCATTAATAACTTGATGCACCTGGTAACGTAGTGAGACTCTTCAAATTGCTGTTGTGTTCCTGTCTTGAGCATGTTGAAGACGTTTTCCTCTGAGTCTTCCCAGATTCTTGTTTGCGAGTGATTCACAGCAAAGAGAAACGCATTATGAATCAGCTTACTTTTTAATCTCTCCCAGAGACCATTAAAAAGCAGCTCAAATGCACTAATCTCCTATTCATAGGAGCGACTTATTTATAGATATGCTTGCCATCTGTTGCTCCCCGTCTACATAAACAAAACCTCACATTGTGACTGGTGTTTGAGTCAAAGTTGCAGGCCCATACGTCTTCCTCAGGACCCTTGTTTTCAAAGGGAATTCGCTAAGTGATTGCAATACATCAATTGCAATGAAAATAATCATGGTTTATGGGGCAACATTTTTATATAAGTCACGAACGACCACAAGGGCAGCAGCACTGGTGTAAACAAAGCCATGAGAAATGTTCTGTCAGTTGGGTGTAAAGAATGAAGAACAGTGGGCTATTACATTGACAAAGTGTTATTTTGATCATTAGAGAATGGCTGCCCCCTCTCTTGCCCCACAGCCTGTCCCTGCCCATTAAATATGATGTTGACTACACCTAGAACTAGACAGCCTGTGCAACACCCCAGGGTGTCATATATGGTATATACACCCATACTATTATGTCTGCACAGTCAATGTTTCCTCCTCTCCTCAACAAGAAGTAAGGATATAATCAACGCCACTGCCTTATTCCCAGCGACTTGATGTAAATCCTAACTGATTTAAATGGAAGCACTTGTCTTGTCAGCTTTCAATATTCATAAAATCCCATTTCAGCAAGAGGATGTCATGGGGGTCTTGTCACCTGAGGAGTAATTAGACCTTGATGTGTCCGCAAGCTGATTGCTGTGTCACTTCATGTCACAGAGAGAACATGAGCCGGGACTCCAGAGCGAGGACACTTTGCCATGTTTCCACTTTGTTTTGGCCCCGTGAAATGGACGGGATTACAGCGGCAAATCGGGAGTGCTTTTAACACCTTAAATAAGTGGATTCCCTCCCATCCTCCTGGTGGCAGGAGGGATTGTGAGGAGAGTGACAACACTGCCTCCTTGTGACCATGTCAAATTATTTAAGCAGATATGAGAGGTCCACAGGAGAAAAGAAGACATTTTACAGGTGGGTTGGAAATAAAGCACTGTAAGAGTCAGGGATTCATGCCTGTGCTCAGACTCAAGCTAATTACAAAAACTTTGCTGTAAATGGGGCAGTTTGTTTAATTCACCAGCAGCACCAATGTACACTGTGCACCTCCGTTTGTAAAAGCATCATTATAGTGATTCAAAGGTCTTGTGGTTAAATAAAAGAATTAGAGGAATGAAAGGAAAATAGTAGAATTATAACATGTCCACAAATACTGAGCAAATTGTATTGATGCCGTGGTGGTGCCCTTTTTCCTAATTTTTCCTTTGTTTACTTGTGTTTAAAAGGTTCTATCTGACAGGATGATGACAAAAAGCAATAATAATGCTAGATTGCATTTGCTCATATACTTTGCAAAAAATTTTAATATTCTCCAATAACAGTGGAATAAAACACAGTTTCTCCCTCAGTCTCTCTTGTCTTTTAACAAAGTCCTTCTTTCACAATATTGTTTTCGTCCTCATACAGCCGCACAATGCTGCTTCAGTCACAAAAGGCACCTTATTGTGGCTACTAAATGGAGCGCTCACATCCATTAAACAGCCATTCAACAGAATTATATTGCCAGTGTCAGTCTATCAGGTGCATTGATCACGCATCGTCGGCTGTGAAGTGCAGACTGTGGTCTCCTCTCCTGGAAGTGTTGTGCAAAAGAAACCTAATGAGAAACTGTCAGGAGCGCACAGGTAAACAAATCAATGGCACCCAGCAGTGCTCCCAAGGTCAGGGCAGGCACGAATGCACGTACGCACACACACACACACACACACATATCAACCTCTAACAAACCTGGGGTTGCAGCAGCAGCTTCTATGGTAAAGGGGGCTGTCAAGATTTGACTTTCAGGACATAAACAAGTTTCAGGTGGGATTTCACTTTTTACTTTACTCTGGTTTGGATCATTGCTTTAAAATAAGTTGTTTGTCTTTTTGGAAAACACACATGCTTTCTTTTCAACAGTTAGACTGATACCACTCACATGTCTGTTTGTGACATGTGAAGCGACAGCCAGGAGCCAGTTAGCTTAGCTTAGCAGAAAGACTGACACTGCAGAAACAGCGAGCCTTTGAGTGTCTATAGGTAATCCTCCTGCCAACACCCACAAAGCTCACTAATATGGGTGCCACCTTTGATGTATCAAAAACCAGGACACTCAGATGATTTTGTTCTTTTCTTTTTTTTTTTTTCGGTGCATCACTCCCACTGTTTCACTACGCCGACAGGGAAACAGCAGCCTCAATCCTCCCTGCCTGAATTCTCTTGTGGATGCATAAGACAGTTGCTGGGTAGTAAGGAAAACTTTGGTATTTCTGCTTCCAATCAAATGAGAGTATTGGTCTGTCTCCTGTTTTCACAGGATTGAACATAACCAGGAAGGCGACAGAATAAAATTAGAAAAACAAATCTGATTTTATTGGAAAACATGAAATTCTGCCAAAAATAATCATTTTCTGGCCCAGTCATTCACAAAATAGAACAATCCTGGGAAAAGGTCCAGACAGGGGTAGGTAGATGTTGTAATCTTTGGACAATCAGACTCGCTGTTTCCCACTGTTTTTAGTTTTTATGCTAAGTGTAGCTAACCAGTGGTGGGCTAGCATACAAGCATGAGTCAGTTAACTCTCGCATCAAGATCATAGACTGTTTATAAAAGTGGATGTAGACGCTCGGTTTGAAAATTGAAGTCAGTGTTGAAAAGCCTTAAACCTGCATTCTATCTATCAATATCGATATATCTATCAATCACTAGGCAAAAAAAAAGTCAGATTGTATTGAAGTCGATTTGAAAATGGCTCTAATTCAAACTTGATTTATTAGTATTATATAGTATTTATTATTATTTTCCTAGTGAGTTTGTGGTCTCTAGTCTCTAGCTTCAAGTACATGTACATGTTGTATAGTTCAATACGACGTGATGTTCATTTTTTAAATGATGGTCCCATTTAGAGGAAAATAGACCATAAAGCAGGGGATGAATTGGGGCGTGGCTACCATGTGATTGACAGACTGCCTGACAATCAGTATAGAGCACAGAGCAGGTCAGAGCCACATCTCACTCTTCCTCAGCTCCATCTTCTCCTCCAAACATAGTTTCTTCTGGTTTAAAAAAAAAAACAACATGGCGATGGCCAAATTTCAAACTGGAGGCTTCAAAAGAGCAGCTCACAAACCAATGTGTGATCGGTGGGTTGCCACTTGGTCAGGATGTTGATCTCTTCTGCAGCCGTATCTGTATTACTGATTCTTGAATGCAACTAATATATTTTAACTCTAAATCTCGTGCACAACAACTGTATGGTTTATCTTTTTAATGATAGGCTTTTCTACCTTTTTTTGCTATGTATTCATATGCAAGTGCACACAGTAGAAGTGTGTGTATATTGGTAAACATATAAAGGCTATATGCATGTATCCAGATACTGTGCACATCTGTTGAATAGTGTTTTGAAAGAGGAAATTACAGAGCCAAAAAAAAAAAAACAACAACACTGCTTTGTAACAATGAAAATGATGACAAGTTATTTAAAAAGAAACAATCAATAAGTAAGTAATTGTGAGGGAACTGAGAGATATTAGTACATGTTCCGCTTTGTGCTGTGGCAGGCTATCACAATGCTGACACAGAAGTCATGTTTTTTCTCCTCTACAAACTGTGTGAACACGACGGATCAGATAATGATAGCCAGCGTAACAAAGAGTACCTCGTCATGCCACCAGGGTTTTATCAGACAGATTCTTTCATTTCTAACAGTGGCTACAAAAACAATGTGGAGTCAGCAATTTGGTTTGGTTTAGTTTTCTTTTTGTCTGTCTTTAATAAGATACAGCTTAATAGAGCAATCTGAAGTAGTCCATGATATGTAGCGGCTAAGTGTGTGGTGAGAGTTATCATTGTACATTTTAATACCAGAGAGAGGCACAAGGTCAACAGCAGTAATTATTCTGTGGGAAGCGTGCTGGTCTTCTGTGGGTGATTTCATTTCCTGTCATTAGCCACAGCGATTAAGCACGAGAACAATGATACTCTGATAGCATCAGCAGGTACCACACAGCCCCAAGCTGTTCTCAATATTCTCCAGTATTCTCAAATTGTTGCTTCTCATAGGTTAAGCCTCCCGTGATGTTCAGGTAGAGCTGTTAGAGCTTTACACTTCAACTGCTTCTATTAGCAAATTATCATAATGGACAAATAAAATTTGTCATGAACCCCCACCCCCACCACTACCACTAACACAACTCAAATGCAAACCAAAAACAAATAAGGATGTTAGTGTCATTTTTCAGGCAGCTGTGAGAATAAGGCTAAAATTTATACAAGGGGTGAACAATTATGCCCAAATCAGTTTGACCTTGGAATGTAAAAGAAACAGCTTTCATCTCCCTATCTGTGTCACTTTCACTCAAATTGTTATTGATTTTTTTTCTCTCAACAGAAAAAGCTGTAAACCCAGTGTTCACATATTGTACATTATCACCTAATACATCTGAGAAATGACAAACGCGTCATATCTCAGTGTTCTATTTATACATCCAGCAATGCATTAGCATTCATTAGGATTTGTGTTTTTTGCCACCTGAAAAATGTAATTCCAATATGCACTCTCCTTTAACTCTGTTTTGGGCTCCACCATCTCCTGAAAGAAATACATGGTTATTTAGCTGCTAAATGTTCCAGCTAGTTGCTAACATGTCTGTCTGTCGTGCGATGCTGATGGCTAACACATCAGACTTTTGTAGGGGTTAGAGGCTGAACTACACATTAAAGCTGCAGCATGCAAAACAATCAGCTGAAAGATGCTAAAGCGCTTCATAGAGGTGAGGAAGGTTGCGGAAGTGTGTGATTATTCTCAGTGGGTTTGTCACTTTAAGAAACACTTTTCACGTTTGGTCTCTGTGAATAGAAACATTTTAGTGCACTTTAAGTGTATTTCATATTTGGTTATGAGAAATTTATAATCTAGGTTATATAAAGTACAATTAGTTCTCATTTTGCCATTTTTATATATAATATATAATTTGGAATGTAACATCAAATTATTTATAAAAGTAACTGTATCTTTTACTATATCGTCTTTGTTGTGTATTGCTCAAAGCTGGTATCCAGGTTATTACAACTAATATATCATCTAATAAGTATTACATTTTTTACTTGTTTTTTCTTTTTTAATTGATTGACTTTATCCTTTCTCCCTCTCTCTCTCTCTCTCTCTCCTTTGCTCTCTCTCCTCTCTCTCTCTCTCTCTCTCTCTGTGCCTCTACCAACCCAACCAGTGGAGCCAGATGGCCACCCACCCTGAGCCTGGTTCTGCTCAAGGTATCTGCCTCTTAAAAGAAGTTTTTCCTCACCACTCTCTTTGCTCTTGGTGGAAATTGTTGTGTAAATAATGTTATTAAGAGAAAGTCTATACCTGCTCTTGTTAAAATGTGTCTTGAGATAACTTCTGTTGCGATTTAGCTGTTTTTAAATAAAAACTGACTTGATTTTGTTCTGGTAACTTTATCTGACATGTTCAAGGCAGGAGCAGCACGGTGGTGCCTCACAACCAGATGGTTCTGGGTTCAAACCCTGGGCCTGGGTCTCTTCTGTGTGGAGTTTGCATGTTCTCCCTGTGCCCACACGGGTTCCCTCAAGGTACTCCAGCTTCCTGGACATGCAGGTTTAGGTTAATTGGTGACTCTAAATTGCCCACAGGTATGAATGGTTGTTTGTCTCCATATTTCAGCCTGTGGTAGACTGGGGACCCTCCCAGGGTGTATCCTGCCCTCAACCAATGTCAGCTAAGATTGGCACACGATCCTGTAAGAATAAACGGTATGGATAGCGGTCGACTGTGGCTTTACGTGAAGAGACAACAAGCACCAACAGCAGAAATACTGAGCTTTCATGCTCAGTATTGACCTGAGAACCGTCACTTCCTTCATCCCCAATTTGCACCAAGAACTCTGAAATCTGCAAAAATGAGATCATTTCTCTCTGCATTAATTTTGACACATTTGGACATTTGGATACTGGATGAATAGACTTTAATTTATTTATCAGAACAACACCCATAAATGCCCATAAATGTGACATGTTTGCTCTTGCAATCATCCATTTTAAATGGTTAAATGTCAGCTGTTAATGGAGCAGATCTGTGACATCCTGAATTAAGGCATGAGCTGTCTAAATGCATCAGAGATGTATATTTAAATACTGCTCTCCACTTTCCACTGACAAAATGGAAAGAAATTACACCTGTTAAATCAGTATCATATGACCACATGAGAAATTTATTTTCCACTGCAGAAAAATAAAATAAAACAAATATGTTAGCAGGTGAAAATCTGGTATAAATATCACATTAAATGGAAGAAAGTTTTGACCAAAGGACCATAAGGGACACAGGGGAAAGGAAGATGGGAAAAGAGGAAGTTGAACTTTAGTTATGCTCCTGGTTGCAGGATTGTGTGTGAACCATTAGGCTCTGTGATGGTGGATCAAAGATGGTGCAGAAAGCAGTGAGAGGGAAAGGATGGGGAGAGGATTTACCTGCCCAGTCTAGACAACTGATCTGTGGGGATGAAGAAGACTGCTGTTAGCAAAATCCTCCATTTCCCTTCATGCCTTACCTGCATTGCCTCATCAGCCTTGGAAAAGCAACAAAAAAACAAAGTTTTCATGCTGGGGGTGAAACGTACAAAACAAAACAAGTTTGAATACAGAGAGGGGAAATTGAAAACCAAAGACTGTTTAGCAGGAAATTTGCTACACTTTCTCTGTTCTACAGTAAACCCCCTCTGGAAAATGTGAGATATGGGAAAAGACACATTGTAAAGGCAAGGAAATACTCACAAGGGAGAAACTGTGCATTGCAGTATTCACCTCTGAGGCTTCTCTAAGTGGCAGGGCAGCCTAGTGGTTCAAGAGTTCATCCTGTAACAGCGAGATGACAGGAAGGTCAAAGATTCGATCTGCATGAATGTCAATATTCATCAAACTTTAAGTTGTTCACTCACTGTACATCTGTCTGGAACAAGGAGTCAGTTACTGCTGAAGGTCATTTACAGGTAAAGATGATAACACTTAAGGAGCTTTATTTGTAATGCTATATATTCATTTAGGGGAAGGGATATCAGTATTCACTAAAGTAAGAGGACTTAATCTGTTTAAGTGTCTCAAGTTACAATAAAGAGTATCTGCTAAAACATCTTTTAATTGTTTGCGTTCAATCATTTTTATTGCTTGGTTTGAGTTTCATAAATGGAAGTTTGTAGTTTTGGAAATCTTCATTTAGTGAGTGAAGCAAAACAGTGAAATAAAAGGAAAGAATGAGCTGAAAAAGCGTCACAGAGCCGAGACAGCTGATAATTCTCTCTAAAAGTAGGACTCTTAACGTTATAAAATTATCAGTATATTCTGTATCTGCTTGTTTTAACATATGAAGCTGTACATTGGGTTCCATAAGCCAATTATGCACAATATCTCATACTAGGAGTGAAGATGTAATGGAACAGGCTAGTTTGGTACAGACCCCAACAAAACTCATCATAATCACATATGTATTTTTATTTTTTTATGTGAAAGTGAAATACAAATATTATCATCTGCACTATTATCATTCTTTGAATCTGGCCATAATTTATACATATTTCTTCAAATGTGTTATTGTCACTAAATAAGTTAAAATTGCAAATATATACAACATGTGTTCATATACTGATATTGATTTTATTCAATGATCAAGTATGATCATCTATTTATTCATCAGTGTTTTGAGAGAGGTCATATAAAGGCTTATGCTTTAAACTAATGTATATTTTGCCATGTTATCTTACATTAGCATCACATCGATGTCTCCAAATCTGTTGTCTTATTGTATTCAGGAGTGATTCTCAGCCGCTGTGTAATTATCGACTTAACGTCTGCAGTCACACTGTTATTGTCTTTCCTCTCTCCTCATCCTGAATGAATGAGTTAATTGAGAAAGCGAATGTGAGATGAATAAGCAATAATGCTGTAAATCAACTATTACTGACTGTTGAAATGAATGGCAACTCAAACCTACTTATTTGGTTTAAACAAATATTTGCATCTACGGGAATGAAGGTGTATGTAGAGGTTTCTTTCTGTGTGAGACAAATACTGAGGCAGTGCAAAGTTTCATCCGTTTGGCCTCAGGAATTATAATGTCAAACACAAGTGGGGTGGGTTTCTGAACACGAGATCAAACAGTTTTACTGTCCTCGACGGTGAAAAGAAAGAGGAACAATTTATAGAATCACCATTGAAAATGAAATATCCCCAAGCACTGTTAATAGGAGGGAATATCACACAGGGAATGGAAGGTTTTTATTTTTCATAATTCCATGTCTTTTCTCAAGGAATGAACATGTTTTATGTCCAGGAGCAAGTACAGATGGCAAGGCAGAGCTTTCATCTGGAAAAGCAAGAATACAATAGACATAAAATAAAAGACAGGTGTTCAGATCAAGGTGAAGGTTAAAAAAAAAAGTTTAAAATTTTTGACAGGACATTAATCATCAAAATATCAAATAAAATAATAGATTATAACGCTGCATAGATTCTTCACTGAGGTGGAGAGTTCAGCGTTGATAATCTGTAAGTTAAGGAAATGAATCTACCCAAACCAGTTAAGAAACTGGAGAAAAAATCTGTTCTGTTTCCTAGACAAAGGTTTCTGTTACAGCAAACCTCCATTAGCCCTTGTTAACGACAGAAACAGAAAAAATGGAAGTGCCGGGGGAAAGAGGGGTAATTGGTGCTCTCCCAAGTAGCAGGCAGCCAATGTGTGACTGTGCAGCAGTCTGCTGGTACTGGGAAACATGCTTGTCAGCACAGGGATGAGAGCAGCTTATTACACTGGGAGCAGCACTGAGTGGCAGGTACAAAGGTGCAGATTCAGAGAAATGATAACTACATTTAAAGTGGGAATGCTTGAAACAAGCTCTGAGGCCACAGGGTAATGAAAGACTGCTTGACAGTTTGGATACAGCGCTCTGTCAGTGAACAGGGCAAAGAATCACTTTGCTTCTTTTCAGCTGCAAGTGACACTGGAGAGATGATTTACTATTACTACTATGACTATTACTATGCATCCTCATATGTGAAATGTGAAGTTGCAGTATCAGGACATCTCATGCATATTTTAGATAAAAAAAACATTGATATACAGTGGCAAGAACAAGTTAAAATCAAGCTTATTAATGTATTATTGTTGGGCTATTATAGAAGTGCCAGAAAAGAAATGAAAGTAAAACGTTTAATGTTTTATGTTTTTCATATGATAACAATACACTTTTGTTATTACATACATTTTCATGTAATTTCAATATTAAACTGAGGAATATGGCTAATTTACAGTATTTATTCAAGTTTTATTTCATGCTTGAGAAATTCTGCTGCTACGACACAAACTCTCTCTCACTTGCTGTAGTCAGATATACCCAAACAGCTGCTTTGTGTGACTATTTTCACCTGCGTGGAAATTTCACACAAAGGAACAGAGGACAAGGAACATTTTAATTTTCACCTGCGTGAAAATAGTCCTTGCAAATCATTAATCACACCTGCATAATCTCCATTATTAGCAAAATGATGATATGATTCGAAAACTACTATAAAAGCTGAATTTAATAAGCTCATTTACAGGAAGGTGTCAATGAAACAGGAAGAAATAAAAATAAAAATAAAAATGAAAATCATTCATTCTTGGCAAGCAGCTTTTTCCAAAGTCCAGTTTTCTGGAGCAACCTAAGCAAATGTAAATGTCCTCGTGGTGATGTCCCTGTCAGCAAAACTCAAATTAGACAAATATGATAAAATGTTATCAGGAATAAAAAAAAAAGACAAGAGCAGATACATTACATAAACTGTAAATAAAGTGTATCTGTAACTGTCAATTCACAGAGGTCTTCATGTGAGAAATAAGCTGAGTGAAAGTGTACTGTTAATGTATCCCACAGTGCAAAGGAAACAGGAGAGCAGGTGGAGACCAAACAGCTCCGAGCCTTGGAAAACAAGAGAAATATGTATTAAATCTTAGGAAACACATTTTTGCGACACCCATGAAAGCACAGAAAATATGTTGACTTTGTTGTGTGCTAACTGTGAAAACAGTGGACTGTGGGACTGAAACAGTGTTGTCTCGTGGCAGGAACAGCACAGGTGTAACTAACAACACCGAGCTGGGCCAGTCAGAGCCTCGGCCTCAGCTCCTCAGAGTGGACCACAGCCAGCATCAATTCGTCGGCTATTAGTTTCACCTGCGTCGGACGAGTCATGGGACCCGTCTGTTCCACAGTGAAATGATTTCTGCTCCAAACTGTCCAACAATCCTCCACCACAAATACTCAGATTCGGCATAGATTATGAAGCTAAACTCTGTGGTAGAGTTTTTGTCCAGGTTGTGAGAGAAAATACTCGTGGACCATGTGTTTTCCCGTGGTGCATCAATTTCAGATGCATCATACAGGATGAAACGATTCCAATGACTGGGTCAACAAATTCATCCCATATGTTGCAAATGCAATTTTTAAAAAAATCTTTGTTCAATCAGGCAGTGATTGAGAGTAAAAGCTGAGATATGAGAACAGGAAGCAGTCACAAGACCCAATCAATTACAAGGACAATGCCAACAATAACATTTAAAATAGTCAAAAAATAAATCAAATTAGTGTCAAAGAAGTGTATGGTTTGAAGGCATTTTGTGGTTTATTCCTTTTAGATGGTGCATAGTATCTGTAAATGGTTGTGTCACTGTTAATGTGGACATGAGGGACATCGAGAGTAGATACTGGATTGTTTATTGTGTGTATTAGATTTAAATGTATGAGTAGCTGAGAGATAGTTTTGCAAGCTTTGGAAGTGGAGCTTTATAAGTCAATGACATGAGATGGCTGTTTCTTCCCGACTGTAATAATATCCAAACCACAGTGCAACACAGAGAACAATGGTGAGTATGGCATTTGTCATTAGTGATAAAGTGTAGTGCACTATGATACACAAATACATAAAATATGCTTTGGTACTGGGTGTGATGGATGAAAGTTTCAGTACAAGTCAGGCCTTTCCCACAGCAATGTGTCCCTTTAATGCTAAATAATGATATGATACGGTTTTGAGTTTGCAACAAAGTATTGATCATTTAAATTAAAAGCATTCATTTGAATTTACAAGAGGGATTCACACACATTATATATACGTATTTGTACTTCCCACCACAGAAAGTGATGCCCTTTAAAGGCAGGAAATTACAATTCTCTCAATTCTCACATGTAGCACTTCTTCCAAAGCCTCCTGCTCATTTGTGGATGTGTTGGAATCAGTTATCTTTAGTCTTGAGTTTAAACAGCAGGAAAATCAAGGACATGAGGCAACATTATGAAACGTTTGCTTCTTTTCACTGAACCCAAGTGAGACATCACTTGCATTTAAATATTCATTTCAATTGTGTGGTGCACCCACACAGGTATTCTCCGTGCACCTGCTGGAGCAGGTAAATGGGCTTTGGGACTGTCTGGTTGGCACCACCCAATTACCTGCATGAGCATGAGTCTATTAACAAATCAGGACAGATTCAATCTCCAGTGTGGGTGTGTGTTTTAGTTCTTCTTCTTCTTTGGTGCTGTTGTATATCATCCCCTCACTCAGTGAAGGGTGAAAACAGATGTGTGTGTGTGAAGCGCTGTCAAGTGAGTGAAGGAGTGTAGAACAGTTTTGTTTTTTTTTTTGGATGGACTTCAGTTGAGCCTTCAGCTGTTGCATTGTTCATCAGCTTTTTATATGATATGACAGAATGATACATAAACACAATATGATCAACAAAATTTTAAAAACGTGTCCTGAAACCTAGTTAAAGTCCTCTGTATAATGTTTGTGTGACCTGATATCATTAAATTAGCAGTATTCCATGTCAGGAAAACGCACCATGTAAAAACAATCTAAACTAGGGTAATACAACTCATAATAGATTTGATGCAGCATCTCTCTACAAGAAATGGCCATAAAATTAGTTAATAATGCTGGAACCGTTTTGCAGGAAAGTCAAGGGCATGAAACAAAATTGTGTGAATTCCCAATTAATTACATTTCTAATTGAATTATTGGCAAAAATGTATTGGACAGTGCATCTTAGGGTTCAGGGGCCCTTTGGTTTTGCTGAGTTGGTGCTGAACAGGAACAGAGGACAAGATAATAAATGGACTGAGACTGAAGACTGAAAGCAAAGAACATTTTTCAGGCTCTACAGAAGAACACATTTCAATCCAAAATTACTCCAAAGCTTGTGACCATCATCTTTCTGTTGGTAGACTACCAAGATTTCTAAAGCCTGTGGTGCCAACAAGACTGAAAAGCTCTGACTTCACCATGTATGAGCAACTAAACAAGCAGCGTCTTTGTGAATAAAATCAGAGAGCATGCCCCTCTTGGCGCTTTGTCCCACAGCTGAGTGTTTCTGAGCTCCTCTGGCGGCTGTCAGATATTAGGGCTGGACGAGTGAGCTTCTGCTCTCCATTAGAGCTGTCAGCTCCACTGAATGACTCTCTTTAATCACTTCAAATATCATTTCACACAAGGAATTTCAAGCCAATTCCAGAGCAACGGCGAAGACAAAGGCACATCAAGCGAGGTCTCGTCAGAGCATTTGCAGGCTGGCAGCTGGGAGCGTCACGTGTGGCGAATTGTGAATTTTCAGACAGAAAAATGTGCGGCACAGTTTTGGTGTGAATCGGCTAAATGAGATGAAGAGGAAAGAACCAGAATTTATTACTGTAAAATCACATTGAGTTTGACTGCTCCTATCAACACAGCGTAAGTACCCCTCTTTTGATTCATGAGGCGCTCTTGGATGCATAACACATTCTCTGAGCCATGATTTTGATATGACCGACCGATCCCTCATGAGGGAACCGATCAAAGACTCGATTTTCTGCTTGTCTGATATTTCAATGTCAAAACTATTTGCTGGGAAGCTTTGTTTCTCTGTTCTTGCAGGCTGACCACCCACCAGAATAACTATCGGCCCACACTGATGTTTGCTGCAGATGAACAGTGCTGTCTTCTTCATGGGATTTATATCACACTTCCTCCTATACTGTATTTATACACTTCCACAAAGTGAATTCCCAACCAGGCACCACTGCAAACCCTGGTGTTACATGTTCTGCTTGCGATTGCTCTATTATTGACCTTTAACCCTCACTCAGGGCAACAGTCATGAGGTGGATGAACCCGCTGATGCAGTGGCTTTTCTGCAGGGGCTATCGCCTCCAACACACACTCTTTTTTATACAGCAGCAGGGTGGAAAATGTGCTTTGGTCTTTTTTTTTTTGAATTGCAGAGGTCAAAGAGGAGGTGTGATAGTATGATGAGGAGCCCAGAACCTTAACTAAGTGTTAAATTACATCACTAATCCAGTTTTTAAAAACAGTACATATACATATGAAGTGAACAGTGGTTTTGAACGCAACATGAACTCTTTGACTTTTTGAGAGTCGTAAATAGAGTTGCGTTCATTGCAGCTAATATTACTTTGTCAGTAAAAGCTGTTTTTCCTGTTATATATTTGAATGTGTAAACTCTTTCAACTTAAACAGACTGAACAAACCAATTAAGTGATCTTACAGTGTATAACTTCTGCTAAACTGCAACCAAGTGGCAATTGTGAATGTGTTATATGTTCATTAAAGGTAACCTTTACCTGTATACCTGTATACCTGTATACCTTTAAAGGTCTCATATTGTGCAAAGTGAGATTTCCATGTCTGATTAGAATCAAAGACAAAAAAAAAGTCAAAGACACTGCAACCTTACAAAACACCTTTTTGGTTTGTGATTTCTTTAACTTTGTGATGTCATTTAGTAACAATCACGACCCTCAGCCATGCCCTTAGCACATCTCACCAACACAACATCAAATCTCCATTCTCTCAATGAGGCAGCAGCTACAAGATAGAAAAATGTAGAGGAAAATGTGCACAGACACAAGAAACCCTCTTGTTACTAGAGTGAAGCCTGAGAGAGGAGATGGAAAACTACACTGAGATAGTTCTTGGTTTTTAAAACCACAAATGTATCTTCTTACTGACATCAACACTTCAGATTAAGCAACAAAAAAGTGTGAAATATGGGACCTGGGCAAAACCGACATTGACGAGCACTGAAGTAAACAATATCATTATTATTTATGAATTCAACATTTGAAGGGAATAATGTGATATTTCTTATTTCAAATGTTACTTCAATTGAAAGCTACTGTACTTCTCTAGATGATAAATGTCATAATGTCTGACTGACAATTAACTCTCAGTGGCGGTCTGGGTTTTTCCTGTCATGAACCGGAGCTCACACTATCCATTACCTCTGTCCTCTTCAACCTTTGAGGAACGATGGCCCATGTTTCTGTGTGAAAGGACATGGCTCCAGCATCAGGCGGCACATCCCTCTCTGTCTCTGCAAGGCCTGCTGGGACCTCTTAGGTGACAGCGTCACTCGAGCTGAGGTTGAGGGCTTCCTCCAGCCGGCTGCTTGGCTGCCTGCCTGCCCCTCTTCCTCCGTACTCAATGGACATTGATCCCCCAGCAGCGACACCGCGTCCCAGGGAGGGGTAAGCAGATACACCTCGTTGCCTCCAACAATCATTCTGCCCCTGTAGGGACAGGTCGTGGTAAATTAATAGTGTGCTTGCAGCGACTAGATATTGTTAATGTATTTGCTATTGATGGAGTGAGATAACATGAGTAGCTTCAGCCTTACTTAACACAAAACATAAATCCTCCAAGGCCATAGAGGGGGAGCAGCATGGGCAGTGAGTTATATCAGGCTTTTAGCAAAGTACAGTCCACACACATTCATTTAATTCATGTGATGTGAACACTGCCATCGAGCAGCATTATGATAAGTTCAATTTTTAGAAGTTTAGATTTTTTATCATAAAACCAAAAAAAGTCAGTGTTGAATAAATAGTGGTTTCATTTAAGGTTTTTTTACTTTCTTGAGAATTGAACAGTGAAGTGGCAAACAGCATTTAGTGGACAGGAGTATGTAGGGGAGAGGGCAGGTAGTACTGAGAACAGTGAAAATAACCCACTTGACCTTGTAATTCTCTACTTAAAACCATGCCAATCAATCTTTTATACTATTGAATGGATAGAAGTGCTTAAAAGCAAAGTGAAAACATGGTCATGTTTAAAAATGGAGCCTTCACTGTGTGACTCAGTTTTTGTTTTGTTTTTTTCAATTGCCCACTTGATGTTTTGGAGATATTGCTCTTTTGCGAAACTTTTAGGTAAAATCAGTTTACAAAACTACTGTATGCCCAGAAGACACATTTTCATATTGCAGATTAGAAAATATCACCTTGTCATTCACTTCACAAAAGGTGCACTCTACCTAAAACCTGGGGCGTAATCCACTTGATCCTTCATAAGAGCTGTCACAGAGCCGCATACATGCTGCCTAAGCCCACTTTGAACTTTTGGATTTGACAGGCTTTGGTGTGCTGTAACATGACTGATCAACTTAAAACTGGCTTTTAGAGGAAAGAATAAGAGACCCCTGGGCAGGTCCATCACTAACTAAATTTGCTCCACTGTTGGCTGCACACCCCAATGAAGCACGTGTGTACATTTACTGTACCTGGTACCCAGTACTGTTTTGACGTTTGACAGCTTTTATCAACCACCATTGTCATGATGCTCTAGAAGCTTGAAGCAATCCAGTTCAGTATCCCATAGGATTTATCTCCACCTCACTATTTACATTCACTTTCTATGTAGAAGGGAACAATGGGAGTGTGGAGGTCAGTGTGTTGGATAGTAGTGCAGCTCATCTGGCTTTCATGCAGGAGTCCAGAGGTCACATCCTGCAATCAGCATTTGCCTTTTTGTGAACCATAACCACATTTCTATCCATTTTTTTCCTGTTCTATTGTTAAGTTGCAGGGTGTTTTTGGCAGTAATGAGTCTATTATGACTTGGTACACCACAGAGAAGCAAAGCTTCCCACGCAGTGGATAAGACAGCTCTGAACTGGGCTAAATGATACTCTAACCTTAACTAAGTGTGTCATTTATATGTGTGCGTGTATACACACAGCTGTGTGTATATATATATATATACACACAGCTGTGTGTGTGTGTGTGTGTGTGTGTGTGTGTGTGTGTGTGTGTGAGAGAACAATGGTAATACATTATCATAGTGATGAACCCACAGAGAACTCCACAGTTCCTTATAGCTCTGCAGTGTTTAAGTGTCTTTCATTTTTGCGGTTTTGCATCCAGACAGACAGAGTTTGTGACTAGCTAGTAAAGATAGTGGAGAATTTAACAGCTAAAGAAGCAGATACATATTTGCCTTAAGTTGGAGAGTGGAAAAGGAGAATATTTGAGGCCAGAAACTTAACTCCAAATGAATTCAAAGTGTAAAGACATTTGCTCTAACAATTTCATGACGTGATAATATGTCAGTGTTGTGTTTCTTTCATGAACGCAATAATTCAGTTTCAAAGTAAACAACATTTGTGAGAGGTATGTGTTTTAAAGTTGTAATGCACCTATCGTGGTCGCTGGAGTGTAGCTTGGTTGTGGATTAGGCAAGAGAGGGTGAAGGTTTTGTCAGTGTCTCACAGTGCAGGGCTGTGCTATTTCCTGGATGCAGTAAATATTGAACTTAAAAAAGACACAAGTAGAGAAGATCCTTTTTTGCCAGCACTGCACCAAACACCTACATGAGGCCTCTGTGCAATATTATGTCTACTGGGTGACAAGGTCTGTGTACAAGTATTAGGAGTGAATGTGCACTGTAACTCACCTTTTCCCTGAATATGGCCCATCCTATTTCACTCCCCACACAGCCCCCAATAAACCCACTTTCTTTGAAAGAGAGTGAAAGAGACACAGATCTAAGGGAACGAACACCACGTGATCTACAGATGAGCCACAACATTAAGGCCATGTAAAGCAATACATTATCCAATAAAACATAACGGTTCCTTATCCATGGTCCTTTGAGTGTGACTGTAGAGCTGCGGTGTCTAAAAACATTGTGTTCATGTTGTGTTCACGCTGTGGCTTAAATAACACCACAATGGTCAGCACTGCAGGATGGCAACCAACCACGCCATATGACAAATGTAAATGTAAGTGTTGTTTCCATGGTAACTTTAGAAAGAACACGAAGAGGTTTACATTACATGTATATTTAGCAGGTTGGTTCAACACCACTGTGTGACTGTTCAGGACCATTGTTCTGGCAGCACAGTGTGAAATTCAGTGGTCTGCTCTCCACATGTCCATGTGTGGGTGCCCTGGTTTCTATCCAAAACCCAGTGACAAGCACAACCGTTGAACTGGATATTTTCTTTTGTCCATATGTATAAATGTGTTGCTAGCCCATGTCCCAACACACTGAACAGGATATAGAAGATGAATGAATGTTTTTTTTTTTAATTTTCAGATATTATTGAATTGCACTTTTACTTTAAATACATGGAAAGTAATTGAGGTGATAATTGGAGTAGGTTAGCCGTAACTGACACTGATTCTCAAGCTATATTTCCTTACTTTTCTACTGAAGACAACACCAAAATTCACCAGCTGTTACCAACATAAGATGTGTGTGTGTCAGCAAAACAAAATGTATTCCTGAGACATTATTCTGTTTAATCATGTAAACCAACTGGTTCTATTGACTGAATGAGCACGGCTTAAAGTCAGTTGAGAGCAAATAAGCGATTTTACAGAGGAAACAAACTGCTGATAACTACAACCAAAGTTCTGCAGATGTCCCCCTGTCTTTCCTGGAGCAAGGCATTCATAGTTTTTGTCCTCAGATAATCACACTAACACCAACATGTGGTTTCAGCAACAGAAATGTAGAAACCACTATTGCTTGCTGTACAAGTCCAGTTAAGTACATTTTTTTTTGTATAGCACCAATTCACAACAGAGGTTCGTTTCTGTTTCTCAAGGCACTTTCCAAAGAGACACATTGGTCCAGTTACTGTAGTCGCTCTTGCTGAGAAATGACCACAGGTCCTTGCTTCTTTCACTGCAGCAACAGACTGTTGAAAACTGTAGCAGTGACTTAAACACAGCCATAACAAAGACCCGTGGAATCAGTTGCTCCTCTCACCACTAAGACCTGATGGTTAAAGAGGCCTACACCATAGTTTACTATACCACTGGTGAACTGCTGTGGCTGCTAAGCTAACAACAAATTCACTGTCAGTCAGTTTCCCACCATTTTTTTTTTTGTTTTTTTTGTTTAGCTGGCAGTCAGTTCACCAATGTGCATAAATTTTGTTCAATAAACTTATTGAAGGGGGGAAATAAAGTACTCCATGCTAACAAGCTAGCTAATGGTAATTTTCAAATTTAGCTTGTTTGCTTATCTCATTTTGAAGTGTGAAGGGATGATGAATTAAAAGAGTTTATTTTCAAAAGGAAGAGATTTTTACCATCTCCAACTACCTGCAAACCGTTTCTCTTTCATAGAGTATGTTTTGTTCCGGAAAGAGGGAATTAAATCAAAGTGAATGAAGCAGCAGCTGTGTTAGCATCCTCCATTTTGGGCTCTCCAGACCGCTGTTTATTTCTAACTTGAGAGGAAGATTTCATTTGAAAAAATGTTGTGTTTGTACCAATTCCAAGATATACACTGATGATGATTTGTTGATTTGTTGTCAAACTCAAGAGAGTAAAGTTTTCAAACAGAAGATGTGGAAACAATATTTTTAGGGCTACAGGGATAGTGTTTATCTGAAGAATGTGACACTTATGGAAGATGATGCTGTGGTCTGATACAGCATATCTGTCAAGAGGATGAACATAGAGGTAATTATTAAGTTGTTTATGATGATAGATGGACCACAAAAATATTTACTCCCTCATCCTTTTCAGACACGATTGTTATTTATGTTATTTGCTCATATTTTATTGTATGTTAGCTGTTCATTTCATTAGTTGTTGCTTGTTTTTGTTTATTTATTTTTTTTTATTTTTACCCAAAACTCTGATGGATGAGAGGAAAAGAAAGAAATCACCTCTGATGTATTTACTGAAATATTTTAGATTATAGAAGAAAGCATGAAAATGTCTCGGGTTTCTGTTAACCGCGGACCTTACTGTAGCCTTCTAACAAAAAACCCATAGACTTCAGGAAGATGCTAACTGCTTTCCAGATTTTAGGACTCATTCCTGCGGCACTCTGTTGTCTTTCAGTGTAAGGTACAGACTTAAGTGGAAGTGGAGCACAGTGAGAGCAGCAACCACCACAGCTCAGTGTTCAAGCTTGAGACCTGTCAATCGAAAAAGCATGCACCCAAACAAATAATTTTTTTAGTCTGCCTCAGCAATTGTCTTTAGTGAAAGCACCCAGACGCACATACAGTGATATAGAGACCTGAAGTATAAATGCAAATGTACTCAGATGAAAGTACAGTTCAGAAAGTCAGTTAAATCATACTGACTAAACACTGCTGCGTTACATTTTAAAAGGGTGATGGGGAGGGGGTAAAATGTCATCATAATGATTCTATAAAAAAATAAATAAAAGAACATCTATAGGCTACCAGGCAACTGGGCTTTGGTATTTCAATGCATATACTGTATATGCTGTTCCAGGTGAGGACCGCACTGAACGCAACCAATAATTTGCTTTGCATTGGATACAAGTGACAATTACAAATATATCTTCAATTCACAGTTTATCAGATAGAGCATCAGCTACAACTGATGCTGTGCTGAAGCTGTTCCGGTGGTTCCAAGACACTTTATGTTGGGCTTTCCTTTAATTTGTCACCATATATATAATGTGTATAAACCATCTCTGATTTATATGTATATATTTAATCAGAGATAACCTGGTTAAATTATTCCATAGAACTTAACATGTTTAGGAATCTACCTGAAAGCACATGACAAGATATCTCTTAGAAGTGCTATTGCTTATGAATCTGTTCACATCTCGCAAAAAGCTCTACAAGGAGCGAATGTTCCACTCCACTGCACAGAGAAAATCAGTCTCTCTCATAATAGCTCTGGGCAATTTCAGACCACACAGAATGACAAGGGAATCAATTTTCCTGGTTAGGTTATAGATGGATTTTCTTCGCTGGTCTTCTCATAAGAAATAACTGAGATATGTTATATGAATTATTAAGAAATCTCCACCAGTGTTACATACCGAGGGCTACATCGCTTTTCTGAAACCTAATGAATATTGTTAGTATTACATATTCAGAGAGAATTTTGGAAATTTGCATTTGCTGATCTTGCCTTATGTTTCTGACCAAAAAGTGGGTACTTAGAGTAATCTACAGTAGCAACACATTCATGTGCGCTGAATATTAAATGGTGAATAAATGTCCTGTAATCCATCACAAGAGTTTGTAGTGAATTTGGTTCCATTGCAGAAGGAAATAATGGCGGATAGATGGATCCAGCCTGACCTCATGTGGAGGACACTGTTCAAAGCACTTTATAAAAACTACAATCCAGCTCACATAACGTCTTGATGGTTTGTTCACTGTATTTTTGATCATTTCAAAAGGTTAAATCACCCCCCCGCCCTCAGAGTACCCTCTTTGTCAGTTTGTCCTTGAGTAAGGCAGCATGCTCAGGGGTTGCTCCTATTGAAAAGCTCAGAACAATGCTCTCGGAGGGGAAGTTTTCATGTCCTGATTCATCATCCTGATGCTTAAAACATCACCATTTCTTCTAATTAAGTCATTAATTAGGGTAATGAATGTACGGCTGATCAAATATGTCAACATACTTATCATCATTTAACTCAGGGGTATTATAAAAGTTCATACCTTGAAACATCAAGGAGACAGCCATAAGTGGGGGCATATCAGCAGGTGAACGCTCAAAGCTACAGGTATATGCCAAAGTGTTTTTCATGCAGGTAACATGTCAGGGGGATGTTAACTTCCAATGACTGCCAGGTGGTTATTGACATAACTGTGTTGGACTGGGCTGAACATTCCCTCAAGCACTGACTAAACCAAACAGTGGACTCAGTTAGGAAAGAACTGGAAACTAAAGCAATCTGGACAAATATACATCACTGTGTACTCACTGACATTTTGAAAGCACCTTTACTTCAGGACACTTGAGTTCATGCAATGGTGAGATTTGACTTAAGGCTTAAAAGAATAATTACTTTAATATAATATAATACCATATAATATTACGTAATATCATAAGCGCTACAACTAACATTAATTTTTTTTTTTTTTTTTTTTTCCTGAACCCACAAACATTAATAGTAAGATGACTGTTTAAACTGCTACATTGCAGATCAGGATTTTACACACAAAATATGTGATCATCCCAGAAAATATTATTGAATGCTTTATAGTCATTGTCTCTGATAACAAAGTTATGGCAAATTTTAATGCCAATAGAAATAATAACATTAAAGTACCAAACAGACAAAATAACAAAAGAATCAAATCTGCAGGGTGAATATAAAGTGAAGGGAATATGATATAATATAAAGTATCTATCATGTACTGATGCAAATGATCTAAAATACAAAAAGTACAGTACATAAGATCAGCACCATGTCAACAGCCACTAATCATTATTAATTAATAATAACCATATTATAACAGTAAAAACAATAATTTTGCTCCATTATAAACGCTTTTACTTTGATACTTTAAGTACATTTTGCTCTTAATATTTTTGGCGTCTTTTGGAGTATAATTTGTGATTGATATTGACATATTATTGAGTATTTTTACACTGGTGTATTTCTGCCGTTAATATGTAGCCTTCATGAGCTCAGTACTTTCTTCTCCATCACAGTCCAATCTCTAGTTTTGGTAGCTGCAGAACATGCTATAGCTTTGTGTTTGTTTGCCCCTGTTAAAGCGTTTAACTTCATGTACAACAGCACTGCATTCATGCAGTTCATGAGCGTGTGTCCAAGGTTAAATGTCCGGTGGAAAATGTAAATGCAATTATTGCCCTCTGCCCGGGCTCTGGGTAGGCGGAGCTATGTTGCTATGACAATGACGTCAATGTTGGTGTCGAGTAACCAAAGGTCAAAATAAAGACAAGTGAATGAAAACGGAAGGAAACTTAACAGGCTGCTGAGAATAGCTCAGAACAAGACCAAATCTCCTCAAACTTCAAACTAATTCATCTCAGTAGGTGTCGACCAAACGGTGTGTGGGAATACTCGTTTTATCTGCCGGTAAGGAAACGTCAGACAGCAGAAGGTTAGGGTCACAGACAAGCTAACAGAAGCTAGCTGTGTCAACGAGCTAGCTATAGCCTAGGTCGTTGGCTAACAGGAGCTAGTGCTAACAGTTACCACATTATATTGTTTGCTTTGGCCGGCTGCCCGACAAGTCAAAGTTACTTTAAGCGTTTCGCTAGCGATATCAACGTACTTACGGCATTTGGCGCATGTTACCAAAGACTGTTTTGCTATTTAAGTTAGCTTTTTCAGTGTTGCAGTCTGTCAGGATAGGACACAGTAGCTGGCCTTGCAACAGACTGTTTCTCCCAGCTGTGCAACTTCACTGACATTGTAGTACCGTTATGTACAGTAACACGTCTAATAACGGCGTGTCTAACCGTAATGTCATAGCTAATATCATTTTGTCTGTCCTCGTGTTAATATGACACAGCAAGCTTAATGCATTAGTCCTTGTAAAGCAAATGAGTGCATCCAGATAAAGAAAGTAATATCTTCAAAATGATCTTCATAGGAACATATTGGAGCTGTTCATATATTATTAGGCTTGGCTTGGCAGTGAGCGTGCAGTTTAGTATGTATGTGTGTTGTCTTTGAAAGCCATCTTAAACATCAGCATGATAAGCCAGTTACACTATGGTATAGTGGAAATGAGGTCAGGCTTACTTTTATTGTTCTTCAATGTTTGTGTAATGAAATATAAGACCTGCCGACAACAATGCCTTTGATGCTGGAATCTGGATTCACCATGTACAGCAGCAGTCAGTGTGTCGCCCTGGTCAGATGACCGTTTCCTGGCCCTATGAAAAGTGACACCTGCAGGTAGAAGCCCATGCAGTTTTTAGCATGGTTGACAGCGATATCGCTACTTAGAAAATATGAGAGGAAGTCTTCAACTTTTCCTGTTCCTGCTCTCTGGGTTTTCCACGACTTGTCAACATTGTGCCTTTGTCTCTGGCTGTACACATTGCTGTCAGAGGCTGAGGTTACAAACGCACTAGGTAGTCTGGGGCTGTAAACATCCCCGACTGGAAGCTGTCTATTCACAGAGCTTTCAGTCTGATGTTTGCTGCTGCCGACTGCCTCCAGTCCCACAGAAATTGATCTGACCATTTCTTTGACAATCCAAATGTATTTGTTGGAGAATGTATTAACCCAATATTTTATGTTTTTGGTGGCCTGTATCCTAAATAACTGTTGTCCTGACTCAGATCATGTAAACATCCTACACTCAGCTGTAACTAGTTGCAGCAGAGGCTGAGAGAAGGTTGTTTACTTGAGCTGACTGGAAGTGACACTTGGACGTAAAGAGAGCAGAGCGAAGAGCATTCACATCAAGGTCACAGGTTTATCATGTGACAACTGCCGTGATTGAGTCAAAACACCAAACATTTGCTTGCCATCACCTCTTAAACTTATATTTGTGTATATTTCATATCTTTTCACTTTGAGAGGGGGCTTTGACAATTTGTCATAGTAACTTTGTTATTTATGTTTGACAGTGATATGTCAGCGATATAAATTATTAATCAAGTCTAGTAATGCAGTTAATAATTAATACAATCATTAGCTGCAGTCACACACACAAAATTGAATGATAATGAAAAAATGAATGCAGATGTGATAAGTATAGACTATAATTATCTTGTTTCCTTGGTGCAGTGCAGTGAGCCCCGCCAAAGTCAGAGGTTATCAGATTTAGATTTAGTAGTTTATGTTGTCGAGTTTAGTCTGGCTGCTGGTGACTCTCCAGCACCATACGGAGTGCATATTATTTCCAGATGCTTCAGGCAATATACAGATTATATGAAAGATAAACAGTAATGTTTTGTGACTGTTGAATGTTTATATTGGCATGAAAACTGTACAGACCTGCTTAAAGACATGGTTTATCTGTCAGAATCCGCCTTGTGTAAATACAGCACCCCTGTCAATGTGACGCAAGGTGGTTTGACGTCGGGTAACCTAAGATGTATTGCAGATGGAAGAAAAATCATTTTATGAAACATTTCCCTCAAAAGTATTGAGGCCCCATGAAGCACAGAGCTAAAAGGTAAAAGATAAAAGGTAAAGGTCTGTCAGCAGAGGATGAGCTGCGCTTCAGCTTCATCACAGTTCCTGTTCCTGCTTTCACGTTGACCTCTTAAATGCAGTTCTATAAATAGAGATCCTGTGTAGGGCCTAACGGAGCAGTCTAATTTCTGGATTCATCCATTAATCAGCAAGAGAAGGTAGGTTAATGAGAGGATGAGTTCAGTTTTTACTACAATTAGTTTGTATTCCTACAGTGCACCACTTAATGGTTGACAATAGTTGAGGTCAGTGTTGTGTAACTTTGTGCTGCTGTGGCAAAGGAATTCTAATTATCTTATTGATGGGGATTGATGAGTACATATTGATTGATTGTATCGGAGTAACATTTTAAAATTGATTTTGTAAATGTGACATATAGACAATATTAAAATTAATAAAACAATTGAAATGTTACATTTGCACATCATCTTATTTCCTCCAAGATTTTTTCAGACTTTTGAACATATTATTATGAGTGAATTCCTAATATGTTTAAATGAAATTTAGCTAAACAGACTTGCACATGAACTTTTATGAATGAGAACAAATTGAGGGTATAACTGTGGGTTATATGATCTTGAAATATTGAAAGACTTTGTTGGAATTAAACAAATTAGTACATCTCTACTTTTACATATATTTAAAGCTTTATTTACTCACCTTTTTGCAATTTCAAGTGACCTTGTTGGCCTGGTAAGATGAGTGCAAGGAGATGATTGATTTGAAAAATCACCACTAGATGTCAGACTCGTGTTTCTAACTGCATACGAACCAAAACCAGGACAACTACAATTAATATCAGACATTTACATTTGTATACAGCTTCACTTTTTCATTGTAAGGAAGTTATTCTTGCAAAGCTATATGTTGATTACAGCTCCAGGATAAAGTCACTGGAACAGTGTAATCTGACTGATCACCAAGTGACTCTTCAGTGTCAGAAACCTCCAGTTACTGCCTAAAGTGCCAGCCTTAGGCAGGCCTTCACCTCTAATCTCTGTCCACTTGCTTAGAGTTCACCACCGTCTCCACAGCTCCATCCACGAACATTTAACACCAAATTAAAAGAAACACCATTAGGCTACATACATCCTTGTAAAGGCCCAGGGACAGTCAGTCGCTTTCAGTTACTACACACAACTGGACGTCTACTGTACTCACCCTCAGTACTTCACTCACCCACAACTGGACTTGACAAGTGTCACTGCTGGTTAAGTTAAAATAATAAAAAGCTATGCTTATCCATGGCACAGAGTTGGAATCTGTGTTGTGATTTTAATGATTATTCAAATACATTTTTTTTTTTAAAAATCAATGTTTTCAAGTTTCTTTTTGGAGAATGTTAATTTGTGTAATTATAATGATAATATGAGGGTGAGTTAAATGTGTTTCAATTAGATTTAATGCATTAGGGAGCATGGTGAAGTGGTAGTTGTAACATACAAACCTGTCAGCAGATGTCAACCTTGTGCCTGCATCCTCAGAATATTATCTCTAGAATCACTTTTACTCTTTAATGTGTCAGAGGTGTGATTTATTTTATTCCATATTCAGTATCAGCACAGTTGACCATCACACCGAAAATTTTGTATTTTGTCCTGTCATTTCCACAATGTGAATTAATGTTCTTTATGTGTGTGGATGCAAAAATATTAAAGTATAATTGTCCACAAATATTTGTTATGATCTCAAATTGTACAAAAGTTTTCATCTGAGGTGTAGATGGAGGTGGAGGAAGTGCTGAAATATGTGCCTGCTTTGTAAAGCTGTGGCACAGCCCAGGCACATCGCTGTACCCTCAAAGGCGCAGGTGTTTTTTGTCAAGGTGTCCTGCGAGGCAGTGTCGCTCTAACAGGCTATTTTTAATAATGACGCAGGCAGTCCATGTACAGGCTCCAATTTTGAATTGATTTCTTGTCTACCAGAGGTGGGTGAACAACCTCTGATGAATGCAGCAAATCTGTGCTATCAGAAAAAGCATAAAGTTAATATTAATGACAATAATAATAGTATTAACTTTTAAGTTTTCAGATAGGCCTGACTTTTAAATAACCTCACTGTTTGGATGATTAAATTTAAGAAAGCAAAAGCTTCCACAGAATGTACACAATATTTTCATTTTCATTTTTTATTTAGTTAAAAAAGAATAATGTACAGAACTCAATTTACACGATGACTGACCATGTTCAGCCAGAACTCAGTTGTATGTGGCTGCCAGGCAGTCATGTCACAGGGAGGGAGCATCTCCAATTCCTGAGTTACAGCATTGAATAACAACAAAAAAAACAAACAAACAACAATGATAATAATAGTGTCTTTGCAGAAAATGATGTCTTAGTGAGGTTGACCTTTGACCATTTGGATATAAAATCAATTTATCATTTTATACTATTACATATTTGTGTTAAACTGTCTAATACATGTATGATTTATCAGGTTATGGCCAAAAGTGTTTTGTGAGATCAAGGTGACCTTTGCCCTTTGACTACCGAACTCTAATCAGTTCATCCTTGAGTACAAGTCAATGTTTGTACCATAGAAGGCATAAAAATGTATAAACTACATTCATAATAAAACTCCTCCCATTCTCGATAGTTAATGAAACCTCCATGAGGGCAGGGTCAGGTGTTAAATATCAGCCTGTCATGTAAAAAAAATAAAAAGAAATTGCAATAGAAGTGCTGATGATGGAGGTAAAGGTAAACTGCACCATGTCAGACTCAAACCAGACGTACTGACATCAATGCAGAGGCCACGACACACATTTGCAAAGCGGAAGTGCCACTGAGAACGTCAGCACTGATCCTGCCCTGACGAGGAAAGCCTCATTAATGAAGCTGCATCAGGCATGAGATGAGGCACTGATTTGGCAAAGGATGAATCCACAGAGTAATCGAGGTAAAAGGAGCACGGGTTATGAAAAAACACACACATTAATACACACTTAATTTCTTTTTTGTTTTATGTCCTATCCAAAACTATTGGCATTGGTTGTGATGTGGCTAATGCAGAAATAATTATCAGATGAATTTGACAAAAAGTATTCAAGTCATCTTTTACTGAAATGTGTGTTTTGCTTTCTTGTTAAATATGTGGACTGTTCTCTTCACTTTTACAAATGTTAATGAACTTCAAACTAAATAATTAGCTTTATAATAATATAAAGCATAAATAATAATATAAATTATTTTGAAAAATGTTATAATATAACAGTGTTATAAACATTGAAGCACATCTTACTTGTTATAATCTTTGATCCTGATCAAACTGGCCATTCTTAACGCACCTCCAATGTAAGTGAAGGGGAACAAACTCCCAGTCTATATTTTGTACTAAAAGTCATGCCACTGTTAATGTGAGGCTTCAGGTATCTGAGTTCATTAAAGTTAGATGTTGTAGTACAAGGTTTCTTCTTTGAGTTACCACCCAGGTAACAACAAAGAGGAGATTTTGTATGGAAAAGAAGGTAACTTTGGGGGATATCCACTTGATTTGATTAATTCAGTCTCATAATAGCTTCTGCTTTTTGTATTGATGATGACAATAACTATATAATAATAGATAATGGTCAGCATGAATGGATGAATGATTGCAGAGGGCATAAACATTTGAAATGTACACATGAGCACTGTGGCTGTGGCTGTTGATGTCTTGTAAATGGAGAAATGCAGCAGTGCTCCATGTGTGCGCATCGACGAGGGCTTTAGTTCGAAATAATGGAGTGCACACTTTGAGCGTGTGTGTGAAAATGCCATTACTACAGTTTGTAAAATGCAATGGAAAATCACAGTAGTTTTCAAAAGGTTCAGGTTATGGGAACCTCCAGGTTCGAATTGTTTCGAAGTAGAAACAATTGGTGGTCGAACTTAACCATGTCCCTAAGACTGTGAGAAAGAAAAGGCCACCTCAGTATAAATGTCCAATGGAAATAAGACACGTTAATACGTGTATACACTTGTCTTTCACTTACTTGTCTTTTGCTGTTGTTTAGTATTGTTTGATGTTTTGCTTATTTTCTGGATTATAATTTTTATAGCAGACAGGTCGAGACCCAACCCTCCACAGATCTCAAAATGATCAGCAGGACCATTTCATGACAAACAAACAGCACTTCTATCACTTATGTTTATAATACAATATTTCCACCATGAGGATTATTCTTTCCCTGTGTTGACAGATGCTTTAAAGCAGGCAGAAGAATTAAACAAATGAGGAAATTCATTTGAGAATCATTAAAAGGATTAAAAGAACCTGTTAAAAATAACTGCATGCATATATATATATAAGCATTTGAGCTGTCATGCTGTCAATTTGCTGACATCGGACAATAGTTGTTTGTTTGCTTGTTTGACTGGCATTTTCACACAGTACTGGGTAGGGCCTGCCTTGCAAAACTCGGTTCTTTGGAAACATTACTTTTGCAACATTACACCACCACCGGTCTGGACCGTTCACACATGGCAGGTTGGGTCCATGGATTCATGTGATTGATGCCAATTTCCGTCAGCTGCAACCAGCGTGGTCATTCTTCTCTGACCTCTCTCATCCCTTCTGCAATTTCCCCAATGTGGGACAAATAAAGGAATTTGAATTGGACGGCAGCTCGGCCGCTCGCTGGGTGTTTTTGTTTTTTAAGTGTTGTTTGTCGCACTGCTGTCACGATGGCATCACATCACACACATAAACAAGTTGAGCAAGAAACAAACAAGGAAAAGAAAAAACATAAAATTGGGGAAGAGAAAAAAACACATTGAAGGAGATTATATATCAAAAAGTCTTATTATTATATTGTGTTTGTTTATATATTACTATAATGTAACGTCCACCATAAACTACAAACAAAACCATGAGTGTCCCTTAACTGTAACCAATGTGCTTTTGTGCCTACACACAAACAGACTTTGATTTGTGAGTAAAACATGTTTCTGAACAAAATCCAGCCAAAAATTATATTTCTGCCAAAACCTATTTACAGTTTAGTTGTATATAAACATCATTTCCAGGAAACAGGGTTTTGGCCACAGAAAAGGTCATAACAATGAGAAAATAGAAGAGGAGTTCACAAAATGACTCCCTTCAACATGAACACACAAACATGCTAAATGCATAAAAATGACTAAAACAGGGCAAAGTTTAAGCACATGGTGTTGCTCATGTTAATGCAATTGACAGTGAGAAAAAGACAAACAAAAAGATAGATACAAATATTATAATCCTTTAAAAAACTGGATTTTCTGCTTCTTGTGTAGCTGCTGAATAACTCTATATTCATGTTTTCCAGCATGAGGTCCAGTTCTCAGGTTTTTGTTTTTGAGTATTTCAAAGTAATGATCCCAGTTTCCATCCCTGTCTGCTCCAAACCCAAAGACACTGACCTGGGAAAACAAATATCAGAGCCTGAATCTCAGTTGGATTTGAAGCGCCGTGCCAACTATTTAAGTTTTATTGTTGTTGTTTTTCTTGATAAGAAAGCAGGGATCGCTTCAAATGAGCTATTTGTAAGTTTCCTCTGCTGCAGAACAAGTTTCTGTCCAGGGGCGGGTGGTGGCGATTGTAACTTAACCAGTGCTCCCTAAAGAGCTGCTGTTATAAAGAGAGAGACTAGTTAGCATGCTAACTAGTAGAAGAAAAGATGTGACACTAGTGTTGCTCTCCACAGACTCACAACATTTCCTTTAGACAGGTAAGTAAACAGCTCCTTTAACCATTGTGCTGACATCTCATTAACGCCAATGCATATCTGTTTTCCAACATTTGCTAGGATTCATCTTTTGTCAATTTGGAAACCTTGTCTTGTAGTAATCGTCTGCTTTCCTGGTGCATTACCGCCACAAACAGTCAGTCATTTAAATGGCACGGTGCTGTTTGCAGAATGTGCGGGCTAATGTGAGCCTACCTCATCACAAATGAACATGCTCAGAGCCAGAGTCAGAAAGCCTGTTGATGGATAGCCGCCATTCTTGCTGAGCCAGTTTTCATGAACACATTTCATGAAAGCTGGACTGAGGATCATCACCTGTTATGAATCAGATTTAGCCCTCAATCTGACATTTATGAACCATTACTTTCTGCCATGAATCCCTCATACAATACCTGCTGTGTTGCTGGATGATCAGATATATTCAGTATCAGATCTTTGGATGTCAGTGTCATAAAAGATCATTTGACATACTCACCAGATCCTTGTTAGCTATCCTCTTTGAGTTCACAGCACCATTTACCCTGTTGGAGGCAACAGTGAAAGTTATCCTAGTGGGAAATGGGCAGATTCAGATTAAAATGTAAACTTTAGTTCGTCTTTGCATTACAAAAGAGCAGGCACATGTTTCAATAAAGTGAAATGTTAGGAGCTCTACAAGTATTGCTTGTTTAAATTAAGTAGTCAGATGTAGTGAACATTTCCCTTTGAAATGTAGTGCAGTGAAAGCACAGGTATGAAGTAGCATAAAATGGAGATACTCACATATCTCAGAATTGTACTTAATTACAGTACTTAAGAGTAAATGTACTTAGTTACTTTCAACCACCTTGACATGATTTCAAAAGGCTGTGGCTTGAAAGTGGTTCGAGATAAAGGGCGACTGTAAATGAGAAAAAGATTGAGTATGGCCATGCAAGGACAGACGTCACTATCACACGACCGACCGTCATCTCCTGAAGGCAGATATTCTCCTTCAGAATCTGAATCGGTGAATAACTGATCCATAATTTCATCAGCGAACCTTTTTTTCTGCTTTAATTTACTCAAACACAATGGACAGAATTGCTTCCGCATCAATGCATGCGAGCACGTTCAGAGCATCTTTCCTCCACTTTTAATAGGAACATGATGTAATTTTGGACTAGAACCAAAGTAGTGTCTGTCTGCTCACTAGTGGTAGAGAGGACAAATGAGATTTGGCTCTGTCATTGGAATTATTGTCTGTTTTATTCAGTCGCAATTTTGTTACTTTTGTGGCACTCAGTGGGTTAATATTGTTGAGATACACAACAAGGTAAAACTCCTGAAATCCTTAGAGAAAACAAGGTGGTTAAATTTGATGACTCTCAGTTGATGATGACCCAAAACTACATGCACTTTAACGAAGGCTTTTCACATAGATGTTGGTCAGCTGTCAAAATCTGAAATTTCATACAAACAAATCTATGCAATGCAGTTACTTTTACCCTCCTCTGTTTTTATTCACATAAATAGTCACATAGAGAGTACAGAGAGTAGCTTTTCACACCTACCCTGGTTGGAATTTCTGAAGAAGCCACAGCAAATCATTTATCTTGAATGGAAACAGCACAAGATGAGTTGTGTTGTCTAAAGGAACAGCGCTTTCTGGATACATGACATGATGAGTCGTTCTGTTCCCAACATCTGCTTCATAGCCTTTGGTACGGCCACGGTTCATTCTACATTGTACAGGGTGATACATACTTAATATCATGTAGCTGAAGGTCAATTACATGATGACTGAAGCTGACATTAAATTAAATTAAAATTTTGATGATGACTTTTGTGGCAGAGAAATTCTGACCCTGAGAGGTAACTACATTTCTGATCAAAGGAGCAATATCATTTAGTCAATATCAGATAACACGTAGAGTTTTTAATTAAAAATCTGAGGTTTTACCTTATTACGATATCATGTAAATCTATCAGAGGTCCATAACGTGATCCCTTCAAATTAGCTGAATTTCCCACCACAGCACAAGTCCTGCAACGGTCAGGGCTGCCTTCCACAACATCTGGAGTGGGCGGGAACGTCTTAAACAGGTTGTTCACTGTTGCATTGAAGTAAAGGAAGTTACGCTTTTCATCCTGTAATCTCTGACAGAGCAAACATAAAATACCGTCAACAAGTTGTATTATATAGGCAAACATGGGCAGAAATAGGCAAGAATAAAGCCAGGACTATAGCTAATTATGACATATCAGAGACAGTTTTTCTTGCAGGTTGCCAACTTACTTTCCACCACCTGAAAGAAGCCTTGGAGAGGCTGTATTTTGCTGACAAAAAAGGTTCAACAGATTTGTTAAAACGCTGCCTAAACCGCAGATCATCATCTGATAAACATTTCCCACAGGCACAGGGCCTCGTGTCCCAAAGCTGGGAGAAATGTCCCCCAAACATTGCTGAAACATGGTAGCTCAAAACCACACAGACAGAGACACAGAGCAGGAACACGAGCAGCCTCAGTTTTGATAACATCTCGGTTGTGTGATGCTCATGACTGGGAATCTTTTTGCATCTGTAGGCAAAGTGAGAAATGAAATACAAAGTGAGTACATTCATAAGTCAGTAATCATAACATGTGTCAGCAAAATACAGCCATCAATGTAATGATTGAACATCACAGAATGCGTCACGTCTTTGATGAGGACGGCATCAGGCTTTTTTATTACCGAACATCGTATTATTATCATTGCTAACAATGGCAATGCTGCTACTACTACTACTGCTAATAATAATAATAATAACAATAATAATAATAATAATAGTTGGCTAATAAATTATATTTAGAGACAGTGTTTTTAGTTGGTTTGTCCATTAATTTATGGGTCAAAAATAAAATTTTACCCTCAGTTAAATTATTGTTATTAAGAAAAAGAATAAAGCATCATTATTTAATATATTAATGCTGAATTTATTTTTCTCTTACCTGATCAGAGAGTAAATCCTCTTCCAGTCCGGTTATATTTTGGCAAACCCTGACACCAGTCAAGAGCACGGGAGGACGATGCCAAACGAATTAGTGGAAACAGCGTATGGCTGGAGAGGGTGTGGTTTCTGTAAAGGTATCAAATCCTTACAAACACTGATAATGAGAAACAACATTTTTATGCATGGATGTTCAGATCTTTCACCCTCTTCTGCCATTAGTGTGAAGAAAATATTTCTTGCTTTAGAGAGAAATGTTTTATTTACTTTTTGCTTTGAAGACCTTTTTCATTTCAGTGTATAAAAAAAAAAAGAAACATTTATAATAATATACATGAGTGAAAAAAAAAGCTTTGTCAATTATAAAAATAAAAATCAAAAATTGGCTCCAAGTTTTCCGCCTGCTCCACAGTTTAAAAACTAAACCAGAGGAGACGGAAATATAAATATATTAATAACTGCAGCAGGTGCATCACAGCCTGTTACTATTTAAACGTCTCCTTTCTTCATCCTCCTCTCTGCCTTCATTGTCTGTCGTCAACAGGGGAGTCCTTTAGGATCCAAACACTGGGTGTAAGCTGCTTCAGTTTTTTCCTCAGGAATTGATTTGTTGCTGTGAGCAGAGACACAAAGGGGAAAACTGATTCCCACTATGTGGATAATTATTTATCACGTGATCCAATTCAATCCAAAATGTATCATCTTTATTTATTTAAAATAAATAAATCATCACTGTAATCCAACAAACTAAAGCACAGGACACGTACGCACAGGACAGTAGGAGCATCAGAGTGTCCATCACAAAACTATTCAAAACAATGCAAATTATAGTTTGAGAGTTGAGCATTTACTACTTTGTTTCTGGATTGTCGACACTTGTAGCTCAAGTTGTCACCTACACCTTCACTTTAACTGATACTTAAGGACATGCAGGCCTAGTTTTACATTCTTTCATGAATGGGTGGATGCACAATTTCAACTACAAATTTGGTGCCAAGCCATGGAGGTATGAGGAGGCACCAACACAGCAGGAATTTGACTGCTGGTATCCACCTTACAAACTGGTTAGAACCCATTCAGGAATCACACGGGTATTTTCTTCACTGTTGGAGAGCGTGTAAACCCCTCAGCTTCACTGTGAGGATGGGACTTGGCACTTAAATCAAGCTAGCTTTTGATATTCAGTGAATGCCTGTAGGCTGGCAGCTTGATACGCCACAGCATCTCACTTTCTTTTTCAACACAACACAGTAAAAGATAAAACATATTTGTTTGTGTGGAGGCTTTGTATCAAAAGGTGTTGATGGATCAGGGCCAAGTAACAAGAATGACCTGTGCAGAAGACAGGAAGTCATGTGAATTAAAAGTTGTGGATGCTTACTTGTTTTTGCTATAAAAGGTTTATGTTCTGAACCCACAAACACCAAACTTGCTTACATGTAATTTACATCTGAGATGATCTTTCAGAGAAAAGCCTTGATTCATTCCACTACTCAGTCATTGACTTATTTGAGTCAAGGTGCTGGGAGGATGAACACAGACAGCCCCCTATGAAATTCAAGTCATCCATACCAAACTGATGGTCTCCAAACTTCCCAACAGGAGGTCAAGCTTCTTGTTACTGTGACAGGTTATATAAGATTTAATTCAGTGAATTCAGGTGGAACTGTTGTTGGATTTCACATCAACAAAGACTGGAGATTTTAAGGAAAAGCTGGTTTTATGTTTTGCTCTCAGAATTAATCCTTTAGAGTCATACTGAAATCCCCAGACTGAGAGCCACAGTACTGCACCCCTTATTCCTATATTTACACATCCTAAAAATTGAGTGTCTCTATCGATGCTGACAACTGGGTGAGATGAATGGTCCCCACCTATTTGTTAGAAAAAAGACCAGAGAAAGAGAGTCAGCTGAAGAGTTACCACTCTTTTCTGAGGTGTTTCATGTGCAGATAGTAGTTTAACATGAAAATAAATAGAGAAACATTTAACCAACTACAAAAGAGAAACAGCCATGAACCTGTCCAGTTGCAGTAAATATAGTCAAAATCTCTTCTAGCACCAGAAACCAGAAGTGTTTCTAGAATATTATCTCACAGTGAAGTTGAACTATGACTGTTTGGCTATAAAATGATATTACTTCATTTTATCCTTATAGACATTTGAGTCAATTCATAATTAGTATGTGAATTTGTGACATGGGTCAAAAAGCAGTATTGAAAGGACAAAAAATGTGTTTTGTAAAGTCACAGCAACATTGACCTTTGACTTTTTACCACCAAAATCTATTCAGCTCATCTCTGAATCTAAGTGAATGTTTGTTCCAAATCTATCACATCACATCCAAGAGCCTAAGACCATGTTTTGTGAGGTTACTGTGACCTCAACCTTTGATCTTTGCCCATTAAAATATAATCAGGTCATTCCTGAGTCCAAGTGGACATTTGGTCCAAATTTGAAGAAGTTCCCTCCGGGTGTTACCAAGATATTGTGTCCACAAAAATGAGACAGATGGACGGATAAACAATCCATCCCCTGGCTATCGCCGGCACTGAGGCAAAAAAAATAAATAAAAACACTAATACCCAGCCAATCACTTCATGTGAAAATGAACTGGACAGATCAGAAATCGGATGGATGAAATCTATTTGCTTCCTAATTTTCCTATCGCTGTCCTAGGATATCTCTATTTTGTTTCATTTTACAGTTTGTTTTTGAAGAACTGATATTCTATCGACCCTTCTCTACACCACCTTTCATTTTAGTGCATGCACATAAATGAGGCATGGAAACAGGAGCAAGAAATGCTTTCAAGTTCAGTTGCCTTCAGTAGCTAATCTAGGGCTTCTACTGTCTGTGGACACAATTATATAAGTTTGTACCAACATGTAATTTGTGATGGTGAATGTGATGATAATGAATTTTAAACATAGCTCATACAGAACGGTACAGTACAGTACAGTACACTCCATTACCATCCCAGCAATGCCCAGTGAGTGTCTTACCCCCCACCATAGTCTATATAGCTTCCCATGTTAGTGGCACCTTGAAGGACAGGGATCAAACTCACACCACTATACTGTGTTTGTCCACTTCTGTCATTATCCTGGAAACCTCCTAAAACAATGCCAATGGGCCACCTATCCTTGGATATAAATCTTGCCAGTTTATCAGTGATGGTGTTTTTATGAGCAGCTGGCGAGGATCCTGAGGACAAGAGCGCACAACGTTGTACAGTTGGCGTTACGGCCCTCGTCTCTGGTGCTTTTGCTGCCTTGCTTGGATTGCAGCTAGCAGGTTTCATTGTCATTGATTGTAACTGTAAAGTAAGGCAGACGCTTAGTCAGCAAATTGCCTTTTGGCAATTTTGCCTTCTACAGCGAAGCTTTCACGCTTTCTCAAATACTCTAATAAAACTGCTAACAGCAGATGTGTGAAAAGAGATGACACGTATATTGCAGAAATGTGTTAAAGAGCACATTTGGGCTAAGTGCACTGACACTTAGTAATGATTTTAACAAATTCAAAAAAGTTTTATATAAACCACATTAAAATGCATTTTATGTAGATGTACTATATATAAGTATTATTAATGTTAAGATTAGTAGTATTGGTATGGCATCTACTGTCAAACAGCTTAATGTAACGAATAACTGATGCAGATGAAGTAGATGAGTATGAGCTGTTGGATCCTGACATCTAAGCATAGTACAAGTTTAATATTATCCTGAAGGAAAATACATTTAAAAATAAATTGCGTGTGTGTGTGTATGTGTGTGTGTGTGTGTGTGTGTTTTCAAAGCAGCATATGTGTTACGGCAAGCAACTCTGAATCTGCTCTGGGGTTCAGTTGTTACAAACACAGGAGATTGATTGTGGAAAAAAGAGTCTTTACTGAAGTAATTGCAGTTCAGAAACAAGAAAACGTGGGATGGAGGAGCCGAATTGTGCAGAGGGATTGCTGGCAGGGAAAGGGGCTGCTCCTCAACAGGATCAGGCTGCAGCAACGGCAGACAATGCAACACAGAGTTTGAGAACACAGTTAGGCTGGTTAACAAACATGATGATAAAAACTGGTAGAGCTGGTATCAAAAAATAAAACTTGGTACGATGGCGTTCCTTCAGGTGCTGGTTACGTGATGCAGTGTGGAGAAGCGCAGCGCTTGCCTCCCCACACACCTGTACAGATGGGAGCTCCAGGATGGGTGTTGTGCTGTGAAGTAATGGAGATGCTTCCAGGTCTTGGTTTTCCCGCTCTGCCTGGCCCTTGGTCTCAGGGTGGTAGCCTGAACTGAGGCTTACCGTGGCTCCAAGTGCCTTACAGAAAGCCCACCAAACCTGAGAAGTGAATTGGGAACCCCGGTCAAAGACTATGTCAGAGGGGATGGTGTGGATCCAAAACAAATGGTCTATTTTTTTTCAGGGAGAGGGACAAACTGAACAGCGTTGGAGAATCTGTCGACAACGGAGAGTATGGTGGTGTTACCATCAGAGGGAGGCAGGCCTGTCACAAAATTTACAGCAATGTGGGACAGAGGTCGACTTGGAACAGGTAGGGGATACAGGAAACCAGAGGGTGTATGATGTGATGCCTTAGTTCAGGCACAGATGGAGCAAGTGGAGACGGAGCATTGCCAAGGTACGATGAAACCCGGGATGGCATGTGACTGGAGCACCTGGGAGCGGACAGAATCTGGGACAAACAGACAGTTAAGGGGGTGTATCAACTGGAATGGGTTGCTTATGCTGGGCATCTCTAACCACCCTGGCAATCCTTCACTGGGCATCAGCCATGATGCAGGTGAGGGAAAAGATGGGCTCTGGGGTGGTGCTGGCTGCCTCTGGGTCCTTTTGCCGAGAGAGACCGTCTGGCTTCAGGTTGCGGGAGCCCGGACAATAGGTATGGGTGAAGTTGAACCGGCCCAGGAACAGGGTCCACTGGGCCTGGCAGGAGTTCAGCCTCTTGGCTGACTGGAGGTAGGTGAGGTTCTTATGATTGGTCCAAACCAAGAATGAACATTTAGCCCTATCCAGCCAGTGTCTCTGCCACTCGGCCACTGCTCTCACCATGGCTAGGTCTGCTCGCACCTGGCCACCCTCCACCATGAATCCTAGGAAGCTAACTGAATGAGAATGGAAGTCACACTTCTCCGCTTTCACAAAAAACCTGTTCTAGCGAAGCCTCTGGAGGACCAGTCTGACATGCTAGACATGCTCCTCTTGGGACCAGGAAAAAATGAGAATGTCGTCTCGATAAACAAACACAAAGTGATTAAGCATATCACAAAGCACATCATTTACCAGGGACTGAAAAACAAGAAGGGGCTATGGTGAGACCAAAAGGCAGAACTAAATGTGTTCAATAGTCTTTTGGATCATTTTGAGTAGTTTTCCACTCATTCCCTCTCTGATCCAGACCAGATGGTATGTTTGAGATGTGAGCCTGGTGAAGTGGACCAAACACTGAATCACAATAAGGGGGAGAGGGTACTTGTTCTTGACGGTAATGCTATTGAGGCCATGGAGATCAATGCATGGTCTGAGTGTACCACATTAAGGCGTGGCTACTGTGTGATTGTCAGACTGTACCACACATTGTCAGATCCACCCCTTACTCCTCCTCAGCTCCACCTTCTCCTCCAATTATGTTTTCTTCTGGTTTCAAAAAACCAAACCAAAAACCAAATTACAAACTTGAGGCTTTAGCTCAAAAATCAACGGGTGACGTCGCAGAGGGTTGTCACTTGGATGTGAAGCCAAGTAAAGGAATAAGTGAAGCCAAATAAAGGAATAAATCAAGTTGAAGTTCTGCTATGTGAGTCTATATTAGAGGAGGTTAGGGTTAATGAAGGGTTACATGAAGATAATAGAGATAATAATGCAACGTGTCTTGTTTTTGTGAGCAGCCGATAAACCTACTGTACTGAAGTGAGGCTTAGTGGATCAATCAGATTGTTTGCCACCTTTACAAGCTGAGCCAGCTCTTTTTTTTTTTTTTTTTGAACTAAGATGGCCAAATAAGCCACACAACAGATTAAATAAATCTCTGATAAAATAAGTTAATTAGAGAATTAAAAGAATTAATCTTTCTCCCTGCTGGACCTTTTTACTCAGTATTTGAAAAGCAGCACAGGAACCAGGCCTGCAGCTGTTTGCAGCTCACTGAAGCCAATACCCAGTACTCAGCAGCCTCCTTATCGCCGTGAGGGGCTTACATGTCTTCTGAGCCCAGATACATTAAACCCTGTGTATCAGATTTTGATAGATGTGCGAAATTTAAAGACAAATATGATATAAAGTTGATATGAACCGCATTTAGAGCTACACCCTTGGAGCTAAGCTACGCCCTGGAGAGAGTGCCAGCCACAGGCAAAAGCAAGCTCAGCAGCAAACTATGGCTCTTTGGAAACGAGCAGATTACAAATGGGAAGTGAAGACGCTTCTGTGTTTTGTTGCAAAACAGGTTTATAATCATTACATTACACACATTATCATCGTGTGTAGTTTTTTGCTTTCTCTACTGCATTAAAACGCAATTCATTAAGATAAATAACTACTCATGATATTTCAGAGAAAGACTAATCTGCATTAAGATGGCCATTCAGCCATAATAATGAAATAACAAAGAGGTGGTTATCATCTATCTGATAATGACAGGCACGTATGTTTTTAAAATGTAAATATTTGTGTGGTTCATGTGGTTTGCCATTTCCATCATTGTCAGATTAAATTTTGTGTTACAAAGTGAATACATCACTGAGTTGTAAGGCAAACTAAGAGAGACACACGTCTATCCAAATGATCTACCTTTAATCCCCATCATTTGTTTATCTCAACAGTCACAGCAGCACACTGCAGAAAAAAATGTTTCCTCCATCATGTCATAGCCACACTGAACTAAATGGTCATGGATGATTAACGAAGCTTCTCCTTGAATGAGTGGTAGTATAATTTCTATGCTGAGATGAATGATAAGGTAATTGTTCCCTGCTGATGGATGATGATGCAGTCGCCAAAACTGATGGAGTTGTCACCGTGGTTTAGTGAACATAGCCATCTGTCAGCCCACCGTAGCCGAGCCCATTCTTCACAGACATACAATGACAACTTTTTATTGGGTGATAAACAAGCTTTTCACTATGTTTTACTGGAGATTTGCTGCAGAGAGGCTCAGACTGCACACACTGGCCAGATTAGTTTCTGAATAAGTAAAGATTCATGGATCACATAGAAAGTGTCTCCAACCATGTGAGCACTTAAAGAAAGATCCAGTCTGTACTGGTAGGAAACACCTTTTATCAGAAGAAAGCATATTGTATTTTGTACTCTGTTACATGAATTATGACAAATGCATTTTAACGGAAACAAGAAAAACTAGTAATACTTGATGACAACATGGTGTCATATCTACCCTCTGCCTTGCGTTATCTGATCTCAGCCCTTTATCTTTTTGCTTTTCTTCGATTCTGCTCATACAGTATTTTAATACAGCTCACTTTTACACATTTCTCTTTCTGTTGTCAGGCAAAAGAACAAATTTAACTTAATGACTGAAACGTGGCCCAATATGACTACACGTCAACCAGCAGTTGTTAACCTGCCACCGGCTGCTAAAATCCAGATTTTATTACCTGACAAAATCACGAAACACGTACATTTGAGATGGATTTGCTTGAAAAACTGGCACTAAGAGAGAAACTAAGAAGTGGCAGAATATCATATTTGTCTCTTACAGCCTCCATCTTGGTAACAAACTGCTGCTCTGCCTCCCTGTCACTCACTGAACAGAGTTAACACAGAGGGAGGGTGTTACTGGTGACTGACTACTATGGAAAGTAGCTAAGGCTTGTCCAGAAAAATGTTAGATCTTTTGCCAAATCTAGCAACAAATATGCCACGTTGGCAACAGTGTAGGCTGTAAATGACCCACTAATATAAACCATTTGTGCCAATTCATTTTGAAAGAATATCATCTCACCAATTGTATAACATAATAACTTGGTCACGTGATACTTGGCTAACTAATAGTCTAACTTGATCACTCAAATCTATCAATCTCAATCAGTCAGTTGCAGACATTTGGCCCTGCTGTTGTTATCCAGCCAAAACAAACTGATAAAATATGTTTGTATACAACAGTTTGTTGCTGTTACTTGTTAACAGTTTTTATCTTTTTTCTTATATTTTGAAAATGTTTGAATAGTTGACATTTTGTAAATTATGGTAAAATATAGCTAATATCCTGATGTTTATATGTGGGATATTCTCGAGTTGGATCCTGGTTGCATTTGCAAATATTACCTGCAACACAAGTACACTCACTATATATATATATAGTCTTACATGTTTGTGTCCAAGTACTGTCCACCTACTTGCAGTTGTTAGCTATCAGGCTGTCTTTTCACAAAGTCGTACACAAAAACAGAACAGCAACTGAAATGAATTGCACAAAAAGGGCATGTTACAAAATTCTCCAGTGTCATATTAAACATTCATTCAAATGTAAACACTTTCACAGCAAAGTTGATGCTGGGACACCGTGTGAGCAGGGCTGAAGCAGTGCAGTGAGATGGGCATGTAACACTGTAAACAAATGAATTAAAACCCAGTTAGCTTGAATTACATAAGGTGGACTCTAGCTTCTCTCTCCACACCATCACTGCACTCATCAACTGTCATATCCTAAAATGACTACACATACAATACAATACAATACAACATAACCACAAAGTAACAGAGAGGTGCAGGGTAACATGGTTTTTGGATTGGGACATGCTTTGTCTGTGGGCACTAACTTCAGCTCAGGTGACACCACACACACAGTTCACACCACAGTTCCTTGGTGAGATGTCCCACTCCTGCCTTTTTGCTTTGTTTTTTGGTGCAGTAAAGAGTAAAATGGAAGATAAAATAAAGCAATTTCTGCAAGTCAGATAGTTTAAATCTGAATATATGTGTACATGTACACTTTGCATTATGATAACCGTAACATACTTTTTAATTTCATCAGTTGAGGGATTTAACAAAATCCCTCAATTTGTATCTGTATATACATACTGGTCCCCTGTATTATCCTGGTTCAATCATGCTCAGGATATGATATGGATCAAAAGCTTATAACTTATATCCCTGTATGATTCTGACATTATCCAGGTTACTCTTCATCTGTGCAGGAGTGTCTTTGATGCCTCCACATCACAGACAGTATCTCTCATTTCTGTACTGATTAATATGAAATAAATGTTTTATGATCCAATACTCATTTTAAGTCTATTTTCTCCCTCATGATAGAACTAACAGTGCACACTTTAAAACTATATCATGATTCATAAAGCAGTTCAGATACAATTTGGAGCTGATCAATTCAGCTTTTTTATTCAAATATTTCATAATTAATTGAATAATAATAATAATTATTTAAAAATATATAGAGAGAGTATGTCAGTGGCACTCAACTTCAATATTAACAAAATATTTCACTTTTAAACTTACAGCAACACATTAGAGGCATGTTATAATATCATAATGTTATACGTTTGCTCACATTGTTAAAGGCACATTAATAAATATAATGACAATCTATTAAAAGAAAACTATAGCTGCCTCCTGTTGTTTTGCTCTTCTCCAGCCCTCAGTAATTTGGCTTGTCATTAGCCTCCGTTATAGTCTACTTAGCATTTAGTAGGAATTAGCAAATGGCAATCTGTCTAACATCCTAATAATATTACACATTTCACCTGGTAAACATCAGCATTGCCTCACTTGTGAGTAAAATGTTGTCTTTACAAGTATGGTTTCGAGAATATGATGCATTTTGTGAAATAATGAAGCTATTAGCAACATTGAACATGGGCACACATTGTTTGCTTTCATGGTAAATCTACTGATACAAACAACCTCAACAGCACATTTAGCTGTTACAGGAAAACTGATATAACAGCACGGTTCTGTCCTTGTCTGAAACACTTCCCTGATCTTGGTACATCTGAAGAGATATGCATTGCATCTGCATTTGAGGAACAGCTAATAGGAAGGACCCTGTCTCTCTGAAAAAACCTGTAATTGGCCAAAGTCTCCCATCACAGGCTAGTTTTTCTAAAGTCTGGACACAGAACCAAGCTTTAAAGGGGTAATTTGTAGGTTTTCACTGCCGTTGAATGTAGGTTCTTGCCAGGAGCGGGAGGTGGTGATTGTTGCTTGACAAGCCATTGTTGTCTTTAGAAAGCCAGAGGTTATAATACACCCTCTAAGCAGTGCTGTGTCTTCAGAACAGATTGGAGGCTACAGCGATGAGATGGGCTGACTTGCTGGAGGGCTAGCTGCTAGCGTGCTATGTTGAGTAGAAGATGAAGTTAATGACGCTTGATGATGACCTTCAGTGACCACATGTCCCAGTTTAAAGCAGGCTCTCCCCAACTAGAACTGTCCTCAGAAATGTCCCTATTTTGACAATAAATTGACCCTTTAAGCGCTGGGGTTTTATTTAAAAGAACACTGGACTTCCACATTAAGATTTCAAAAGGCTGTGGCTTGAAAGTGGTTAGAGATAAAGGCTGACTGTATATAAGAGAAAGATGACCACCCCTATCACCATCACCATCCAAATGAATTTGGCACTGTCATTGGAACATATCTGCCATATCGTCTGTTGTATTCAGCATTGCTGTTTGTTGCAATTTTGCGACTTTGGCGTTCCAAGTGTTAAAAACAGACCAAGAGAAATACGGGCTGCAGAGCAGATCTCTAGCAATGCGCTTTTTTTGGCTAACAGAGCGTCCTGTTAGCTGAAAAAAAACCCATCAAAATAGAAATATCCAATCTGTTGTTGTTGTCTCTAGGCATGTTGCAAAACTGAAAATAACTGCTTTAAACACTGATGCTATGGGCTAAAAAATCTTTGTCTTTCTTTAAAAAATAATTACAGTGATGTTGTTTTTGTTGATTAGTTTGTTGTGTTCATTCTATTATCATTATATTATTATCTGGGATATCCGTGGCATCTAGTTTTAGGAGTCATTTTCACTATGTTCATGGCCCAAAGAAATCACGCTGGGTGAAATACCGAACTGTCACTGAGGAGCTGGAAGCTTGCCCAGATTTTTTACCAGCTTTTGCATCAGAATCCACAGGCACCTTGAAAGAAAATGCAGAATAGGACTGAATCCTTCTCCACTCAGCAACTCTTTGCTCCTCAAGGTTAGGAACTCCATTTTGATGCACTAGTAATCTAATCTAAAAAAAGTCATAAACCCATTTGCAGTAGATGTGGGATTGTTGCCAATGTTAGTTTTTTGCATGGTCTATCGTTTAATGATTTTTAATCACAACATGACCACATGTTAAACCTATTATCAGTTCATATGCTGTGGTTAGTAACAATAAAATGCCATTTAGTGTAACACAATAGACATGAAACAGTATCCCTAGTGTTCCCTTACTGCACTTGTACACTATATCCTACTGTATCTCGTAGAAAGACCTTGTAGGATATAACATTCCCTCAATATGTAATATGAACAAATGCTCCTTGACCCATTTCTCCTGCTGAAATGAGTCCTTATCTACAGTTATGGAAATTTAGAATTACGCTATCAGGTTGAATATTTTATCAGGCAACAAATGACAAAGCTGTTCATATTGTTTCAGAATAGTCAGGAAAACATGGTGGTCAGAATGGGAATACCTTTACAGTTTATATTTTGTTCACCTAAGGCCAACAGAATAAGTTATAAAAATAACAAAACCCATACATCCAACAGACACAGAGCAGTATTAGCATTCTGTTGGAGTCTAATATTGACGCTTTTTTAGCTTAACTGCTACATGCTACACTGTGTTCACCAGCTAGTCTCTAACTTTATTGTGTATCTCTGGAGTGGTGCTTGGCAGATTGCGTTGCATTGCATTGCATGATAATGGTGAAAATGTCAGTTTGTTGTTCAGTCAGTCCACCAAAAAAAATATACCAACATCTACTTGACCCTTGTTTACTCATCATAAGTATTAATTTGATTTTCAGATAATTGGGTTAGAATTTGCTCTTCAGTTGGACGGAAATCTTCCTGTTGCCTTGCTGCTGTTGGATTTGGCCCAAGTCACCAGTATGGCTGTGGATTCTTACTCCTTGTTAAAGTTACATCCATATTGAATTTTTTATGACATGCTTAAATTTTGCAGCCTCCACTTGTCTAAGTTGTGTTTTTATGTTTGTCTTGTCCAGATAACACTTAGACAGCACTCCCTGCCAAACAGGTAAATACGACCTGACATCTTGCGATCATGGTTGAATTAATTAATACTAGATGAGTGGATGAGACTGCAGAGCTCTCATATTTTCTGTTATCAAGGCCTCACTGCTGTCACAGCAGGTAAACATTCATATCCAGGCTGAGATTTGAGCATTTATTCAGTGAAATGATTAGAGGAGCACCTCATTGTGTGTTTTGCCCCTCAGATGAACTGAGTTTGTTTATTTATTTTTTAATATTTACATATTCATACTTTTCATCAAGTTGAGAGTGTGGTCCCAGAGATATTATTAGGCAGAGTGATAGTAGCAGAAGGGCCAGGCTCTTCCTCTGAGACACATCCATCAGTCATGCAGGGGGAATCGCCTAAGTCCAGCAGGAGAACCAGCCGTGCTCAATTAGTTCTGTCTCCAGCTCTGTCTACCTGATCTATGGGCCACATTTAGAACAGAGCCCAGTGAAAACCTCGTCATTTCTTTCTGCCTCGCCAAGCACACCACTACGACTGCCTTATTATCGCCTTATTATAAGCGGCATATTGTGTTTGGAGAGTCCGAAAATTCCTCGCCAACAGGCTTTCAGAGACGAACGAAATGTGATTAATCTTTTCACGTCAGGGACTCTGAGGGGAAGAGACACAGACCCGAGGGCAGCAGAAGTTTGTACGTGTAAGTGACAGAACGGGTCGAGATGATTGCATCTCAGGGAAAACTGCCTTATACTGATCTAAACAATATTCACTATGTGACTTCAACTTGCTAAACCAATCCATTGCAGTGTTAGTGCAATTTAGCCAATACAACCACAGCATTAAAGCTACACTTAATTACATATTTCTGCAAAAAATGTTCATAGTGCCCCTGCGACATTATAAATCACACGTCGACAGCATTATAACATGACATGAGTGGAACAGTAGTTAAAACAATTCATACATAGGCAGATGGTTCTTGTCGTTTTCATTCGCTGCCGTCACCAAGTGGCTTCACATGGTGGGAATCATTGAGTGTCTATAATCAATGGGCCTGGGTGATATGACTTTGATTGCAATCACAATTATTTAAAACTTTTTCTCAATTACAATAATAAACTATTAATTCTGTGCTTATCGTTCTCTCTTTTTGGGAGCCATGTGCTCCTCATATTCAGTAATGTGACTGTGATTCCAAATGATTAAATAAATGAGTGGTGTTACTTTTGGCCGCCGCCGATGCTGCATTCACGCCTGTTAGGTCTGGTCACAGTCTAATCACAAAAGTGATACATTTTAAATCTTAATAGTAATAATGTGGATGTAGCCTGAGGCTCTGTGTTTGTGTTGAAAAATGCCCTGATATAACTTCTGTTCTGATTTGGTGCTGTATATAAATAAAAATGGACTTGACACTGACAAAGTGCTGCCTTTGGTTGAAAAGTGGATTTGAACTTTCAGTCTGAATCCTGTCAAAAACCTTCTGACACAGATCAACAAGCCAAAAGCTAAATTAATGAAGGACGCTGTACATAATAAACCAGGAAACCTGTGGCGCTTACAGCATTATCAATAAAGATTTATGGATATTTTGTGGGTGACAGGATCAGGAAAGAGTGTGTTTTCAAAAAGGATATGCCCCTATTAGTTTGAATAGATGTGTCAGAGATTAACCCACATGATATTACAATGTTTTGGGAAAATTAAATACAAAAATAGAAAGGAACAAACTATAAAAGAGTTTATCCTGGTGCGGGTTGAAATCCCCCTTGTGCACAAAGTGAAGCCAATGCTGAAGAGCCTTAAACCTGTTTCTATCTAATGACCATCAGGGGCAACTGTCAGTTGCAACCACTGGTTGTAAGAAGTCAGAATGCATTGAAGTCTATGTGAAAATGTCCCTACTTCTCCCTTTATTTATTAGCTCAGTAAACGTTTTCCTCATGAGTTTATGGTCTCAGTCTCTAGTGTCAAGTCTTCAATACAACATGATGTTCATTTTTTAAATGATGGTCCATTTAGAGGAAAATAGTCTATCACGGATCCACTCCTCACTCCTCCTCAGCGCCACCTTCTCCTCCAAATATGGTTTATTCTGGTTTCCACATAAAGAAATGGCCGGTGGCCAAATTACAAACTGGAGGTTTCAAAACAGCAGCTCACAGACCTACGGTTGAAGGATAAAATATGAAGAAGTCTGAAGCCAAGAGAAAACCATCAAAGGCAAAGTCATCTTGAAGAACTGAGGGAGTCTCTTCTCTGCCTCCTCGCTGTAATTCATGATGGCTCTTGCTTGCAAGTGATAAATATCTACAGATAATCTGAAGATTGTGTCACCTAGTACAGTACTGATAGTAATAATAATAATAATAAGGTCGGGGTTGGGGTTAGTGCAGCAACGTCACCTTTCCCACTTCCCTCGGGATGGATTGTTATCACTCCGATGACCCCTGACTTTTCATCCAATTTTAATTTGTTCAGTGCTTTGATTCATGACCACATTCCTGCAAAACCTGTGACATTCCCATCACCCCCATCTTATCTCTGTGTTTAGTGCTAGTTATTTTATGCTTGTAATATTACATCCTAAACATCAGCATGGAAGCAGTGGCATCCTGGGGAATATCTATTGAAAGTGTGACACAGGTCTTGAAAAGCTGCATACATGGCAAAGGTTTGTGTCAGGTTCTATTGGTATTCAACTGCAGACCCACTTTCACCTAGGCCTGGGCTCAGTGGCATGCAGTGTTGATTATTATTCCATAAATAAGTGCAAAATGAGCTCCAATTAAGAGGTAATTGGAGTTTGAGCGGTAACAAGATGCTAATGAAAATCCTATGCTCATGATGGGACTGTGAGATTGCTTTCAAAATTAGGCTGCTTCACCAGTATTGCTCTCCATGGATGAAGGAATCACACAGCACAGCTCTGGTGAAAGGAAGTCCTGGCTAATTACTCCGAAATCCCAGTGTAGACCATTTGTGCCAGTAATGGTCCTGTGATTGCCTTTGTACCCTCTTGTCTCACAAAGCCACTCACAAATTTAAATTTCTTACTTACTGTGTTGCACATCACTAAAAGGATGTTTTTTTTCTCTTAGGATCTTATCACATTTATATTGTTATTGACATATTAGCATCATTTCAGGCTAACTTGAGTGACTGACTATAGTTAAGGTTGAAATGCTGTATAAGCACAGTAGCTTTGATGGAAATGAATGATTGCATATAACACTGATATTCACAAAGATATAAGAACAATAACAAAACAGTCATCTATCTATCTATCTATCTATCTATCTATCTATCTATCTATCTATCTATCTATCTATCTATCTATCTATCTATCTATCTATCTATCTATCTATAGAGGGTGTCAGAGTAGATAGTGTGTTATCCACAGTTTGGACAGAATCACTGATCCATTTAATCTCTGTTCAAATGAAATAACAAAAACAATCGGTCGTGGTTTTATGTCCCTGGGTTCATTACATCCTTTGGTGCTGAGGAAGAAATCTTCAGCAAAACAATCTTATTCCATCTGAAGAACATCTTTAAGTCACACTCCTCTCTTTCCTGATCTGTTGCAGAGACTCTCATCCATGTTTTTATTACATCTCGGCTTGATTATTGTAATGCTCTTGTCCCACCGGGGGGTTAAATTGACTTCATCATGTCAAAATTCAGCTGTCACACACAGACCCGAGAAATTGCTCAAGTTTACAATTAAATACTGTTTTAATTATACACTTCTCCTTTACAAATGTCTATCTATCCACTCCTCCTCATCCTTATGAACCTGCTCAATTGCTACATTCATCTGATGGCCATCTGCTCCACACTAGCCCCTCCAGACTGTGTATTTTTATTTCATTATATGTGAATGTAAATCTTTTATTTACTTCAAAGGCACTTATTACAACATATTATCAATGTATCAGTGGTGTCATTGTATGATGCATTCAGTTGCATGTTATAGTCATCATCAATTTTTTGGTTCAGACAAAACCAGCTTGAAGGAAATAGTTTGATAACAGCAGCTCATCCGTCATGAATGGCATGCAATCACAGTCTTTCACAAAATCTTTTCAAAAAACATATGAACTGTAAACTCACACTAATGCTGTCAGACTAAACACACAGCTCCTTTTGAACGTGATCAAGCAGGTGTCCTCTCTTCATACCTGAGTCACACCTGTTTTCTTTGTGTGGCACCACTGCTGAGTAACTCAGGAATGGGAGATATAAATGGGTGCCGACTTTTCTGAGGAAATAAATTGTCATTCTTCACCATTCCACATGAACATGCATCCTTATTCAGAGTTTTGCTCCAAGCAGCTAAGTCTCCGTCATCCCCACTGAGTGATGTGTTTGCCTGCTGAGTCAGTCTTTATCATTCTGTATAGCGGTGTTTCTGGCTTTGAGATAAACTGATAAAGAGATGGGTTTAGGTTCTCCTGGTCTGCTGTCTTCAACTGATAAATTGGAGCAAGAGTTTCTTGGCAATAGGGGATGTTTTTCAAATCGAAGTTATCTGATGCAAAACAATACAAATGCAACAAAGCTGTTTAATTTAAAATGCTATAGGAATTTTGGTAAACATTTACCCATATACATGTCAGCTGTAAATCGAGTTAACATTTGAGTCTGTTTTGTAAATGTCATATTGTCCTTGGATTTAATATAAAAATTTGATTTTCATTCAGAAATTGCACAGTGTTTAAAAAAAGTCCATGTTGTCAGTGAGACATACATTAGAGTTGCTTGCCACCAGCATTGATTTGAGTAAGCATTTGGGTACTCAAATATCCATTTGTTTTTGTGACAAATAAAAAAATTTGAATTTGACAGTAGGTCCATGTCTTGGTGAATTGGCCCTTTGGTTTTACAAATAATCTTGCCATTTTAATTTCACTTAGTGTTGGATGGTAAAATCCATCCTTTATCATCTAGTATCATAAAGGATATGAGGGATACTTGACTATGATTTGGCACCCGTCAGCCTTAAACTGCATTTTGCATTTGGCAACCAGCTTTTGTTCATGATGTGGCAGATCAGTGTATAGTTCTCCCTCTAATGAAGTTCAAGTTATTAACCTTGATAACACGTCCATATGGATTTTTTTTTTTTTTTTAATAAAATAAGAGATGAAATAGCAAGTCAATGTATTTCAAACCACTAAAGTCTCAGTCTGATTCAGACAGTCAGGGGTTCACTGTGTTAGCCACTGCCGGTTCCAGGCTGACAACAACATAAACAAATAAAAGATGCTAACTGCCCAAAAGAGTTCAAACAGTATACTCACCTGTGTCTGGGTCTGGCTGAGGTTTAAACAAGTGACAGAGTGTCTCCAATGCTTCCTCTAATGCTAAATATCTTGATGTTTAGTTTGCATTTCAGTTATTTCACAGAAAGTGAGCAGTAGGTACTTTAGCATTTCTCACCCTTGGCCAAAATTGATTGGTACTTGCATAGTATCTAATTAGGAGGTCATCAATCAATGTGTAAGATCACCAATAAAAGAGCCACTTGGATGTAAATATTGTTGACTCCACTGTGAAAAAGCTTTATGCTTCCCAATCAATCTACATTCAGCACCCCACAATGACAAAGCCAAAACAAAATTTTAGATTTCTGTTTTTCAAATTTATTTAGTATTTAGACCCTTTGCTATGACAGTTTAGCTCAAGTTCCTCCCTTTTGTCTTGCTCTCCTGTGGGCAATTCAATTGATTGGACATGATCTGGAAAGGCACAAGAGCACAGTGGCCTCCATATTTCTAAAATAAAAGAAGTCAGGAACAACTAGTACTCCTACTCCTGGCCACCCAGCCAAACTGAGCAATCTAGAGACAAGGGCCTTGGTAAAAGAGGCGACCAAGAACCTCATGGTGACTCTGGTTGAGGTCCAACCATCACTGTAGCACTTCACTGATCTGGGCTTTATGGCAGACTGACCAAACAGAGGCCTCTCCTCAGTAAAGGCATCTAAATGACTCCCAGACTGTGAGAAACAAGATTCTCTGGTTTGGTCTAATCTCTGGATCAAACTAAGATTGAACTGTTCATGAAAATCTGGTCCAAAGCATCCAGGCCCTCTCTCTGTTGAAAGGTGATTTCAACAGAGAATCAAAATCCCCAAATCCAAGTATACAGAGCTTGCCCTGTCATACCCAAGAAGACTCGAGGTTGTAATCTCTTCCAGTGGTGCTTCAACTGAGCACTGAGTCTGAAATGTTTCTAAATGCACTCAACTGACAATTACAGGAAGGTAAATGGCCATAAACTGTGTTGAAATGAATGGTAAGACTGGTAGGCACCCTGGTGTTGCAGCCACTGTGTATGACAAGTCTTTGCTGACAGAGTTTTAATGTGAGCTCAAACATATTAGACACAGATGATAATGATGATACACTAACTGCTAAAATTTATATAAATGATTACCAGGAGCTCATAATACTTTATTACACAAAAATAAGCTCTATGTCATAGATAGATAGATAGATAGATAGATAGATAGATAGATAGATAGATAGATAGATAGATAGATATCTCTTCAAATGGAGTCCTTGTTATGCAAGTGGTGTAAGCTGTTGGTGCTTGCACTGCCCTCTGGTGGTGTTTGGTGCAAACATCAACAGGGTTTAATTAAGTGCTTCCCACATCAGCACACCACAATAAAGTTTTGTTCGAGACTTACAGCATTAGTACCTCGATTTTTATGACTACACTGTGACATCTAATTGTTCTTGCCGTTTCTGCTGGTTTTTTTAAAGGCATTCTGGATAAACACAGTTAATCACAGACTGTTTCTAAAGGTTGGCTTCTTTCCAAAGGTTGTATTCTTGTATCTTTATTAATCTGTGGCTTTTTGCTGATGAGCCTGGATGCACATGCAAGATTTATGATATCTGACATGGTATTTACCTTCCAAATGTCAACCAATCATGCAGTTTATTCTCTGGGGTAGATACACGCACTTCAGCACTTGAGATTTAAGAGATGTTCCACACAGATTCTTGCACACTGACTCTTAGACAGGAGGCAATATGGTTACATGAACATTGATTTTTGGGTTGGGGAAGGGCGTGAGTGGGAGCTGGGAGGGCAGTGTCATCATGATTACACAAAAATATCCGTCGCTTCATGACATGCACATTTGTCTCAACACATAGTAACCTTTACTAATGACAGTGACGATATGGTCTCTGGCTGCTGTGTTGCCTCTTCCATGAGCAGGCAGTGCTCCCTCAGGCAAGATGTCTGCATGCATAAACAGGTGGCCCATCTGTGGCATGTTAAGAGTTAAATTTCTAATTAAAGCAGTGTGAGTCAGCACTGATAGTGTTGTCTGAGAATTACGAAGCACTGGAACTTTTACCATTGCCACTATTAAAGTGCAAGTCTTCCGTTAAACCCTGGATGTGTTTAATTAAATAGCAGTCAGGAACTCATCATACTAATGTCTAATAGTTTTTTTTTTCCTTTTGTAGTCAAGGTGATGACAAGCAGAAATGGAAAGGGGGGGGAAAAGACATGAAAATTATTACATAGGCCGCTTCTTCCTGTTAAGAAAAAATCTACCGAACAATCAAGAGAACTTGCAATGTACTTAGGTGTCTGTTTAATTCAAGCATCACAGCAGTGAGTCTCCACCAGGCTGATTTAATCATTCTGACTGAACACGGTTCTAATTTAATTTCATTTAACTGAGAGTTGCTTGTAAGGCTGAACATATTCATTAAAAAGTCAAATCTCAACACAAATACATTCTTGATGGACATCCATATGCTGTAAAATCTGAGGCTTCGTGTACTTTCCATCACGCTCAGACTCACTTGATGAACTGAGCTGATGCTGCAGCTGAAAGGATTTCTGTCACCGAGACAAGCCTAGATGTACAGCATTCGTCAGTTTGTTTTCAGATGTTTCACAGTTGTTATTTTACCAAGAAAGGTTCAGGGAAATCTGTCCAGCTGCAAGTAATTTATTCTGCTCCGATTTATTGCTGACAGGGCTGGATTATCAATCAGGCAAAGTAGGTAGCAGCCCCGGGGATCCAGAACCTTAGAGGCACTGAAGTCCCCAGGTTCACTAGATGGCAATTAGTATGTGGTAATTTGATTAACTGCAACTTCATGGAATATGCACCATTAAAGCTCAATATCAGCTGAAATGATAACAGCCTTCAGGCAGGTTCTGCATTTTCGTGTCTCCCGAAGGGATGAAATGGTTGGTTTGTTGGTCGGTTGGTTGATCCACCACTATGGCCCAGACTGAAATACCTATACAACCATTGGATGAATTAGCACAAAAGTAAGTAAGAAGTAAGTAAAAGTAAATGAATCCCAATAAGTTTCTTGGTGCCCTGGCCTCTCCTCTAGTGCCACCATGAGGTTGCATTTGTGGTTTTGATTAAAAAAAAAAAAAAAAAAAACTCTCATTCCTCCAACACTTTGATTTATGCTCAAATACCTGCAAAACGAGTCACATTCCCATCAGCCTCAGCTCTACTTTGTGTTCAGGCTAAAGGGCTAATGTTTGTATGCTAACAAGCTAAACTAAAATGGTGAAGATGATAAACATTACCTGCAAAAACATTAGCATGTTGTCATTGTGAACATGTTAGCATAGCACTGCTGTGCCTAAATACAGTAGCTGGCATGGCTGTAGACTCTCAGCCCTGTTACTCTTTTGATATGTTTATTACAGTGTTTCAGTTAATTTTACAACAATGTGTCCAGAAATATGAGTTATGTTTTTCAGAGAATCTCCAGTCACGTATGTGCTAGGTTCTTGCACCGTAATGGATTGTTATAGGGATGTGGTTGGAGTAGATAGTGGGGGTTCAAAGCACAAGAAGCAGGACTTAGGATACAAAACCAGATTCCAATGTGTGATAACACAAAGGCAACAAATAAGCACTTCGGTAAGGTTACAGCAAGGTCACGGTTTCGGGTAAATGTTAATAGACTGAACTTGGCCTGTCTCACACTTCATTTCACATGTTGCCTCCCCTCCTGTGAAAACAAATGTCTGACTTGGTATCAAATTACCACAAACAAATTAGCAGATTTTTTGTGGTATTTTGATACCATGCAACATGTAAAGTTCATCTAGAACAGCGGTATTACAGTACAGGGTGGGACTGGGACACTGGTGTTGGGACACTGGTGGACACTGACATCATGTTCTTGATGTGGCCAACATCACTTTCAGTATGGTCATATAAATATAATGAAAAGGAGTCACTGCTGACTAATGCCACTGCATACTGTGTCATCTGTACATTAATGGTCATATGAAGGTTGTTGAGGCTGTGGAGGCAAAAGAGAGCCAAGATTTTAATAACTGTGGGAGCTGTAGCAGCGGCTACTTGTGTGCAGAGACACTTGATGCAAGGTCAGAGCCAGGAGTGCTGTGACCGTTACATCAATGGCTTTACAGAAATGGAATTAATCCAGAATTTCAGGATGTCAAGGGCTAGTTTTAACTTAAAGAAGTGCAGCCCCCGTGATTCAGACTGAGGTCACATTGATATGTCATTTGCTGTCAGTTCACGTAAGGAAAGGGGCCTGGATTAGAATTAAAAATGTCAAATTCTTCACCTGCAATCTGATTTAAGTGACAGTAAAAGCACCTAAGAATATTTTTTTTCTCCTTTAAGTAAACTGACATTCAATGGCAAAAAAAAAAAAAAAAAGGGGTGAGCACTGTGGTACTTGGAAAAAAAAAATGGAGATCCATTTCTAAACAAGGGTGAACACTGTGGTACTTGGATTCGCTGTCAGGACATATTAATGGAGATTGAAGGGGAACCAAGCTTTTTCTCTTAGGACCGAAGAACAGATTTACTTGTGCACAGTTGCAAAAATGAAGACGAAGTCCTTGGTCAGTCTAAAACCAGAGAGGAGGACGAGCAGAGCAGAAAGTAAAAGAGAAAATGGAGAATTACTCATCTAAAAAAAAACAAACTTAAGTTCAAGCCATGTTTTTCTGTTGGAAATGTTAAGTGACAGGAAGACCTTTACTTTTTAATTTAGCCAAACAGTTTTGACACATTGTTCCGTGGTCCGTCACAAATGATCATTTCATTTGTGATGAGGCTGGCACGAGTCATTAATCAGTATTTATGAATGTGCCGTGTAGCTGCGAGGAGCCTGCAGTCAGGCCTTATGAATGTGTTAATCATCAGGTCATTAAGAGAGCAAGTTTAATTCCAGGCTCAGGGGACATTTAAAGCGCTCCTGCCTTCCTGTTGCCTATTATTTATAACTGCACTCTTAAAATTAACAGCCACATATCATCCACATTATATATCAGATAGTGTTTTAAGGTGCTTTTAGCCGTTAGGACTGGATCTTTACTTTTCACCAACCTCGTCCCGGTGTGACGTGAACTTATCTGCTCCTGGAGGGATTTCTATGCCTGGGGTTGCCTTTTTTTCCAAAATCAAAATCAAATTGAAAAAGCTGCAAGCGTTTGTTACTATTGGGTCACAAACCCCAAACCTATGGTATGCACTCAAAAAACAAAACACATGCCAAATTAAAATCAGTGTTAAAATTAAGCTTGTTTTCTGAACAGAACACTTTGTTATCTTGTTGACATTTTTCAGCATTAATAGCTGAAGGAAATATCCAGTCATCTCTGTTGCCAACGACAGTCCTTGTGGCAAATTCTCAAACAAGAAATTGTGAAATGCTCCAGACTGTGAAGTGTTTAATTGAACATTTGCTCCTCCAGAGGTAAGTACCAAATCTATGACAGCATTTGTCGCTTTTACATGAAATTGTGAAAAATGTAACAGCTGCACAGCGTGTTATAGCATAAGCCCATCAAACAGCTCCAGGATGATGACACTGGGGAAAAAAACTGTCTTTGAGGTTTGTATGTGCTTTTTATAGCACTGTATGTGCTTATCAAGGGAGTTTTGGGTTTTTATTTTTTTTTTTACCCTTTAGCCATTCAAGACCGCATTGGCTTTGGCTGCGTTTTTATAACCTTACATACCAGCCAAGTCCCCTCTGATAGATGATTAATGTTCCACTGCCTTGCTTTGCCAGAATGCAGCCATCTACATTGACTGTATCACTTAAGACGGTGAAGGGCAAAGCCCAATAACCTACAGCAGATTGTAGTATCAATGCAATGGGATTCTTACCAGGAGTGTATGAGGATTTGTATGACATTATCAGACTGAATATTTGTTCATTCTCTCAGTGGCTATGTGTAAAATGTCTGGAAAGCCAGCATCACTTATTAAGCTAAGTAAAGAAGTGTTTTAGTATAAGGAGACAATAAAACTGCACTAATCAATATTTTTATTGTGAAAGGGGTCACTGGTAGAGAGGAATCAATCGAAAAATTATTACAGCGCTGTAATTTCCCTCAGTTCTTCAGGGCTATCTAGCCTCTTATATCACGTTGTTTTGGTTTTTCAGCCCACAGCTTCCACTCTTGTCAATGCCATTTTCCACGTAAAAACCTATTTTCATCAAAACAGCTCACATAAAGCCTAAGTATGCGACCTGCCACACACCAAATGGGGAGGTCAAAGGTAGCAAACAGCTTTTTAGAGCAGATATGTTTTTTCTAAGCAGCTAGTAGAAACTAAACAGAGCTTAAGAGGGAGTGAGAATGTGACTTACCAAGAAAGAACGATGACCAATTCCAGCCGCAGTACAGTTCCCTTTAGCTCTTAGTTTTACTTTTATCCACAGATTTTACTGGTTGGTTCACTCTCACACTGCCCCTCATGTCACTGTCAGCAGCAGGCAGCTGTTTCCAGAGAAATAAAACCCATTGTGCATTATATCTGTCCAGCACCAAACAGCAGTCAGACACAGTTAGAAACATACTGGAGCATTTAGCAGCTAAAGGAGTTGAAACCACCACAGAGCTAAAAGAGGAAACATAATAATAATTGAACTTCTATGCACTTGGTCACCTGAAGCAGGATTCAAAATGAATGCAGAAGTGTCATCTGGGTGTGGAAGTAGGTGATTCTGTCTGCTATAAAAACTTTATCATGTGATAATGTGTCAGATGTTATGTTGTGCTCTGTTGCCTCAAAGTGGCTAAAAGAATCAGTTAATCCTTTCTCAAGTAATAACTCACTGTTGGTTCTTTTGACGTTTACAGGCCCCTTGTGTCAGTTACGGTCGCAATTTCCACACTGGAGATGTGAGCGGAGCCAACTGAAATGTACTGCAGTACTAAATACTGAAATAGCAGCACAGCTGTCAGTTGAAGTAGACATGTTGAAGCTGTTGCCAGCACAGACAAAAAAAAAAAAATATGAATGGGGTCTTGCCACCATGTGCTGCATTCAATGATGCAAGAGAATCCATTAAAAAACAGGCTCATGTTATGCTTGTGCCTAACTTTCTGCTCTCCGCTCTGCTGTTTGGTGAGTGTCTTCACCCTGCAGTGGCCCTATACTGTTATACGCTTTATTTCCAGGAGAATCAGCGTGAAATGATATGAAATGACCTGTGTCCATTGTCTGACATGAAAGTTGCTCAAGTAATTGGTTTTGTCTTTTAAAAAAAAGCATTTTCCCTTGCTTCATCTTCTTCTTCTTTGGGTAGTACTTGCAGCTGACGCCTCCTGCCACTCCACTGTTTTCTCAGGTGAGCAAATGAGTTATTAAGTCTGGTAAACATGTCCCGCCTCCACCAGAGATAGGGAAGGGGAGGGGGAGGTTAAAAATGAGGGATAACAAAAGGAGATTAAAAACAAACAAACCTTGGGTACTGCATGCCTGAGAATGTTTGTCTCATTTATGGAAATCGTTCAAGGCATATTTGGTTCCCTCGAACGAAAAAGCAGTGCTATTCATTTCCTGCTGAGCAAGCGCCGATGATGCAACAGCCTTGAATATCAGTGCTTTCCATGCAGCGATTCCAGACATGGATTACACCGGCTGCGCCAGTCACGGATCCCGCTACAGTTCGGCCCATGCGTCGCCTCGCAGTGCCGTGGGAAACATCACGGCATGGGCCGCTTTGATCATGATGGCTGGGAAATAAATTATGCACATGCCACACATCAATTATTCCTCTTGTCTCTCCAACCTGTTGTGCTGTAGGATTTTCAAGCACCAACAAGAAAAGAAAAAAAGAAAAAAAACACCTCACTGTAAACAATCCTGAGATTTCACCAGACAGGGCCTCCTCACATGTCAGCTGTAAACACAGTGGCAAGGACAGAAACCCATCTGCCACTAGCATCACAGCTCAACACTGCAAACTTCTTTCACTTGTCAATTGAAACTATTTTTCACTCCTGACATCTGTGTTGGCTTTCCATCTTGTCCGTAAATTGAATCTCAGATCCTCCTCCCTCCCGGTCTTCTCTCTGTAAAAATGAAAGACACATGTTGAATCCACAAACAAGACTGAACCCACAGCGCCCACAAGGATGAATCTCTTGTCCTGTGGTGCAGCAAATTGTATTTTTCTCTCTCTCCTAGCTCAAGGATATATTGCCTATAATTAATAAACATGAAGCAGAGCGATTTCTCTCTGACATCTGGAGACATTTTGAGAGAGGGTTTACTTTCTTTATTATGACTTTTAATTGCACATTTATGCTCTAAAAATAGATGCACATAGGGAAGGAGAGAAATGGGTGGAAGGTGAATCTCTTTTATATCAGGTAGCAAAAAAAATAAATAAAAAAATAACTATACAAGCATGCAGAGTGGCTGTCCATCTTGATATGTGCTGTGAATTGCATATTTCATTCACACCCACAAACCCTACGTGTCAATTTGGATATGCTAACAGTTGTCGTTGTCTGGCTCACCCGTGCCTCTGGTCATTCCAGTGCTGAGTTAAAAGCCAAAGACAGTGGGTGATGCACCTTGGCGCGCTCCATCTGTGAAATCCATTTCAGGAGCAAATAGAAAAACACAGCCAAAGATACACGCATCAGATCGGATTGGACGAAGTTTCAAATTGTTTATCGGGTGTTTTGATAGCTAATGAGCTGGGGGTGGGGGTGGGGGTGGAGTGGGGGGGGGGGGGAGGTTGTGAGGAGACAGACTACAGTAGACAAACGTCAACTCTGGGTGCTGAATTAGTGCGCTGACAAAGTGGAGGTGGGGACGGGGACAGCTGTGGCGCCTGAGGATGGAGCTAGGACTGATGGGAAGCGTTGAGGCGGTTCACTGCTGCAACAGAGAGAGAGAGAGAGAGAGAGAGAAATGGACATCCTTTTTCGTGACTGTGTAAACCAGGGCGATGCAAATGACTTTATTGCTACTGGGAATGTAATTCATACAATCAGTTGACTGGTGAACCGACGAAAGAAGCTATTTATAATAAGTGAGAATGACATTACAGTGTTGGATTGAGCTCTTTCACTGAGGTACCTGAGGCCTGTGGCAGGAGTTTGTATTGTCATTTCATAAAAAAAAAAAAAAAAAAAAAAAAAAAAAAGACTTTTATTTGCATGTTTGTAAATAGAAAAAGAAAAAAAAAAGATTTCTGTTTACCCTTGAATGAACAATGCATGTCCTGAGCTTTCATTGTGACTCATGGGCTTTACATCACTATGCAAAAAAGGAAAAAAAAAAAACATCTCAAAGAAGAAATGCCACCCACTTTCACATCTCTGTGAGACTGTCATCCTAAACCAAAGACTATTTTCTTGCTGCCAGTCATGCAGGGGTAGCACTTCAAGGTCTGCCAAGGTTGAAAGCAAAAGATGTTGCCGATGTAAGAAGCCTCTTGTGCACTTCTTTGTTGCTCTCGACAATGTGTATAACCTTGCAGTCTCCTTTAATTTCTCTATTACAAATGGGCAGAAGAGTGCTGCACACAGAAATCATGCAGCACTGGAATGTGTCACACACTCCACACTTTGAGAAAAGCTCAGCGGAGCAGCCTGTGATGTGCACAGATTTGGACCTCTATTTTAAGTGACAATGACATCAAGCTAAGTAATGAAATGGATGTTTATTTCATGGTTGTGTAAAGTTTGGTACCAAGCAGTGAAGCACTGCTGTGACAGTCTCTCAGCACGTCAAGGAGGATCAATTTTAATGTACAGTAAGGTCGGGGCGAAAGAGCATCATTATTCTCTCAGAAAGAAACAATCAGTAAAAATGTAGGTCGAACATGACAATCTTGCAAATGCAGATCATTAATTCATTATTGTGATGTAGGGGCTGCTTTTGCAGTTGCGTCTAAATGCATAATTAACCACCAACACTGAAGTACCGGAGGAAAAGTTCGACTAATGAGAGACACAAGAATCTATAAACAGGATTGAAATCAAATAATGGGGGGAAAAAAGGAGAAAAGGTGAACACTGCGCCCTCAGAGCGTGTAAATTTATTTCAGCCACGATTTATTTGCAAGCCAAGGTCTTGCTTCATCGTCTGCTCTCCAGTAAAAAAAGGGAAGTCAAGTAGCATGACAAGATTACACAGTTGGAGGGGATTGCTTTTCACACTTGTGGAACCTGAAGCTGAAATATGCAGGTATACAAGAAAATACAACACACGCTAAAGAAGAAGAAGAAGAAGAGATCACTTCCCGTCTCCCATCATGAGTGGCACTGAGATAAATAAGAGGGAGGAAAAAAGATTAATTGATTTTTGTGGCGACTTTTTGTGACTATTTAAACTGCAAAGATCAATGTCATGCAGAGAAAAATCAAAGGCTGTGGATTCCGTTCTCTCTCAATATACACTTTATTGATCTGCTGCCTCACATCTTAGATACAAAAATTATAATCTCTGGGTAGATCGGAGGGCGGAGCCTGGTAGCATTTGTGTTATGTGAAAGCCATCAAGAAGGCACATTAAGGTGTGAAGTTGTCCCTGCCTTGGCGCAAAATAGAGGTCGGATGAACCCTTGTCTTCCCTCGTCTTGGTTCGCTTTTCACATATTCACTCCCAGTTCCCTTGAGACCGACGAACAGGGACAAAATCCTGCTGTGGGAACAATCCCATCAACCCTTAGCGAGATCCCATGCTTCTCCTTCATAAAATCCACTTCCCCCTAACTACAGATGTGGGGAATTAAGAGATAAACAGAGTAGAAATAATCCAATTACCTCTAATGGGCATGCCCACGATGGAAACATCTTTGAATCCTCCCATAGCCTGCTCTAACTACTGTGGCGGTGTTTACAAAGAGACACTTCCAAGGTGACAAAGCATGCAAATTTCTAACAGCTCTTAAGCAGCAGCTCAGCTGTGGTGAGACATTGAACTGTTGAAGTAGTGTTTTTTTTTTTTTTTTTTTTTGTTTTTTTTTTTTTTTACAATCGCTATTATTATCCCCTGTATCTTCGCAGCATCTTTGTGTTGACTGTTGTGGCATTTTAACACTGCATCTCCCAGAGGTCACTTGTCAGTCAAACACTGGGTCCAGAGCCATGACATTTATCCACTCAATTGCTCTTCTGTACATCCCACACTGGAATATAAACGAGAATCATTTTCACAATGAAATATTAACCTAGACTTGAGGCAGTAGATGAAAAGTGAAGGGATCCCTAACATTATTATGATTCATCCTGGGGGGGGGGGGTTCACAAGTATCTGCATAAAGTGTCATGGCCATGCCACCATCCATCCAGTGGTTGTTAAGATATTTATGATTGGACCAAAGTGAGTTAACCCTATAAATCCCTGATACTGGGGTAAAGACATTGTAAGGTCTCGCTTCAGAGGTTTGGAGCTGGGGCGTAGCTTTACTATGGCTTGAATCAGTCAAGATAAAGTTACACTTCTTTTGGAATAAGTCTTAAGTGAGAGTCCAATATTATTCAGTGTTTTTCTTATCATCGATTTTTTTCTCTCAATATTTTTGACCCTTGTTCTTCCCACCTTTCAGCTCTGTTGTGGAATGATTAAACGCTAAAGTGGCGTTCAGAATAATTTAACCGCAATACAAAGCATGAACATACGCCGATAGTATACGGTACCTTCTCGCTCATGGACACAGGAAAGAGCTCTACTTCCCTTAGCATTTGCACTCTTCCACTTCCCTCGTCCCAAAGTCAGTGGAAGGGGTTTTTTGTTAGATGGCTGAAATAATGTCCGCTAAACCGAACTATAAGTTGGAAGTTTACAGAGGTAACGCTGAAGTCATGTTACCGTTGTGTAGTTTGTTTGTAATATAACATTAGCATTAAATATTCTTTGTCACAGAGTTTATTTTCTACAGTAATCCAAAAACCCATGAAATAATCTTATTGGATTTTTGTTGAGGGAACCAGGGTAACGCTAACATCTGGATTGACTACAAAAATACATCAACCCTGCATTATTATATATTAGCACTCGATAACTGAATCATACAAACACAGGTTACCCTCAAATTGGACCAGTAACGTTCTCCACCCTGTATGTGGCCTCCTCTACAGATTAAAATCTTTTTTTAATCGTCAACAATATTTTTGAAAAAGGTCTAAAACTTCTTAAAGAAGCTGAGCCAATGTTACCCTAACAGTTGGGAATACTGTAAATATATTTACTGGTTTCACTTTCAGCCCTGGATTAACACACATTTGGTGCACTAGTCAGTGTTTCTGACAGCAGGAGTCAAAACTGAGCCAAAATAAACAGCAGTTCATGGTAATGAAGGGACATGTCACCCAGTGCAACAATGTGGCTGGCTGATGTGATTTAATACTTTGTGGACAACAATGGAGCTCTGTGGCAGAGAGGAGTAAGATATAGCTGGCTTTGCAAACAGGCACAATAATTGTTAGTTGGATCATTTCATTGTCTGGTCTTTTTATGGGATCTGCTGACAAGAAAAAAATTTGAATATGTCCAGCCTTGTCCTTTAAATGATGTTACTAAACCCCACGCTATGGACTGAATATGCATCTCTAATATTTGCCAGTTATCCTCCCACATACTGAGGGAAACCTGTGCATCACCCCCACTGGTTTTTCACATCTTGTTAGGTGGGAGGTGATCACGTTGACACACTGGTCCAAACACATTACAGCCAGCAGGCATCAGGTAGCCCAATCCCTTCTCTAATGCTATTAGGACGTCATGAAACAGCCAGGGTGATGCACACATTATTAGCTCCTATGTAAATCTCATCCAACAGGATGGTAAGCAGAGCAGGTCCTCCTGACTGAAGACATCTGTTTAGCTCGCACATAGCTTTGACAATAACTACATCTAAAACAACATACACACAAAAAGTCTATTATTTCAGCAGCTTTCACATGTTTGACCAGAGGATTTGAATCCTGATGTTTGACTCTGCTCCATTGCCAAACAAAATGATGACTGTTGGCCACTGAAACCTGCAGTAATCCCACTGTTAAAAGCTTTGTTCAAAGAGTTTTTCTTGTTATGTTTACATTTAGGGGGATGAAAAGAGGATCAAGCAAAATAGTCTATTGACCATTTTCCCTGCAGTGTTTGTCCTCCTGTGCCAGGCGTTCAACATGAGAAATAATAACTGTGAAAACTGCTCAGAGAAGAGTGTGCTCCTACCAGGGACATGCTCGAAAACAGCACTGAACTACAGTTCACATCAAAGAATGATGGACATTGCTTCATATTGACCAGTGTTGGAGTATGGTGATATAAAGGGGGGGTTAATATTGACTGATTCCAAAAAAACAAAATGCTTTTGTTTAATATTCAATAATATTTTTAAGGTTTTTTGTTGTTGTTGCAGTTTAATAGGGCAGAGTTTTCCCAACCATTTCCAACTTGTGGCCCACACATGAAAATCTTGAAAATGTTGATGCTTTTTGGAGGCTGAAGCAAAACGAAGGCTGAAAAATGTTCACGTTTTTAAGAGGTTTTTTTTATTATTATTATTTTAATGATAATGACTCTACCACCAATTGGTTGATAAGCAAAGTTAGCAACAAGCTACTAATCTAGTGGAGCATTTAGCGACTATTTTAGCATAATTTTTGGGATTTATTAATCAAGTGGCCTGAAGAGGTGTTCAGTACTGTAACACCAAATCTACAAAGTGAACTCCACTGGACCACCACAATCATCATCATCATCATCGTCATCGCCACAGTATCTTTTAGCACCTCTGCTTTGACAGTATGATTCTTTTTTATTTTTTTTATCATGAAGTGATAACTGTAGGAAGTAGTGGGCTAGTTTTGCACTGAACTGAATGTTGCAGTCACAAGTTGCACCTGAAATAAACTGATGATTCACACCTGTGGAAAAACAGCCAAATACGCTGATGGTCCAAGCAGCTTATTATGACCCAAAGTTACATTTTATAGCTATGATTTGTAGAAACATCTGTGAGACAGCAACGGTTTTCTCAGAAAATGCCCAAAAACAACATTTGCATTCACATTTACTTACTTCGTTGAAACAACAAAATCCCTCTAGTGGCTGTAGAAACTATGACAAGAGCAAAAGGAAGTCAGTTGATATTGTTATATAGAGACAAAGCCCATACAGTGAGGAGGTCAGGATGACTGTGGGTCAACAAAACATTGGACACTGGTCAACATAAATATTGCTGTGGGTCATATCAAATAAATGCTGAGGGAAAATAAACAACTATCAGCTAACGCACATCTACTTAATCAGTTATTCCCTGAGACCAAAATCTTTAACAGTGCTTAACTGTGCCCATAACAAAGCAGGCTAATTAAACAGGTTAGGAAAAGATTGTGTGGTTTAAAAAATAAAACACCATTTGTTGGTTTGGTTTGAGATGTAATCCCACTACAAACCACAGTGCATTATACTTCTCATCCAAAACTCCAAACTCCACAGTTTTACATTCAACCTTACTAGTACTTCCTGTATTGGCACTGGATATTAATTGTTTTATATATTTATATATATTTCAGTTACACTGATCAGGAAAACCTTTTAATCTGACAAGTAAAAATGGGTACAAACCACCTTTAATTTGTCATATCCTCAAGCCCTGCCACAAGCCTGATAGCTATAGGTTTGGCTTTTAACATCCATCCATCATGTTCAGGCTCAATCTCTGTTTCTTAAAAACACAACATCAACAAATGTTAAATTAGAGATTTATTTATCCTTAAGCAATAACTCACCATTTAGTGAATTCATTACTCATTCATATTTCCTCCAGTTTTCAATCCCTTCCTCTGCACTTTTCATATTTTAAAGCTCTCTCGAGTATTGTTGTAAAATGAGAGTTGTGACTACTCAGTGTGGGGGCTGCGAAGATAAAAAGACAAGGCAGAAAAACCCTGGTGTATCACAATGACATAAAAAGATCTCAAGTGCACTGAGAGGATTGAAAGCTTTTTCTGTGCAGACTTGTCATGTTCCGTGGAAGAAGTGCTAAATTAAATACTGAAAAGCCCCCCCCCCCGCCTCCTCTTTAACACATTCGCAGTCAGGAAAAATTAAAGCTTGCCCTCTCGCTGCTGCTCCCAAAAGAAAAGGCACTTCAAATTAAAAAGTACAGCCACAAACATGGCAGCCGGGACCAAAGGTGCCTCCAGTGTGTCAAATGTCAAGCGAAATGCCAAAAAGACTTCCTTAATTCATATGTAGGCCATGCAACTTTTGTCTCAACACCCCGTCAGCCAGGCACTGCAATATAACCTACAGTATATTAATGGAGCTGCTGTGACAGATATGACACATATTTAATTCAAAGGAACGGTGTAAAAGTCAGCAAAGTAGGATCTCCTTTGAATGTTAATACTGTAGATACACACCACGCTTTTAAGACCCATCCTCAGGTCTCAGTGTGAGACACGCTCGCTCCCAGTGCAGGCCTCCCAAGTGTACATGTCAAACACACTTTGAAGTTCTTAGCAATCTGGCAAAAGAGCCTGTTAGTACCTCGGCAACACTGCCGTGCTCTGGCTAAGAAGTTGAGAGTATGAAAGCAAAGCAGGCTGGGGAAAAGAAAAGACAGTAAAAACCAAAAAAAAAAAAAAAAAAAACACAAGAGGAAGAGGAGACATGGGTGGAGGGGGTGGGAGACTGTTGTGGCAGCATCTGGTCCCAGAATCCCCACAAAGTTGTTTTGATCCTCAGGTATGTGTGTGTGTGTGTGTGTGTGTGTGTGTGTGTGTGTGTGTGTGTGTTACAGAGGTTTTGCTTTGTTCTGTCACTGTAAGCCTCTCTACATACTACACTCTGAGTAGTATGTGGAGATGCATAGACTCTCACAGCTGTGATAATCAGATGACCTTTGCCTATAATCAGAAACAAGCAATATGAGGAGGTGTGTATAATGTGCAGATGTTTTTTTACTGACTCTTTGCTATGAACATATTCTTTCTTGAGAGATTCATTATTGTGTAGTTCATGTGTGGGGTAAGACATTTTTACTGCCACTTTGGTTTTGCAGGGGTTAATTTCTCAACTGAACCATGACCATCCCAGATGTTTTATGTTTTACATTTTCATTTAACTGTCTGGTAACACTTTCTGTCAATTTCACCTCTTATATGACTGTTTAAATGTTGTTTCAAACTAAACACGTTTCATTTTTCTTCTTCTTTTTTGCCTAGAATAGCTAATAAACATCATAAAAACAGTACTATGTCATTTCAACATTGAATGTCTTAACAACGTCTGAGTCACAATGGAAAGTTCAAAAAAAGTTCAGTTCAAAATCAATGCTACAGAATCAGATACTCTCACTTTCAGTCCACACACTCTTCTTTGTTGTCAAAACGGTGCCTAAATTACCAACAATACTGTCATATTTTAGAGGAACCATCCTTCCTCACGTCTACAATATGCACTGGAGCTTCATTTGGTCCCTGTATTGTAGAGACGTCAGTGATGCTCTGACTTCAAGTCAAATGCAATTTTGTCCACTGCTTTGAATTATAAACTCACTGCAAAACTGGTTCACATCAGTTCCTGCTTCACATTGTGTTTAGCATGCTAAACTGAGATGGGACAATATCAGTATTGTAAGCACCATACATCCTTAACATGAGCATGTTGCCACAGCTTCACACAGCTATGTTATGATTTTGTGCTTTTTTCTAACACACTGATCTTTCCTCTTGCACCACCACTCCCTCTCACACCACTGTGTCATCATTTAACAGGCAGGTTGCCTTGGCCTGAGGACATTCATGCTCCCAAGTGGATAAACCCTTTTGATATTAATGAGCCCTTGGTCTTACTTTAGCTGACCCTGAAGGACAACCATTTTAGCTCCATTATCAATAAGCCTGTACGGACATTACAGGGCTTTTTTTCAACATTGCTTTCATAAGTCTCTGCAACGTTTCGATGAACTTAGCTGTCCTCAATAAAAAATAAAAAAAAACAACACTCCATGATCAATTTGGACTGAGAGGCTGAGACATGGCAAGTGTCACATCACGTCAGCAGCCCATCTGACGCCCTCGCTGTGGGTGTCACAGATCGACACCAGAGGTCTTCAGGAGCAAAAACCACTCTGAGATCAAAAGCGACGGTTCCTGCAAATCAATTTTCACAAGATGACACAAAGACACAACTGCTGTTTCAGATGAAATCTACAGGCTGCATCTTTTTGTCTTCACTCTCACTGCTCTTAACACTTTTGATAATGATTTTTCCATCAACACGACAGATCCCGACGCCCTCCTCAGAGAACCTCCTCCTCATCCCTCCTCAGAAGCCATGTAGCTCTGCAACTATTTTTACTGATGCCGAACACTTGCTACTTTTGATTACTTCCCCAGTACTCGGTGTTCTCCTCTGAAGCCTGTCCAATCAACCTACATGTCTTGCATATATGCACATACACATACACCCAGTGCCCCTACAAGCATAATATAATTGGACAAAGATTTGAAATAATGGCATCTCCCAGTGGAGAGATAGTTATTTTTTTCCTGGCAGCTGTGAATTGATAATCTGCTCTGTAAAATACTCCTGGGGTCCTCAGTCTCATGTGGAGCTGCTGCATGAAATGGTAGAGGCGGCATTCAGGGCCACAACACTCAGTTCTCTGTATCGCACGTCCTCTAATCCTAATTGCCCGTAGCTGCACAGCCACAAAACAGCAACATGCAAAGAAAGCAATTAATTACATGACACAAACTCTAATTTAGTTGTTGCAGTATCTATTACTCTTGAATAGTTTTCCGCTGCAAGGAAGAAAAGTTTTGCCTGATAATCTGAGAGTTTTGTGATGTTGCACTGTCATGAGAGTAAAGCTCAGTTGCCTCTGCAGTGATCTTTGGAAAAGGTTGTCATGTGGATTCTTCTCCTTAGAAACCATTTTATCATTCCTGCTCCAACACTGATCATTTTGTTTGACTGTGCTGCAGGAGATAGTTGAATATAAACTACTGGAAAGAAGCAACATGCCTGAGTTCAGTACCCCACAGTTGAACGCTCGCTGTTGGAGAAGTGAAGAAAAAAAAAAAGAATGAGTGGGAGGAGGTGAGAGACCCATCCTTGGAGAAGAGCCAAAAAGCATCCAGATTTTTTTTTTTTTTTTCTTTTTGCAGGTGTAATTAGGTGTGCATGTGGAACACAGGAGAATGAGAGCAACAATTTTCCTCACCGAATAACGAAGAGCACGCAACCTCGGAGTCGACAGTCCTTCACCATGAAGGATCTGTTGAGGAAGGGCGATAGTGAGGAAGCTTCCCCACTAGAGACGCAACAAACTGCTAATCCTTTTGCATTGTGAGATGAGATACTGTAGTTAGCCAAGTGACCTTGGCTCTGTGTGAGAAGGATATTGCCAGAGGGCCGTACGCCTCATGCTGGGAGATATTGCTCTCTGGCGCACAAACACTGCAGCTAAGAACCCAGCATGAATTTCACTCTGTGTTAAAAAAAATAAATAACATAAAATACACATTCTTGTGAGAGCCTTCTAATCTGCTGTTGCACACTTTATACAGCGCAGAGCGTCTTTTATAAATATTTATATTTTTTATGTTATTTCAGTGGAAGTTATCCATCTGTTATCATTCGCTCTTAATTGAAATTGACCAGACTTTCTCCACACTGAGGATGTTCAAAACCCATGTGAGCCAAGATTACAGCCCTAGATTTTGAAATTAATTAACTTATGCTTCATCAACCTGCCAGACAACGTACCAACTTCAAACATTGGAAAACTGCTAGCATTGTAAAATTGATTGAGCACCTTGTACCGTTTTTTTTCTGCAGGTTTTCTTAATATATATTCAGTTCTCCATCGGATTGGTCACACAAGGCTTCAGCGCGCTGACTTACTGCAATACCAATACATTGTAGATTTGATATATCCCTGCGCCTTGGGATACGCTGGTCTGCATAAGTGACTTGAGACAAGAATAAAAAATATTGTTCTGGCTTCTAATCTATGATGTGTAATGGCAAAATAAATAATCTTGAAAATGCTGACTGCAAGCTGTTTCTGTGGCAAACACACTCCCCAATCCACAAATGATGGACACAATAAAAAATAAATGTAATTTGAATGTACAAATCCTGACAAAGTTTGAGACCACAAAATCTATCTTCCATTCATTGTTAATTGAACATCTCCAGGCTTGCACGTGCAATAGAATTGTTAATGTTCACAGTATTGATTGGCTGGGAACAATTCAGACTAACACTGGCAGCGCTGCAGAAAGTGCACAAATCCAATCTTAGTCCTTTCTTCTTTTCTTTTCTTTTTTCTTTTTTTTTTTGTTTTTTTTTTACTTTTTTGTAATTACGAGCTGACATTATCCACTACATTAAAATTTCATGACCTGGGGACAAAGGCATGCCAATGAAAAATAAATCAGCTGAGGCTGTCAATCGAAGAATGAAGAAGTTAAGATAAATTCTACAAACTTTAGAAAAAGTAACCTTCAAAGCAACTTTGCTGTATACATAAAGTTTTTAACTGACATCTAACTAAATCCCTGCCCAGAACAGCAATACTTATCTTAGCATTTATAGCTGTCAATCGTTGCTTTTCTCTACATGTGGGGCTGTAGTAAGAGTAAAACTCACAATTTAAAGAGTTAGGATGGTGGTGTTTTCTTATTTTTCTTTCATAAAGGCAAAAGTGAAACATTATAACTCATTGTAACCAGACCAATGAACACATCACTAATCAACGTCAATTTGTTAGCATAAAGGTTACAACAGGAACATCCTCGGTGTAGTATTTCCTCACTGTGTGGAAGCTTCAACCTCAAGAGCTGAAAAATTAACCAAGCAATGAAAGTGCTTAAAACTGCACAGCCCCTTATAGTCACTTGAAGTGGACTCCAAAAGTGAATCAATCCCCATACACTCACACGTTCAACTTTACAGCAGAAATGTTTACATGTCTACAGCCTGGTAAAGAAACAGTTTTTGGCTCAATGGCTAATTTCCTCCATGACAACTGTACAGGAGGTGGGGTTTTACATTGTTTACCTGTTTTATCAGGGTTTAAAGCGCTGCATAATTGAGGGCGTGGCCACTTTGAGTGACTGTTGCGGCGGCGTATGGTTGCCACAAATAAGTAACAACTGAAGTGTCAGCTCCACACATGCCCGCTCCTCCCCACTTTTCTCATTTTGGGATTAGCCAGGCATTCGGCACAGTCAGGCACCGCCAAGATGTTGACAACAGGGCAGCCTGCTCTGAGCTTCAAAATAACCACAGATCATTGCCTGATAAGGAAGCTGTTTTTCTCTGACATACAGTATGTAGTCTTTTAGCACAAAATCATGCATGTAGCAATCAGACCTAAAACAATTTTGTCACATCCTTATATATATGTATACATATGTCTGTATATACAGTATATATATTGCAGTTTAAGGTACCAGCCATACCATATACAGTATTTTGAGCCAGTGGATGAATTTGTTTTAAAAACCATGCCAACAATCGCCACCGTATCACCACCATCATCAGCACAGATATCATGCCAGAAGCGAGAAAAGACCACATTTTCCAGTGCAGCATTCTAAATCCAGCTGTATTTCTATTACCTTCCTCCTGGTTTAACCATGTCGTCTGCACCTCTTTGCACACAGTCTCACACACTCCATTCCTACTAGCCCCGCACACACACACACACACACACACACACACACACACTGCCAGCAGCCATCATTCCTCCCTGTATGTTCAGCTGGCCTGTCAAGTCCCAATCCAGCCAAGTGCCCACCCATCTGTTGAGCCTAAGACAGCATGCAAATCTCAACCAGAGAGGAAATGTTCTATCAAATGATGAATTTATCTGCATGCAAACAGTGACTTTCCAGAACCTCTGGGGTCCAGAGCCCCAGGGCAAGCTGCAGAAAGCCAGGCACAGGCATCTCATTGCAATACAAAGTTAGGCTGATGTAACACAGACTACAGTCTTGCCCTTGGTAAAGCAAATCATGCACTTCCTTTCAACTCACTATATTGCTATTTTCATCTGAGTAAAGTATGCTTTTATGGTAATTGATTCAAATTGAGAACAAGGGTTAATCCAGTTTGTTCCAGTGTGCATTCAGAAAATATCTTTAACAGCAGGATTGTTTGTTTTTTCAAGGAACCGTATCTCATTTTTCAGTTTCGACCACATGCTTTGTAAGGACATGGGAGGAGTGTATTTCTTGACATTCACACTTGACAACTCTGGGAAACTGGGAAAGAAAACTGCACTCAAAGGCTTTGAAATACCATTTAGCGTAATATAAACACAGCTTATATAATTATTAATAAATCCCTTGTTGAGGATTTAGTGTGAATGTTGCCAGTTTTCTTGAAGCAAACACGTTTTATACAGAGAACTAAATGCTTTTTCATGGCCTCGGGGGGTAAAGGTAAGCAGTCTTTTGGCCAACGGCATCAATCTGGCCGACATGTCTCTGCAGGCCCGAGGATATTATGGCTGAGTGAACTTTAGCTTGAGTGAGTTCACCCTGCTTAGACTCGCTGCAGTTAAGCTACCAGTCACCTCTATTATCCTATTACTCTGCCGCACTTATGGAAACAAGCTGTAGTGATCCTGTGAGCAAATTTAGACAGAAAAACCACAAACAGCCTGTAGACGTTTGACGAATGAGCCCCCTTAGGGATGTTTCAGGGACATTACAAACAGCATGAATTGTCTTTTACCAAACAAAGCTAGTAATAACAGTATAACTATGTTGATATTTGTGTTTAATTAAAGACCCATGCAAAAGGGGTGGAATATAAGGTGAATGTATTCTTTGTTACTGTATGGGAACTTATTGTTTATTGCTGCAGCAATAAGCTGGAGGCAAACAGCAGGACCTGGTCAGGCATGCCAAAGCATCCTGATGTGTGTGTGTGTGTGTGTGTGTGTGTGTGAGGATGCTGATGGGGCGTAGCAGTGTTGTGCCCCTCATGGTCAGGGCTCAGGAATTAAAACGCATGCCTCTCACTGCCTTGGAGCGAGCAACGGTATATGCGAGGAAACTGTTCCCATCCTCCTCTTCCTCATCTTCCTCCTCCCCCTTTTGCAGGAAAAAAAAAAAAAAAAAAACAAAAAAAAAAAAAAAAAAACGCATGGACGTGCTTGCTCCACGAGGGGAGTAAACCTCCTCCCGGTGTTTTCATATTCAAACAGGCAGCGGTGTGAGGTTGCCAGTTTGGAGCCCGTTTTCCACTTCAATTGGAGCCTCCAGGCTGTGGCTGCGCTGGACTCGCTCCTCGTCCTCCGCGGAGCCGCCGCCGCCACGACCGCACGGAAATAACGGGACTCCACTCGCAGCCCGGGCTCGACTTTAAGTGAGTACCGACACACAACGCATGCTTCTTCTTCTTCTTCTTCTTCTTCTTCTTCTTTTTTTTTTTTTTTTTAAACCCTGTGGCAATAACCTCATATTCTAATTATATCTTTTAATCCCAGTCTCTGAAACACAGCAGCGCACACGCAGGATTAAAGTCTCTGAAGTGTTGCACTGTAACTTTCTTCTGCAAAAATCCACACAATCATCAGCACCTGACCGACTGATGGGCAGCAGCGTGCTTTTTGTTGCCTTTGTTCTTCATGTTTGGATCACACATACCTGCGGATTGATCAGAAGTCATCAGTGCTCATCATTAATTGTATCATTCATTCATAAGCTCTGGCTGTGCGCATGTTTGAGCTCATTTCTCCTCAGCCTTTGCTTTGTTTCCAGTCAGACACCAGCCAGAGAAAAAGCAACTTCTTCCATTATGAGGGCTGGTTTTGATTTCTTGGCTGTAGATTCTTGGGTAGAGGGGGGCTGCTGGCAAACTCGTGCACCGCTCAGCTTTCAGACTTCAAAAGGACCATATACAGTCCACTATGTTCAGTGTGTGGACCAAGCCGGAGCAACTGTTGAATGTACAGCAGACCGGCAGAAGGGAGAGGTATCTGTGCTGTACTCCTCACAGTAAATGTCTGGTGTCCTGGAAGCAGCCTCATTTAGTAAAACAGCAATTTCCTCTGACAGGAATCCTTTTAATTTGCTGTAAACATTAATCACCCTGGGTTTCGTTGTCGGCTTAATATCCCAGCGAGTGAGTAAACACCGGGTTTATGGGTTATGAGTTTTGCAATGATCCCCTCTGTTGTGCATTTTGTATGAGATGTCACCTCATTTACTAATGAAGGTGTCTGCAGCACACTGGTCAATTTTCCACTGAAACCTCCCCTACGTCATTATAAATAATAAGCAAGCAGAATACATTAGCTCAGTCAGTCCCTCATCCAGCCTCCAATCAGATTGGATGGTGTGACCTTGGGGGACCGCGCTGCAGTATTTAGAGAACGGGTGGTAGAGATGGAGATGGGATGCTTTGGTGGCTTCCATTATTAAGGAACTCCATTACATCTGGAAATTGTAGTTGCCATAAGCAATTGCCATTTGTTGCACTATATAGAATGGAGGAGCTATTTTGAGAGTAATATGTATCATCGTGATAATGTGCACTTCAATCTGTCTTCGGTGGAGGGTTTCTCATTTGTATGTACTTTGTCATTTGAAAGATCTGTGTGATTCCTCTGGATGGAAGTCCTTTGTGGGCTCCCTTTAACAATGTAGCATGGAAGCAGCAGTGAGTCACTGTGAAACATGGCAACTCTCACCAGCTGCCAGCCAGATGAAGACATGCTGCAAGGAAAAAGTCTGATGAAATTGCAGTTGCAGTTGTGCTGTTTGTTTCCACTTCAAAGCACGCCACACTCAACAGAATCCATATAGCATTCCACGAGGGCCACTAACATCTCATTCAGAGTTTGTGCAAGTTTCCTCTAACCATCCAGCTTTGAGTTTTTAAGACCTTTCATTGCGAGGTATTTCCTCTGGTCTTTAGCTCTCCGAGGGCATGAAGGCAGAGGTAAGTCAGTGCGAGCTTTACTGTAATCAGTTATTCTGCTCCGACATTCAGACTCCAGACAGAGGAATCCCCGTGGCTCACCGCAGACCCAATCAGACCCTCTGAGTGCGGGGCTTTACAACGGGGGTCTGCACCCAAGGCTGCAGCAGCAACGGCAGGACTGTCCAGTCCCTGGGGTGGTGGTCTGCATGTGTCTGCAGCGTGTTCAAGTACATTTCACTAACAGTTAGCGTCTTTTGTTCAGGCCTCTCGGGTCGGTCACACGCTGTCTTCTTCCCTCACAGTATTCCCCTTGGACTTCTCCCTTGCTTTTTGATTTGCCCTCTGTTTCCACTTAACAGTCCTGGCTATTTTCCAAGAAACACCTCAGCACCATTTTCTTGTTTTTTTTTTTTTTTTTTCAAGCTTGAGCAGGCTTCTCATGCTGTGGGCACACGTGACGAGTATGTGGCATTTTCTATGTGTGTATTGACAAAACAACATCTTTCTATATTTTGGCCATATTTTCTGCACCTGGGAGGTTATTGCGGTTGATTAAAGGGTGACAACTTAAACACCACTGCCTCCGCAAACAAAGAAAGCCATCCTGTGATTGCTGTCGTAATCTTTCCCTAGTGCAATCAGGGACGTCGAGACTACACATCACTCCTGCAATTAGGCTTGTCAAATGACTGCATGGCTTTTATCTTTAACTGCACGTTTGATAATGCTTATTGGCATGTTCCTTCAGAGGAGCAGGGGAAGGGAATCCACAGCTGGTGAATTTCAAGAGGGATGGATGCATTATGTAAAACCATACTGTACTGTGCAGCAGATGTTTCTTTCTCTCTCCACAGCCATATAGCTCCATATCACCATGTCCCGAGGAGCTTTTTCTCTTCTTTTTGTCCATTTTGATGGACACAGGCGGTGTCCTTGACTTTTATCATTTTGTTGAGAAAACAAATTGTCCCCCTGCCGTCCTATTAGTTTTCTGGTTGTGATCATTTAGGTGGAGAGGGTGTGTCACTCCTTCAGTGTCATCAGCAACGTAAAGCATTTTCTGTACCCTTTATTCTCCTTACCGTCGTGTTGACAGGCCTGCGGCATCTACGACCTTGTCAGGAAAGCTGCCTTCATTCTTTATTAAAATAGACTGTACAATGAGTGTGTTCTCCCTCTGCAAGGCTCTGCACAGTGTTACCGTCAATGTTGCTTTTTTTTTCTTATAGTCACTGTTTCTCTTCAGCGGGGTATTATTTGGCAGTTGAAAAGGGGAGAAAAAAAAGATTTTGTCAGTATGCTTGACATGCATCCTTTCTGTGGCTTTGTTTGAAGGAAAGGCTAATTGTTATGCCTCAGAGGTCCATTGTTAATTAGAAATTATCTCGGGCAGCTCTCACATGGTCACCGCTCTAATTGGCAGTCAAAGCTGTGTACCACCTGGCCTAGCCTTTAACTCACCAGGTGCTCCCAGCAAAAAGCGTTGGCCTTGGCATTATGTGGGTATGGCCTCCTAAAAAGAAGAGTGTGAGAGAAAGAGAAAAGGGGGGAGAGAGAGGCAGGCAGGAAAGGAGAAGAAAAGACACTGATGAGTCTGCGACATACTGGCCAACTTTGCTAATATGGCGGTGCAGTAAAAAAACAGCAAAAGGTTGTTTCAAGCATGGTAGCAAAACATTCCTTTTGAAGCTGACATGAAAAAAAGGGTTCAGAAAAATTTGTGTAATCTTTTGATACACACCTTGCCATATATTTTGTTTCAAATTTCAAGTGGTGAGGCAGGGGTGTGGGGTGGCAGCACATCAACCCTCTGAAGAGCCTGTGCAGGTTTGTTTACCTATGTTTTGTGGGGGAAAAAAAAGTTTGGCCTGTGAATATGAACAATAGCTGGCACTGGAAATGTGCTAAGTGTTTGTTTCAGCATCTGTGTGCACAGTGTAAATTAAGGATGATGGGATGGTCATGTGATTGCATTTATTTGACATTCACGAGAAGGATGAATGTTTGAATTGATTCAAGCGAAGATTTTCACACTAAATCTGAGTCTTTTATTCAGTGCAGTTATAACACTGAGCTGGAAACTATGCAGAAAAAGCAATGATTTAATCAAGAGATAATGCAGCTGCTTCTCACACCAGAATCATACTGGGTAACCTGTATAGTGTGAGAGTCTTCTAGGTGTACATGATTTAGAGTCGTATTGTGTCTCCACTGTGGGAGGAAATTCACCCATGACTCTCACACATCTTGACCAAGACCATGAGAATCATAATGTTTTGTCCCACACAAACAAACCTCAGATAAATTGTGCCTTGCATCTCTGTGCTCATGAGGACAAAAGAGCTTTGTCTTTTCACTCCACAAAGTCAATAGGTTTGTTTTGTCTCACTGCTCCTGCATTTAAAGTTCACACAAAATCCCAAATGTGCTGTCCCATTGTTCTCTAATCACAATGGGAATTCAAAATGTAAAGACAAGATTAAGACAATGTACTACATCGTGATGGGTAGAGCAGAGAGCAGCTTTATAAATGCTTTGTAACTGTGTTGTGTCAGAAGCCTAAGGCAGAATGTGTTCACGTTATAGAGCAGAAGATGATCTGAATCAGTGTGATTTGTTGTTGGCATTTATCTCCAGGAACTGTTGTGTTTAGGCCTAGAGCTTTGGCAGCACATGTTTTCTGATTTCAGCCCATATATTATATATAAAGTACCACATACATACACAGCACATAGCCTACAGGTTGAAGATAAATGAAAGGAAATGAAACCAAAATATGTTTCCAGGAACTAGAACATCATCAGTGCTTCATGTCATAGATTCATGTAAAGCTTGACTGGAAGGATGAACAGCGGTCTTCCAAAGGGCATTTCGTCAGTTGGTGTTCTGCTGATGGTGGTGGGGAACACTGTCTAATACATCACCACGGTCATAGTCTCCCATAGTAAACCACCTGGGGGACTCCTAGAAACCATCTGGAGACCTCTTACAGGACTACTAAAACCATTGAACCTGCTAAAGGACTCCAATAACCCTCTCTTTGATTACTAAATCTTTCAAAACTACATGGAGATTGTTCTCTGTGACTATTATGACTCCCAAAATGATCAGTAGAACCACGTTATTGGCCACTAAAACACCTAAACTAGTCATAGAACCTTCTCAATGATCTGAGCGATGTTTAAAGGACCTGTGAACCCTCTCATTGACCACTAAAACCTGTTAAAGGCCTACTAGAAACGTAGGACTACTGGGACCTCTTACAAGACACGTAGAACCTCCTCAATGGCCTTTACAACCTCCAAACTTTCCACTCAAACCATGTCTTTGAACAGTAAAACTTCAAAAACAACATGTAGAACCTTCTTAATGACCACTAGCATGTCCAAAAGACCCACAGAAACTCCTAGAGGACCTCTACAGCCTCCTCACTGACCACTACAACCTCTTAAAGGACCACAATGACCTCCTTGAAGTCCACCAGAACCTAGCACTATAGTAGTACTAGTACTAAAACCATCCATTGAGCCTCATCAGTGAACACTTAAAGCATGGAAATATCCCACAGAGCAACCCAAAGGACCACTAGAACCTTCCCATCGACCACTAAAACATCTAAACCTCCACAATAACCACTAGAACCTCGTAAAAGGACCTTCTTGGTCATGCACTGATGTGGCAAATTAACCAAACTAAACATCACGTAGTAAGCTTTGAGGCTGGCCATTCCCTTAATTTCTTACATGTCTGTATACTATGCACAGTAAATAACCCAGGAGAAAACAAGCATTTCTACTGATACAGCATGTGTTTTATCAGCAAGTCAGAGGAAGCAGCAATAATGAGTCTTAACAAAGTTGCAATTGTCAATTAAAAAAATATAGAGAGTAATAGACAGGCCTGAAAAGTACAACAAAATAGTGGATCACTGACTAATCATAATAAACAGGCCTATCACTGCTATAATTACTGACAGTAGAATCATTACTTCCCCTAATGCTCCACTGCTACCATCGTTAATAACAGTTCATTAATTAAACATACTATGGAAAACAGCAGCTCTGTTCTGTGAAAAGGACTTCTCCTTGACTGGACCCACAGAGTTACTGAGTGAGGCTTAATTTTGCTCTGGAGGTCACTTCAGGAATAATGAGCAGGGGAAATGTAAATACTCCTCTTTGCTTAACTGCTGGAGCAGTTAGAATACCTGACAAGCCAAATTTGAGATTCAGCCCGATAATGAGCTACTTATTTTCATATAATCAGGACTGGTGGAGTGAAACTGGGGCTTTCATGCTATGTAAAAAATATATTTGTTGTGTGCTTTAGGCTATTGATGAATACAGGTTTCAACTGCGCATTCTCTTCTGTAGTTTTGGGGGGAAATGCAAACAGAAGCTTGGACATTTCAATTTAATTTAAGTCATACGTTTTAGTAATACATTTTCTCAACGATATATTTGCATTAAGTAAGATAAGAAGATGTCCGTGTGTTAAAAGAGCTCTCCACTCATTTAGCATTGCACTCCTATAACACTGTCTGACTCTCAATAGACAATAGATCAAAGGTGATTCAACAGAACAAGAATTATCACATTTATCTACAGCACAGTTTGTTTTTCTTGTCAAAATAAATACAGCCAGTTTGTTCAGATATTCAGCTGTGTTATGTTAGTAATGGCTAACGTAGGTTTGAGCCTTAAGAGGAGGTTCATTTTCAGACTTGCCATCTTCAGAACCCACCAACGCTGCAGTGTAGCTCCCTGTGGAGCGACAAAATAGTTTCACATGTGTAGTTGTACTCGCCAAGACCAATAAACTGACAAAGTATGTGTAAAATAGAAAGAAAGAGAAATTTAGAAGCATTTGTGAGTTTAAAGAATTCAATGTTAAACCTTTTTTTTTTTTTTTTTTTTTTGAGTCACAGGTTGTGGGGGTTGATACCATCAGAGACTAAAACCACTGATCAAACCAAACAACACATTCTACAGCTCCAGATGCTGCACAGGGGTGCAGGGGGATGAATGAACTATTCTTCACAAACTGACACATCACAAATTGACCTTTCATTAAACAAACACAAGACATTGCATTAAGTGAATATGAAAAGGCTGCTCCGTTCCCTTTTCACTAGGCCTTAATCGCCCACATTGTTATGTTATTTCATTAGTATTTTAATTTAATGTTTCGATTAACATTTCAGGTTCAGTTATTTAATACATTGGTTTTGAGGTAGGGTTTGTCTTTGTTAGCAGGTTTGTTATGTTGGAGTGGTCAGCACAGTTGTCGGTCTGTGTCAGTGGGTTCATCAGCAGCTCAGTCAGGGATCGGGGAAACAGGTGTGTGTCATTACTTCCTGTTAGTTGTGAGGCACTGGGTTTGTGTATTATGTGGGAGGATATGTAAAACTGTTCTGCAGTAGAAGACAGTGGAGTGAAACTTGTGCACGCCTGAATAATGTCTTGTGCCTATTGTAAAGAGTGGATTGTCAGCAGTGTCAGAAGTCAATGTGTAGTGGTTGTATGGGGTTTTCTTGGACAGGCATTTGTAGGTTTAGGTCACCCCCATACCCCCTTACCTGAGTTGGTGGTATGTTCCAGTTAGGTGCGAAGGAGAAGATAAGATGCCAGTCAGTAGTCAATAGAGAGAGACAGAGCAGGAGACAGCTTTCTGTGAGGCTGCTGATTTTATTTCTGTCATTCTGGCTGAAGTGTTTGTTTTGTTTTTGTTGTTGTTGTTGTTGTTGTTGGTGGTGGTGGTGGTGGTGGTGGTGAATTTCTTGGGGTTCATATTTTTCTGCTTAGTAATGTTTTCAATAAAATAACACTTTTTTAGCACCTACTCTGGTGTGCTGACCTTCTTTTTTTGGAACAACCTTTTTCAAGTTTCCACCCCTCAAACACCATCACCTGCCCTTTATATGGGGTGGCGGCAATACAGTGAACGTTGAACAAGTTGCAAGGCATTTTTTTTACTCTAGCAACAACCCTGCTAGCTGTTTCCCCTTGTTTGTGCAAAGCTAAGCTAACCACATCCTCAGTTAAGCGTCATGCTTAAAACTGCATTTTTAGAAATTTTCGGCCACAAACAAAAGTGATATTGTCATATATGTCAGCAAACAGGATATATTATTGTAATTGTGTTTATATATCCTCTGGAGATATCATGTTTATGTACAATATATATTACTTATACAAGTTAAGAATACATCCATGCGTATTATGGCAAGACATATTGGGATATGAAATTTTCCCAGTTTCTAATGGGGTTTCTACATGACTTTCATATTTAGTTTTTTACTTATGTATACATTTCATACAGGGGAATTCAATATGTGTATATATATATATTATAATTGTGTATGTGTTAGTATGTTCCACTATGTTCACCAGCTGTTGCTAACTAATGTTTGAAGTGTTGAGCTGAAAAATCAAAACAATGAGCTGTAAGATGCTAAACTGCTCTGTAAGGCTGAGGTGAAATGCAGAGTTGGGAGCTAATTCTTTGTTCATTCTGCACCACCAACGACCCCTTTTATATATCAGTCACGTGGTTCCATTGTTAATATGAAAATATTGATTATGCTTTAGTGCACAGACATTAGATTGATATTGATTCTCTCAGTTCCCAAAATGCTGAACTGTTCCAGAAATCTGTACATCCACATACATCCTGTTTACAAGGTTGTTGTTTACAGATCACTCCTAATAATATAGGGAATTAATCATTGCTCCAAACTGTCCATTAACTGAGCAACTTTTAATTGACTGAACAATGTTTCTGTCCCCAGTCTAGTTTGGCACTTCACGGAAACTTCTCCTGACAGTCCTTGAAAGCCATCAGAATGGGTGTAGGTTTTCATGAGAGCACAACACACATGCTCGTTGGCTTCAGTAATGGTTATGAATAATTACTGTCTTCAGTAATTCTGTAATCAGTATTGGAAGTGCATCTGGCCGGCTTCTGTGCGGATATGACCATGGATATCATAAGTCTACAGACTCTGTCTAATTTTCTAGTTTTTATTGCCTTGAAGGCTGAAATGAAAACCTATTAAAGCAAAGTTGATTTTTCCATTTTCATTTGGATATGGTGACATAACGAGCAAAAGGTAAAAAATGGGAAGCGGCTAATTTCTGGCAACGTATTAAAAATTGAAAATGAAAACTCTTTGGTTATACAATGATGAGCACCCTGCACTTTCGGCTTTGATAACACCCGTGACCTCTCTGGATAAGTTTCTACCATCTGAATCGAGGAATTGTCCCTCATTTCTTCCTTCAGACTGAGAGAGATTTCTCTATGCACACTCCTCGTTGGATCAATCCACACTTTGGACAAAAGTCTGGGATAAAGATCTTCCTTTTTTCTCAGCTGGTGCTTGATTTGACTGTGCGCTTCGGTTCGCTATCAAGTTGAAAGATGGAGTTCTTCTTTGACTTGAGCATTGTGTTTTTGTTCCTGAGGGCAGCATTTTTCCACCAAAAATATCTTGGTATTTTGAGCCATTTATCTTCCCCCTACCCTGACCAGCCCCCTTGTCCAGCCTTGTAGCATGATGCAGCAGCAGTGCACTTCGAGATGAACACCAGTGTCATTTAGGCTACAGTTATAGATTGGCTACCGGTGAGGGAAATGTGCTTACTCCCCGTCACTTTCCAATGCTTGTTTTTTTTTAGAATAGCTCTGCATGTAATCATTCATTTGTTTGCTCACCCGGATGCTTTTCCATCACTCTGTCCTGAGGGTCCTTGGAGGCACTGAAATGCCCACAGATGACACATCGAACGAGGGTCATCCACTCCGCTTCTCTTTGCAACACTGCTGAACTGTGTAGGGCTATTGGCATCTGTGATCATTTGTGTCCTTGTTTGCCATTTCTTCATTTTTCATTGTGTTCAGACCAGACGGCATCAAACCAACAGACGCTTCATGGAAGAACACGAACCTCACAGAACAGTAATTAATTGTATTTGCATCCAATGCGCAATCTTCAAATGGCAAAAGCCGAAATTTTAATTGGGACTTGTATAATTACCAAGCTTACGATGTCTTAGCAACCTGTGGCAAGTGAAAGATTTAAAATGACGACTTCTGGTTTACCCAGCCGCAGCTAATTATTGTTAATTACATGAGTTGGCAGACAAACACAAAGTGTTGTTTTCATACTTTTGTACATGTCAGTCAGTGAACTTCAGGTGCTGGTGGGCAGATATAGTCAACGCAGAGTATGTGTATCTCCCATAAAGGGTGAAATATCCTATCCTAAGTACTTCATACCCCCACCCACACACACACACACACACACACACACACACACACACACACACACACACACACACACAAAGTCTGTCCTGTCACTGTGGAGCTAATATTAACATTAGTATTATTAACAGCTGCTTTGCTTTGCTGAGCTGTCAACAGTTTTATTAGCTGGTATCAAAACATTTTCATATGTGATTTACCAGCAGTTATTAATACAATTACTCCCCAACTATGCAACTGTTGTCAATAAATAACTCACAATGTCACAACAGTATTCGAATATGACTGAGTAACTGTGTAAGTATTTTGCTATTGTAATGTTGTAATGATGCTATTCACAACAGTTGTGATTGACAAAACAAGCCAGGGAAGTGTATCAGATGTTTTTTTTTTTATTATTATTATTTACCCCACCCACAAATCTAGACCACACAGAATAAGACTTTTAAAAAATGAAAGAAAAAGACTGTCACCAGGACCTGTGGAACAGCTCATACAGACCTATCAGATGGGCGAGGATGATGGATTAGATGTGGGTCAAATACACAGCAGACAGCAAGAGATTGTGAAAAATACAGAAACAGGCCTTTCATTGCTTCAGCTGCCGAGATTGTATTCTTTAGCCCTGTTTACACAAGCTGTTGGTAACTTCACGTAAAACGTTAGAACCCATTGTCCAATGGTCAGAGTATGTGCTCCAATAATTTTCTAAGCAGAAGTCCATAATTCACATAGAAACATAAGTGTGATTATTCCTGGTATCAAGTGTATTTTGTTTGTAGTCCACACACACAAACTTGATTGCAATAGATTAATAGCAGCAGAATAATATAGTGTAGAATATAATTTAATAGTATATTGGTTTTCATTGCTTTACTCTTGCTCTTGGATTTTTTTTTTTTTTTTTTTTTTTTTTTTGAAGTGAAGGGCAAGTTTGTCTTCACAATCAAATCCTTCGGGAAATAAAACCAAAAAGTTAAAACTTGTTTTGTCCGACCCTGACACGACTTTCCGACATCATTTTGAGACACTGAGTACATCCTCTTGCATAATTAAGATGAACTGGATGTTATTTTTAGGAAATGGTGTCTGCCTTGCCACCTGACCACACAGCCCAGAAACCTTGCAAACATGCAAATGAGCTCTTCTATGCTCAGAATGAGAAGACTCCAGCACACAATATGCACTGCTGCGAATATTGCTTTTAGCCTCTTTGCCTTTCTGATGAGCTTCTCTTCTTCTTCTTCGTCATTCATCTCAGAGGAACCTCCTAATCTTGGTGAGACCCCACCAACATATGTGATTGTGGTTTCTATTGTGTTTCAGGCCATGCTAACAGACTTTGAAATCTTCTAATTTCCCTCTTTTAATCGCAGCCTAACATGCGTGAAGTCATAGTTTCAATGAGACTATTTAGCACCACTGGTAATGCTCCATATTGCAGCCAGCAAACTACAGTGTGATTTTTTTTATTGAATATTAGGAATGACAAATAAGCAAAAATAAAATGCTTTCTGTTATTAAAATGACTTAATAAAGATATCAGGTCTGAGGTTGATGTTGAAATGCAGTCAATTATCAAACACCATTTGTATTTACCTCAAGTCTTGGAGCGAAACAGGCCGCAATTTGAAACAGGTGATTCCACCTTTGTTTAATGTTTATTACCCAGCCATTATGAATAATTAGCATGTTAATGAAAGAAAGCCGACCGTGAGACTTGCCACAGGAAATACACCTCAATCAAGTTCAAATGTGGAAGCATATTATTGCACCTTTGCATGGTAATATTATGTAGTTTCTGCCTGTAATTGTAATTGCTTTTGGAAAAATACAGTGTTATTGTTGTCCCCGTTTTAAAAAAAAGCATTACTTTTTATTCCCTACCTTCTTGCCTTCCTTGCTTGTATTTGTATTACCAGCAGGAGTTTTGTTAGCCCTTTATACAACTACAACAAAATGACACTGTAATGTGTAAGTTGTGATCTAAAGCTTGTATGATGATAATTGATTGTTGATTATGAATGATTATTCATAATTATTATATCATAAACAACAAACAGAATCATATTTCAATTATCTTGACATATGTTTATATGATGTGAGTTACAATTATAGTGGGAATGCCCATTTTTGCATTTCACTCACTGAAAAAAAAAAAAAAAATCAAAATGATGATGATGTGATTTTTGTTGGGGCTTGTACCTAACAGGCATGTACCCTTTCATCTGGAGGATGTGATTTATAGACCGGTGCATCTCTGTTGCACCACAATGCTTCATTTATGGTCTGTTGGGACACGCAGGTCCTGCGATTTAGATATCGCACTTGGCCACATGGCGACTGTCCTGTAAAAAATATAGGTTTGTCTGTCTGCAGGTGTTTTTGTATTGTGTAGTTAGGTTTCGTTGCTAGGCGACATCTAGCGGTTGTAGTAATCATGAAAAGAGCATCCACGTCAGGAGGAGGTTGCAGCGGATGGATGGGTCAGCAAAACACAGGAATGTGACACAGGAGAGCAGTGTTTAATTCCCACCTGAAAGTAGCAGTTGATGTTTTTTATATTATCCAAAGTCAACCATGTGGTTCCTATAGTAACCATGACAACAAAGATGGAAGTACCTATTTTGATTCAATTCATCATATTTTCCTTTGCCTAACCAAATCATGATTTTATGGTAGGTGCCGAGAAAGATGGGTAAAATAGTAGAGTCCACATATTCATTCACGTAAATAGTGACAACCAAGGTGTGGTACGCCTGTTGCCATGGAGTTGTTGAGGTTGGAGGACTGGTTGACCATATTTCAATTTCAGTAACATTTAAATAATAATTCAATAAATTGTTCAGTTTGAGGTCTTATTTTAAAAGTTCCTTCTTTCCCTGAGACAAATAATCAACAATTTTAACTTAGAGGCTTTTGACTGTTAATGTAGTTGCTAAATACAAAATGCCAACATGCAAACTGTAACCTGCTGTTGGTCCAGTTTTAGCCATAAAACTTGTATCCAGTCTGGGAGCGGATGAATTTGCAGCTGGTGGTGATTCTGCACCTTTGATTCACTGTTGTGCTGGACTCACCCACTGAGCTTCACAGTGTGTCAGACTTCATCTCATTTATTACAAATGGAAGCACAAACTAGCGCCTGTGTGGCTTTCAAACTGTGTAGTTTTCATTTTCATTGATCAAACAGCTAAATTCGTCTGTGAAGCTCGTGTCACAGATGTTATACTATCAAAGCCGGGCTGTGGAGAAGAACACAGAGCAACGGAAATGAAACAGACAGACCCTCACCTCCAGTTAATCAAATGACCCAGGTCCCAGGAAAAGAAAGGGAAAAAAGTTGCTTTAGTGTTGCATCCAGTAAATAATAAATCACATAATTTTCTCCTCATCCAAGTAAACACACACAGTCTCTTTGTGTGATTAGGCCCAGTCATCTCATAGGGGCTAGTAATCAGCTTAAAGGATAATACCACCATTATTGAGTTTTTCCTTATCTCCAGTGGCTAGTGATCTTCTGTATTCACCCCTGATGATTTCACACTATCTACAAATTTGAATTAACTTATTTTACTTCTTCCGTTGTCTCCTGAGTCCATCAAAAGGCTCTGACTTAACATTTTGCCGACATTCACCAGTGAATGTGAAAATGAAAATCAGCAGTCACTCAGGCTTGTCTTGACCACGCAGCGCTGATATTCTCACTTCCCCCTCATGAAATATGTTTTCCTGTTTAAACATGACCTGAGGGTGAGTCACAGTTTCATGATATACAGTAATAACTGTGGCAATTAATACATTGGCATTGATGGAATCAGGCCTGTATCGTTGACATGCAGTGGCTGTGTGGGACTGACTGAATCAAACAAATGCCATTTGTGCATTTTGCAGTATAAATAAAGAGCACCTCTTACAAGTCTTACACATCTGTTTTATATTGACTGCAGATAAACAAAAGCTGGCAATGCACTTATTCTTATCTGTCTGTACCATCAGGTTTTTCCTCCTTTAAATCTGAAAATCTACCCATTTAATCATATTCATTTGATCACTATAGTAACTATACCAACAGTATTTATACAAAGTGAGGCTGTCTCTGTCACCAGAGAAACCAGAGCATATGTCTTTTTTTTTTTTTTTTTTTTTTGAATTCCTTCAATCTTGACCTTGAAACTATTAATGTGACAAAACAGTTGCAGCTCATGCATGGAATCGTAACAGCTACTGAGCTCACATGTAAACACATCCATCTCACTGACAACCCTCCAAACACCTACTGCTTATCGATACCAAAAGAAGCTGCTGCTGTTTTATGCTACATAATGAGGACTTCTTGTAGAGTATAAATTGGAAATAGTTCAATATTGTCATTGCAAATCTTCTTATGACAAAGTTTAGGAATGAAGGGTTTGAAAGCACCTGGGTTTGACTCGGAAGAGATTGTTCTGAAGTTGCCTTTTACCAATAATCAACATTGTTTTCTTTTAACCATGAGATCACCTAAACCTCCGCCGGATCAGTATTCTCAGTATTCTGAGAGATCAGAAGACACTAGTATGGATCATTTTCAGCTTTTGTTTGGAGGACTCAGTAGTTGCATTATATAAGTCACCTGGCCTATTGTTAGAATATGTAGCGATAGAATATGTCACAACACATGATTTGTTGCTTGAATGATCAACAAGGTGGATGTTGGACAATCAGAAGAGTTTCTGGCAAGTCAGTCAGAAACTTGCTGTTCCACAATTGTTTCCCAAATGACCATTGTCAAGAGATTCATTATAAACTCAGCCCAGTGTCCCATTGAATCGTGTCCATACTGGGCACTTCCACACTTCACGACTGAAGTCCAATGGAAACACTCAGTGCCAATGCAGGAAATTGTGGATCCTTTATGTAGAGTAATGAAACGAGAGAGTGAGAATGTTTTTTTTTAATAACTGTCGATATGTTTTTCTTGAACCAACCGTTTTATTTGACTAACTCTATTTATACCATTTATACCATTGTTTATTTTCCATAACCACTCTTTTCATAACTTTAAACTACATGGACACATTTTGTAGAACGCACTGGCACTAGACAATGAACACATAAATGTAATACAGGTTTCTTTGCAGAATAAACAGTATAATATAATAACATAGTGAGCTTGTTTGAATTCAATTGCAGCAGTATTTGAAATGTTCCAGTCTTGACTGAGACTGTTGTGACTGAAATAAAACTGAACTTTGCTGCAGAACTTCCTGCATCTGTCCATCATTTTGGTCCGTTTTTTTGTTTTTTTGTTTGTTTTGTTTGTTTGTTTGTTTCTTTATTCGCTTTCTATATTCTATTATATATGTTTTTGTGTTTGTAATCAATTCCCATGAAAAGACCAAAACCAACATTGGATTGTCTCTTTTTCAGCACCCCAAACCCAGTGGTTCCTTCTAAAGACAATAATCCTTCTTTTTTTTTTTTTTTTAGCATATACATGCATATAAATACTTATGTGTGAAGCTAATATAAAATAAATAAAATAAATACAGTCCCCATTTTTATAGCAATGAATAAAAACGTCACAATGCAAAAGTGTGATTCCCTGATGAGCACTATGGCACTGAGAAATAAGACATATCAGGCTATGAATACACAGACGATACTAGTTGTTTGGATAAATACATTGTTGGTTTTGGTGTTTTTATACAAAGAAAATTACAGACTCACCAAACTTATTCAGTCTGCAACATTAATAAAATCTACCCAGTATAAAATGTGTTGAGTTTCATAAGCACCCTTATCCATTTTTTAAAAATTCATTATAGCACAGTTAAAAACAGGCCGAGTGTTTCTGCTAATCAGTCTAATCAACACAGGGAGGTCGGATGTTGAAGAGGCAAGAGCACGAGACATTAATCAAGACTCAACCTCTTCGTCTTTGATTTCAGAGACAGCTCAAAGTAGAGAAACTAAAAACCAACTGATGCGAATGAATTAATCTAAGGACAAAAACTAAATTGCTTCTACGTTTTCTCATTAATACAGACTGTGCTAAACATCACAATCTCTCACACACCCCAGTCGCTGCCAGACACACACACTGCTGTTATGATCCTCAAATTCCTCACAAATACTACAACCTGATCAAAGCCTGTCGAAGGTTTGCTGTTGCCCGTCACTACTTATTGATCAGTGGTATGGGACGTGCATGGCTGCACGTTGGGTTGAAGTGTTGTCAGTGCAATGCATAAAATAAAGCTATGTCACTTATACACATGGCAGGGATGTGCTGTAAACACAGATTATCCCTGTGTTTCACACCTTTCCAGGCTGATATAGCATATAAAATCACAATATACATCAGAGTGGTTAATATTTAAGCGGGACAGGAACTCTGACAGGGGCCTAAAACACAGAGGAGATACAAATTTTAACTGAGACTGCCACAGAGACACTGCATGGGACTGAAAACACACACAAATAAACTGTAGACTATATATTTAAAAAGTGTTCCCAACGCCTTGTGGAGCTGTATTAAAAGTTAATGTGAGTGGAAAGGTAAGCAGAAAAGCAAACTCTTCTTCAAACGCCTGTGGAGCAGCCTCAGAGGGTTCCTGTTGGAACCTTCACAGCCCCCAAAAAACCTTTGAAGCGCCCTAAAAGCACCCTACTTATTTACAGTGAGGGATACGTTCACTCAGACTATATGAGCTCTGGGAATGTTCGGCATGCCAAACACAGATTGCTGACAGAAAATGGAAAAATACATTTCCTGCTAAATATTAAAACTGTCTCCTCCCGAGGACAAGGTCTGCACCTCGAGCTGATATTTTGTTGCTGAAAGAAATCCCCAGAAATTCCCCTTTTCAGCTCAAAGGTAGATTATGTAAGATTTATGTTAAAGAGCACCCCCTGCAGGCACAGCAAAGAGTGACGAATCAAAACAAAGACGGCCTCCCACTCTGTGCTCTACATTTATCTAGAGGACAGGATGCAGGAGGCAAAGTAAATACACCCGAACCCAAGTCTTCAGCTAAGAATGTCTCCACCACAAATTATTCTGCAAAACAAAAAAGACAAACTTTGATGGTACAAAATCACAGTCTGAACATTATTATCCTCTGACTATAAAAGTAGCTACACAACAACAACAGGCTGCTGTTTGTTAGATGTCAACATATTTGTCATTGTAACAATGAAACCTTACAGCGTACCATAGTCTTATACATCGCTAATGTCTCGCTTATTGGAAATATGCCATTAGTAGTGTACATGTCAGCTCACATTGAATTTATATTAACCTTAATGTTAAAATAGCAATACAGTAATGGCCCAATTATGTCTCCAGTCTCACACTGGTGACATAATTGCATGGCTCTGTAAAGATGGCAATAACATTCAGTTAGTTGGTCCACCACTGAAAAGTTTCTACTTTTGGTTGCAAATGGATTGTTAAAAAATTTTGGCAAGAGGATGAAGTCCACTGACTTAAGTGATTCTCCCAACTTTTCAATTTGTGCCACCATGAGGGTTTTCCAGTGAACCGTGCCACAATCTACTACAAATAAAGACATTAAGGGTGGATGGTTCCCAGAGGATGGATCTTAATCATTTTTAGCTTGGCTAAATGCTGCTTAAGAACAGCCTCAGAAAGTTGCTAGCAACTATAATATAGATGAATTTGGTCACAAATCTTTTAGCAAATTTAAGGACTCCTCATTAGAAAATCTGGCCAATGTGTCAACACCAGATTTTTTAAATAATAATTAACTGATACCATATTTGGGGTCAAAAGTGGGGTCCAGTATCAGACAGACTACAAAGCCAAGACCATGTCTTGTACGGAAGAAATCTAGTTTTCAAAGCTTGAGTATTTCAGCAAGCATTGTTCTTACATGGCGTAATTTTTACATGAGTTTGTGTTTAATCAAAATGACCAACTTACACAGCAAACCTGTGGCCAGGTAGTATTCACAGGAGTGTTGGCTCATTTCTCCAGCCGAAGGCAATATATAATAAAGCAGCCACATGCGCTCCGTCTGGACTGTATAGGATTGGCAAAGCTGTTACATACAAAGTCGGGAACAGTTGACTATAATTAAATGATGAATATGAAAGACATTGTATTAAGTTTAAAGGATTGGATTTTTCATGTTGCTAAGTCTAGCTAGGGCAGACTTTGAACATGTTGAACCAGTTTTTATGCTAAAACTAAATATCAGCTGAGTCAAGGTGTGTGATGAGGACACGTCCACAGGATTTAGTGCACGAGAAAGGTAATTATCCAGAGGGATTAGAGCTGAGCTAATACTTGCAAATGTGCTTATTTGTCAGTTTGATAAGATGTGGAAATACTGTACCTGAAAAAGCAGCACAGAACAACAGCCACAGGTGATTTATCTATTTGTTTCCCTGTCTATTTGTTTAGGGCTTTTACATCAGTTATTTTAAAATGTGACCACCGACTGTTTATAGATGTTATGTGGTTTGGACAAATGGACTCACACTGACTGACATTTACCCAGAGTTTCAAACATATGGAGTTATTCAAAGAGTTCATCATTATTGTTACTGAGAAGACAATTCCCATTCATTATTAACCCAGTTTTGAATATTCATGTGATTCATTATATTTCCGTATTATTATCATCAGTGTTATCATCTTTAATTAAGCACACAATAGAACAGCCTGACAGCTTTAATGCAAAAAAAGAGTAATTAAACAATGTGATGATTTTCTGCATAGAGTTATCATGAACCCCCGACACTGTTGAGAATCCAGGACATTTATGAGAAGAAGACATTCAAACATTGCTTTGTCAAACCCAAGTAACAGGAACACACTCACTGTTTTTACCATTAATCATTTTGTTAGAGGGTGAAAGTTTAAAAAGCACACTGGTCTTCACCACATGCAACATTTAGATTTCTGCCCTTTTAGGTATCAGTCCTGTCCTGATCCCTCACTTTATAAGAGAAGTGCCCCCCCCCCCTCCCAAAAAAAAGAGCTCTAGAGATATCAAATGGGTGAAAATGTATCCTGTAACCTCTGCTTACAATCACATAGCTCAGCCAAAAAAAATTCTGTTCTGTTTGCACATTTTCTTGTGCTACAGAATGAAATGCATTTATTTGACTTTTGGTTTGACATTTATGCAAAGTATTCCATCTGAGCTGAGTGAGGGATTCACGAAATTTAGGTGAGAGGAGAAAAGTGTAGGCAGCAACATTCATCCACTCCACATGGGCTGAAGTGACTTGCTGGCAAATCACTTTGTACCATTCACTGATCATTCTCCATCTGTAGTTAATTATAAGATGGACTTAGTATCTTTCCAGAGTTGCTCTTACCTTTTATTGTGCTGTAAAATGTTATACCAGCGATTTTAAATGTAGAGTTTCTGTTTTCACTCAAATCAAGTGAAATATCATCACTTATGGGTAAGATTCAACCTTAGATTAACAGTTTGGGTTCAGTTTCATAAAAACCCACCCCAGTATTGAGCCCACTTATCTGATCAAAATCTTTGTTTTTCTCTTATTACATCCACTTGGTAAGAGCTTTCAACATTTGCCGGAATCATGGACTGTAAATAAAGATGGACGTAGCCTCTGTGATGTCACCCATAAGTTTCTGAAGAGATGTTTTGAAACTCAGAGTGGGCTGCCATGCTGTCGGCAACTTGGCAGAATGTCACTCTGCCCCCCAAACCTCCAGCTAATCCAGAAATGGGCAAAGAGGAGGGGTGTGTGGAGCCTTTGGTGTGTACCAGTTTGGGGCAAGCATACATTCACTAACTTGTCTCTCAAATCGAAAAATCCTCAATTATACATAAGTTTAAGTCTAAGTAAAAAAATAAATAAATAAATAAAAATAAAACTCAAACATGTGAGTTATATAAAAATTCATCCCGTGTGTAGTTGTCATGAAGGAGGACATCTGTGTTGGCTTCATTTTTCAGCCTCAGAGTTTGATGCTTGGTCAGAATGTGAAGTTAAAAACAGCATGCAGATCAGTTGAGTTGTGTATTTCATCAGATGAGAAGGTGTTTGCGGTTGTGTTTAATGTCAACAACCAGTAGCTTTCAGGCAGAACACAGCAATAGCCGCACTTCTGAAACCCATCGTTTCCAATGGCTTGTGTTGCCAATAGAAACGAGGCACCCAGCCAAGCACGGAAAATAAACAGAAAGTAGATATGAAACCAGTGGCCAACACAAGCAAGTAAGTTCTCCAAGCTGCTCTGAGTCTCTTAGTCTCTTACTTGCTGCTCCCATTCTTCTTATTAGTGGGGTTAGCGATGACACTTGTTTCTTTTCTCTGGAAAGATACATCTTTGTTGGTGGCAATCATAGTCTCTAAACACAGCTCCTCGCTTCATAGTGATATATCCTGCTAAATTTGTAAAATCCCACCTATGTTTGTTCTGTCCTCTGTTATTTGCCTTGAACATTGTGCTGACCTGCGTGTCAAGCACAGAGCAAATCATGTTCTGTTTGAAAGCCACATGAAATATGACATGACATGTTGATTAAATATGTATCTGATTTTTAGGTGCGGGTTCAAGTCCATCACCATCTCAAAAACTACCACATGGTTACAGATACAGACTTTGCATGGTTCCCACATGATTTATCTTCCTGGTTTTGATAACTTTGGCCACCATTAGGTTGCCAGTTCTGATTTAGAGTATCATCAACTATTGGATTGTCATAGTTCACACATTCCTGCCTTTAACTGTGATCACTTGTGATCCCTGAAATTTTCTTCTCGTGTCGTCATCAGGTCATATTTTGTATAATACTTGACCTAATAGTTGTTAAATGAATATAAATGTTGTTTCTGTTTAACATCAGCATCATGAGTATGTTACTGACCATTGCCTCAATGTAGCACTGAATCTAAACGCAGCCTCACAAAGCCACTGATCACAATCTTCAGTGATCAGGGAGACGGTGTGACAACAGTGCACACACCACTTTTCTTGTTTTTGACAGATGATCTTTGTTCAGGCGCAGCCACTGCACATGGCTACATTGTGCTGTGGTTGTGTGTGCAGAATCCTTTCTTTATCATCACTCTTCATATCTATTGGCAGCGTTATAGCATCTTCATTTTCCAAAATTGTTCGGTTGTTTTGCTGATATTTTTGTGACTCTGTAACAACTAGACTTTTTGTACTTTAATTTTGCATCTGTATTCACAGATAATAAAAAAAAAATTTGGAAATCAAATCCTATTCCTTCTCCTTCAAAGTTTAAGCGAGAAATGACAAACATGAACATTTTTTTTTATTATGTTTTAAGTCAGTCACAAGTGAAATGCCTCATTAAACATTCATTTCATATCACTTGTTAATAAATATCTGCATTTATATACATTCATTTTTGAATTTTGCATTTTTATTTCAGAGACTAGTTGTTCCATCAGAAATACACCTTAAAGAAAATATTGATGAAGAAAAATAAACTCCATTTGTTCCATCCTTTGTGTTTTCACCAGTGGAAAACTGAAGGAGAATTGACACTGTTACTACAGAAAAATACACTGTAAAGTAAATGAACTTTGTAATGTAAACAGAGCTATCGAACATCTGCAGCGAGCTGCAGCTGTGTGCAGCACAAACACAACATTAGATTAGTGGGGATCAGTGTGATCTATGGGATTTCTAATCTAGTGACGTGGTTGTCTAATGACTTCATGTAATTGATCTAAAGGTCTTGCGCATGTTTAAAGACAGAGAGACATTTAATTGTGATTGTAATGTTGTGCTCACTCTAATGAGACTAATCAGATAAAGAAATCAAAATGATACTCAGAGTCTTCCCTTTATTAGATTAACATTGATTATTTGAGTCTATGCAACTCCACTTAGAAGGGGTCTGGGATGGTCCAGGAGAAATGGAGCAGTGCTGAGACCTCTCTGGACCCCCTACAGTTTGACTTCCAGGCTCATCCCCTGGTGGGAGGGGGGGGGCTTAGGTGGTGTCTTTATAAATTCATATTAATCATCCAGGTAGTGAGATGTCAAACATAGTTTAAAACAATCCAGTGGAGTAGTTATTAAACGGCTGAATGGTTTCTTAAAGTCTGCTGTCAGCTGAAATTCTTCCATCTCTGTGGAGTCACCAGGCCTCCTGATGAATGAGGACGTGTTTGAGGAAGGACTGACTTTTCAGCGTTCAAGTGCATCTGTCTTTATTTACAACAGGAATTCACCGAGGTTATGCAGACAGATGAAAGTAGGTCTGAAATGCAATGTCTAATTGCAAACTTGAAAACCAGGTGTGTGTCAGAGAAACATAGTTTGTCATTATCATTCAGACAATGAAAATACAGTAGTTAAGGAAGGGAGAGAGTGTATGATTTTCCATATGATTTTACCCTTCAGTGGCATCCTGCATGGATTTGTATTTTCTCTGGCTCTGGCTTATAGCAGGTCCAGGCCAGTGAATTATGACTGAAGCAGCTTCTCATACTTAGTCACAGCAATAACCTTTAAAGTTTGAACAGAAATCGTCTTTTTTTTTTTTACATTACTTTAACAATTATCACTATCTCACTAATACTATAGACTCACTATACTACATTGTACAATATAAAGCACAGTTTTCAACTTACTTGAAGTCCAGGTAATGTTTTCTCTTCATTGTGCTATTTGTAGTTGTTTTGCATCTCTTTGTGTTTTGTGTGCCTTTGTACTTCTGTAACTCTTTGTGTTGTTTTTGTCTTTTAACTGAACCCTGTGACTTTCCAAAAAGACATTTTAACAGTAACTTCAACAGAGAGTCTGGCCCATTTGCCCCCCCTGAGACCCTCAGGCCCCTGAGTCTGTGCCCAGTAGACAAGGTCAATAATCCATCCACATCTCCAGCCATTACTCTTTTCTTTTGTGCACCATTTCGTGAGCAATACGTCGGCATCAGGTCTTATTCAGCTTCCTTTGTTTCCTCAGTTACCTGTTTTGTACTGTATCATTTATATTCATTATGCCAGGAAAAGGCTTGTGGCCCAGTTGTTGTGTTGTGTTGTGTTGTGTTGTGTAAACCTGAACTCGAACTAGAAGAATGTGAAACCTCAGATTTTAAACAGGCCAACACTGTCTTATGTAGAAGAGGGAGAGTCAGATGTCTGTGTGTAATATTTGGTTCGTCACCTTGATGGAAAAATAGCGTCTGTCAGTAATCACGCTCATTAGCGGCCATGATCTTTTGGTTGTGCACTTTCCAAATTGCACACACCTGCACAATGATTAACGCAGTGATTACACTGGTTTCAGTCAGTGTTTCCCTCACAGTTAATCTTCATAAAGTACTGACGCTGTAACTTTGTCGACTTTCAGGGAGGCAGAATCGTTCTTTATTGTGTCCATTTGAGGCCAGTTTTTGATGTGTCAGGACTTTGAGTAACAACTACCTGGAGTAGCTTTGTACATTTCACATGTGTAAGCACAAAAAGGTTTTAGGGTTATAGTGGCGAGCTTGTGTAGGTTTATGAAGCATCTTGTATTTTTTATTTTGCGTCAGTGAAGGTTCTTCCACATTCCTCTGACACATCCCTGTGTAAGCGGTTATTTCTTTGTTTTATTGGAATTTACATTTACATGACCCTGACATTAGCCACATCAATAAACCCTCCTTGATGTTGATCTTTCTGGAAAATTACAAGACATACATTGTAGGGCCCCTTTCAATTAAAAAGGGGCTATTCAGTTTTGTGCAGAGCAGGTTAAGGCTAAATTGAGCTGCTATTGTAAAGGGATGAGATGGGCTAAGGCTAGCTGGTTAGCTTCCTAACTTCAGTGGAAGAAAAAATAGAGACAATAGTTGACATTATTGTTTTCCAGCTCTGGTCACAGCACTTGGTGAATAAAGGAATGACGTTTGATGTTGAACTCACAATGTTTCTTTCAGACTGCTAAGTAAACAGCAGTTAATGTTAACATTAGCTATGTAGAAATAGCAAAACTTAAAAGCTTCTTTATTACAGGAATTGTACTTGCCTTTTTAGAATATGGTGCTGAACCTGTGAAACTGTCTTTAGCATGGTTTGAGGCGGAACATCAAACTAATTTCATAGGTCAGGGGTTTGTTGATTTTTCTTTCTGTGTTTAACATCAGACCAGAAAATATTTAGGAGTAGATTTTGTTTCCTAGATTACAAGCTTTCTTTTATCGGCATTTGATGACTTTATGTTCCACTATAATATACAGCAATTTGTGTTGATCCACAAAGGTCAACAGATGTCATACTGAATGTTAATGCACTGTTCATTAGACCTCGACTGATTTTATTACTGACAGATTCCACCGCGCACTGATCCTAGCCCTGCCACCGTGCTGATACATACAGAAACAAACTAGCCGCCTGTGGATTTCTGACACAGCCAGAAGGCTCCGAGTCCAGCCAACGGTCCACATGGTGGCCCAGTCCTGACTACGAGGGGTGGGGTGGAGGGGTTCACATTATTAACAACCTGCAGTGGTCCGATAACAGTGTGGCAATAGATTAGACAGGGCAGAGCTGGCTGTTCTTCCTGAGGAGGTTCAGGTTATTTAATGCAGCCTGTCTTAATCCCACACACTGTAACTGAAAGGTCTGCCAAAAAAGTCCATCTGTTACACACATATAGGCTTCCCGAATATATAAACTTCTGAAAGTTTTAAAAAAGTTTTTGGGTCCTTTCATGTCGTCTATTTTGAATGAGACTATAAAAACAGCATCTGTGATTTTTATTTCACTGTAGAGCCATTAATCTAAATTAATAACTCAACAAACAAATATTTAGCCGTTAATTCTCAAAACATATAGTCAGAATAATGTATGTCAAAATCCCCACTCTCAAACTGTTGTATGGATTTCATCAATTTCTCTTGGGAACCAGTACAATTTGTGAAAACACTGTAAGAAAATATCTCCTCCTACACAAGCATCGACACTGTCTTCTCCATCCCTCCCTCCTCTGTTACTGGCACACACGTTATGCCACATTCGCATAATGAGGACGCTAGTTAACAGCATGCAAAATACTGCAACTTGGCTCAAGAGCTTTTCCACAGAGACACATATCTACATCACTGCTACACATCCATAAGTAACAGGGAGTCAGTCATTTTAATTGGCAGTTTGGTTCATGTGAATACCATTGAGAGGTGGTTGTACTGAAACTGAAAACTATAAATACTGAAAGAGTTTTTCATATATTAGAAATCATTAGCCTTTATTTTAAAATTGCTCTGATATATATTTAATAAAACAGGTTTCTTAACTGTTCCAGTTGCCATGCCAATTTGTTGTTGCTGTTGCCAATAATACAAACTGAACACTTCTTTCATGTGTTTCATGTTAAAAAAAAAAACAGCTCAGCTGTCACTTCCCTGGAAGTCCTTTGTTGTGAAACATCTGGAGGAAGTGTAGCAGCTGAATATTAATAAAGCATGGGCCATTCAAATTGATTAAAGAGTATAAATCAGTCAGGTGGAACTATATGATTAAAGAAGCAAATGTAGATTATTTTAAAATGTATTATTAATGCCCTAATTTTCCCCACAATGAAGGCTGAATTATTGTATTTGCTCAAACAGATAAAGCTTTTATTCCACTGCCAACTCTTGCCAGACAGCTGCTCTCCAACTTATTTCAATGGATCAATGCAAATACAACATGAATGATCACAGAAGCTGCTGATTCTCAGTTGGTATATAGTATTAGAAATGGAGGAGGTGGTTTGAGCCAATATCAGTGTAACAAGTCTGCAGTTATGCTAGCAGCTCTTTGATCACCACGCTAACAAGCACATAATAACAGTGCTAACATGCAGATGTTTAGCAGGCATTTTTTTTTTTTATCATATTATTTTTATTATTATTATCATTTAAAAAGCATGTGTGTGAGGGCTGACCCCAGGCACCTGGCTTATGTATTTTTTTTGCATTTTACATATTGTGTGCATCTAAAGCTAATGTGTGTCAAATTACAGCAAAATCTGCTGTAATTTGATCTGATTCATTTTAATGCTCAGGTTAATGTGGTAAAAAATGATTGGAAAAATTGAAACTTTGAGCCGATGATGGAAACAGATGACATATTAACGGATCACCAAAGTGATTAAAATGAATCCTGGTGGACATAAATGTCTGGACAAGGTTTTGTGAGCACTGTAGCTGATGAGATATTTCTGTAAGAACTAGAAATATCACTCTCATAGTGGTGTGAGTTAAGTAATTGTCATTCGGTTCGTCCATCATCAAACTGGAATATTAACCAACTAGAGTCATACCTCAACCATAGCTAAAAACATTAAACATTAAGGAGCTCAACATGTCTGAAAGATGCACACTGATGCAAGATTATTGGATTGTTGAGTCTCAGTGGATTCAGCGGTATTGTTGACCCTTTCATATTTCATGATTTTAATGTTAACATAAAATATCATACATATATATACATATATATGTATGTATGTATATGTGTATGTATATATATGTGTGTGTGTATGTATATATGTGTGTGTGTGTGTATATATATATATATATATATATATCATCTATTGTGGAGCGCTAGCTCTGTAGGTTAGGAGAAAATGGTTGGGATCATCAGGGGCAGGTAGTTCTCTGTGCTCTCCGTGCTCTGTTCTCTGCTCAGAACAGAGCACAGGCTGGAAAGTGAGCAGTGAAAGCTATAAATGTCAGCACACAGACATACAATCATCCAATCATCGGTATTGATCAACAATACATATCAATTCCCTGCACATCTGCTAATATGGTCACTGGGCTGATCGACTCTGTTGGGAAGAGTCAGCTTTCTGACAACAAAACATACTTACACAGCAAGAACTCTTGCTCTTTATGTTCTAGGGAAGAATCATGGTTAAAGGAAACCATTACTGACTGACTTTGACTCACAAGACCATGATTGGCAAACCACTTCTTTTTGCAACAAACATTTTGCACCATCGACCCTTCATTTTCAATCCACTACAAGGGCATCACACCACTTCCTGCTGTGCCCCGCTACTGAACATAAACATAGGATCTTTTAAGTATGAACAAACAACCAATGCTGTCAATCTCTGGAGAGGACAGTGCTTTTCATGTTCTTCTTGACAGAAGTGAATTTTTTTTCCAAATGCAGAAGTGGATCTGGAACAACATCATAGGCAGACTGAACTCCTCAGTGGCTCTGACTGACATGCTGATAGAGAAACCACTCAATACGGAGAAAAATCAACCCTGCTGATGTACTGTAGTGACAGATCTGTCATCCCCGCCTGATGTCTGAATGAAGATTGTCAGAAATTAAACACAGAGAGCATAATGGTGCCATGCAGTTGAATAGGATGTCTGCACTTGGAAACATGCTTTCAAACATGTCTCCTACTTGTGTGCCAAGTCTCTGAAATCCTTGGAGTACTCTTCCACACTGTAGGCTACTTGTTTCAATGTGTAGTCATTCCTCAGTAGACTGCCTTGGCCTCTGATCTCTTTTTGTGGCTCATATTTTCACATCTAGGAGGAAAAGGAAAATGGTTATAAACTGCTCTAAAGAAAAGTTTATGATCAAAAACTTTAAAAAGCATCAGCATCATGGCATATGACATATTTATGTTGACAAAAATGCAAATGGCCTGGTTTATTTCATTCGAGGATTCCCTCACCCTCCCCAGTGCTCATGATTAATGGGACACACATTGCCTTGGATGGAAAACTTCCTTGACAAAACACATTAATACTGAGGCCTGTTTTACATTCTTTTCCTGGCTGGATTTATCTATAAGTGCAGGAAAAAAAATATAACATTTGCCTGCATGCAAAATGGCCTCATCACCACACAGAGATAAAAACATAGGAAACTGGGGGGGGGGGGGGGGCTGTCTCTTATACA
>CM076663.1:17972614-18249522 GCA_038496675.1 Rachycentron canadum | reverse complement strand
ACATTACAATATACATGGGAACATGTATATTGTGTTGACAAACGTGCAAATCGACTTCCCATTTCATTTCATCAGAAGCATCCCACATCTTCCGCTTTGTTAATGATTAATGAAGCAGACGTCTCATTTTGGACAGAAGACGTGCCTGACAACACACATCAATAATCTGAGCTGCTTTACATTCTGTCCACCTTGCTATCAGTCGAAGTGCTTGAAAAAAAAAAAAAAAAACATTCCACTGCATGCAAAATGGTTGGGAGATTTTTCCATTTGAGAATAAACATCAAAACCAATTTTCTGGGGAGGCTGGAGCTGCAGTTACCTTTACCTGTGTTTGGTTTTGCTGCAACAGGGACTTTTCCAATCTGAAAATCATCAGCTGGCAGATACTGAGCTGGGAAAAGCAATTGGCTTGTACAAACTGTGGCCCTATACCTCATATTGTGTGTGTTATATATATTTATTCATTTCATTACCATATTCATGCATTTGTCCAAACAGAGAGTTTTTAAAGTGATGAGCTCAAAATAGTATGATCATAAAGTTTAATCGGCAGCAACTCTGTTCTTCTGTTTATTGTCATTAACACCGCTGAGCTATCTCTGTTCATAAATTGAAAGACAAAGCTCGCTCATTGTTTCAAATATAGAGATACGATTTCATCATCCACAAAACCATATTTATCCAATCGTAAATCAGTCTAAATGTACCATTACATTTTTTTATATTGTTAATTCGCATAGTTATTGTTAAATAACGACCTTTGATGAAAATCAAGTACGCATATTTCCATGTGGTGTTCTGTACAAAATACAAGACACGAGTGAAATAAGCAGTGAATGTCATGGCGGAGTATTTCCTACTTGAACTTTAATGAACCAAAGGGATTCAATACGTCACATCAGGAACCAATCCGGTCAACTTGCGGTGATGGTGGGGTGGGGCAAAATCAACCTGAAACCTTAGCTGTGTCCACAACCTTCAGAGGATGCAGTCCAAGAAGATACATAGAAATTGTAGACCATGAAGTCCAAACTGAAACGAGGCGGTCTGGCTTATTGAGGATCCTTTCTGTTGCGTCACAAAGCATTGTTACTGTCTCCAAGCAACTCAACCACATGTAACCACTGAACTGAAACCTAGTACTTACATTTGAAAGTGTAATCCCTGGGCACTCTGCAGTGTTTGCTGCAATACTATTTTCAATAGCATAGTGCAATAAATCTTGGCATAGTTTGGGTCATAAATGATCCAACAATTAGAGCCTTTGTGTGCCCTGGAAGAGAAGAATGCATCTTTGCTCTTCTCTCTTTTCTGCTGCATTTGATGGAACCTTCGAAATGGCACAGCTTAGTCACGCCACTGTGACACAATCATCAAATCCAGCCTCCAAAGGTTGGAGCCGCAGAAGTGAGAAAAGCTGTTGCTTGTTTTCGTTAGCGCAATGACTAACACTGTGTCAGCCACTGCCGGTTACAAGCTAAGAAACAAATACAAAATACAAATACAAGATGCTAAGTACGCTAACTGCTCTGATACATCTTCTAGTTGCCGTTTCAGGTTTATCTGAATCTGAATCAGCAAACAAACTCTTGACTCTGGGCCTGACCAAGGCTCAAACGTGACTAAATCTCCAATGTAAATTTCGCTAGTATTCTTAACTAAGAGATTATAGTTGTGCTTCCATTTTCCATTTTTTTCTCTTTCTATGTGGTAAAACCACGTTAAATGGATTATAAATTATTGCTGAGTATATAAATTGTTTAAAATGCATCTGACCAGATACTTTAAGATACCAACTATATTTGCTGCTATAATGAGTTTTGCCAGCATATTTGCTTAAACAGTCACTTGTTACAGCTTGTGCTTACACCAGGCCAAGTAAGTTACACTTTAAAAAGCAAATCTTCACTTGAAAACTGTGTCCTTTCAAATTGCCTCTTGCACAGAGCTCCATTTCCTTGAGCTGTTGTAAGTGCATTTGAATTATTTATCATCTACATGGCATCTTTGTATAATTTCCCAGACACATAGTACACAAATTCAGCTTCAACTTCATTAATTAAATATATAATTAATTATAGATCAGAATGTATTATAGCCTGGATGTTAGTTATATGTTTAAAACCAGAATTGGTCATTACAAACGTGTGCTGTGCATGTAAGCATTGTTCAAAAATGACAGAAATTCATTTTAAATTCTAGTTCAGATGCAAAATGATCCAGATACCAAACGTGTCAGACTGAATTTTGGAGAAATGTAAATTAAATCCATGAGACGTGGAATATTTTCACTTGACAGAACAATAAAAACACAGAGCGCATGTTTTGAATGTTTCACTAAACATAATATAGCTGGAGCTGGAACAAGGCGATACGCAGTATATGATACTGTCAGACAGTGGGAAATGAGGCGATTTTTTTACCTGGGGGGTACTGCATGTTAAGGCGTTTAAATAGTAAGTCTGAGCTAAGGGAAACGCTGAGAATCAAAGTGTGAAGGTTCATCTCAAACTGCACTTTTCTGCTTTTTTGCTTATGTTCGGCGACATCAGCCCGAGGTGAATGAGGCAGCCTCTCAGGGAGTTAACACACCAGGGTATCTTTATTGCTCCTGGCAAGTGCAGGTACATGGATGGGTGTGAAGGACGTGACGAATAAGAGTCTGCTGTAATCAGTGGCAATGCAATGAGAGAATGTCTAAGTGAGTCATGCAATTTTGCAATAATAAAATTAGAGTTATAATCCATTGCTCAGCCAGGGCAAACAAGTAAAGGTCCATTAGAGTTATGTTAATAACAGTTAAACCTAACAGCAGCAAGGACAGAAATGAGGCAGAGGGTGGTGTGTATGGAGAGATCAGTGTTGAATGTTTTCTGGAGCAATCACTTCAATAATTCACACAAATGAAATTTACAGAGGAAGGAGGAGACCGAACGCATTTCTTTCCTCACTAATGTTGCTGTGCAGAAGCAGCTTGATGCATCATCTCATCACAATCCTCATATATATGAACAGTCTGTGAGGGGGCAGGTCTAACAGTCAGACAATGAGCTGTGGTCCAGTTCATATGTTCAGTAAAATCAGACTGCATGAGGCTAAATAATTAGTAATAGCAACAACACACAGATAATAACACACGACAGGTGTTGTGTGTTTATTTGGTTTTGTCTGGCTCTTTTTCACTGACTTGACATGGAAGAGGCTCAGCTGGATGAAGGTAATGTCATAGCACCAATAACGATTTTTTTCCCCCCATATTTGAATAATATGAAAAAGGATAGGATGGGATTTTTTTTTTTTTTTAATATTTTTATATTGTATAATCAATAAATCTCATGACCAAAACCAATAATGTCCTCCAAATGTTTTTCCAGTCTTATATTGTTCAATTTTGGTGAGCTGACAGGAGTGGCACCCATTGTGGTCTGCTTCAGGGTTCAATGTGTTGTGCGTTCAGAGATGCTCGCCCTCAGTTGTAACAAGTAGTTATTTGAGTTACTGTTGCTTTTCTATCAGCTTGAACCAGTCTGGCCATTCTCCTCTGACCTCTGGCATCAACAAGGCATTTTTGCCCAGATATTTTCTCTTTTTCAGACCTTTCTCTGTGAACCCGAGACATGGTTGCGTGTAAAAATCCCAATAAATCAACAGTTTCTGAAATACTCAGACCAGCCTGTCTGGCACCAACAACCATGCCCGATCAAAGTCACTTAAATCACCTTTCTTCCCCGTTTTGATGCACTGATTTGCTGCTGTGTGATTGGCTGATTAGATATTTGCGTTAACAAGCAGTTGAACAGGTGCAACTAATAAAGTGGTAAATGGATTATTGGTGACATGAGTATAGCAACAGTTATTTCCACAATAGCCTGAACACAGTCTAACACTTCCACAATTCACTTAGACTGGAATTTTGATTGGCACTTCCTGAACAAAAACTATATAGAAAACATATATAATATGTAATAAAAATAATAATATAAATATATGAGTTCAGCAGCCCAGACACAGTCAAATTAATGTCTGATGAAAAAAATGATATGAAAGTGAAGTGAATAAATTTTTATGGCACTACCCCCTGATCTGCAGTGTATCAGCAGTGCCTGTGCATATAACTGTGATCCACATATCACCACTTTCTATGGAAGGTAAAAATTTGACAGTCAACAAAAGTACAGTTTCATATCATTTTAAATAATTCTATTTCAGGGAAAATATTTTCAGCTGTGGATTAATACACATTTGGTGCTGCTCCATCACTCAGAGGAATCTTTATACACAGACTGCACTTGTATATCAACTGAGAGTTAATAGTAGAAAAGAATATATATATATATATTCAATTTATTTGTCATCAAGGGGCAATTTAAAGGGACACATGGCACATAGTAGACAAAAATAACACAAAAATAACACACAACCAGGGCAAGACAAACTGTAACCATTATGGAAGACAATGACAACGATCTGGAGAAACGGCGCACAACAAAACCTATAATATATGATAACACTACTGGTGCACTAAATAACTGTACACATAAATAACTGACTGTCTATGTTTGATAATATGTGAGCTGTATTAGAGGTAATAACAAAAATAGAATTAGGTTACATATGCACAGCCACTGTATGAATGAATTCAACATTTCTGATTGAATTCAGAGCAAATAGTAGTAGTAGATCATCCCTTCTATGAACAGAAGAAGATAGAAATATGTAGATAAATAATATATAGAAAAGAAACACACTGCATAGCATTGCTCTTGGGCAAAAAAATAAATAAACTAATAAATCTCTCACCTTTAAATTGTCAGTGGCTGGATAAACAGCTGCATTTTTAAATTTGACAACTTTGCACTCCACTGGATTTTGAAAGGTTTTCATGAAACCAGGGGTCACAGACTATTTCCAGCCCCATGAGAGCCACAGAAACTTTAAAGCAAAAAAATGAAAGAGATTGAAGTTTGATGCTTTTTTTACAGTAAACATAGTTTTAGATTTAAAGCCTTGGTTTTGCTAAAAGTAATGATCGTGTGTCTTTTCAAAATAGCTTTTTGTTTAATTAACCACGTCTGACAACTGACCCAGCACTATTTTCACACGAGAACCATTTCTCCCTTTATTAAAATCTTGTAAGAAAACCTTGCCCACGCTTTTCAGTCTCCATGCCCCTCAAATCCTCTTTATGTGCTTGAGCAGCAAACATAACCGTGCCTCCCTTTTTATTAAAATAAAGCACTGACTGAAAGTCAATATCTGTGAAAATGAAATACTCTCCACCAAAGCCAGAGACTAGAGCATGAAGACTCATAGATGTGATGCCATCAAATGTAAAATCTGGAGCTTTTTCATTTTTTATTCTCTGAGTGATATTATTAGTTATGGGGCAGGAATTTCACAGAGAATCCCCATGGATTTCTTCTCGCTTGCCTTTAACATCTCTTCTTTTTCGTCCCATCTGGTGCAGTTTCAAATGCTGAAAGTTGATGAAAGCAGACATTTGGGTTTTCTTATTTCTAGCTGTCGCATAATAATGTTCATATTAAGAAGCTGGGCATTTAGGCTCCTTTATTTATATATGAAACCCATTTTTTAGATGTGGAATACTGCTGGATTCATCTGTCTGGTAAAGCAAAGGCTTTTTCTCATTCAGACACACTGTAGATTTCTGTTCTGTGAAACTTCCTCATGCCTCCGGGCCACATCAAGACTAACTTTTGCCACTCTGTTAACACGGCAGGGACGCAGGAGGAACCTCTGCAACGCAGCGCTGACTTTACAAGTAGTGGTGTCATTGAAAGAGAGTTTTCTCTTTTCTCCAACGAGCTGCATCAGTGATGAATTTTAAAACTTATTGTACCGTGAAAGCCTCAGTCAATGACTGTTCTGAGCATGAGGGACGTTCACCCCCATTTCTCACTGAGTTACATTTTCTCATCAGTTTCATTGTTTATTCGATAGATAATATTGCTGCACATTTAATTAAGCACAATAGACCACGTGGACTAAGTTACAGGACTTTGCTTAACATCTGATAGCTGATATGATCTCTGACCCTGCAATGCAAGCAAAATATTATCCTTTTTTCATGGTTTATCAGTGCTTTTATTTTCTTGAGTACTTGAGATATGGGCTCACTAAACACTTTATTAGGAACACCACACAAATACTGGATAGTTCCTCCTTTTGCTCTTAACATGGCCTCAATTCTGTGTAGAATCGACTCTCTGAGACTCTGCTCCTTGTTGACGTGACTGTTTCACATCATTTCTGCACATTTGTCAGATGCACATTCACGCTGCCAATTTCCTCTTCTACTACATCCCAAAGGTGGTCTGATGGATTCAGATCAGGTGACTGGGGACGCCACTGAGGTTCACTGAACTCATCAAACCAGTTTGAGACAATTTTTTTTTTTTTTTTTTTTTTTTGAGATGATGGCAAACTCTATCAGCAATTCTTACATGCTGTGGTATCCAAACCATGATTAATTGGTATTAAGGGCACAAAGTGTGGCAGGAAAACACTCCCCGCACCATTAAACCACCACCAGCAGTCTGGACTGTTGTCTCTGGATGAATGTTGAAGCCAAATTCTGACCCCACCATCTGCTGCCTCAGCAGAAATCCAGATTCGTCAGACTAGGCTACACATTTCCAGTCTTCGACTCTCCAGTTTTGATGAGCCTTGTTTGTTTTGGTACCATTTTGAGTAAAAGCTCAAGAGACTATTGTGAATATCCCAGGCCAGCAGTTTCAAAATCAACTCAAACCAGCCGTCATCACACCACAGTCAAAGTCACTGAGATCACTTTTTTTCCCCCCGATTCTAATGTTTGTTGTGAACATTAATTGAAGCTCCTGACCTGTATCTGCATGTTTTTGTCTGAGAGTTGTTGTCTAAGGCGAACGAGCTGTGCATTAATTTCTACCTGCGTATGAACCTTGTGCTGCTGTAGCTCTAATCGTCGACATGACAGCACTCAAGTCAGATTCGCGTCGTATTTTGCAGTCTTAGGAAAATGAGATTGACATTGTGACTTTTATGTAAGAGACATGGCGGTGACATGTTTAATTGCCGTCTCCTTTGTGAAACGAGGTGCGTGTAGAAGAGGCAAGGTTACCGCTGAGAGCTAACTCCCGCTGAGAGGCTTGAGAGGAAGCGTCTGAGCAGAGATACCTCTCTGAACTGTATAATACATACGAGCCCTCAAACTGCAGATTTTTGTCGTCTTAAATTGCCCACTAGTAGCAGAGGTAAGCTGTGGAGGAAAAACAATTTCCACAGAGCACAAACTGAAAACACTTTACTGTAACAACACCCTGTAAAGTTGATGACTTCTCAAAACTGAAGATTAGGGTGAAAATCACAGCTCACACACTGGTGCTTGCCACCCCCATCCCCCAACACCCCCACCACCCCCACCCTCACTTCTCTCTCTCTCTCTCTCTTGCTCTCTCTCCCTTCTGAAGTGTGAACAGACGCTTTGCTGTCTCAGCTCGGCGAACTTTGATCAGCGCAGGGTTGCCAGCCTTCAGTCGGACAAGGTCAGGGGAACGAGATGACGGTTGGTGTGTTGTCAAAAGAGAGAGAGAGAGAGAGAGAGAGAGAGAGAGAGGGGTGGGGAGTGTATGTGTGTGTGTGTGTCTGTGGGGGGGGGGGTCGCCACCTGTTTGAGAATATATTCAGCTTGAACTCACATCTACCTGGTCCCTTATTGCCAGCGGGCTTCAAACTGAGTGGAGTCAACAGCCTGCTTTATAGAAGTAGGCGTAGTCATTGAAGTGTCCATTATAAGTGTCCCCAGGTATCCTTGTCAAACTCGCTGCCTTAGACAATAACCAACCTTGGGCTGTATGCAAATCCACAGTCCGCTGTGAGTTACGGAGCTGCAAACAGCAGACGGGATCACTTATAAGCCTTCCTGTGCATTGGCCTGTGTCAGTGCTGCTGATAAATGGCAGTACAGTTTGTTTTTCTGCTCTCATAGCCAGAATGAAATCAACAGGCAAGCTGTGTCGCTGCGTAGTCTTTCTCAGCCCCGTCTTAAACCCAATCCTCTTTGCTTCCCTCCAGGGTGGAATTTGAATGACCTGATCAATTTCTAATCAGGAAAGACCCGCAGCCTTTCTCTCATCATAATGGAGTTTCCTCACAAATCTTCTGTATGAAGGGCTCGCTCAGAAATTGTCAAGAGCAGAGGGCAGGTAGTGTGTTTCCACGGTTCATTTTTCAGATGTATTTCTCACCCTATGTGCGGTGATGATAGCACGTCATCTCCAATCCAGTGGATCTGCAGTTTGCTAAATATAGCTCTACGTGTGGAAGCCTAAACACAGCTGCATATCAGAATTAAACCCAGGCCCTGGTAAAGGCAGAGGTGGCCTTTTGAAAAATGTTGAAAATGAAACCCCAGGAGGTACGCCTGCTTTGTCAGTTGTGAAAAGCCTCGGTTGGAAAAAAAAAACCTCTGCTCCATTTTATCTTGGGAGTTTTGTTGCAAGTATGTTTCTAACAGACTGTAGAGGTCTAACATGGTCCAAGGTTCCCAGTACTTTACCAGCCAGTCATACCAGTACACACCACCCATCATGTATCAAGTGTTCATTTGAACCAATAAACTGGATGGTATTTAACACTAGTAATCACAGAGATAAGACAAAATTAAAGTTTTTGTGTATTAAAACAACTAGTCCTGTGTTATGTATTATTTTGAGTTGTGCACCTACATAAACCCAAATGTTTTCAGTTATATAAAATAATTGGAAATTATTTTTTTGACAGTGAATGGTTAAATATAATAATAACATATTTATATTTTTTCAAATCTCTGTCATATTCAGATTGAGCCTAGACATAGACAATAGTGGAAGTTTTGTGTTGTTGTTGCTGGTATGATGTCAGCATCTCTGTGGATGATTTGGCTGCTAAAAAAAACCTCCCACATGTCTGATTCATAAGTTATCGAAGAAACAATCAAAACAAAGGTTCGCAACAATCTCATTTCTGCTTTTTCCAGAGCTTTTAACAGTTATAATCACCTGGCCTCTGTGCTTTGGAGGGGAGGAGACCTCTATGAATAATTCAGCTCCTGGTGAAAACCTCACTGAAGGAAGAAACCAGGAGAAGCTGAGGGCAGTGGTAAAGACAACTTGACAGATTTTTGGACCAGGCTGTAAACATGTTTATTTGTGCTGTAAAGTTGGGCATTTTAACACCGTAGTCTATGGGGACTGGCTCGCTTCTGGAGACAGCCTCATAAGGCCACTTGAAGAACTGCAGCTTTCAGCCCTGGAGGTTTGCAATTACAGCAGACTTAATAAATGGTTATAGTTTCCTAAATCCAATTGTTATATCTGTTTTTACACATTAGTTGAGCACAATCCCTTCATACAGCAACTGCTGAAGTGCCCCCTTGGTCAGGAATCACTGGTTTAAATTGTATAGCCTACAACTGTTGTAGGGGAAATGTTTAAAATGGGACACTTTTTAAGTGGCAGACTGGGTAATACCATTAGACAACGAGCAAAAACGACAGCAAACTGTTTCCCAAATGCATACTTTCTGAAATTACATTTGTGAATGCGACACTGCACCAGTGATTCATTCTGGTTTTATCCCAGTTAGTCAAAGATTTTCACATTTGGCCTTTCATTTTATTTTTGGATAACAAAGGCTGTTTACGGTTACTGACAGATTCTTAACAGTAGGATGGGTGATTAAGGTTGCTGCATGTTTGTTCCAGAGCTGTAATAATCCTCGCAATCAATCCAACCATTTCTGGTATTTGATGGTCTTTTTAAGAGCTGAGAGACTGCGACGCATCCTGTGTAATTTGAAGGGGAAAAACAAAGCAATAAACAAAACACTGGAAACACATTCACACACAGAAATTGTAGGGTTGATGTAACAGTTTCATTTTCTGTTAGTACTGTGAAATTACAAGAACATTTTGCAGGGCAGAATTTACATTCCCTGTGTACTTGAAGTTAAACAGTGTTCAGGGTTTGTAGGCTGTTTTCCCTCTAATGTTTCCCTGCATGTGTGTCACAGAAATGTCCTCTTTACTTGCCTTCTAGATGGATCGGTAAAGAATGGATGACACGTTGGTCACTGACCTCGCAGAGTCAACATCTGAACAGTCAGCGAAAGTGGCTGAATCTGAATAAGCAGGAGGCATCCAGCTGACAGAACCAGGCAGTGGATTTACCTTCCTTTGGTTTATGTTAATCTCCAAAGTAAACATATGGTCATAGATGGATTTTATTAAGAATATTCATTATCCAAATCCTTTCCTGGAGGACAAGAACAAACAGGGTACAGTTATTCAACAGCAGTGATGTGTGGTCAACAGGGTTGCTTTTTTCCCACACATTCAGGACTCTAGATTTATCGTGATGCTATTTGTGTCCATCGCTTCATCAAAGTTCCCGGACAACTGATTTTGACTGTGGCGACATGTCTCTACCCAAGCGGAGGAGAATCAGGACCTTTGCCGTGCTGTTTTGCGTTATTACCTTTACAACCTTCCTGTTCAGTTACACTTTCCGGGACCCCTCACTTTACTTCTTCAAGTATGCTTTCCACCTGTCGGACAACTTTTTCTCCAAAGGGCCCTGCGCCTGTCAGCAGTGCATGACGGTGGTGGAAGACGACCCCTGGTTCGCAGAGCACTTCAATCAGTCCATCCACCCCCTGATGACTAGAGAGAACAGCGTCCTCTCTGATGAAACCTTTAAATGGTGGCAGGTAAGATTGTGCGCTTTTGTTTAGAGGATTTGAACTGTGATTTTATAGAGGACTGAGAGGAACATGCACATCCAGCCCCTGAGAACAGATGAGGGGCTGAAAACAAAGCCTATGAATAAAAAAAACGAGATTGCGCAGGCTGCTGTAAAGCTCCCAAGAAGTGTTTGTTTTCGCCACATTGATTGTTTCAAATCCAAGGGATCTTCACCAGGATCAAGTTGTGAAGCAAACTCCCACGCACAATTTGTTCACATTTAACAAGTGAGATGGTGGATATGGAAATTCTTGCTTTCTCCCAGCATCTCTCCCAAATCTGTGGATGAGGTGAGATATACAATATATTCCATTATAACATCAATGTATAGACGAAACCATAACTCTAAGATCACTAGAAACCTCCCCCTCCAATCTGTCTCCCTCAGGCCAACAAACATAAGACAAATATCCTGTAAATGTTATGCAAACATAGCCCTGTTCATGAATGTGTGCTTTCCAAAATGTAGCACCTTTAAACATTAAAACAATATGTAAGTATGAATTCTGCCTTTCACCAATACACATGAACATATTGCATTTATGCTTGGGCTTCACATTTGACACTGTATTTGACGATTCAGTCAATGTTTTCCATTATACGAGTTATACGAGCAGTTCACAAACCGTTCCCACATCAAGGACCCCTAAACTGACACAAATTAGACCATGGAGCCCCATCTGATTAGATTTAAGATATTTTGTTACAGAAAGTGTTTGAAAACCATGACCAAAATAATCATAGTTCTGTTAATGTGTTGCTTGGAGATGGAATTATAGTGAAAATAAATTATTCCCCTTTTTTGCTGGGGACTTCCAGGAACCCCCTCAAGGACCCCCTGAGGGTCCCAGTTTGAGAACCACTGAGTTACACCCAGAAAAACCTCATTATTGATGGCTGGCTGATGCTGTACATCAGATAAATATACCAGATATTTATCTTTTTTTTTTGGGGGGGGCTACCAAACGATGCAACTGAGTTGTTTTATTGGAAGTATAGTTTATAAAGTCGGACTCAACTAAATGTCGGTATGCTGCTTTGATTTAACTCCTGTTTAATCAGCCTCGACGACGTGCAAACTCTCGGTTTTATGGACGTAGAAGAATCATTTCAATTTTAGGTTTAGGTTTTTTACTATGACCTGACAGTGCAGGCAGCTGAAGAGTTGTTATCTCTGCCTCCCCCCTCATGATGGATTTTGTCACCTGTATGATTGCTGAGTATCAAATGACTCATCTGCTGTGAGTGACACACAAATCTGATATTTAATGTTATTTCCTCCTATCAAACTCCAGTTCAGGTCCACTGGAAATATCCTAATGGATGTTATGCCAAGTACATTTGGCCAGTCAGCCACAGGGATCATAAAACATACTGAGCATAAAAAATGAACCTAGAATTTATCGATACCATAGCTGTTGAAATACTTTATGTTAGATTTCTTTTTTTAAATCCTTTCTTGTAAATTAAAATTCACATCAGCTTTAGAATTAATTATGCACCAGCCCTAATTTAATTCTGTCAAACCAATATATACTGTACTTCCTTTACACCCAATTACTAATGTACGGCTCTTGAAATTAGAAAAGCCTATTTACAAATTTTATGTCACACAATTATCCTACCTTTTGTCTGGAAGACATCCAGTGCCTTCGGTATTCCCACATTCACCTCACACCGTGTCCAATTAGAGGCAAGAATAGAAAAATTACTGCAAGGTTGCCTCCTGTCACTACTCATTTCAGAAAATGCTTCTCACAGGGAGCTTGATGAGGCAAGTGTCACGTATCAACGCTAGTCCAGCCAGATGGTTCAGGCTGTGCGGCTGCAAGGCAAGGGCACGACCTCCAGGTGCACCGGGCTCTTTGTTCCAGCGAGATGTCAAAGCTTACACGTTGCACGGCTAAGTATGACGTGTGTAAAGCAGAGATTCTTATCAGATGGGAAGCATGTCTGATATATATTAGGCAACATGGGTTTTAGTAGTTTTAGTCCTGTGATTAATAGCTGTGCTTCAGCAAGTATTCCCCATATTAAATGTCAAATAAATTCAAAAATGTATAATCATTTCTCCAGACTTGGCATGGTGGAAAAGGCTGCATAAAAATGTTTTAGACCGTGAGTCATTAAAACTCTGCGTTAAAGCTCATGTGAGATTGTAGCAGAACATTCTGTATCTGTTCTGTTTCCAGCTGCCACAGCACAGTATGTAACAGCACACAGTGTGCACACATTCCTGCATTTATTTGCTGTCTCTCTGGGTTCAAAGCCACCAGAAGAAGGCCACGCCAAAAGAGCCCCCACAGACGGAGCTAAGCTGCCCCGGAGGTTATTTTAGAAATGTGCTTGGTGTCTCGAGCTTCGCTGCCCTTGTTCAATCACTTCTACTTAAAGTGGCCCTAGAGCCACGGCTGTCTCTGAGGCCCGTGTCTGCTGTGTCACCAGTGGTTGCAGTCAGAGAGGCAGCCGGCCAACTTCAGCGAAGTGGTGGAGGAGCTGTTCCAAGTCATCCCCGACGAGGTGCTCTACATGGACGCCAGCCCCGAGCGCTGCAGGACCTGCGCTGTGGTGGGGAACTCCGGGAACCTTAAGGGGTCCCGGTACGGCAGCCTCATCGACTCCAGTGACTTCATCATAAGGTCAGTTAGTGTTTGAGCCTTTGGTGTGGTTTTTTGAATTTCATTTCATACACACCGATTATTTATGACTTATTTTCATAGCTTTGGATAAAATTTCTGTTAATTATGACAACGCTGTTCGCACAACAAGGAAATATGGTAATGATAAACACATTATTTAACCAATTGATTCTGAGGTAAAACCTTCAGTTTTCTGTTGAAATATTGCTAATATAATATAATAACTGTTATTAAGGTATTGAGGTCATGCAATCTGTTTTTATTTCTGGGAGTTTGGTCGGTTCAACAAATTGAGGACATTACATTTTGAAGTTTGCAGTCTTTTAAGCCTTATTTTGATATTGACATTAAATGTTTTAGACTCAATATAAAAAAGGACATGAAAATGACAACTAAACAAAAGAAATTGGACAAAAATTCAGTGATGTTCAGTTTACTAACACAGAAGATGTGAAAACCAACACACTCACTTACTGGGGCTGAAATGAATGAATTATCCTTTAACTGTGATGCTGAAGTTGTGTTTATTTTTGGGGCTTTTCATTCACTTTTGGGACATTTCTGCCTTTATTCGAAGGCAGATGATACAGAGTGGAGAGGAAATGAGGGGAGACCTACATTCATGAATAATTGAACCTGGATTGTGGTTGTTAACCACTTGCCCACCTAGATGGCCTGGGGACTGGAGCTAACTGAAATTGGTTTTCACTTCATTCACACTTAGTTAGAAGGTCTAGGCTCTAGTTAGTTGTCCTTAGACAAATATGTGATCAAACCAGCTGCATTATATCCATCATGCTATATGCATGGAATAATGTTTTTCTTGTAATTACTTTGTTCACTGGCAGACAGAGGTTTCATTTTGCTTTTTGTGCAGTGCTCTCATCTCTGTCCATTCTGCTGTGTCCCAGCCTGAACTCAGCTCAGAGGTATGGTTGGAGGTTTGACTTCACACATGCTAGTCTCAGCACTCGATAAATATTTGAAAAAAATAATCTTAACAAAGCAACAGATGAAAACAATGTAGTATGAGTATTTAAATGTTTATTCCATGCCTCAGGGCAGCAGGAAACAAGAGAAGAGTTTGTCTCTCCCTATAATCTGTCACACTAATTGCAGCTCTGTGGAGAATGAATTGGAAAAGATGGAAAACATGACAAGATTTTTCTCTGGGGGGGTGTGGATGTGCTATCTGTTGCAAAATTGTTGGCTTCATTATACAATTAAGCTAATTTGGACCTTAAAATCTAAGAAAAAAAAATTCTCTTTCAGACTTTAGACTTCAGTGTTCATGCAGTATCCCCAGGCTGAACAAATCACAGATCTGAGTCTTGGCCATCTTTTTGCAGGTTTGGTTAAGACTCAGAATAAATACTGATCTGTAGATGGAGCTGAAGGCTGCAGGGGTGGAATATGCAAAAAGAGGAAAACAGTCAAATCGCAGTAAGGAGAGAGTGAAAACTAGTGCCTTTTAGATATCCACAATGCAATTCACCCAGATCCTCTAAAGCCTTCTTTACAGACTATTATGGATATTGAGCAGCATTGGCCTATAGGCTAAAGCCTCTTGTTTGCTCAGCAGATTGGAGTGGTAAAATAGATTTGATTCATAAGAAGAGACTTTGCATCTGCCTTTGACCGACAAAAATAAGCTCTGTGCCTTTTGAATAATGAAAATTTATAAAGGATGTGTTGTTTGATGCACTACTTAGTCATTATAGTTATTAAGATTGGATATAATTGTGTTTTTTGTTCTTCTAAAAAATATTAATTGACAGGCCAATGCACACAAACACTAACATTTTTCAGGCCTCTTATCTTCAAACTCAGTACACACCATACCCATTTCCAGTTTCTATCTGATTGCAGATAAAAAAGTACATTTTAGACATAAAGTCGATGCTTTTATCTCGTAAATGTGAAAATGCAGCTAACTTTATGGAGTTGAAGACACAGAGATAGTGGAATCACACTTCATCTCTCCTGTAGCTTGGACACATAGAGAAGATAAGAGAGAACAATTTGGACCAAATAACAAATAAAAGTGGCCCAGGAGATGCAGGTATCAAATCAGTTAATTGTAATGGAAAGTGGAACATTAAGGTTAGGAACACAACCAAACTATAATTATGTATAAATACTTCAATGAATAATACTGTGCAAACAAATGAGACTGAAATAAATAATGCAACACAATGAAGACAAAGAATACGTAGCCTCTATGACTCACTGTGAATACTTCAAATACTATGAATACTTCAAATATTTGCCACATGGTAATATTTCTATAGCTGCCTGACATTCACTGTTACACTGACTATTATTATCTCTGAAAATATAGTCAGTGCTAATTTCATCAAGAAAAACAACATAAGTATTCAGGCTGATATATAGAGACAAACAACAATCATTCATTCTCACATTCACACCTACAGGCAATTTAGAGTCACCAATTAACCTAATGCACTGTATATGTCTTGGGGGAGGAAGCCGGAGAACCCAGAGGGAACCCACACAGGCACAGGGAGAACACCCTACATTTTCTTGCAGTGGTAACCATTGCATTGCAATCATTACATTTAAAGCTAAAAATAATTTAAAAGATTTAAAAATCTTCAATGACCTACATATAGAAAACATTGTATTGGTAACATCCTCCACCACCTGAATGTTACTGCAAGTCACTGCCAGTTATCTTACATTGCTAATTCTGGGGAAAGTAGTGACAGATTTTTGGACTAAATTCATCTGCAAAGCTGTTGGAAATTAGACAAGATGCAGCGACAACAGCAAAAACAAAAGCATTCAGATCAGCACAGATGGTCCTGAAAAGTTAAGGTGGCATAACGTGATCAAATGGAAAGCTGTTCTCAAGTTGCTACACTAACAGCAGGAATTAAATCAGGATTAATATACATCTAAGGTAAAGTCAGTCAATTGAATTACAGCAGACTGATGTGAACCATTATAGCCTGGTGTAAACAGGCACCCAGAGCCTTGACCATGGTAACTATATGATCTGAGTCCTTTAATATTAAGGCATCAGCTGTTGCTGAATCTGATCCAATACTTCTATTAACCCAGCGTTGATTAAATATGTATCACATGCCTTGAAATCACAGCTGTGAACTGATAGAAGCTACTATACCCAAATACAAATGACTAATATGTCTCAAAGGTGCTAGTTAAAGGCGCTATGTTGTCAGGGTTGATTGGAGAGTACAGTGAGTTGCAAAGTAACAGGACAGGCTAGCTGATTAGCATGCTAACTGCAGTAGAAGAAAAGACACAATAGAGAAAACTGGTGTTGCTTTCAACCACTGGACACCTCTTGGCAAGTAAAGAAATCAATGAGGCCCCTGGTCATTCATTTACTACTTTTTATTTAACAGACATTCATTATAGTGAAACTATACACTAGACACTTATTTTTCGTCATCATATTGTGTCATCACTGAGCGAACTAGTCTTGTGTTGTGGGAATGTTTGTATACAATGTATTTGCACAATAAAACAGGGTAAGATGAAAAAAGTATGTTACTGTGTACTGACAAAAATGGACTGATTTCAGGCACAGCCTAAAAGTACATCACAATCTGGTCCCAACATAAACAGTAATAAAAAGATGTAGATGCTTTTGAGGAGCCTGAGCCAATCTCCATCTGATATTCAGGGTGAAATGAGGACTGTGTTAAGATTGATGGCAAAAGGACTTCACAATGATGTGACTGACTCAAAGATCTTATCAAGAGAGTAACCAAAGTGCTGCTTAAATATCCAAAAGTAAATTTCACTCATTATTCTAGCTTGGCTCTTAATTTATCACAGCACGACTTCATCAACCTGCCATGACATGTTTCCCCTGTATAAAGCCACATTACTGCACTTATCTTCTTTGCCAGTCCCCGCTGTGACAGCAGCATGGCATTGTCTACCAGTTCAATTATCAGGTGACAGGGACAGTACCAAGACAAGGGTTATAACCCTGTTATTAGCAGGATAGTTTCCTGCATGAGTATGCCACAGAAATATGCTAATTCTAATTCTTTATTTATTCTAGCCTGAGCATCACATTTGGAGTCATGCTTGGTTGGAAGGCATGGTGCTGAGCCCAAAGGTCACCCTAGCTACACTGGAACAATCAGTGTAAAACTAAGGTGCAGAATACATATTTCATAAAATATGTGCATCATATTTGATCACAATACAATACTATAGGTTTTTCAGAAACTAAAATCACTCAAATCTCCTCTGAACGCAAAATGAATGATCATATGCAATTACATTCTCTCAGTACGTCTTTAGGCTCGATGGGCACACCAGCATATTTTATTTGAAAAGAAGTAGGCTGTCTTGGATGTGTGATTGTCTCATCATTCATATTTACTCTGCTGAATTGAGGATCAGTCAAGCTTATATTCTACATGATGATGTAAGCCCCTGCAAATAACTTCATTAAGATGGATCTTAAAGCCCGCAGATGTAATAGGTAGGCACATCACATTTGTGACTCAAAATCCCTGTTTGAAATTGGCTTTTAAACAGGGATTTCCACACAGCCCATGCCAGCTTTCCAGCTTCAGTTGTCTTCTGAGTTTGCCTCGCAACTAGTAATGATGATGATTTAAACCTGTTTACATGATTCGGAGAATGCAGTTTTTCATTCCTCCGTGAGAGCGTTACTGTAATCATGTGTTCCTGGGGGCCCATGAATGACCAAATGTGCCTTTCAAGTGCCTCTTACCCATCAACAACTTCTGACTAAGTACAAGTAAGCTGCAAACTGTGTTTATAATCAGTGCCCTGAGGCTTGAATAGAAGTCCTGAAAGCTTGATTTTGCATAAGTCCTCCTGCTCACTATTATTATATCAAATAGGAGCAGGGCATTCAAAGCTTCAGTGTTAGTAAAATTTCTAATTAAGGCTTCATTTTCATGTGTGTGCCTAGCCCATTCTGCAATCACACGTCCTTTGCTCAGTGAACCTATTTGTTACTGTGACACAAAGCACAATAGAGTTCAGGAACTTGATTGCTTCTTGGGTTACAAATGTGTGTCACCGGAGCACTGTAAGAAACAAAGACCATCCATCAAATGTCCAATATTGTGTCGTGAATTCAAATGAATTTTTTTTTTTTTTTCCTTTTTTTTTTTCAAACTGCACGGAGTGAAACAAGATTAAAACAGAAACCCCAACATCAGTAGCAATCAATGTTTCTGTCTGCAGGAAATTAAATCAGCCTTGATCATTTAAATGCAAAGTCAGGCAGGTTTATTAAGGAAAGGAGCATGGTGCAGACACTTAAAGGAGCTATTTGTAAGTTTTGCCGTTGCTACATAGCCAGTATTAGCATTAACAGCTATATACTTACTAGTGTGGAAGAAATGTTAGCTAGCTCAGGGGGCCAGTCAATTTCCGTTACTGAGTCAATGTAGGTGATATAGGAGTATTATAACCTCTTGTCTTGTAAAGCTGTTAATGTTAATGTTGGCTACGGAGCAATAGCAAAACACATAAATAGCTCCTTTGAAGTACATTCAAACTGCCACTAAATTCCACTACTAAAGGGTCAACAAGAGTCCCACCATGTATATCTATGGAAAAGGTTTTGAATCGTAGTTCAGGCTGACTACAACTGTGGCTCATGCCAGTGAAGCACTAAACAGCTGTATTGTATATCTGATCAGGGAGTATTGTGCTATAACACCATGCCATATTCAGGCTACATTGTAGCTATGGGGCCATGTGATTAGGCTCTGATGCTATGTCATAACTCCAATGCACATCTATAAATTCAGTTTTAGAATAAATGCTGGAATTACTACTTTGACTGCTTTGCTTGAATTAGCCTGTTGAATTTCTACCAAACATAGAATTTGAAGAAATTAATATAACACAGAATTAACAACAATTTTTTTAACTGAAGATACAGCTACATATCCACGAGTCAGTCAAATATTGCAAAATAATATAAGGATCGGTATTTGGGCTGATCCAGACATTTTTTGTGGAAGGGTATCGACTTCTTTCCTGACTGTAATCTGTGTTTTGCACACCTCAGCCTGTTAGTGTTGTAGTGTTGCTCTCCAGCTTTCTGCTGTACATCCAAGTGGAAGTCAGAGTCTGTGTGAGTGATGAGACTCTGAGGTTGGCAAAATACAGGAATTCGCTAAAGTCTGTCACTAATTGCCATTAGCAAACAGCAGTTTACAAAACCTTCATGTAGGCTTGTAGCTGATTGTTTTTAGCCAACAATGACCCTCACTTTCATCAGATAAAATGACAAACATCTCCCACGGCACATCATAGCTGTCACCAACTAATGCTAATTTCATGAGTAAATTAGCATTAATTAAAGATGTCTGTTGTCTTGTCAAAGTCCTCTGTGGAGCCAGTGTCTGTACTCCTGTGTTTTTTAATCCAGCCGAGTGATGCATGTGTCAGTGATGCTGATTGTTGCAGGTTAATTTCAGGAGTCACACTCTGCATTTAAACTTTCATTTTTTATATCAGTAATTTAAAGTAAATATATATATATATATATATATATATTTTTTTTTTTTTTTTTTTTTTTTTCAATATAGGTATTATTAAGTAACCTTGTCAGAATAAATTGGTCCAGGTGTTATTTCATTGTGTCAGATACATATTTCATCACAATTTGAATAAATTTAAAAGTATCGGCTCAGGCTCAGTGTCGGTGAATATCAGGTATTTTATGACTCAGACTGGGGGCCAAAAAAACACAAGCTGTTATAGATTATAATAAAACCTCTAAACTGTTTTATTGAAAGTTAAACCAAAGGTGAGTCATCCAAATGCAAATACGCTTTAACTGTACAAAACATAACTTGCTATGTGAAGACTTACAGTGTTGTAATTGTTCGTTCTCCTTTAACGTGTCTGAGTACTCATTATGTGTTCCTTCATCTTACCAGTGAAGGGCTCCTGGACATGGTGGGGATTTCGTTAGTGCGTTTACTTATAGGGACTCAGGCAGTCAGTCAAAAAAACATTCATTGTTGTTGGCAGTTTGGCAGAAAGTGAAACCTGCAGTGAGTTTACTCCTAAAATCAAGAATTGATGTCTAGACTTACAGTATATTAGACAGCATTTCTCTTGGTATCTTGGTAACATCAGTTCACATCATATTAAAGTGGTGGTGTGGGTAGTGTAAGCTGTGGTTCCAGGATAACTGCAGCTAACAGGCAAAGTACCGCACCGTTCCACACTCAGTGCCACATTGAGTGCAACTTTAGTATTCATCCTGTTAATCACAAAGCCTCAAGCTTTAAAACCACAACTGAGACCCTGAGCCTTCATCTCATCTGTTGCCTCATTCGGTCCCCAGCTCATAAAAATGTATGCAGTGTTCATTCCTCATCATGATTATCAGTCGGCTGGAACTGCACAGACATACTCGGGCTTAAGAAGGGGAGCAGTGGTAACAGCAGAGAAGTAGTGAGCATGTGAAGAAATGAGACTGGACTGAAACACCACTGACCTTTAAAGTGTTAGTTGGCTATTACATGCTGCGTGATCCGGCTGCACCTTGAAGCACAAGGCTGTGTTCAGGAATACCATGGTTCTTGGCTTTGAGCATTTTGAGAGCAAATGAATAATAATTTGGCAAATAATGTCCAACAACCTGCTGGTAGGCAAACAGGCCTGACATTAAAGATGATGTTAATCATTATTAGCATTACAAAAAAGATATGATTCCCAGAGAGAAAAAGTCAGAGATGTCAGACCTAACTGCAAAACAAGTGTGCCTTAATCCATCTGATCTTGATGATGTTTTAATGGAAATGGGTGTAAATATGACATAAACAGTGGCTCTCATTAATTACTTAACCAACACTCGAACCTAAGGTTTGATCAATAGCCTAATAATCAGACAGCATTGCCATTTTCTTTGACTTCAATTATTTAGCTTGACATTTAGTCTTCATGTGAGTTGATTTTCTTTAGGGGCTATTTTGCTTTTTTTGCCCTAACCAAGGTGCAAGTGGCATATCCATCCATTTTAAGTTGACACAAAATCACTGTCACTCCTATCATTTATTTATTTCATCATCAAAGACCATTTGAGGTTTCCATCATTTGAAATGATGTGGACATGTATAGAAATATGGCGTTCTAAAGGACTCGGTAAAAGCATTAAGCCAACAAGTGCAAGAAACTGCAATTCCTGAAATGGCCACTTGAGGCTGGCACCAAAAGCTAGTTAATCCCTATAGACTCCCACATTAAAATTTCCAACTTTACAGCAGAAAGTCAGCAGTCAGTTTACAGTCTGGTGCAAAAAACAATTTTGATCTGTGTCCTCCTTCATGTCAACTGCATGGAAGTAGATTTTATATAACTCACTCATTTAACTTTTATTCAGGCTTAAAGTTATGTATAATTGATGGTGTGCTGCTTTGAGTGACATGGGCATGAGCAAATGTTTACTGCAAACCAGCATTCACAAAAGTCTTGACTTTTTGGATTAGTCAGACACTGCCAAGATGGCAACAGTGGAGCAGCCCACTCTGAGCTTTAAAACTGCTCTTCAGAAACCTATGGGTGACATCATGGAGGCCATATCCATCTTTATTTGCAGTCTATGACATTTGTGAAGTAGTTTAATATCATCATGTTGAATTTTGCATGGGTAGTGAGCATGACAATCTTGAGTTTGTTGCAGTAAAGGCAGATATTCCAAGTTCACAGGACTTTAAGCTCATAGCAGTTAGTAGAGTTAGTTTGGTAGGATCCTGTGGTGCAGTCCAGATGTTATATAGGGCAGCAAATTTCCAATAACAATTTTATGGATGAAAAAGTCCAAGTATTTATCACAGCTCTGCGCGAGAGAGGTTATACAGAAAGCAGTGGTTAGTTTCATAGGGATCACCAGTAATGAATCTGATGACAGGATAATGAACTGAGTCTAGGTTTGAGAGTGGAAGTAGCAGCATGAATGTAGAAATGATCACCATAATGTCAGACTGATAAAAAAAAAAGCCTTAATTATGCTGGTTCTATTCTGAAATCTGAGTTTATTCATCAACCAAATATCTAGATATTTATACTCTGTCAGTCACTACTGCTTCCATTTAATGTGGATAGGTGTAGACATTTAAAATCCCTGTCTCTGCATGAACTTGGTTTCTCTTGCAGTAGTTTCTTTGGGAGTTTTGTAAAGAACATTTTACTTGAAGTTTTTCACAACGATCAACCTCACCGCTGTATTTTCTGTCCCTTTTTTTTGGATATTAGGTACCTAACAAGCTTCTATATATAGGAAGATGACATCCCCCTCCTTGATCATGCCCACAAAGCAAAATCTTTTTATCCACCTGGTAGGAGTCATCGTACCTATATGAATCTGAGATGTGGGTGGCTTTTCAGATGTCTGGAACCAGGCTAAGTGATCAAATACACTGCTACAGTCAGCAAGCAATCGGTTCATAAAACAAACGTGATCCACTACTTTGCCATGATGTGAGAGAGATATTCTTTATATTGCCAATAAATTGCTAAATGGTCAAAGAGGCATTTGTTAATATTCTAAGGAAATATGCCAGTATTTGGATAAATATTCCTTTGGAGGCATCATCTGCTTCTTTATTGAGTCAGGCTGTACTGCAATGCACTTTTTGCACCAAAGTTACCCAGGGTATATGTAGGTTTTATAAATGCAACCCCTTTTCTACTGCCAACGAGTTTGCCTTTGTGTCTGGGCAGAGGACAAGCAACTGTAAGTAGCAGTGGAGCAGTGGAGAGGGTGATCTATGAGCCGTTGTAGAAACTGATATGACGTTTCTGTCACGTCTCATCTCTGGCTTTGTGCTCCTGAAATAGAGTTGGAGTCTCCATGACATGCTTTGATCAGTGTTTTGTGTGTTTTAATGTGATTGTTATTTCAGAGCTTTAGCTCACTCTCAAAAGAAGGTGAAATTGCAGTGTTTCTGATTTAACAGCACCATGCTGGACAGGTAACAGGTGTGTGTCTGTGCTCTGAGAGGCGATATAGCAAAAGAGGTGACGATTTGCCCAAATGGTGTGTTAACATGAATGCCAATTGGAGCCAGAGCTGATAATTACCCATGTCTCCTATTGAATCATTTGACCCTGGCCTGAATACCAACTGTAGTCTTTTACATTGCAAACAAAACCCTGATGTCAGTGGGTCTGGTAATTTTGACCAAGGGACTTTAGGAACCTAATGATGACACCATTCTATAGCCTTTATACCCTCAAGGCTCAACTACTGTAACTCACTGTATGCTGGAATCACCCAGTCGTTCTCGTCTCTCCTGTAACAGAAGGCTGTGGCTCCTAACTGGTTCCTTCATTGGGGCAGGGTTCAGATCACCCCTGTTCTGGCTTCACTCCATTGGGTCCCAATTCATTTTAGAATAGATGTATAGATATGAGTTTCTTCCATCTGACACATCTGTAGATCCATCTGACACTGTTGGGCTCTGTGTTTCCTGGGTAGTTGTGTGTACCAGGTAAAATGCCCTGGCTTGTTTTTTAAGCCATCAATGGTTCAGCTCCCCCCTACATCACAGACCTCCTACACTACATCCAGCCTCTTCAGATCACTGGACATGGGCCTCTTCAACATCCTCCACACTCAGCCTAAATGCAGAGATGACTGTGCTTGTCCCTCATGGCCCCCAGACTAAGGAATAGCCTGCTCCTGTCAGACCATATCTACCCCATCCACTGACTCCTTCAAATCTCATCTGAAAACATTTTTATTCTCTCTAGTTTTTGTGCCAAATTAAGTTGTCCCCCTCGTCTTGGTCTGTTGGCTTGTCTTTGTTATGTTTGGTCTTCCTGACTCTCTGTGTGCTTGTGCTTTCCTGGTGTTGTACAGCACTTTGATCAGCTGTGTGGTCAGCTGGGTCATTTAGAGAAAAAGTGTCATGACCTTGGACAGCACCAAGAGGGAAGGGAGAGAAAGACACGATCGCTGCCAAATGTTAGAAACGTAAAACAGCACTGAGGAGAAATTTGAGCCTATAGAAGAACTTATGTGTGAATTAACTGTTATTGGAGGGAGTTTGTGGCTGGTCAGAGATGTGTTGTTGGGAGCAGCAAGGCTTTCATGTATTGCTCGGTCATGGCAGCAGGGAATAGTGGGTAGGAGTTGCCCTGTTTTATCTGCAAATAACCAAACACTGAGCTATGATATTAAGAATGTAAAGCATCAGGCTTTGCACAAACAGCTGCCTTAAATCCACACTAGCAGGTGTGTCAATAAATTAAAGCCATACCATCCACACAAGAATGACGTCAAACTGAGCAATGTTACATAAATGTGAAATCTAATAAACAATTAAAATGTCGGCATCAGTGATGTTTCATTGATGGAATGTTTCATGTTTTTTTCCGAGGTGAAGTTATTGATGTTTTCAGCACAGCCCATTTGAACTGATGCAGTTTCTGGGTTGGATTCACCCACTCTTTGGTCAGACAGCTTGTGAAAATATGAACTGATATTACCTTTCTCTATTTAGAAGCGAAACTCAGCTTCAACTCTGAAAAACATCCAGGGAAATCTAATTTTAGACACAGCAGTAAACCATTTCATCTTTCAACCTGACTTGGAGATTTGAGCTTTTAAGAGTCACTTAAAACTGAGTGAAGTTGAGCGGTGCTTATAGACCCTGTATAGTTCTGCTAAATATCACCAGTCAAGAGAGATGTCTTGAGTAAAAAGACCTGCTCTCTGAATTTTACTCCTCTATTGAGATTGAGACCTGCACTTGTCCTTCAGCTGTATGATTCTCTGATTAGTATTAATTATTATCATTACAGAGATCCACATAAAAATCTGAGGTTATGTTTGGGTGTTGATCCAAATTATTCCACTTAAATATCTGAGAAGCATCTTCCATCTGACACTGTTGTGCTCTGTGTTTCCTGGGTAGTTGTGTGTACCAGGTAAAATGCCCTGAGCAAACCATCTTGTTGGCAAAATGGGGTTTTCAAATTCTCAATACATCTGCTCCAGTTTGTTTCAAGTCTATCTGGTATACATTTCCAGTGCCTTGAGGAAGGAGGGATTAGAGGAGAAGCTGAATATTGATGAGACCAATCTGAAATATTAGCCTCTTTAGAGCAGTTGACACCACATGCCCCCACAAGATTAAGTGATGGAGCAGCTCACACTTAACACTTAACAACTTAAGCTAACTTCTTGAGTGCCCTTACAGACTTGCATTCACACAGCATTGACCCCTACAGTGAGTAATGACGAGAACCATACAGTCTTCTCCCATCCCATCTCCTCATCCCTCAAAAACTGGTAAAAAAAAGAATGAAGAAATCAGCATGGTGGTACAGTGGTTAGCAGTGTCGCCTCACGCAGTCTAGGTTCAAACTCAGGCCCGAGTTCTTTCTGTGTGGACCTTGCATGTTCTCCCTGTGGGTTCCTTCCAGGTACTCTGGCTTCCTCCCACAGGCTAAAGTCATGCACATGGGATTAATTGGTGATTTCAAATTGCCCGTAGGCGGGAGCGGTTGCCTGTCGCCCTCACCCAATGTCAGCTGGGATTGGCTCCAGCAGTATAGATAATGGATGGATGAAAATCGGGATATCAAAGATGTGCCCATTGCATTATATAAAATCAGCAACTGTTTTGTGCTGCTCAAGAATAGGACTGTGCTGTGCTTTTTTGTTGTTGTGTGTGTTTTTAGTTATTTCTGGGTCATTTTATACCTTTAATTTTTTTGACAGAGACATTGGATAGAGACGAGGATAGAGAGTTGGAGGATTGGCATACAGTAAATAGTGCATCAAGACAGGAGTCGGACCGGCAACTTCCTGCTCAGGGCTCCATGTGCCTATATGATACATGCTTTTTTTTTATGTTACATAGGATAAAGTTTGGTCATTTTTGGGAAATAGAAAAAAGTTATAAAGAACATTACAGAAAGTTCCGTCAAAGCTTAGTCTCGATTTCCTGCTGTCTCCTGTTCACTTAATTGTTGTAATTGATTATTTGCATATCAGTATTATGAAGAGGAATGCAGATGATTGTTTCTTCAGCATTTCAAGTGATTAAATATAACATTTAATCACAATGGGTATGAGAAAAACCAACCATAAATTTCAGCACTGACATAAAGTCGCATGATGTTACAATAGGGCGTCTCTGAATGTGCTGAAATAGAGAAGATTTCCTCTCTGCCATATTTTTTCATTTGCTCTGGACAGTAAGGATCCATTTGCTGAGCAATTCCCAGATGCTGTAGTTACCATTAAGGGAGGAACCTAAGAACATAGTGCTGTCAAAAAAACAGTTCTTTTCTACTGAGATACTGCATCATAAAACCTTTTGCCAATATCTCCTTCTTCCATACATTGCAGTTTTTAGCTCAGCCAGAGACATGAACCTGGTTGGTTTTGATGAGTGCGCTCATCTTTCAAAGCCACATGCAGCAGTGGCAAGAGCTGGCTTCACTTCCCTGAACAGCTGACAGAAGAAACAGTACTTATTACTTGTTAATGGTCAATCGCTCCTCTCTCCCTTCGCTCTCTCTTCTCTCCCTGTCTCTCTGTAAAGTGGACTAAACGGGCTATGCTGTGGATCGACACGTCATTATTCTGTTAAGCATAATCCCCCCAGGATGCTACAGCCGATGATGCAATATCATCATGATCAGTGCTGTGTCGATAACAACCACAGACACATCTGGTGCAGCAGCTTCATTACTGCTGACACAGCACTTCTCTCCTCTGGGACTGATTGGTCTTCCCACTATTTCACAGCTGGAGCATTAGTTCAGTTTGATGTTGCATTAAAGATCACTGTGCGCCATGTCTCTGCTTCCCTCCTGTTTTAATAACCAGAATTGATATGTTTTTATTTTCAACCTTCAACTTTTAATTTTTTTTATTTGATACAGGATTTGATAGGTGGATAGATCAAAGTTGTGAAAGCCAAGCCTGCAATTTGCCTCTGCTCTACAGAGCATTTTAGAAACCTTTAGCTGTTTGTTTTGGTTTTTACAGCACTCGACTTCACCAGCAGACAGATACAGTTGGGGATAATTTTTTGAACACAGAGGAGCATCTAGGAGCCTAAAGATCTATGTTTTCCTTAGGATTCAGCAGAGGGCAAGACAGAGCAAAAGGAGTGTGAATATTGGACACACAACTCCAAGTGAATGCTAATGTTGCTCCATGTCAGCTGAATGTGTAAATAAGGAATTGTTAGCACAATGATAGCTATAAGATTAGCCATATCAACTTAAAAGATATTAAAGGTCCCATATTGTCAATTTTTCCTGAATTTTGACATCCATAAGAAGATGGTTTTAGGTACCCAAAACCATTTCAGTGTTTTACATCTCCTCTCTCAGGCTTACATTAACTGACCTCACTGGCACCAGCAGTTTCATCTGAAGCGTCATTTAAAGAAAAAGTGTCAGGAATATGGACAGCTCCAGGAAGGAAAGGAGAGAAAGAGGCAATTGCTGCCAAATGTTATAAAAAGCAAAACTCAAAAGAACATATGTGTGGTTTAACTGAGTCAGCCAATCAGAGGAGAGGTTCACAGCTTCATTTCTGATTTGTTGACTGCTTACCAAACACTAAACCAAATCCTGCGAGGTTAGATCATGAGTCTACGTGGGTGGGGCTTGGGGCTGGACTGAGAGTGGCAGCTGGTTTTGAGGCTTAGTTTCTGCAAACAGGTTGCGAGCATTTCTCTGTGGACTGAGCTCTATGATACTTTCACAGTACTGATATCAAACCTAGACGTGATTTATAATCAGAAGACAATATGGGACCTTTAACATGTCAAAGGTTTACATCTTGTTTAATTTTCCCTATAATAAGTAAAGGCAGGTTTAATTACAGATTTAAGGACTTATTTTTTTTGTTATTATATGTGTGTGTATTTCTAGAAGTGCTGTATGCATGTTTCTAGAAGGGTAAATTTCTAATTGGACTATACTTATGAATAGATTTGACATGAGCAATGAGACACAATCAAACATTTTATAGTAGTATTACTGATGTAAGATGGAATTATACAGTGGACGAAGTTGATCATTATATCTGTTTAGTTTCATTTAATTTCATTTAACTGAAGGCTGTATTTACCCGGGGCCATTTTCATGTATGGAGTTTCATATTTCCCAGTGTGCAGGCAATCTTTTAAACACAAGAGGCTACGTCTTAGATTTAAACACCAGAAGGCAAAAGACATCATCAACTGTAACAGAGCCAAGAAACAAAATGCCTTGTGGGGGGTCGTTTTGAGTCCTGACAGGCTCAGGCTGGAAATGTCAAGTTGTTATATAGCTGTCATCTCAGAGTCAGTAATAAGCAACATAGTATTGCTCAGACCAGAGCACCCAAACAGGTGATGCTTGTCACACGAGGGGTCAGCTCCATGATTTTCCTCCTCTATGTAACCACCTTCCCCTGGCGAAACCAGCAGCTGCTGTCAAACCATGCTCCCACCAATTACTGCTCCAACATGAGTGACTATTGTTGGACATAATAATAGGGATTCCTCATCTAGCTCTAGTAATTGCTGTGCACTAAATGGACACTGGATTGTTCTGAATTGCTGTTTGGATGTCCAAAACATGGTGAAAGCAGGAAAAATTGTCCTTTTTTTATATATATATATATATCTCACAAGTGATTTGTCTGGTTCTGCTTGTCTCTGTCAATGACCTTTGTAGATTGTATGGATTAGTATAGTAAAAGTAATTTTTGTGAAAAAATTCAATTTGAGCTGTCCTGGAAATTATGAAGACAGTAACTAGAAAAAAAAGGGAAAGAAGCATGTGAAGAAAAATAGCCCAGAAACAAAAATGTCCTTGCAGAATGAATCAGGCTCCCACCAGTGGCTTTGAGGAGGATGTGGGTGCCAGAACAACTCATCATGTCATGTATCCAGAGAGTGCCATAGACCTGGACAACAACACCAGTCTAGTGCTGATCCCTTTCAAGACTCTGGACCTGCAGTGGATCATTAGTGCTCTCACCACAGGCACTATTAAACAGTAAGTGTACTTACTGAATGTTAAAGCTGCTATAATCAATATTTCTATATCAAGGTTCCAGTGACTATGCATATTGTGTAATGTGTTTGTTGTGTTCAGCTTGTTGTTTTGGTTAGACAGTCCACAACTTTGCTGTTTTGGTTCACTTTTGCACTCATCCATCTCATTTAAAGCCAGAATTTCTCATGAACCCAGTGTGTGCTAGCCAGCACCACACAACTGACAGACAAAGTTAGCAACTAGTGGGATGTAGCAAAGCATATAGCAGCTTAGCCTGGCATTTGCTTCAAGAGTTGGTCGGGAGCAAGACAGACTTAAAAACAAAATGACAATTGGACTTGAAGACATGGCATTAAATTATAGTTCCTCTAATGCTAATGTATATTAACACAATAAGGTCAAAATATGTCAGGATTTTGCTTACAAGCTGTTGCACCACTGCCAATTGACAGTAAAATTTAAAAAAGAATTTGATAAAGGAAAAATAAGAAATTATAATGGAATAGACATAAAATTAATTACAGAGTTGATGCCAAAACAAATACAGCTAATAAGGCACTAATATAAGGCACTAATATAGGCATGGTAATTAAGTAAATTCAGACACATATGTTTGTTTTTCATAATGACACCATTTCTTCCTGGTGTCATGTAACTGTAAGTAAATCCTTAAAATTCTAAGTAAATACATATATGTACCATTCTTACATTGAACTTCTGTTGGGATTCTATCAAGTCAAACAGAAGAAATTATTTATTCAAATAAATGATTGATGAAGAGCAAGATAATATATTCTTTTTCTATAATTACTGAGCAAATCATTACGGGGGGGGGCAATAAATTAAATTAGACTTTATTTTAATTGGAAATGTGTGGAGCAGAGATGCCTCATGTACCTCCACATTTATCAATGAAGCCCGAGTTCAGGAACTTTTACTGTCCTAGAAATGACTGTCCTTAAAAGTCCTCAATGCGTTATAATGCACTGTGCATGTGTTGCCCATCCAGATTCATTTACACTAATTTCAAATACCAGATTGCCATAACTATCACACTCACTCAGTATTCCTATTTGTCAGATTGCTGTAACAAGGATAATCACTCACTTTTAATCTTTCGGTAAATTTCACCTTCAGCTGCTTCATTCTCAATGACCCATAATCATTAGCTTGATTACTGGACATCCAGAGCAAAAATTAGGCCTCTGCCAATTAATGCTGCTGCCAATAACTGAAACAGGCCAACATGTTAGATGGTGGAAGGACCAGTGAATCCAAACAAATTTTTCCTGTAAATGTGCAGTTGTCTTCCGCCTCTGCCAAAGCAATCTCTCTGCATCATTAAATTTCACTTTACTGGCAGTACTGTCAGCATTACCTCAGCAACCATTTAGATCTTCACTGGGTGTTGTGAATTATTTTGTTACAATTTCGAGTCTTGTTAAATAACACAGAGATGTATGAAGAGACAGAGCCGTATCTGACACTTATTCACATACCTGCCTTTAAAAAGTATTTTCTGTCAAACCTGTGTGTAAAAGGATGTACTTTTATTGTACTTATTATGACATTAGGTTGCATACTGTACTATAGCATACCAGACACAAGACGAGTCACTTTCACATTCTATGCAAATCACATGGTTAGGACATGGTTAGATTGTTACATTGTACAGCACACAACACCAAACAGCAATAAACCAGTCTACATGAACTTTCAATTACATACAATGCTGCAGAGGCATTAGCTTCAATAAACCTTGTTTTAGTTGGAAACAATTGTAATGGGTTGTTTCTTACTATGAAATCATTATTTTTAATCTCAATCACTCGTAAGTCATCTCCTTTCACTTCTACGACTTATCAGCTTGATATGATTTGTTTTCATGAAAACAGTACACACACAAGTTTTGCATGTAGTGCTGCTTCCATGTCTGGCTTTTGTTGCACTCTGCATAGATACTTTTCATATGCAAACTCAGTGGCCACCTCACGGGAGCTGCACTCACCTTTATTCAAACAGCCTCTCCCATTTTTTTATGTTGTAGCGTTGAACTGTTTTCACCAACCTGGAATGATGAACGGCTCCATACACTCTCTCTCATGTGATGTATGATGCAAAATACAAAACATATTTCAGGGAGCATGTTGAAATGAAAGCCTTTTGACTTGCTTGACATGACTTTGGAATCTGCCCATGATATTTGGTCATCTCTCCCGAGACAGTTGTAATGTTCCTGACACTGGGCATTTATTTTTAGAAATGCCCACAGTACTGTGATTGTGGATGTGGCTCCAGTGATTGTACACAATCACTGTGCTGTGTTCAGTAAAACAACATTTCAGGCAATTTTTAAGGTAATCAAAGCCCAGATTTTAAGTCCCTTATATTTTTGTGTTACAGCACATATATACCTGTCATGTCCAGGATAAAAGCAAACAAAGATAAGGTAAGTCTTACAAAAAAAAAATTCATACACATATTTTTAACAAAAAATAAATGAATATAGCATTACTTTTGTTTGGGTATGATATATTTTATAAGGAAAAACCAAGGTTTGATTTAATATATTACATATTAATCTTCTGCAAATAGAATACTTTTGCTTTTGCTACTTTAGTACATTTTGCAAATAAAATTTTAAACTTTTACCCAGATAAAGATCTGGGTATTTCTGCTGCCACTGGCTTTTTCACTTTGACAAGTGATATGTTCCTGCAGGTTGATGGGTGTATGGCACATCCGAACAGTGTCACTAGTTGTGACTGACACACACCACCTTTTGCCAGTATATGACACTTCTTTAGTGCTGCATGCCACTTCTGATTATGGTCTGTTGCTGCTGTGTGTCATGCCACTGGTCCTCTACTGAGAGGTGTTACATCACGTACTGTGTAAAACTGCAAGCTTGGGCCATAACATTATACTGGAAGGTAACTATTCATTGTATCCAGCTGTAACTGATGTGTTGCAGACTTACACTTGCCAAATTAATTATTTATGGGGATAAATGGCAGTAGACAAGAATTTCTACCAGATAATGAACCAAAGAAGACAGTAGAGAGCCAAACAACCCAACACATACCCCACCAGCATGAAATCATCAGACGTTACAGAGAAATGTTATCCGCCCGTAAACACCAGCAACATACCACATGTCAGAGGGACATACCGCTAGGAATCAGTACGCTGAAAAAACAGCAGTGTCAGCCCATGACACTTAACCAAGAGTGACATACTATCAGCCACTTTTCTCAGTGTTAGTGAAGTAGTAGTGAAGTCAGCTCCAGTCTGTACAGAACTCAGCTCTAAGGCTTTTAACAAGAGCAGTGACCACAATAGATAGGTTTTAGCAGAGGTATTTTAGTTATTACCAAGGCTGAAAACTAGAGGCAACAAACAAATTCGCAGTCAGAGCCCCAAAACCTGATTTCACTTGATTTCAGTTGATTTGATCAAAATCTTATTTTAATTAACTTTGATTGTATTTACTGATTACTGGATTCTAATAGATGTTTGCTGGTGTACTGCAAACGATTCTGTTTTTATTGATCTTGAGTGTTGATCTTGAGTGATTTTTTTTTTTAATTGATTTTTATTGATTGCCTTTTTGATGGTGACTCTGACACCTTGTGTGACCTGCTTGTCTTATTATAGTGCTCTGGGCAAAGCACTGTATTGTGGAATTAGAAAATTGCTATATATTATTATTATTATTATTATTATTATTATTATTATTATTATTATTATTAACATCCTTTCATTGTTTCTTCATTCTTTTTCATTACAGTTATTTTATGTAAGTGTAAAATAATTAAGAATTATTCAGAATTTGAAAAGAATTTGAATGTCATTTTTATTCTTTTGCAGGTGTTAATTTACAGTCCCACATTTTTCAAATACGTCTATGAGTCTTGGCTCGAGGGTCATGGACGATATCCTTCCACCGGCTTCCTCAGTTTGCTCCTCGCGATCCACATATGTGATGAAGTAAGGTGAACTATAGTCCTCAGTACATACAGAACATGACTATGACAACCTTCTTTTAATTCTTCAGTAAAATACACAAAGACGTCTTATGTGATGTTTTATGAGGTTGCATTTTCAGAATAACACTGAAATGTGTTTCGGAAAATGGGGGAAGTTGAACAATATCCACAGATGGATAAATGTGTAGCGTTAGTGCAGATGATGTTTTGCTGTGGTTGTGACACAGTGGCTTTGTGTCTCGTCTCCTCCAGGTCAGCGTGTTTGGATTTGGGGCCGACCAGTACGGAAACTGGCACCACTACTGGGAGGAGAACCATTTGGCCGGAGCTTTCCGACACACAGGAGTCCATGATGGCGATTATGAATATAATGTCACACTGCTACTGGCAGACAAGCACAAAATCCAAATGTTTAAAGGCAGATGATACCAAGCCCATATTTGCAGTGGGATGGGAACCAAATGAACCTGAGCAGCCTTTTAATGTTTGTTTTTCCTTCATCTCTCACCAGAAAGACATTTTGGTCATGATTTCCAAAGGCATTTTCACATGAGCTCTTCAGTTTTCTGTTTGTCACTGAAGCTGCTGTCACTTCTATTGACTGATTCCCTGACACAGACGATGACAAACCATCAAGACGAGACAAAAACAACACTGCCACTTGTTTCAGGTCGTTTTCATATTAGCTACAATTGCTTTGTACCATGCCTGAGTACATTTGCTCCCTCCTCGCCGCTCCCACCACCACCAGTTTTCACATTAGCGCTGCTGCTCCGTACCTTACTACACTTGTGTATCTGGACACTCTGATGTAGTAGGTGGTGATACATATTCTGCATAAACACAGAGAAGAAGAAGAGTACACTAACAACATGACATTTATTTGTGTTGCCCCTTCATTTAAACTTTTTGCATGTAGTGTGTCATCTGCCCAAATTTGAAGCATGCATTTATTTTAATTCTCATGTTTGAGGAGGACAGTTGCGTAGTCGCGTAACAGCCCACTTCCATGTTTTGTTGTAGCTTTCACAACTGATACAAACTGTGCATGAGTACTCGAATTATACTCAAGACCACCTTTTCACATGGACCCAGGCACAATTCATGGATCTGTTTTGGGTACGGTATAGAGTGTTCACACTAATCAAATGAACTGCACTTTGGGGGTCAAGTGTATCTGGATCCAGATCCAGGTCCCTGATGTGAAAGCCTCCTCAGAATCCCAAATTTAATATGTCATGAACTGAACATAGAAGAAGACAGGAGACGATGTCTTGTCAGCAAGCATGCTACACATAAAAAAGCTTTAGTAGGACTAGTATAGAATAGTATCTGTACAATATTTATGTTCTTTTTTTCTGTTTCCTGGTGACCATTGTGGCTACCTGAAGCTTTGTATGTTAATGGTCCTTCACACTGACACAAAACAAGCTCTGTTGACAGCGGTAGTCAAAGTGCCATTATTACTCTGTTGATGTATAGACTTAGAGAGCAGAGACTCACACAAATATAACCACAGTCTGAAAAGTGTTGGCTATATTTGAAGTTTTTCAGGTACAAATTCACTGGAAACAAACTTATATTATTATTATTTTTATAAATAATAATAATAATAATAATAATAATGAACTTCACAACATTGACTTTGCTGTAAATATCACTTCAGTATATATTCCTATAATATGGCAGTGAAGGTATTTTACATTATGATAATGAGGCTTAATAGGAAGATCTGTTCTCTTTTCATCATTCTGATTCTGGATCTCAAATGATTTGCGTTACAGACACTTAAAATCAAGCCCAAAATAAGCCCCAAAGAATATACACTTAGTGAGCACTTTATTAGGAACACCAGTGGGCAGAGCCGTTCTCTGCTCCAAAAATAGCCTCAGTTCTTCAGTGGCATTTATTCCACAGGATGTTGGAAACTTTCCTCTGGGATTCTGCTACATGTTGATGTGACTGTTCATTTCTGCAGATTTGTAAGATGCACATTCATGCTGCCAATTTCCTGTTCCACTATATCACAAAGGTGTGAGACTGGATTCAGATCAAGCGATTGGGAAAGCCACTGACGTACATGATGATTGATTGGTATTAAAAGGGGGCACAAGAAAACCTGACCCTTACACCCCCACTTTCAGTCTGGACTGTTGAAGCAGGGCAGGTTAGGTCCTTTGATTTATGTTGTTGACACCAAATTCTGACCTTATTATCTGCATCCGTCAGCTGCTAGCATGTCTGTAGACTCAGTCTTGTTTTAAATTGTATAACGTAAACTCCCTCCAGTTTGATATAATCCACAAATTCCTTTAAAAGTACATGGGACATGACCACAATGCCTTCAAAGCTTCCCATGAACTGTGAGCTTTCATTGTTACTGTACATCAGGAGTGTTGGACCTTTCAGCATCAGTTTAACAAAGTACAGCTAAGGCTGCGTCACTGTTAGCATCAAAACTGAAAAAAGATTCAATATAATTTTTATTATCTCACCTGCATGTCTCATTCCACACTGAGCAGGCAGTGGTGAATTAAAGTAGTTTCTTGACCTTAAAGGACTTAAGTTGAGACCTGCAACAAGACGAGGATTAAGAGGACAGACATAGTGATGTAATCAATGAGATTTTCATCACTCAGTCAGATGAAAAATGACAGACAGCTTTTAAATGCTTGGGGTGTCACACAGGCACCAGGCTCTTTATCAAGTTGTACACAGTCATCAATCACGGACAAATAACACATTACACAGTCTACACGGGTGCCTTATCATTTTTAATGTACACTGCAACATGCATTTTTAATGCGAAGTAGGTGTTAAGTGCCTTTAATTGGAGTTTTTTAACACTTAATTTTTCCATTAATATTTACTGCATTGTAATTATCTTTGTTATCTCCAGATTTGTCAGTCAACTTTACAAGTTTATGTTATTGTTGTGTAAACAGTGTAAATTTTAAAGAACTATATGCATGATACATACAACTATTTAGCCATTAAGAGATTCTTGTTTGTGCAACTGAAAAAAATGTTGGGTATATACACTACATGCAGGGTAGGTACATCAAACTCTTTGGTTTAGCAGTTTTAGTGAAACACCGTGGCGTCAGAAAGTATTCAGACCCTTTCTCTTTGTGCACACGTTATTATCTTGTACATTTTATTTTAAAAGGATAAAAATGCCTAACAAGCTACCCGTAATGACAAAGTGAAATATGTGAACAACTCAGTCAAGTGTCTGAATACTTTTCTAAACTACTTCAGGTTTGATTTTTAATAAATGTGCAAGACATGTGTACACAAATATGGTCATTTAAAAGTGGTCTGAATATGGGTCTTAATACATTGTGAAGCCACTGTCTGTTTTTTCAAGGCTTGAAATTAGTAACTGCACTTACTGAACTTGTAGACATGTGATTTCTGTGTTTTATGGCTTCAAGAAACACAAGCACTTCTCCTGCCCTCATGTTGTTGCCAATGAATCTCTGATCTGAAACGTTGGAAGTGTAATTTCAGATCCGTGAGGAGCTGAGCTTGGCGATGCTTCTCCAAGAGGCTATGATTTGCTCCATGTGCCTTGTTCCACAATGGGACATTTGCGCAGTCAGTGTCTTCAGTGATCTTTCACCTCTCTGTGTGAGAGAAGGCTGATGAGAAGAGAAACCACAGTATTGTTCACAATGTATGCATATCAGTCGCCAAACGAGACAATAGTGATGTGCTTTTGTTCTGCAGGGGACACTGTCACCTAGTGGACAAGATCGCATATCTGCATTAACATCGCTTGATTTGACTGCTGTGATGACTTAGTATTAAACTGTATTCATTTTCTAATGCTTAAATATAATTACACAGTCTGTTATGTTTGATTTGCTTTTCCGTCCAGTTAACAATGTAATAATAATAATAGTTATATAAAACCCATTAAAGCCTTCAGAAAAATCACAGTTTTATATTCATTGTATATTTTCTCTATTCTGAAGAAGTCCAGGTCACTGGTACTTGCTACTTGGTACTGTCTTGTGTGGGACAACTGGATAATGAAAACCTTACATTATTCAGTAATTATCTGTGGACTCCCCACAATACTGTAAAATACAATTGGAGCATTTTCTGCTGAAATGTGTCAAAACAACAAGGAGGTTAATAACTTATAAATAATACATTTCACAAGCTTTATGCAAATTTTGAGTTGGGAGTTTGTAATTTAGATGGGTAAGTAGAGTTTGCATATTGAGTGAGGGGAAATTCATCTCAAATCGGTTTCACGTAGAGGGTATTATAAATTGATGAACAAGTCAAATGAATTAATCTTCATTATGCTGGATAGATGCAAAACAAGATAATTATAAATAAAAAATGTCCCTCATCTGAGGAGAAACGCATGGTGCTTCTGAGGTACATAGACAGTTTAATTTTTGCTGAAAAATATCCAGCTTCCTGCTTAATGGTCAACACTTATTTGAACTTATTTGTCCTGTTTCTACCGTTGTGAGGATTCTGCTTTTCCTCACAGATACTCATTTTATTTCTATCATTTCAGTTGTTTTCTTTTAAAGGATGAAATTGGGAACATGGTCATTAGTCAGCTTTAATTAGTGAGGGGGAGTTCACGCGAGTCAGTAATAAGTTTGTTTATTCTACCATTACACACTACAATGACTAGACTTAATAAAAATGAATGAATGCCAGCAGGTTCCCGAGGTCCTTATTTCTTCTTTCTATTTAATGAAAAATAAAACGATTCCCTGGTTTCACATCAATGTTTTGCTGAAGGAATCAACATAATTATATAAAGACACGATGCGGCACCATGAGGATATACCATCTGCTTTAAATAATGAATGGTAAACCGTGTTTCAACAGGATGTATGTGTTTTAAAATTGTGTAGCAAATTGAGATTATTTCAGCTACAGTTTTCATCGCAGGAGAATTGGCCCTGAACTCTGCTACACATTCACTTTGTCTTTGTTTTATGTTTTTTTTTTTTTTTTTTTTGATGAAGCAGCTCAGCTTTTCACCACTTGACTTCTAAGTACAGCTGCTTTGTAGGTGCTGGTGTGGGAGAAACTTGTTCATTTTAACAAATTATTGTAATTAGTGTGGTTGCTGAATCAGCACTCACACTCTGTCATAATAACATTTAAACTTTTATTTTGCCCTAGACACTCAATTATTTTGTATCTTATCTGTAAAAAAAAAAAAGAACTTATTTTAAATATCAAAACTAAAGAAGAGGAGATTAAAAGTTACACATTGCATAAAAGGCTATTGAGTTCTTTTCACTCCCACTGTATTTATAGCTCAGCCTTTATGCATTGTACATGTAGCATTAATTTTTCAGTTTGGCCAACTGATTATCTATGTATAAGATCATGATAATGGACATGGAAAGGTAATGAGACATCAAATGCACTGAACTGTAAGGAGTCTGCTTAGCCACCACTTTATTTATATCTCAGCCAGAGAATAAGGACACACTCAGTACTGCACATTGATCAGCTAAATCTGAGCACATAATGATGACAAGCACTCATACGGCATGACATCAATCATACATGTTCATGAATTCATGATTCATGATGAAAATTTTTAAAATTATATCCGAACCTGCTGGAATCCACCATGAAAGCATTTGATTAGCTGGATGCACACATTCAAATGATGATAATAAATGATGACATGTCTGGTTTTCATTTCTGGTCTCATTCAGCCTGAGTGTGTTTATAATTAACTCATTATAGTTATAAAGTTGACACAATGGAATCGATCCATCGTTTACTCTTGTAATATTATATTATAGGTTATGTTGCATGGAAGTCTATTGGACATGAAGCCATTGTGTGTATCATGAATAATCCAAAACTGCATACTGATCATGTGCCATGTTATTTCACAGTGACAGCATTCATACACTGAGTCATACACTGAATTGCAGTATTGAGATAATGCAGTCTATCCTGCCACCATTGTACTCACCCTTTAAATCAGTGGCTTGATAAAAGACAGAGCCTTGTTCCCCCTCCCTTCTATCTCTCAGCCATTATACAGCAGATTCCATTCAGATTATATACGATTCAGAATCATATGAAGTTGGCACGTGTATACGCTGCTGCTCCAGTTACTAGTAGGAACAATATTATTGTCGTCACAATACACAACACACATCCCAAAGGTAAAGTGCTCATTGCTCACAGATTCTCCTTTCCAAATTTGACATAATTATATTCGTAGGCCTAATTGACTGAAACATCATAACTGAAGCATTAGCTGAGAAGCAAAACATTGCAGCAGGTCAGCGTAGGTCACCTCAGCTGCTTTATATGCTGTAGGGCAGTCCAATCAATGATAGGAAATAATGTTGCTTGTTACGTAAAATGTAAAGTAGCATGAAATAACAACACTCAAGTAAAGTGCAGTTACCTCAAAGCTAGAGTCAGGTACAGCTGCCTGTTATGTAAATGTGCTTGGTGTTGCTCAGCAGAATAAATAAATGAATAAATGAAATGCATCCAGGAAATGGACACTGTGGTGGAAGTGTTGTCTGAGCTGCCATTTTCCAAAAACAAAAGAAACACAAGAACCGTGGTGAGATTTGTCCTACTCATATAATAAGTGGTGGACATGTGTTTTTGAGGTGGTCATGATTTACTTGAGTATCTCAGTTTTCTTCTATTTTATACTTCTTCTCCAAGACAGTTCAAAGACACGTTATAGGCTTCCTCCTATTCCACGTTTACTCTATAGCTTTAGTAGCTTATCGTGATTCAGATTGTTATTACAAAATATAATCGACATAGAATACATTTTTTTTGCTGTCGGATAAAATTTCATTGATCCTTGGGAAGGAAATTTACAAGCTACCAAGCAGTATACATGATTAAAATGAGCTCCGGCTTCACCAGCTGCAACATTCAAGTGATGTGCATACAAATGCACCTTTAATCATATTCCAAACATATACATTATTCTGAAGAGCCCATTTTGCAGACATACTCCAGGACAAGTGCCAACAACATAAACCAAACTTCAAAGGAAAAATAAATAAATTCATAGTAAATTATCCGGATCGTGTCCCAAAGTTAATGGGTTCGTCTCTGGCCCCTTCCCCATCCCTCCACCAAGTTCGGTGCAAATCGGTTCAACACTTTTTGCGTGATCCTACTAAAATAAACAAATAAACAAACAAACACACGGTGATGATGATGATGATGATGATGATGGTGATGACATGGCCTCCTCTGATGAAGGTGTCTTAGTAATTAGACGTGAACGGCACCGTGATGACTAATGTGACCGTTCCCCTTTAACGCGTGCAGGTGAGGGCGATGACGCCACCCGCCGTCCAACAAGCAGCACAACAAGGAAGTCCTCGGAGTTCAGCCCGTGTAGACGGAGCCAATTCACGAGCAAATGTTTTCCTCATAGCACAGGTAAGTACAGCTCCACTAAATCCCCCCGAGTCCGTCGTACTTGCCTGCGCTGTCGCCAAAATATCAAATCTTCGAGCGAGAAACTAGTTGGGCTCCAGTGTCTGAACACGGCGGCTGTACAGACTGGTTTCACTTTCAACTTGGTAGAAATGACAGAGCAGATCACGAACACGAACTTCTGGTAAACTGCGCAATAAAACAACAACCTACACACTATGCAGTCAGTGCGTATGGAAACGTGTGAGGATACTGTTTCTTGTGCCGTTTACCTAAACCACCACCGTGCTGTTTTCATCCTGACATGGAGGGTGTTACAAAGGCCGAGCTTCCTAGAAGGTAGCTTCATTTAGTGCTGTGTAGGCCACAATCACTGTCATGGCAGGATACTTCACAAACCCTTACTCTGTACTGATGAAGAAACCCTGGAATTAGCTTCTGAAAGACATTTCACACAGAAATGTTAACCCTGATCCTTCGTATTTACTTGAGCAGAAATATTAGTTCTAATTTGCAGTGCATTCAGGAAGCATTAAGACCCCTTCACTTGTTTCACGTGGTGTTATGTTACAGCCTTGTACTGTACTGTAATGGTCTAAATGTCAGTCTCCGTTGGATGGCCCATAATGACAAAGTGAGAACAGAATTTTAGGAATATTTTGCAAGTTCGTGAAAAAGAAAACAGAAATATCCCATTGCTATTTAGGCCCCATTTGTCTCGATCAACTTTGAGATGTTTCTACGCCCTGATTGGAGTCTGCCTGTGGTCAGTTCAGTTGCCTGGACATGAGTTGTATCTAAGGCTGATTAATGGGTCAATTGTTATATTGGATTTGGAAAATGACAAATGATAATGGATCATACCCCTTCATAATTTCACAATACTCAAGATTGACACATTTCAATTGCTCACTTTGTCTGATGTGACATGTCTAGTTTACAAAGACTTAACATTTCTAATAAGTAGATATTTGAAAGTTGTGTCTTCTGTCCTGTGTAAAACCCAGGCTGCATGTTTCACTTCATTTAGTCAGAAAGATGTAAACAAAGATTTGTAGACATGTAGAACCACTTTAACTGACTGAAACCTGTGTATTGGTTTATATATTTTTCAGGATGCCAGTCGAAAACCCGGAGGAGAGGACAGTGGAGGTGCTGGCGCTGCCTGAACAAGTGGACGAGGAACTGCTGTGTCTGTACTTTGAGAATAAACGTCGCTCTGGGGGAGGCCCGCTTGTCTCTGTGGTGAAGAAGGGTGACCGTGCCACTTTGGTGTTTGAAGATGCTGAAGGCAAGTAGAGGACTTGTATATTCATCCAGGACATTTTGAAAGTATGGTCATATATATGTGTGATTTGCTAACCTCTGACAAGCTGCTTTTTTTCTTGTACTATATTCTAACTCTGTTCCTACCGTTTTGACAGCTGCAGCCCAAGTCCTGTCTAAAGGGCACCATGTTCTGCATAATGTTGAGCTGACTGTGAGAAAGCCTGCCTCCAAGGACCAGTGCAGGCTGCTGCTGCGTGGGATCAACCCCAACACCATCACAGAGATGATAGAGCTCTATGTGGAGAACATGATGGGGTTGAACGTGACAGACTACACCCTATATCCCTCACCGGGGAGAGATCTCATCCTCATTCATCTCAACAAACCTTTGTCAAAAGGTCTCTTAGATCGCACATATTCTCTTCTTTCTCAAAAACACACTGATATTTCTAAATGTTCATCTTTTCATTTCAATCTTGATGGTACTATGTTTTTATTGTGCAGATTTCCAAAACCTTAGTGCAAAGATCTCAAAGAGGACACTGGAAGGGGCCAATGTGACACTTGAACAGATTGAGCAAACTGATTCTGTTTTCGTGGAGAACCTGCACCCTGGCACCACTCCAGACATGCTCACTCTTTACTTTGAGAGCAAGCGAGGTGGGGATCATAAGGTGAAGGGGGTCACCATGCTATCAGAGGGTACAGCAAAGGTTTCCTTCGTCAACTTTGACTGTAAGTTTTGCACTATACAACCTTTCAAGCTCTTGCTGTGCCATTACAGTTTTCTTAATAAACAAAATGTCTGCATTTCTTGTAACAGCTTTGGGCCCTGTCCTGGATCAACAACACAAACTGGACGATGCTGACCTGGTGGTGAAGCCGTACTTTGACATCCTTCAAGCAACAGAAAGTGTAACATTACAAAACTCTAGTAGTGCAAGCCAAGATGTCACTGAGAAAAACTTGGAGGATCTGAGTGATATTCAGATGCAGACCAGTCCTCCCCTGGTGGTCCCTGCCAGCAGCCAATCCTCCTCTCAGTCTCTTGCTGCCTGTGAGGCGGTAGAGAAAGCAGCAGTGGAAGTTATGGAGAATCAAACAGAGGATGTAGATACACTATCAAGCCATGTTGCCATTGCTGACCCAGTGAAATTAGCTCTGTTTCAACTTTGCCCCCTTCCACAGAACATTGAAAAGGCTAACCCGCATTTCACCATCCAAATTAAAGATGATGGTGTGCACATTGTAGGACCTGGCAGACAAACGTTGGAGCAGATAAAACACACCATCTTGGATTTTTTTAGCAATATGGCTGAAATTCATTTCACTCTCGAACCAGAAAAGGCCCAGTTCCTTGCGAGAAAAGATGTAAAAGAATGTCTACAACAAACCATGAATCGAACTGTGTCACCCACTAGGTACTCTGTATCTGATTCTAAGGTCGTGGTAACATCGCTGTCCCAGGACTTGGCTCAGCAGGCATGTAGCTTTTTAAAATCCCAACTGTGTCACTTCAGCATTCCGTTGGAAACGCAATACGAGTGCATGTTATACTGCAGAGAGTGGTCTGAGTTCCTGCAGGCTCTGAGCTTCTCTTCGGTAAAGGTGCCCGAACGAGGAAGGAATATTGATGTGTTGACTTTGAAAGGGATGGAGATTGAGAAGCAGACTGCCATCCTGCAATTTCTCAGTACACCCATTGAAAGGGAGACTGTCATCTCTATGGAGCCAGGCATGCTGAAATACATCCAGACCCATTGTCATCAGTTATTGGCTGACATGGACCAAGTGTCTATTTTCCCACTAGAGGCTGAGGATGTCTCTGGGTTAAAGGTGGGTGGTGCATCACTGTCTCATGTAAAAGCAGAGATTTCTGAACTGCAATGTTGTAAATATCATTGGTGATGGCCAGTCATATTCTTTTCTGTCTCAGTTTTAGAATAGTTTTTGTATTTTCTTGACAGATCCATGGTCATGCTGTTGCTTGCCAAATGGCTGAGGAGGTGCTGCAAAGCGTGGTCTCCTCTATCTGCACCAGAACCATCACAGTAAACGCTCCAGGAGTGGTCCGGTTTTTAGGTGAAGCAGAGTGCAAGAGCATCCTGAATGAAATGGAGACAAAGTTTCAGGTCTACATCAGCCCAAAGCAGGCACCCTGGGAACCCCTGCCTCACCAGGTAATGGAGTGATGGAACAAAACAAAAGTTTTGCTCTCGCATGTGTTTTCAAAACTATGATATGCAACTTTATTCTTGCACATTTCCTCTCAGTTGGCCACTTATTGCAGATGTCATTCATTTTGACAAGCTGTCTACCTTGAAACTGTATACAGTGTAGCCTGAGGCTGAGTTCTTTCAGCAGAAACATGACAGAAGTAAAGCACCGATGCTCACTGTTTCTCTGAACCGCTTCTGTCTGCTGAATGTTTTAGCTTTGCTGTACTTCCCTTTTTTACTGCATGGTTTGTTGTCAGTCACAGCTCACGCCTCCACTTGGCTGAAAAAACAAAGTATATGTTTCCAAATTCAAGATTCAAAGTTTCTTTATTGTGTCTTACAGGGAAATTGATTTGCATCCAGGTTATACAAAAGCACACATTGACAGACAACACAGGCATAGCACCAAAGACTCAAAGTGACAGTTTAGATTAGTTGACGTGTGGTTGTGTGAGGTGCTTGTCTATCGTTGGTGTTACCTGCAGTAGATTGAGATCAGCGTGCTGCCAGTTAAAAGAAGCAGACTGCGGCAGCGTGCAGAAGCTGAGTGATGTCTGCTGTGTGCTGTGGAGGGGGCCATTTGCAAAAACCTGTTTTAGCCACTTAAAAAAATATCCACATTAGTTAAATTGCATACTTGACGGACATCAACATACAGGCTAGCCAAATGCAAAAGTTAAGTAAGCAGTCTGTGCAAATAAGCAATGTCTAGACAACGGTGAAATACTATCTACCATGTAACAGCGGAAACAAAAGAAAACTCTCGGTCCTCATAAACTGATGAACTGAGGGCAACAGTTCAAACTTTGTCCGAAGAGGGTGGTCTTGGCGCTCCACGAGGGAAGTAGCCTGTCAGACCACTGGCTCAATGCACATCATTAAAACTGATTCAATAAAAGTCCAATAAAAGAGATTCAGAAGAGACATAAAAAAAAAAGACATCTTCCTCAGGAAAAACAAGTCTCTGTTGGACCTTTGTTGTTGTGGAAGCAGAACAAGGTTCAAAACTCACTGATTTCAGGCCAGGGGGAAGTGGATAGATTTAAAAATAACACACCAGTGGTTTTTCCTGTTTTAGTCCATTAGCTACATTATTGGCGGCCATTTTCCAGAGCACACCAATTTTTCAGATATTTTAAAGCACCTTCTGGCCTTCCAGTAACTGGTTCCAGTTACTGCCTCCTAAGTTATGAGAATCAACTTCAAATTTGCTTGCGAGTTCATAGGAAGCTTTTATTGTTTCAAAATAACATTGACGTTCTGTGATAATTCAGTAAAGTATGAGCAGCGAGGACAGTTGAAACACTGATTACAAATTCTTGGTGGGAACTGACCTTTTCTGATCTTTTGTTTATTGCAATTACTGAACTCCAGGCCCCGCTGTCAAAAATGCCTCATTATGCTCAGGTTAAACACTCAAATCACACACTTAACTGAATAAAATAAATAAACAGCAGCCAGCAGTAGTGATGAAATAACACCACTGACAGTGGGACATGAAAGTACAGACACGGGTTTGAAAAACTAAACAAAATGAGGTCATTCTGCCCGGTTTACCCAAGAACAAATAGCTTTTCCATTATTCAATTGCTTTATTCTCCTCAAGGCCAAAATGTAGCAGACTGGTGTTTTACCTTTATACAGAAAGGTAAAAGGCCTAAATTTAATGATAAATGGTCGGCAAATGTGAAGTAATTAGTAGGTAATGGTCACTGGTATGACTCATCTACTATGCATGATATATTTACATATTCAATTAGGATAGCATTAAGTCACAATCTGCTACTTAACATGAAAAAACTTATAACATATTGTACTTTTTCTTTTCATTCCAGGACATTTTTGAAACTGCATGGGTGATGATGTCTCAAAGAAACTTTAAGAGAGTGTCTGTGGATGGTCCTTCACAGTTAAAGGAGCAAACTGATAGTAATGGAGCTGCTGACAAAGGTAATCTCTGTCTCTTTAATTATTTCTGATATTCCTTAGCAGTTTCTAAGAGTCTGTTTGTTTCTTTGTAGGCCTTTTAGAGGAGGCAAAGAAAATTGTCTCAGCCATTGATGAAAGTCTCGCAGATGGTGTTTCCAATTCAGAGCAACCCAATTACATGGATAACATGGACCTGTACACGGCAGAGGAGTCGGCCAACTTAACAGACCAGGACGCTGATGTCATATTTTTAGATGCATCCCAGCTCTCAGCTGAAGGTAACACTGCCAGTGGGTTAGCCCAGGGCCTTTCTAGCAATCTGGAAGAAGAGGCCCAGCTATCTTTAGCCATCCAGTACTCCATGGAATCAAGCCACTGGTCCCTGGAGGACGAAGAGGAACAGCTGAAAAAAGCCTTGGAGCTGTCCAGGAAAATGATCCAACATGAGGCTTCTTCTACTGGTACTGACAACAGCCTTCAAGTGGGTCAGGTGGACAAGAGCACTGATGTTTCCTTACAGGATGCTATCAAGGCAGCCAACACCATGCAGATGGACGTGTTTGCAGGTTATAGCTGTGATCTGATTCGGGTGGACATTGCCTTTGGGAAGAAGATCAGCCAGAGACAGGTGGAGGAGAAGCTCGAGCACAAGAGTGTGTGGAACATGTCTGAGTACCACATGAAGTGTTTGGAGATGATCAAGAGGAAGCACGCGGTCGAGATTCAAGTTCAGGGCACCACAATCACGGTTTCTGGATTCAAGGACTTTGTGTTTGGAGGAGTGTGGGATGTGAAGCTGCTGATGGAGAAAATCACCAGTGCTGTATCCAGCCAGGAAATCCTGAGGACTGTGCAGTGGTTGCTGCATGATCCAGCCTCCTCAGACACAACTCCATATTCACCTGATGCTACAGTTTTCATCGAAAATGCTTGGAGGATGAAGCTGAAAAAGGTTGATATCTTGCTGGACAATCAGCCCCACATTATCTACTTTGAAAAGATGCAGGAATACAACATAGCTTCAGGAAAAACTGTGAAAATCTCCAGGAAGTTGCTCGATTTAAGGGATTTGAGTGACAACATCACAGGTAAATAAAACACAGGTGATCCATTGCTTTAAAATGCTTTTATGATACTTTTGTGTATGGAGCCCTGCAACTAACTAATATTGTAAGATTGTCATACAAGTCAAAAATGTAAGTGAAAGCAGCATTTTAGGTGATAAGCTAAAGAAAAGAAATGTTAAAAAGGACAGCTAGCCATTGCAGAAACCATGCAGTTCTCTTTGTCATGCTTTTTTGTCTTTGCTCTAGTATTTGACAAAATTCTGTCTGTCTGACATTTAATGAATAATACAGAATACAAATTAATATCCTTTCCCTCAAAAAGCTAGATGACATCAAATGCCAATTTCAGTATTACTAATGTTTTAATGTAACAACACTATTTTGAAAAAATAGAGTTGTTGCATTAAAACAGTTGTTTTTGTAGTTGTTTTTGTTTTTAATTGAATTTGGGCTATACACAACTGACTCGATACACAACTGCCTAACTGCCTGGGTGAGCTAATGTTGTTACTGTTAGCTTACTGGCTAAAAGGCTCTAGAGTGTATGTAGTACAGTATGTGGATGGTTATTACCTTTCTAACCCCTAACCCTTTTCATATTTTATTTATTTATTTCATCAGGACGATACATTTTAACATACATCAAACATAGTTCAACATACAAAGCATGAAACTGATGTGTTGCACAGGGAGTTTTTAGCTATTGCTAATTTTCAACTCTGTCCCTAGTTGTGCTCCTACATGTATAGTGTAATTAAGACCTATCTTATCTTGCACTATGATATGATAATACACTAAGAAGAGACAACAACAGCAAAACCAAACGGACAAAACAATTATCATACAACTAGCTAAAAATATACAGATGTACAGTCTAAGAGGAGACAACAATAGCAAAACAAGCAGACGGATGGACAGAAACAATGAATAATACAGTACAATTAGGTACAAATGGCTACAGCGTTACATATAATTTGACCTGTCTAATAATTGCTTACTACCCTCTGTCAGTTTGGAGACTCCATATCTGTTTTTGATTGCTATGAGGGATTGAAAATGTACTCTAAAATCTGATCATTTGTCAACAGAACAGGAATACTCTCTGCTTTCAAACCTGCCGGAAACAACAAAGGTCGATGAGGAATCTGATGAATTTCAGAATGTGGTGAAGAATTTCTATGAGACAATCCAGGAATACCACAGCAAGATCAGAATCATACAGGTGGAAAGAATTTACCTACATATTGTGAAAATTATGTGTTGTATCTGTAATAACACAGACGTTTTTTTCCAGGTGGAGAAGCTCATGAATCGACTGTTGTACAATCAGTACAAGTTGAAGAAGGCAAGTGTGCTGCAGCGGGCCATGTACCCAGAAATTGAACGGACTCTCTATCATGGCACAAGTGAGAAAAGTGTGAAAGAGATATGCATTCATGGATTCAACAGAAGCTTCTGTGGAAAGAACGGTGAGTTTGGGAATAACTCTGTTTTGCTTTTGACTGAGTTTGTCTGGCCTTGGTTATCAGTCTCTGACTTGATGGTTTCTCCACACAGCCACCGTCTATGGTCAAGGGGTGTATTTTGCTGTCAACTCTGCGCTGTCCGTTCAGGATCAGTATTCACCCCCAAACACAGATGGATACAAGTTTGTTTTCGTGTCAAAGGTTCTAACAGGAGACTTCACCAAAGGTTGCCATTCAATGAAGACCGCCCCGTTGAAGGAGACTGGTGATATCCCCCTCAGATATGACAGTGTAACAGACAACATTACCAAGCCATCGATGTTTGTCATCTTCAATGATACTCAAGCATTTCCAGAGTATCTCATTACATGCCAGAGAATCCACCGCTGAGGAAACTGAGGAGCTGTTAGTTAATATCCATAAGATTTGGAGGAGGAAGTGCTTTTGTTTTAATGTATTGCCTTGATTAAAAAGTGCATTTGATTTATAAAGGGCTAATATGTTACAATGTACAGTTTGTATTTTGTTCTTCTTTGATCAAAATTGTATCTAGTAATTTGCTGTTTTCTTTATCAGTTGCCCTACTTATAGTTCTTCAGTTTGATAAAGAGAAACTCAGAGAGAACTGATACTCAGATCATTCAGCACAATAGGGCTTACTCTGCCAGACCTTAAAAAAAATGTCACTGCATTTATTGTGTAGTATTTTACTTGTAATTGCCTTTTTTTTTTTTTTTTTTTTTACTTGTCAGCAGCAATTGTTGAGTTCAATGTTTACTCTCCCTGCTTAAACTTAAAACCATCCAAGAATGTGTTTTGTGTAATTTTTTTTTTTTTTTTTTTAAAATCAATCATAAATTTCATGTTTCATGTAGTTCTTGTTTTTTCTTAATACAGTTAATTGTATTAATGTGAATATAATGAATAGTCTGAATATAACCTTGGCCTTGGCCTTTGGGTTCAGTTGTAGTACTCTTACTGTTCATTTTCTTCAAGTTTGAGAATGAGAATGATCTCAGGTATGATAATTAAATCAATGGGGATTTTGTAATTTAACTTGAAAGGTAGTCACAGTAACTACTCGGAAGTAAACGAGCACTCCCATGTCCACTGCTTTATAATGAAGAAAATGTTATTAAAAAATGATCACTATGGGAGCAAAAAGAAGGAAAATGATGCCCATAATAATCAGTGTTATTCTTTCTTGACCACAGTGCAGCGAATTAGGATTTTTTTTTTTAGATTAGATTTTTTTCCCCAAACTACAGTTATCATTACTGTATTGTACATTTAAAGCTCTTACACATCTATCACATCTATTGTGCACACTAAATGAATGTATGTTGTCATTTTAATAAATTCCATACAACGAAAAAAACAAGAGTTTAATGTGAGCAGCCTGTGGAGTCAACCATTGGTAAACTTTGAGTGGAATTCTTTCTAGAGTTCATTAGCTACTTAGTTCTGTCTACTTTGTGAAAATATCAATACTACTGTATAAGATATTTGCTCAGGAGACTGCAGGGTAGAATGTTTCCATACACTGAATAAAGTACAAAGGAAACAAAGGAAAAAAGTAATATGTTGTAATCTTAACTACCAGCCTGTTTGGGCCCCCTATATTGGAGAAGAACAAATCAACTGTAAACATGTTAGTTATATATGTGTCGTAACTACTAAGATACTAATTTGTATTTACTATCCTACAAAACTTAAGTGAAATTGGTCATATTTTGTGCATTATTGTCAAGGCCAACCAAAGTTTTGCAATGTGGACAGGTATACTTTTTACTAAATTTCCTCATGCTAACTTGTTAGAGATTGTGGGAGAAAAGACAGTGAAACTGATAAATTTAAAAATCTCTTTTGTTTGTTTTGTCCTTTGAAACCAATGCGACAGGTTGACAAAAAGCCTTTATTTTGAAAAATGATTTATCTGAGCCACTTTGCTTTGAATAATGGAATAGGCCTGGTAAAGCTAAGAATTTCCCCATATATCATGACACTAAAGAGAATGAAGAAAATCTTTTTCTTCTTTTGAACTGTGGGGGCAGCAGTGCGCATCGGAGCAGCAAATCTGCCGGAAAAAGAAAAGCCGAAGAAGAGTAGTTGCGCAGCCTCAATACAACGACGGCTAAGTGCTAGCTTACCTGGCTATCGGATAGATAGCTTAAGTTAGTAAACCACACAGTATGATACCGTAAATGTGAACAGAGGGAGGAACAATAAAGCTACAAACTCTGATAACGTGTTTGCTATAGGTACGTTGACAAGTTTAATTCATGATTTGCAAAAACATGCCAAAAAACTCGTGTCCAGCGCAGATGCTGTGCCATGCTAGCTAATATGCTAGCTACAAACAGGAACATTAGCCCATTGCTAACGTCGCTAGCGTTACCGGCTGACCATTCACCCATTCGTTATCCGAAGCTAACTGTTAGCTTTGTTAGAGACACACACTGGTCACAACAATGTGACTGGAGGCTAGTTGCTACTTGTATGTCTCCTAAAATCAACTTAGACATTGGAGTGAAAGCTAGTAATCTTACTTAGTAGAGAAAACCTAACGCTGCCTTTTGGTAGAAAATAAAGTAGCTACCGTTTATTTATAGCAGGAGCATCTTTCTATCTATGCTGTCATGAATTGTTAAAGCAGGGTTTAAACTTAAACTGATTTACATAACTGCTGCTAAAGATAGTCTTATGTAGTTTATCTGTATGTGCAGTATTAGGGACGTACACATTAAGGCATTTACTAGATTGATAACGGTACACGAATTCTAATTACAAAATTTAAAAGTTTACTCTACTTTCAGCAATAATAAGTAGCAATAAAATAAAGCTCAATGTTTAATGGATTGTGGAGTCTCATGTTTAATTCGGCATGGAAGTTATTTACCTCACGTTTGGCTAAATAGCTAAATCCCAGTTCAGCCTTGTTTTACACTGCTACTCACGTACTTCACTTTATGCAGGAGGAAGACATGGAGAAAATAGCTTTGGTTTATCACATCTTTAAGATGATCAGTGGCAAAGTGCAGATGTCATGACATGAATTTTCTCACTTGTCAGATGCTGAGAGCAATCATCCAGGATGTATGCTGTGTACAGACAAGCCCACACCCCCACTGCTGTGGAGTTTTCTGTCTACTGCAACTTTATATCCAGTAAGGAGAAGAACTTGGTCGTTGCAGGAACATCTCAACTCTTTGTCTACAGGATTATTCATGATGTGGAGGTAACTGAAAATCTCTGCTGGGCTTGTTTCATTGTGTCAGTTTTTAAAATATAAGCTTTTTTCATGTCATATAAATGTGTAACGCTGATTTCATTATTTCAGAGTACATCAAAAGCTGACAAGTCCTCAGGTTAGCAGACTAAATTTATTACAGATATGTTACATAAACTTATACGAGTGTATCTGCAATCCAACTTCAATCTGTTCTCCTTCTGCAGACTCCAAGTCTCGTAAGGAGAAGCTGGAGCAGGTGGCGTCCTTTTCTCTCTTTGGAAATGTCATGTCCATGGCCAGTGTGCAGCTTGTGGGCGGCAGCAGAGATGCACTCCTTCTGAGTTTCAAAGATGCCAAGGTATTACCGTATAACTTTCGGCACACTGCCGAACTAACTTTGTAACTGCCAATTTTTTATTTAGTTTTTTTTTTTACTGACCTCTGGGTGCATTTGTTCTCACTCCAGTTGTCTGTAGTGGAGTATGACCCTGGGACGCATGACCTCAAGACGCTGTCTCTTCATTACTTTGAGGAGCCAGAACTCAGAGTATGTAGCAATACTAGCCTAAAGTCGAGCAAATGTTTAGAAGGACAAGTGAAAGCATTAGTTAATTAATTTGCACTCTTGTTCAATCTTCAGGATGGTTTTGTACAAAACGTACACATCCCCATTGTCCGTGTAGATCCAGAGAATCGCTGCGCTGTAATGCTCGTTTATGGCACCAAACTTGTGGTGTTGCCGTTCAGAAAGGACACGCTGACTGATGAACAGGAAGGTGGAGTTGGAGAAGGGTATGCCTGCATTTCCTGAAACTTTTCCACTTTTATCCAGCTGCTATTAGAGTTTATACAAACTTGCAAAAGTTGTCTAGCCATGCTGAATCTTGTGCTGTGTGTTTATCTGCAGACCTAAATCCAGCTTCCTGCCCAGCTACATCATCGATGTCCGCGAGTTGGATGAGAAGCTGCTAAACATCATTGACATGAAGTTCCTACATGGCTACTATGAACCCACACTGCTCATCCTTTTTGAGCCCAACCAGACATGGCCTGGGTTAGTCCAGCACACATCATATATAATGGCAACTTAATCATTTTACCTGACTTGCTGAGTTGCTAACAGTTTGATTCAATCAGATTTGATTTAAAGTTTAACTTCTAATGTTTGTCACTCTGCCAGACGTGTAGCTGTGCGTCAGGACACCTGTAGCATCGTAGCCATTTCCCTCAACATCATGCAGAAGGTTCATCCGGTCATCTGGTCTCTCAGTAATCTGCCTTTTGACTGTACACAAGTCATGGCTGTTCCCAAACCCATCGGTGAGCTCAGTGAATTCTCCATTTGGTCAACTATGTGGTCGCTAACATCCATCTTTTTCCATCTAATTTCTGTTTGAGTGTTGGTTACACATTTACACTATGTAAAAAGGTTTGTTGTGTTGTGTTATTAAAGTGTTTGTTGTTGCAGCTTCTGAGTTCTGATTACGTATCACATCTTTCCAGGTGGAGTGGTGGTATTTGCTGTGAATTCATTGCTGTATTTGAACCAGAGTGTGCCACCATATGGAGTTTCTCTCAATTCTCAGACAGCTGGGACCACAGCCTTCCCACTGCGTAAGTATTAGGACCTGAAAACACATACTTATACTACATCTGGATCTATTAATATGCAGTGTTCCAAAAATCTGACCATTTTTCCCTAAGTGGTCTCAAATTTTTGGACCACACTGTCCACAGCATTTTATTTTTTCTGATGCTCATGTGGTCTGGTCACGCAGGTGTACAGGATGAAGTGAAGATCACATTGGACTGTTCCCAGTCTGACTTTATTGCCTATGACAAGATGGTCATCTCTTTGAAAGGAGGAGAAATGTGAGTCATTGTAATTACCAGTAAGTGAAGTGTGTTGACAGTTTTGTGATTTCTCTCTGACTCTTTTCTTGTTTTCCTACAGTTATGTGTTAACCCTCATCACCGATGGAATGAGAAGTGTCCGGGCTTTCCATTTTGACAAAGCTGCTGCCAGCGTCTTGACAACTTGTGTAAGTTTCCTGCTTGTTGCTGTTATCAAAAGAGGTCTGATAATACAGGAAGTCTCTATATTAAACAAATGCTCTCCTTTTGTGTTTCTGTGGATAAACAGAAAAGGCAGGAGGTATTAGAGTCTGACTAACATGGGGTTTGAAGGCTAATACCAGTATTTTGGGATTAAAGCTCCTGAATTCTGCAGAATTTACCATTTTCACAGCTAAAGAGTAATAGCAGAGAGATAAGAAAAAAGCTTTCAGACTTTACCTAAAACCTACAGCGAGATTGTAGTGTCTGACTGACATGAAATAAACACTGAATATTTACTACTGTCAGCTTTTAGAGGATACACTGCACTTACACCAAGAGTCTCCAACCGTTTTTACCGACTTTGAGATCTACTTTAACAAAATAAAAGAGGCTGAGAGCTGATCATGTTAGTGGTTATATTTATGCACATATCGTATCAAAAACACTCAAAATGAGACATTTGATAATTTAACAAGTCATCAAATATCAATATCCAAAGCTCGTATTTTGTACCAAAATACATGTAAAACTCACATTAGAGTCATTTCTTTCTCAGAAATCTGATTCATGATCATGATTTTGTCAAACCTGAACACGCAGACATGATAACTATATTGCAAATAAAATGTCCATAAAAAAGAAGCTCCAAAGTAAGTAATTGAGCGATAAGTACAAAACAGAACAGAAAGTTCAAAATACCTATTAGGGATTTATTTTTCCAAAATGTAAACAAACATAGGCTAAAAAAGGGCTCAGGTTAACACCCACATGGCAATATTTTTCTGGTTATTTGAAAAAGTTAATTTATGATGATGTCAACAAACTTGACAGTGCAACCTCATCTGACTGACAACTGACAACGTTGGTGCTGAAGAGAGCAGGGCGTGTGTATGTACTTGACTAAGTTGCATTTGGAGTAGATTTACTGAGTGATGGTGTGTTGTTTAAAGTTTGTACTATGCGTCCATGGTTTTAATACAGAATAAATTAAATAATTCACTGAACCTTTGGGTGAGTTACTGGTAGCTCCCCTGTTGGAGACCCCTTCTTTACACTGCTGGCTTTCCTCCCCCAGATGGTAACCATGGAGCCCGGTTATCTTTTCCTCGGTTCCCGCCTTGGAAACTCCCTGCTCCTAAAGTACACAGAGAAGCTTCAGGAGACGCCACCAGAGGAGGGCAAAGACAAGCAGGACAAAGAGAAAGAGAAAGACAAACAGGTTTGTCAGTGATTGTGTAAAATGTGAATTTTAATATGGCTTATTATTCTTGTAAAGGACCACCATCTTTATTATTTCCACTGCCTTTATGCTTTTGTTATTGCAGCAATTAGTTTAGATAAGGCACTTGTGAGTCTTTCAGAGTAAATGTGGGCAGCACACACTGTACACAAAGGATTCCTGCTTTATTTGGCAGCTTGTCATCAACTTTGTTCTAAATCACTGCTAATGAATTCCAGGAGGAACCACCGAGCAAAAAGAAGCGAGTAGAGTCTTCCACCAACTGGACTGGTACGTTCAACTTAAATTTGATATATGGTAGAAATATGTGTGAAGTCTTCAAGTCTCTCTTACAGCTTTGTAACGAATTGGTTCTGACAGATGAGGTGGATGAGATTGAAGTGTACGGAAGTGAGGCCCAGTCAGGCACCCAGCTGGCCACCTACTCCTTCGAGGTAGTAAAACTCTCAAGCTTTGCTGCTTTTTTTGTAAATGCAGATATTGTGGAGTGTGACTGTCATCTCTGTGGTTTGTTACAGGTGTGTGATAGCATACTCAACATTGGGCCATGTGCAAATGCCTCCATGGGTGAACCTGCCTTCTTGTCAGAAGAGGTACAGATGTTGAAAATATGTCTGAGAGTCTATGTAGATTGGTCAGTGCTGCGAATTCTTCAGTAGAGAATTGTATTAGAGGTTGCTGACTTTGATTTCCTCATACCCACAGTTCCAGAGCAACCCTGAGCCTGATCTGGAGGTTGTAGTGTGCTCTGGTTACGGCAAGAATGGTGCACTGTCTGTACTTCAGGTAAATCCTCCCCATTCACTTTGACTTCTGTTGTTGTATGTATGAGTATTGTTACTGCACCGTCCTAAAACCTGTGGTCGTGAGGGCCGTCTGCCTCAGGTCCAGTGACAGTGCTATATTGAAGTCTGGGTCTACCAGGGCTGCCTCAGAGATCGACGGAGTAGCCTGTAAACACCCCAGACACAAGTTGACTCACTTAAATGCACAGAGTGAAATCTCATTTTTTTCCTTTTCTTTAAAATGCTTTGATTTGTTTCCATTCTGCTCTCAGAGAAGTATTCGACCCCAAGTAGTCACTACGTTTGAGTTGCCAGGCTGCCATGACATGTGGACGGTCATCTCCAGTGAGGTCAAGGAAGACAAAAAAGTACTGTCTCTTTCTGTTTAATATCTTAAAGGTCCCATATTTGTACTTTTATGTTTTTTTTGCAATCCTGCAAGTTAGGATGGTTGGCCCGGGTGGGCAGGGCTGAGGGCAGTGACTGCTTTGTTGTGACATCACAAAGTCCTGACAGCTGGTTTTAAGGCTCAGTTTCTGTTTTCTTACAGGTTGTGAGCATTTCTCTGTGGACTGAGACCTTTGATACTTTCACTGTATTGATAAAGAACCTAGACCCAATTTATAATCAAAAAAATATGTGGACATCTACCTTTATCCAATATGGGACCTTTAAGGTTTTCATTAACTAATGATCAACATGTTTAGTCTTGTATAGTGTCACTTTTTTTTTAACTGTAAGATGTTTGTTTTTTTCCAGGCTGCAAAAACCGACGAGTTAGAGGACGGGGCGGAGACAGAGACCAGTGAGGATGGAGAAGAGGGAGAAAAAGAGAAGGAGGAGAAGGAGAAAGAGGAGGAGGAGGAGAAGACAGAGCCTCCCTTGGAGGATGACACAAAGAAGCACGGCTTTCTCATTCTAAGCAGAGAAGATTCGACCATGGTAAAAAAAAAAAAAACTCAATACAAACCAGTTGTCGCAGATCCTTTATATCATCTTGATGTTGCCTAATGTAACTGTGTCTTTGTATAAGCTAAACCTGTACCTGCCTAATCTTGTGTAGATCCTTCAGACTGGTCAGGAGATCATGGAGCTGGACACCAGTGGTTTTGCCACACAGGGACCAACTGTGTTCGCTGGAAACATTGGTGACAACAAATACATCATCCAAGTCTCACCCATGGGTATTCGACTCCTTGAAGGAGGTAAAATGAGACAGATTTTTACATTGTGTTGTTACAGTAGCAAACTGTGGTAAAAGAATGTGTAAAACATTCAAGCAAATGGAAACTAAACATGATAAAATCCAGCATGTTTCACTGACTGATTCTTTCAATCCTGCTTTCAGTGACACAGCTCCACTTCATCCCAGTGGACCTGGGCTCCCCCATAGTGCATTGCTCCGTGGCTGACCCTTATGTAGTAATCATGACCGCAGAGGGAGTCGTCACCATGTTTGTGCTGAAGATTGACTCATACATGGGGAAGACACATCGGCTCGCTCTGCAGAAACCACAGATCCCCACTGTGAGTTGACCATGCTTGTCTGACTTCATCTTAGGGTTTTATTAGTCAAACACACCCCCTGCTGGCCAGACTGAAGAACTGAGAAGTGTCTGGTTTTGCAGTTTCAATAGTCTCATAATTTGATTTCTGTGCTTCAGTAATGGCAATATGAAAATGAAGAGCTTCATTACACTCCCACATTTAGATTTGAGAGTCACACAGGTCTATGAAATACCTTTTTTTAAAATAGTAATTTGCTTTTCGTTCCACAGCAATCACGCGTGATCACACTGTGTGCGTACAGAGATGTGAGTGGCATGTTCACCACGGAAAACAAAGTGTGCTGCTCCATCAAAGAGGACACCATCGTCAGGAGTCAGTCGGAGGCAGAGACCATCATCCAGGACCTGAGGTAAGAATCCACATCACCTCCTTACTGAACCAAACAGCCCGCAGTAAGACCTGTTTTTCCGAGGACCGATTGTTGTTGATTGTGTGCGCAGTAACACAGTGGATGATGAGGAGGAAATGCTGTATGGAGACTCCAATGCCAGCGCAGTGCCTGCAAAGGAGGAAATGGGACGCAGTTTTGTGGCTCCAGCGCCCTCTGGAAGTGAGGGAAGTGCAAGCAAAGCAGAACCCTCTCACTGGTGCATGATCATCAGGGAGAATGGTGTCATGGAGGTACGGCTTATATGGAACAAACATTATATACAGCATATTCATTTGAAGACGTACGTTAATGCCACTCCTACAACCCCTGTTTTTATTTTAAAGAAAGGAAATCCTTCCCATTGCTCTTGTTTGGCATCACAATTCATCATCGCAATGTTGTGGTCTCTCCAGAATTTCATCAGAATTATTTCTGTCAAAGATCGAGAGAGACCGAAACCTTGTGATGTCCAGAAAGAGCTGTTTGCAGGATTTTCTTTCTTTCACGATGACATTCTTCGACCTGCCTCAGATATCTGGATGTGTAAATATTCTCTTTGAGAAAATGTATTTTTATTTGAACAGATTTACCAGCTGCCAGACTGGCGGCTAGTTTTCCTGGTGAAAAACTTCCCAGTGGGTCAGAGGGTGCTGGTTGACAGCTCCTCTGGACAGTCAGCAACACAGGGGGAGGGCAAAAAGGAAGAAGTAACACGACAGGGAGAGATCCCATTAGTCAAAGAGGTGGCTTTGGTTTCACTTGGCAACAATCACAGCAGACCGTATTTACTGGTGAGTTTTTTACTCTGAGGCCGAGTTCAATGATGTGTTGTTTCATTTGGTTAAAGAGCTTCATGAAAAGAAAAGAAAACATAGTCTTTTCCTGTTTTCTAGGTTCATGTGGAACAGGAGCTTCTGATCTATGAAGCCTTCCCATATGATCAACAGCAGCCACAGAACAACCTGAAAGTCCGCTTCAAAAAAGTAAGCGCACGCTAATAAAGGTGGACAAAATAAAGTGAGCATTGGATGAAGTGAATTTCAACAGTGCTACTCTCCTCTGCACAGGTGCCCCACAACATTAACTTCAGAGAGAAGAAATCAAAGCTAAAGAAGGATAAGAAGGCAGAGAGTGGCGCCGCGGAGGAGACGTCAGCTGTGAAAAGTCGGATTGACAGATTTAGATACTTTGAGGATATCTCCGGATACTCAGGGGTAAGTGGGACATTAAAAAACATTTAATGTCTCCAGCCCCCAAATCCACTCTTTTAGAGCACTGACTTCCCTGTCGTATACCGGAGACGTCATTTTCCACATCTTCCTTGTTTGGTGCAGGTGTTCATCTGTGGTCCGTCTCCTCACTGGATGCTGGTCACCTCTCGGGGAGCGATGAGGCTTCACCCCATGACCATTGATGGCTCCATCGAGTCTTTCTCCCCCTTCCACAACATTAACTGCCCCAAAGGTTTCCTGTACTTCAACAAACAGGTACAGCCTCACTTTAGTTGTGATAATGTGGTTATTTTGACAACAATATTATCTTTGAAAAGTAAAACTTGACTGAGGCAGAAACACAAAGACTTATTAATTTATTGATAAATGAAGATTTGATACAGATATGTTAACAGTTACTTTTTTTACTTTATTATTCTCTTGCGATTCTAAAAAGTTATCATCATCATAGGTTGTCTTCTCCTAATTTCTAGTCTCTTGAGCAGTTTTCAGTGTGTGTGTGTGTGTGTGTGTGTGTTTTCTCACAGGGTGAGCTGAGGATCAGTGTCCTGCCCACATATCTGTCCTACGATGCCCCGTGGCCAGTCAGGAAAATCCCATTGAGATGCACTGTCCACTATGTCTCCTACCATGTCGAATCTAAGGCAAGGCTCCTCTCACTTAACCCGCACAGTACCAGAAGAACCAAAGCAGCGACATGACACTAATGCAAGCTGTAACACATTTCCTGGACTCACACACCTCCACTTGCATAACGTGATGGAAAATAAAAGCGTATCGATTGGGCAGCTTTGAAAAAGTTGAAGATGAAAGCCCTCTGGCTCCAAAGTTTTCTTACTGCGAGAGGAAAAAAATCAATGAGGGTGACTTTGGAAAGATTAGGCTTTGATGTCAAGTTTTTGTGTGTTACTGTGGATTTTTCTCACTCAGGTATACGCTGTGTGCACCAGTGTGAAAGAGCCCTGCACTCGCATCCCCAGGATGACTGGAGAGGAGAAGGAGTACGAAGTCATAGAACGAGGTCAGACAAAGACATGCTCACAACTATTGTTTACCTCACTGGTCTGACGCACCCACACAACACATTTGCTGAAATACAACGTCAGCTTCCCGGAACGTTCCACATGTGTTTTTCTGAATAGATTTTAAACAGGATGTTTATTGTTTCAATTATTTCTTCATTTTCACTGACTCGTCAGAGTATGTAGTCTTATTGTGCTTGGATCGGCAGAAGTTGGACATTTGAACCATTTAGTTTAGCTGTTTCAACAATTTAAGTTACATTTAGCAAATTATTACTTCAATTACTTGATGCTAACTATTCCACTCAATTTAATAAGTTACTATTGATATTTTTCAAAAGGTTTATGAATTCCTTTAAATATTTTAACTGTTTACTCCACTTGGTAGTATTTCAACAAGTCATAAATTACTTTGAGCTACTATTATATAAACCAATATTTCAACTGTTGATAAATTGTTTTAGCGACTATTTCAGTCATTTATCCAGATTTTTAACAAACTTTCAAGAGTTTACAAATGACGTAGCTACTGTTTTGATTAGATAGATATTTTTACTGTTATATTAATGTATTCATATTTACAGCTACTATTTAAAACTTGAAATGAAATGAAATGAAATGAATTGTTTATTTAGCTAAATATTTCAACAGTTTCTAAATTACTTTTAAATCCTATTCCGTTTATTGATAATTCGACTGTCTCAAATTATTTTTGGCTAGTTTTTACTGAATCCATTACTCTTAGCTAATTTTAAAAAGTTTTCCTTTACTATTTAAATTATCTGTAAGATAGTCTTAGTTCAACCATTATTTCCACCAACCATTTCAACTACTTATTTAGACTTACTTACTTTGAATCACCAAACTTTAATGCACTACAACTGAGCCATGTTGTACACAGACATGTCCTGTGTTGCCAGTCCTTCAGTGCTGGTTGTTTACTGATATTGTGAGTCCACTTGGACTAATTTCTAAACCTAAGTTTCCCTCTTCATGCAATATGTGTATATCTTACTGTTGTTCCTCTGCTGTCACCCTCCAGATGAACGTTACATCAATCCTCAGCAGGAGAAGTTCTCCATCCAGCTCATCTCTCCAGTCAGCTGGGAGGCCATTCCCAACACACGGTAAAAACTGCTTTCTTTATACACTATGTCTCTTTAAAGAAGAATAGAAATGTTTTCATACACATAGGTGCCAATAAACGAAGAGGTCCACACCTCCACAACCTCGATTTCTCATTTTCTCATTTTCTCTGGCACAGATTGTCCAGGCTGCTGTTAGAAGATTCTGGATTTAATAGAAAATCCTGGGTCATTTTTAGTTGCAGACCATTAGTTTAGTCTCAGATGACTGCTTGCTCTCATTTCACTGTGGAGCAGTTGTAAATGTTGGGTCATTTGTCCCAGTCCCAACTACTAATGTGAGTGCCTCGTGAAGCACATAGGTCTGGCTCTCAGTGTTTCAGCATTGAATGCTGGGCCGTGGCTGTGTGTGAGAATATGTACCATCATTTTCTGTCAGACGGTTCAGTGCTTGTCCAAGTCGCTGTTTACTGACATGTAATATAAGGCTGAAACAACCTCAGTGTCATGACACTGAAACCTAGGTTTAGAAATTAGTCCAAGTGGACTCACAATATCAGTAAACAACCAGCACTGAAGGACTGGCAACACAGGACATGTCTTTGGACAACATGGCTCAGTTGTAGTGCATTAAAGTTTGGTGATTCAAAGTCTAAAGTCTAAATAAGAAGTTGAAATGGTTGGTGGAGACCATAAACAGCCTTTTTGGTCTCACTGCACTCCCTGGAGTGCTGAAGCTGCTGTACAATGTTTTTATCTACAAATGGATCCAGACAGTGACAGACCTGTGAAATGCATATAAATATAACATCCAGGCTTTCGTATCAAGCCAACATCATCACCACTCTGCCTCTCCTTATGTTTCCTGTGAATCTTCCAGTGCCTCCTCTCTAATGGCAGGATGTTGTTTGCTACTCTTTTAATCTGTGGTTGTCGTACTGCACTCAGGTTCCCATGTACCGTGTAATTTCTTTTTTTTTAAAATTGTGATTAGCCAATGAATGAATTCACCTCGACATAATGTCAAGTGAGAGTTGCAGTTTCTCCAAACTGATACTTAGTAATGGCATACTGTATTCACCCCTCACCCCCCTTTGTCCCCACAAGCATCGACCTGGAGGAGTGGGAGCATGTGACCTGTATGAAGACTGTGGCACTGAGGAGTCAGGAGACAGTATCAGGACTGAAGGGCTACATCGCAGCAGGGACCTGTCTGATGCAGGGAGAGGAGGTCACCTGCAGGGGTCGGGTGAGCAGCACACAGTCCCTCTGTTTGTATGAAAGAGATTCACGGTGACCTCATCTGGTGAAAATGAGAAATAAAAGCATCTCTTTTAGTTGTAAGGCATCGAGCTCTGTCCTCTCAACAGAGCTGAGGCTGCTTTGCTTCCGTCGTGTAAAGGTTTGATTCTTGTGCTCAGATTTTGATCCTGGATGTGATTGAAGTTGTGCCAGAGCCGGGCCAGCCCCTCACCAAGAACAAGTTCAAAGTGCTGTACGAGAAGGAACAGAAGGGACCGGTGACGGCTCTGTGTCACTGCAACGGATACCTGGTCTCAGCCATCGGACAGAAGGTGTCAGCATCACAACACATCAGCTACAAAGCTGAACTTTGATTGTATTCCACTCTGCATTGTTATAAGGAGGCGTCTTTTGACGTAAAGCTGGTGGTGATGTTGAAAAGCGAAGCAGGGCTTCATGTCCTCTGTGCTCCCTGCAGATCTTCCTGTGGGTCCTGAAGGACAACGACCTGACAGGCATGGCCTTCATCGACACTCAGCTCTACATCCACCAGATGTTCAGCATCAAGAACTTCATCCTGGCCGCCGACCTGATGAAGAGCATCTCGCTGCTGCGCTACCAGGAAGAGAGCAAGACGCTGTCACTGGTCAGCAGGGTAAGAGACCGACGCCACTGCAGCAGTTCACTGTCAAACTGTTGAAAGAAACTACAATTCAGTTAAGACCAACAAGTTTAATTCTTTCTGCTTAGAGTTTGGGTGGAGGCTGGGAGAGGTTGCAGACAATGATGCCCAAGTGTTTTATTCAAGAGCAGAGGGAGATTAACTGTAACCCATGGGCTGCTGTACAAGCTGTGGAGTGTTTATTGATCAAGATGTGCAAGCGAGTATTGATGGCGCCTCTCCTGTGGGTATTTGGATTCAGTGGAGTTAATCTTGGAGAGAGCAGGCCTGGCAGCTGGAGATAACTCAGGGAACGCAGCTGCCTCTGTTGGGATTTAACTGTTTTCTCATTGTTTTGGCACCAGGATGCAAAGCCCCTGGAGGTTTACAGCATCGAATTCATGGTGGATAACAACCAGCTTGGATTCTTGGGTAATGTTTTTTATGACCTTTGGGGAAAAAATCAATTAAACTTAAGAAAAAGGAAATTCAACTGTTCTAATTAACCTTTTATTTTCTTTGCCTTTCAGTGTCAGATCGAGACAAGAACCTCTATGTATATATGTATTTACCTGAAGGTAACGCACTGTGGGAACTATGTATTCAAATGTCATGTAACTCAACATCAAATGCACTTCCAATCATGTTGCGCCGTCTGTGTTTGCAGCCAAAGAGAGCTTTGGAGGAATGCGTCTGCTGAGGCGAGCTGACTTTAACGCCGGAGCTCACATCAACACGTTCTGGCGGATGCCGTGCAGAGGAGCGCTGGACGCTGGCAGCAAGAAGTCTCTGACCTGGGACAACAAGCACATCACGTGGTTTGGTAAGACTCCTGCATCACATGTCCTGTGAGGAGGGAGGGGTGGTTTCCACAAACCACACTCTTTTCATTAGGATCATTTCTCAGAGAAAATAGTTCCAATGAGACCTGAGGTCCATCAGGGATGTGGACGTCAAGAAGCTGATGGTTATGATGATTCAGCTGATAGATTAGGAGAGTTAAAGTGATAGTTCGGGTTATTTGGCGAAGTGTTGTGAGGTACTGGTCTATAGTCAGTAGATCAGTCTGCCAGTTTAGAGAAGCAGCAGCAAAAAAAAAAAGTTGTACACACTTTACACTACACAAGCAAATATTAGTTTAAGTCTATTCTATATTTTGAATGTTGTCACCTGCTGTGAAACAGCACTTTCTTCTGGAACTACATTATTTCTACTATTGAGCCACTGTCTTTCTCAGCTAACAGCTGAGCTGCAGGTTAACAGTGCACACTGCAACTGCAGTCATAGGCCGTACATAAAAGAGGACAATGGCTCAGGGTCTGTAAAGTGAAACCAATGCTGATTTAAAACTGTATTCCATGTAATGACCATCAGGGGGCGGAAATGGAAATGGCCCTACTTCTGATTTGATTTATTAGTTTAGTAAATGTTTTCCTAGTGAGTTTATGGTCTCAGTCTCTAGTTTCAAGATCCACCCCTTACTCCTCCTCCAAATATGGTTTCTACTGCCTTCAAAAAAACTAAGAAGGCGACGGCCAAATTGAAAAGCTGTAGGATAAACGGCAGTTCAGTTGGTAAAATGTATAATACATTCACTACATTACATTTAAAGGGAAAGGCTGTTTGAAGAAGTGTAAACTTAAACTGATATATATAAACTGATATTTTTTCTAGTGGTTAAAACACCATCACTCAGCTTCTGTGCTTAAATGCATGAAAAATTTTGGGACAGAAATCCTGTAAATGACCCCAGTAAGAAGTCTGAGTGCCAAACAGCCTAATGTTGACTGTGGACTAAACCACTTCATGTTCTGTGCTCCCACAGCAACTCTGGATGGAGGAGTTGGCCTTCTCCTCCCCATGCAGGAGAAGACTTACAGACGACTGCTGATGTTACAGAACGCTCTGACCACCATGCTGCCTCATCATGCTGGTCTGAACCCAAAGGCCTTCAGGTTCACATCTGCCTCCAGTGCTTTACCAGTCACGCGTTAGATGTGGCTTCTTCAGTGATGGGGACGTATTGAGGTCGGCTGTTTGATATAACGGTCTCGTGTGTGTCCTGTGTCCAGAATGCTGCACAGCGACAGACGGAGCCTGCAGAACGCTGTGAGGAACATCCTGGACGGAGAACTCCTCAACAAGTATTTGTACCTCAGCACCATGGAGCGCAGTGAGCTGGCCAAGAAGATTGGAACCACTCAGGACATAGTAAGTACACCCACTCACAGAAGAGAGGACACCGTCAAGTTAGTCGTCTTATTCTGATACTTATTTTATCCTCCTTCAGATCCTGGATGACCTTCTGGAGATCGACAGAGTCACAGCTCATTTCTGAGACACATTCCCACGTCGCCTCCACTGAGAGCCGTTTTATACCAGGTGGAAACCATGTTTTGTTATGATCATCTCTGTGAAAACCTTATTTGTTTTTCTTACTTGTTAGACGAAAGAGAAATTGTGTTTTCTTAGAATGTTTTGTATAAAAAAGAAAATCAGTAAAACTCATTACACAAGTTTGGTATGAGGTGAATTTGTTCACATTGAGCGATTAAGACAGGAAAGATTTACAAAGAGGCGGTAGAGCATTTTATTAACATTGTTAAATAATTTAAAAACATTTCACCTGCACAGTATAGTCATGTGAATACGTCAGGGGACAGATATGTAGATTTAATATTTAGCCTTTTTCTTTTTAATCAAAGATGCAGTGAAACGTTGTGTGAGCTTGCTTTATGGTTTGAGGTGCCAGGACGATACAGCTTTGAGGGAATAAATAGGTTAATGTGTCAGTTTCTTTGAAACAGACTGTACTTTAAAATGATTGGCTTTACTGAGATCACACTAAAACAAACAGAATTGTTTAAATACTAAAAACAAAGTGTAATTTCCTGAATTGAATTTAAAAACATAGTAGGCTTCACTGTTTTGAGCCTCTGGGAGTCTAATCTGGAGCAGATTTGGTGCTTTACTGTCCTGAAATGCAGTGCATCCTCACCCATGCTGAAGACGTCACGTGACACAATCCTGGATGTGATTTGGCGAAACACTCGAGCAGCACCATTACCAGCAGCACGCTGCAGTAAGTAAAGGCTCCGTGCTCTTGGGTTGCATTAACTTGTGCTTGGAAATGGTCCTTATTCTCGGTTACTGCAGATGTGCACTACCTCAGGTACTCGTACATGTCAGCGTCCAGAGATATGAGACCAAAGTATGACAGCAGGCTCAGCAGGGAACGTGTTAGACTCATCACCGCCATCTCTGATCTGTGAAGGAGTCGCATCATTTACTTGTGTTGGCTCGGGCGCAAAACTATAGATTAAAAATTTCCTGCACTAAGGACACACAACTGAATGCCTACCTCAAAGCCAGCTCAAACTTGAGGCTCTCCCATGTTGTCCTCACCCAGCGGAAGACCCAGAGCCTGGGCAGTACCCCAGCCCTCTCTGCCTGAATCTTCCCCCAGCCTCGGACCGCACTGAAAAACAACGTGTATATGGAACCAGTGACAACACACTTTTAGCAATGGGGTAACCACATGGTGGACAACATGCTGCCTCTATTATTCAGCAGTTCATGAGAGTTGGCAAGTGACATTTAAAACTAGTTTATTTATTCTTGCCACTGACCTTCAGTGCAGTGAGCATATTGTTAATGTTTACTCAGGAAACTTATCGTGGTTGTAGCTGTTAAGTCTTAAAGGGACACTAGTATGTTGACATTTCAATGATCTGTGACCAGTATTTTTAATCACAGTCACTGGTGTAAACCATGTTGATCACTGTTAGACACAGATCAGCCGTAACATTATGACTCCGACAGGTGAAGAGATTAACACTGATTATCTGGTTAACATGGCTCCTGTCAGTGGAGGATATGAGGCAGCAAGTGAACATTTTGGAGTTGAAGTGATTTCCACTCGGACCACATTATGATGTGTAGATGACTGGGTCAGAGCATCTCCAACACTGCAGCTCTTCTAGTCTTTAGTGGTCAGGACCCACTAAAGGTGGTCCGAGGAAGGAAGACCGGTGGTGGTGGGGAGTGAAGGCTGGTCCGTGTGGTCTGATCCAACAGAAAAGCTACTGGAGCTCAAACTGCTGAAGGAGTTCATGCTGGTTCTGATAGAAAGGTGTCAGAACACAGAGCCTCACAGTTTGTTGTGTATGGGGCTGTGTAGCCTCAGACCGGTCAGGGTGTCCATGCTGACCCCTGTCCACCACCAGAAGCTGCTACAATGGACATGAGTATCAGAACTGGACCATGGATCCACATCATGTATATGGCTGGGTGCGTGTGCGTCTCACCTGTGGAAGAAGTGGCACCAGGATGCATTATGGGAAGAAGTGCAGCTGGTGGGGGCAGTGTGATGCTTTAGACAACGTTCTGGGAAACCTTGGGTCCATTCATGTGGATGTTACTTTGACTCGTCCCACCTCCCTAAACATGGTTCAGACCAAGTCCCCCCCTTCATGGAAACAGTCTTCCCTAATGGCAGTGGCCTCTTTCAGCAGAATAACGCTGCCTGTCACTGCAACAGTTCAGGAGGTTTGAGGAACAACAACCAGTTCAAGGTGTTGACTTGGCTCCAAATTCCCCAGATCTCAGTCCAATCCAGCATCTGTGGGATGAGCTGGACCAACAAGACTGATCCATGGAGGCTCCACCTCACAACTTCAGGACTTAAAGGATCTGCTGCTAACGTCTTGGTCCAGATACCACAGCTCAGCTTCAGAGGTCTAGAGGAGTCCAGGCCTCAGTGGGTCAGGACTGTTTGACCTACACAATATTAAGCAGGTGGTCATAATGTTATGGCTGATTGGTGACCCTTTACCTGCCCCTCGCTCCCCACACAGTGGCTGTAGTGTAAAGACTGCCACAGCATACCTCTTGGCCATGGCAAAGTAGCGGTCCACCGGCGCTCCCAGGGTGATGTTGATGCTTCGGACCGTGTTGATGTTCCTGAAGACCAGCAGCATGGGCCGGGGCATTGACTTTAGCACCTGCATGATGCTTTCAAAGCGGTGCATGGCCATGTCGCGCATGTAAGTGGTCTCCTCTCTGCTCAGGATGTTGGACAAACCCAGCTCCCGCATGTTGATTGGTCGCTGCAGCAGCATCTCACAGAAGAGGAAATACTCTGCAGAGCAAATCAGACGAGGAATTAAATTACTGTTGCAGAAAAGTGGATCTGAAAATCAATGTAATCAAATTTAGAGGATGGTGACAAATTATCATCATCATCACCAGGGGACGACTAGAGTTTGATACTGGATTTTATTAATCTCATTACAGTGGAATATGTGAGATCTACTGACATTTGTTGAAGAATGATGTGACATTTCCTCACCTTTGACCCCGAGTGCTTTAGAGTACTTCTCCATTGCTGCCTCATCTCGCAGGACTATAGACCTCCACAGTTTACAAAGGGCAACTCTGTCACTAAAGGTCAAAAGTCAGAGCTGAGACAGCAAAAATAACTTCAGAGGAGTTTAGTAAACAGACTCATCCAACTCTTACTGTTGACTGAGGTATTCGTAGAGTCCGTGGTCCAACAGCACCAACTCTGCCTTGTTATCAGGACCTGGTCTCACTAGAACTGAACAGAACAGAGACGTCATTGTGACCCTGACGATCAGGAACCAACACCTCATGATGTTCTTTTAAACATTTAAAGATAAATAACATTAAATTAACATAAATATCAAATGACATCACTGTTATTTGAGTACTTTGGATAGTGGCAGAGAAGAGAAGCACAGCAACATATATAAGCTAATATTTATTCAGTATCTATTTAACATATAAATCAAACATTTTGCACCAACATTTAGGCATTTGGTTACATTTGCGTATTGTTATGACATGTATTGAGTTGTATGTATTACCATTTACAGATAAATCTACTTCTTAACACTGATGATATTCAGCCTGTAAAAATATATTAAAAGCAAAAGAACATCAAACCAACTTGAAATTTTGAAAACATTTGAAAGGTCCTCAGAACTTAAAAAATCCCTGTGGATGTTATTTTTACTGATGTATGTATATAGAGCTTACATCTCTCAGGCTTCTCTTGAATTTTAGTAACAACAGGTCGATGAGCCAATCAGAAGAGAGGATCTGATCCTGGCCCTTCATACAGCGTGGGACCTCTACGTTTTTTCTATATTAATGGGTAGTTTAATCCAACGACGCATCATGTTTTATAATCGATTTTATATGCAGAAGGCAATTTGGACTGTGACCGTATCACTGCTCCATTTTATCTTCTCCACTTCAACTTCTTGTCCAACATGTGTCCAGACAAAAAAAAAAAAAAAAAAAAACAAACTTGAACTTTGAGGGGTTCAATCATAAGTTTGCAAATTTGACTTTGTGTCCACTGCACAGGGGTCGGCCAGAGGCCTGATGTTGTCCAGTTAATACTCGTCACTAACTGAGGTTGACAGAATAGTAAAATGCTGATATGGTGCTACTGCTAATTCTTATTAACAAAATTCTCTTTAATACTGTAACATGCAAACAAACACACTGATGTACCCACCATTTCCTGGGTGAGGATCTGCATGAATGAAACCAGTGTAAAATATTTGCTCAGCAAATGTTCGAATCAGTTTATCTGCAGCCTGAAAGAGAAATATTTACTGAGATATTTCAGACATTGTTTTTTTGATAATATTCTTTAAAGTCATCTCTTTATCCATCAGCTTACATCTTTCAAACTTATCCCTTGACTTTTAATGTCTTCCACGTTGTTGATTTTGCAACCGCTGCAAAACTCTGCTGTCAGCACCCTCTTTGAAATACAGAGAAAAAGATTAAAATGATGAAGAGACATGTTATGAGTCTAGTCCAGTTATTTCTGTGCCATAGCCAATAACCTCACCTTACTAGTTTGCTCCCAGAAGACTTTGGGCACAACAACAAATTTGAAATGTTTCAGCTCCTGTGCACACCTCTCAGAATTCCTGGCCTCATTCTCAAAGTCCAGTTCTTGGGCCAATGTGCCCTTTAGGTCCTGCAGGAATTTACACGATATCAATACAAGGCAAAGCATCTTGACACGTGGACATGAATAGCATGTCAAAAACAAATACCACTGTATCCTGACCTTAAGAACCCAGCGGAATCCAAAACTGGGGTGCATTAACTTAACAATATCCAGCAAGATCTCCAGAGCTCTGATGTCGCCATCAAATCGATCCCTGAGGTCGATGTACTGAACCTGTAAAGCAGTATTTGACAAAAGAAGGGTTTTGAGGGAATAAGCTAAAGATTCTTTAGTGATGGAAAAAAGGAATAAAATGTGTTCTAAGGTGTTTGGTCTCAGTCCCTGGGCTCACCTTCACAGCAACTGGAGTCCCATTAAAGAGCTCCGCCTTGTGAACCTGTGCCAGGCTAGCAGCAGCTATGGGTTCATAGTCAAACGTTTTAAAAAGCTGCTCCGGGGTTTTGTTGAAGTCTTCTTGAAAGAGAGCATCCACCTGTTACAGGCACAAACACAATCCTGAGAAGCTGCAAGCTGTCCTCTCCTGCTGCACTATGTGCCTTTGTGTGTGGTACAGTTCTCACCTCTTTGTATTGCCTGTTCAAGGCCTTGTCTTCCAGTACTTGCAGGGTGCGGATGTACTCCGGGGGCAGGAGGTGGTTGAAGGAACACAGACCTTGGCCGAGTTTGATGTATATTCCTCCATTCCTGATGGCGCCCTCCACCATGCCCTCGGCTGCCCTCTGGTGGCAGGCTGACATCTCAGCCAAGTAAGATGGGCTGCTCTAGCAGGGGAGGACAAGACGTGAGACGCAATTGTCCAGATGGTATAATCAGTAACAGAAAATCTGAAGCAACAGAGCATGCCTGAAAATTCTCAGAAAATAGCAAACAATTTTCTGCCACTTAACTAATCTATTAATTGACTTTAGTTTTAATGTTGTTAGTTTAGGGTTCATGATTAGCCAGACCTGGCTGTTTCCCCCACTAGTGTAATACATACAGTTCAAAGTTTGATTTGTCACTGTCAAATAGCAGTAAAATGAGGGTTGGACTTGGTAGCACAAAAAGGTAAGTTAAAAAAGTCTTATATATGTTGATCGAAGCCACAGTGACCTTATTTCATTACATGGCACTTACCTCATCCAGGCCATGAAGAGTCACATTGGTGGTCCACCAGTAATCCACAGAGATAAGGATTCCCACAGAGAGAGATCTGAGGATACATAAGGAACTCACAGAGACTTCAAATTGGACTTGCAATGTGCTGTGAGCAGGAACGAGTAACATTTGCCAACACTTGTGGTAAATGGTGGTCACATCAAATGTGTTTTTCTACAATGAATCCCAGAGATTCATCTCAGTATCAACTGAGGCATCAATATGCTTGGTAACATTTGAGGAGAAGGTAGACCCACAACAAGGATGGTTAAACCAGGAGGGCACTGTGGCTTAAGAGGATAACGCAAGAGTGGCAGAAGTTTAATTGAGATCATCCAAAATAACAGACCACCTCCTCCCCTCACACAGAGATTCTCTCTTTGGTGGGTAAAATCTTCTTTTCTAAGGAACTTAGCATCAGATGTTATATATTTATTTATATACACACAGTCGTAAGCAGATCTAAGTGTTTATTAATGTATTTATAAGCTGTAACTCCACCTTTGAGCACCAACAAGGAGGCTGCTGTTTAAACAGGTGTGATAATATGAAACACGTTCTCATAGGAAACGTTACTATTGGTGACAATCAATATACATTAATAAACACTTAATTTATAGTTGCTTACATTACATAGTGTGTTATAAACTGTATTAACTGTTGTTATAGGGCGACGTATAGTCAAATGGATGGTAGATGAGATATACATAGACAGACCTGAAGAAGCGACCAAATCCTTCAGTCACAATCCTCATCTTCCTCCTCTCTCTGGGCTCTGACACTGCATACTGGACACCCACCGCCACAGGTACGCCAACAGAGACCCCAACAAGTGCCTTCCACAACAGCCCTCTGCGCTTCCCTTCCCTAGGAGAAGGAAACCATCTCATTTCATCAATACAGCAACATCAGTTAACCTGAGATGATGGTCTGCTGGCATGTGGTACCTGTGTGAACTGAAGAACCTGGTTGCTTGGAGTGACGAGCCAGGATGTGGTGTGTATCTCCGGAGCAAAGCCGTATGATGGAGACACAACCTGAACTACAGAAAACAAAAGCAAACACACAAAGACAAGTCTTTTACTACACACACAAAAAGAACTGCTTTCACTGCATGTTTCACATTCGTCATTGTAATGATATTATTTGATCATTGTTTTAAAGATTAGTCTTTGGACTTTTTCTTCTTTTAAATCTGTGAAAGCAGAGCAAGAGGAAATGAATGTGGGAAATGGTACGATCTAACTATTAACCCAGGGCCTGTAATGAACACAGAGTGTAATCCCAAACCCAGTTTAGTCCACTGAACTGCTGACATGCTCTGTCAGGTAAATCCCTGTGAGCTTTAAGAACAGTTGCATTTCCAGTCACAAGGCAACTCTGACTACGAAGGAGCTTCAACCACACAACAATTAAAGCAGAAATTTCACCATTCAAGACTGATGTAATAGCACCATTGTATCCATGAAAAGCACAGCAACTGTGCCACAATGGGCAGGCGGCAATACAACACTTTAATATTCCTATTCACATGGCTGCAGTTTTTTTTCTTCTCCAGTTCTTTCTGGGCTTGTTGGCAGCAAGTTTCATTTTCAGTGTTAAGATAACTGTGATGTGAATTACTCATTCTTGTTTATTAAAATAATTGCTCCTGTTTGAAGGGCACAGCTGTTGGTAATCCGTGCCCTTCCCATAATTCACACTAACAGAGCCCTCACCCTGTCTTGTAGTGAACTAAACTGCAGCTATTTTTTTATAGTAAATTCATCTGCCAGTGATATTCCTGATTAACCGCTGAATCATTTGAACTCTCCCAGTTCTTGGATGTGCAGGATGGCATCTTCATATTGTTTTTCTAAAACAAGCAGTTTATAATGATACAAAGCAGAGAGAATCTGAAAGTCCTCACAATCAATTCATTGTCACAATTAAGAAGCTGGAACTCAGGTATGTTTTGCATTTTTGCAAGAAAAATGACTTTCAACAATCAATTGAGTTATTGACCTACTAGTCAGATAGTCACTGATAGATCTGAGGAGGTAGTTATCACTTTAGGTCCTTCCAATACCAAGCTGGCCTCATGAGATAAGGCCATACACTGTTTGCGTAACAGCATGAGAACGTGTGTGTGTGTGTGTGTGTGTGTGTTGGAGAAGGGAGGAGGAGGAGGTGGATGAGTCTAGTTCAAGGCCAATATGACCAGCCGGGATACTTTGTTGTTTTTGTTCGCTGTCTGCATCTGGGGGACAAAATGTCTCCACAGCTGACAAATTGATGTAGAGATAGCAGTAATGTCAGGGACCTGAGCTCTGAAACATCAAAACAACTCTCTGCCACTCACACCCTGAGCAGAACAGGTCTGAATACTTTCCCTCACTGCAATGAATGAGGGACGGTTACCTTCGCTGGTCTAACATTACAGCAATTAACTGCTGAGTTTTATGTCAAGACACTTGTCATGGTTATGTCATTGTCACCTGTGAATTGTAGCTGCCAGTGCAAAATTGTGAATGTATCTTAGCAAGCCTGAAAACATCTTCATTCAAACGTCAAAAGATAACTACAGTCACGTGTCAGTTTCACTAAAATCACACATCTTAAGCTCTTTGGCACCGATACAGAAGTCCATCAGTGTGGGCTGCTAACATGACTAGCTAGCGCTGCTAGCGCTTAACTCAGCTAATTGCAGTTAGCTGTTGGTCAACTAACAATTAGCCCACTGCTATTTTCAAACCGAGCTGAAAATGATTAAGGAATATCGTTATTATTTACCACTCTGAAGGCCTCCCCTGTCATATTCTCGGATTAATAAGGCAGCTCCGCTCAAAGTGATAAATGCATGTCCAGTGTCCGTCCTCTTGAACACATGTACCGCCTTCTTAATTACTGGGCAGCTATTGGTTGGCCGAAGAGTAGCATGTTACAGCGAGAGCATATCCTTCACTTACTTCCGTTTTGGCTTGACAGTCAAAAATCTTGAGCCGTCATATTAAGCATTAAACAATTACTTTTTTTTATAGTTCGTGACATCTTTATATAAAATTTTTTAATGTAAAAATGAGCAAATTATTGATTTTACAAAGAAGTTTTATTAAGCAATTAAAATTGACGAGTTAAAAAGTATAAAATTATCATTGCATATAGTGTGAATTACAAACATTTTATTCTTTTGCGATCACTAACAGATCTTAACCAGACATGTTTTGAGACATAACATACTGTATATGAAAACTGATTAATTATATGAATATATAATATTATAATATATAATATATATGAAAGTAATTCATTTGTTTCATTGTATTGTTAATACTATTTAAACAAAATGAATTCTCTGTCCCTAATCACTGAGTATGCAATTATTGTTCATTTCAAAAGTTGAACTACCAGACACAAGCTGTCTACTACTTCACTGAAAAGTCCAGGATCTGTTGCTGGATGTCACAATTGTGCAAGTTCAATATCAAACCATGATGTCACATTTAGGTTTAACATGGAGAAAAATTCCCCCTCCAGCAGCTGCACGTGAAACTTGAGATGGCCAAACATCCATATGAAGCAACATTAAGGTAACACATGTTTGAGTTGTGTTTAAACAAACAAAACCCCTCTTTAACAATAGCATCTAGTGAGAGGAGGAGGTCCAGTCTGAAAGGGGGCTCCACTTGGCTACTAATTTCCAATGTTGTGACTTTTATCATGTACATATGTATTGTGAGTCTACGGCCTCTGCTCATGTTCCTAGAAAGGTGCAGCTTTTTAGCCAATAACAGAGCAGGGGATGGGAAGTCTGTGGAATAACAGTGGACATGGGGACTGGGCAGAAATGTATCTTGACAGTGCACTCTTTGGTAAAAGGTACCGGAATAAAACGTCACTGACCGTACGGTGTGGTACGATTAATACCGTGTTAATTTAAATACTTGTTATTCAGGTCTCGCCCTCTACTTTTACACCACAACTTCAGCATGTTAACCTAATTTTAAAGTGAATAACTGAAAACATCCTATTAAGTAGGATACAAAAAACCTGAACTTTGGTCATTACAGATAATAACCCCGCTTCAGTTCGCCTGAGCTGAACCCATCCATAGTTTTATTACTACAATGACTATAAAACCGTATTTAAGAAGAAAAAGCTCACAACAGTAAACGCATGCACCCATAGCTTCCACCAGCGTCACAGGAGACAACAATGTATTATTTCTAAAGTTGCATCATCTTACATCAGGTAGGTCTCTGTTGGTCCATGGTCCGTGAAGCTTAGTGGAAAGTTGTAGCAAAGAAAAAATGAGATCATTGTCGTTGGATTTAAGTCGTTATGTTATATGCACAGTATGATTTTGTAAAACGCATTTGGGGACAAGTGCTGTGAGAGTAGAGAATAAATTAATATCCCCGTTCAACCACAACATGTTAAAAACGGAAACCTGGGCTGGTTTTCAAAAGAAAGTTCATAAAACTGCTCATTTACACTAAAAGAAACAGATCTTCGGCTAATATCTATAACAAGAAGATACTTTAAATAATCAATGGGATACTTATATAATATATATATAGTGAAATTGTAGTTTCCTAAACTGTTTAAAGAAATAATGCGGTGGTAGTATTTTATTTTGGAGTTTATTTTGAAAGCTGAGTGCAGATGCTGTGTTGGGTGCGTGATCTACCGGATGCTGTAGCGACCCGTGTCGCTGCAGTGTTGCGCTTTCCTGTTTACGGGCGGGAAGAGCGAACATAGCTGAGTGTGAAAGCCACTGTGTTTAAATCGGAAGCACCGAGGTGTTGTTTCCCTTTGACGCTGATGGTTTGCGCGTTTTAATGATTCACGGGGGATAACGCGGTTTTGTGGATACGTTTTAAGTGGACCGTTGCTGAAAACTAAAGGGATTTTTGGAGAGTGCGAGGCAGATGGAGGATCCTCCCGCAGATTCTGGCGGTGGTGGCGGCGGTGCAGCAGCGGAGGGCCCCGCGGTGCAGGTGGCAGATATCTGCTGGCCCACCGGGGCTCTCCCACTTCGGCTTCTGGAGTGGAAGGTCAAACCCGGGTCTCTTGTTAACGTGGACTCCGTGCTAGCACTGTGTGCTCCCATACCTCAGGAGAAGGGCGCAGAGGCTGCCAGGCTGCCAGAGAAGAAGGTGAAATCAGACCGAGCTGGAGTAGTGAAGGAGCTATGCTGTCAACTTGGACAAGTCATACCCCCCGGGTGAGTCACTTTGCTTACTATAGTTAGCTAATGTTAGCTGACCTGTCCCCTGTTTGGAAAGGCTTCAGGCAGCATGTGCGCTGTGGTTTTGTTTGCTGTACCACCTCCTCACTTCACCCGTAGTGTAACGTTAGCTAGCTAACAAGCTAACATTGCTAAGTATGTGCTAAGATAACGTTAGCTTGTTTGCTAGCTGTTCTCAAACCAACACTCACAGCATTTGCTCGTACCACTGTCAAGCGAGAATGTAAACAAGCGGACCTTTGATTTGGAGTTTCAAAATAAGAGTGGACTACCATGGATTCATGTTTCTGAACTTTTTCTGTCGTTGTTATTAAAGTCAAAATCATTCCAACTGTTGGCGGAATTGTCGCGAACATCATACGGGTTTATGAGTTTTCACTTTGATGCACTTGCAATCTTTTCTGCGGACAAACTAAAGCCGCACGCCTTTATTTTGAAAGCAAAGCCACGTGAAGTTCTGTCTCGTTTTATTTGCCTTGACGCCATCCCGCGTGCACGTTGTGTGTACAAGCCGCGGTGTTGACAGGCAGGTAACTGGCCCGAGGCTGCCGCTGTTCTGCCTGTCTACCTGAGCCTTCAGAATAATCACAATGTCAGCAGCTGCTTAAAAAAAAAAAGGTGTCTCCAACAATATTTAATTCAACGCTGCTCAGTGTCACTTGTATTTTTTTATTAATGATTAAAGCTCTGCTTTGCTGTCACACCTGTAAGAGTTAGAAGAAGGTGCCTTCAGGTGCTGCTGCTACTCATCAAGAAGAACCATTTCTAATGTGTTTAAAAAAAGGGTTTCTTCCATGTTTTAAAACAAAAAAACAACAGAAGTGGAACCTGCTGGACACTTAATTGTTATTTAACATGCCTTTTAATACCCTGACTAGACATCAACATATTTCAACTTAGTAATATCTTCCAGTGCTGTAAAATGTCCTTTACATCAGTATTGGCAACTGTGGTGCTGAAATTACAACCAATCAACTGTGAGAATTATGTCAAGCTCATTTAAAAACAGATGTTTAGTTGACTGAATTCTCTGAAGGAATCGCTGTTTATTATGGTCATTATTGATTGACAGATTAATTGACAGCTAAGGGTCACAGCTTACCAGTGTTGCATGAGTGCCAAGTTTATAGGATGTAACATTCAAGAAACTTTGCACTGAAGCTTTAATGCTACATATTAACTTTTCATTTGGGAAGTCTGCCAAAAGCTGCAAATAATGCTTTATTACTGGTTGACGGTGGTAACGCTCATGCCTCTTTTCTGTTTTCCAGGGGTGTTATAGTCAGAATAGAAGAATGCAGCCATCCGATAGTGATGAAGGGTTTATGTGCTGAATGTGGCCAGGACCTGACACAGTAAGTAAATATGCATGTCATTTTTTAAAGCTTGAAACAAAAACATCTATGTTTTCATTTTACTATGCAGTTGAGGAAAGATGTGTTTTACACTTGCTCACACATTGACCTTTCATGGTGTACTGAGCTGATCGCAAAGCATCACTCCGATATGAATATAAAAGTCAATACGTACAATTTCAAGGGCACTTGACACACAAGTGTTATTCAGTGAAAGGACAATTTTAAGACTTATTCATGATTGATCTTTCTTATTGACACATTTCATTCCTGTGGTTTAAAAACAATCAGCTGTATAGTATCTGACACAAATATTGGTGGTAAATTTTGTTTTTATTTGATGCCATCAGGTGGCACCAGAGATCATGCTGACAGAGCCGAGCACAAATGAAGTGTTCACAGACTGCACTCTCCCCTGAGCTGGTTGACAAGGATGCCAAATTTACAGATTGTCATTAAAAATCCCTGCCATCATAACATTTAGTCAATTCCATTGCTTTGAAGCAGCATAATTAGAAGCATTGTTATTAAAAATGATGCTTGAAAGATAAATTGACTTCAGATTTCAGGTTCAGATTGACTTTGCATTACAGGTTGAAGTGGATCCCTGGTAGTGCTGAAATATTATACAGCAGGGAGTCAGATTGCATTTCATCACAACCTCATTCATGTATTGACAGACATAAAAATATGAGTCTGAAGTAGCCAACAATCAACCAAATCATTTGGTTTGCGTACATCAAACTAGTAAACAGAGCTAAATCTAACATACTGAAATTTGCATGTTGGTGCAAAACTGCTTTTTGTCTCAGTTACTGCATGTTCAAGGACTTAAGAGATACACAAACCATAAAATGCATGACTCCTACTTATCGCGCTCTCTCTCTATCGCTCTCTCAGGCTGCAGAGCACAAATGGGAACCAGCAAACTCCCATCTCCACAGCAACAGTCTCCATGGTGCACAGTGTCCCCGAGCTGATGGTCAGCTCAGAGGTGAGTCATATGATGGAGACACCTGGAAGACTGGGCTGGTGGGGCAGATATACCTCGCATTCATTCATCTGTCACATCTCTGTTTTTGAAAACACAATCACCTCCTGTCTTATGTATTAAGATGTGGACTGCTTTGAGCCTGTTGAGTCATTCATTCAAAACGAAAGAACAAGTAAATACTGAATGACAGTTACAGGAAAGGGGTCACTTGAAGTGAAGGTTTCCATTGTGTCAGTTTAGTAAATATGTGATCAAATATTGCAGAATAGCTGCTTTAGTCTGCCTTACACTTATGACCGGTTCATGAAATAGTTCATTTCAGTTCAATACAACTTTATTAATCCCCACAGGACTGACAGTGTAAGGAATCCAAATCTTTATGCACATATTTAATATTACATTAGAATTGGGACAAAGTGCACAGCCTGTGTATAGTTATTGTATATAGTATTTCTATTTTAGCTTATTCTGTTTTTCTTCTCATTTATTAAAATAGTTATTCCATTTCCCCCTGTGCCATACCTTGCTACTCAGGACAACATACTTGCAACTTAGTCCTTAAGTGGTGGTTTGCACGGATTTTCTGATATTTGGTACATTATCTTCATTCACTCCAACAGCAAGCAGAACAGCTGGGCAGAGAAGACCAGCAGAGACTCCATCGGAACAAAAAGCTGGTCCTGATGGTGGATCTGGACCAGACCCTGATCCACACCACTGAACAGCACTGCCAGCGGATGTCCAATAAGGTATTCTTCCCTCCTAGAGAGAAGTAACCTCAGTGTTTGTTTGTCGTTAATATTTTATATTCTGCCTCTAGTTTAATATAGTTTTTGTTTTTTTGATGTTGCTGTAAGAGCAGTAGTTAATAATAAAACATTATGTAACGGTAACAGAAGGAAAGAAAGAAAGAAATTATGTCATGAAGTCAAAGCAAAGCCAGTGAATACATTTGTTATATAGCAACAATCAGTGATAAGTTTGCAAACAGAAGCCACCATATGATGCTGGTCAGACTGTCATAGTTTATCGAGTTTAATTCCTTATGAATTTAGCTTTTCATGTATAAGAGAAAGAATGTGTCGATTCTTTTTCCACAAGTTATATGGTCTGACTTAAATGCTGCATCTGTGTGCTATTTTTTACAAGCCTCCAGAAAAGTGAGGTTGACTGACTCAGTTATTCTCTTGAGGGAAATTACTGTCTGTCTTTATAATTGTAAAATCTGAGCAGAAGTGATTATGTTTTTGTTTTATGCAGTAATTGGTACATGTTTACTCTCACACCCGCAACAAGATTTATTTGGTGCATTTACTTTTCATACACGGTTTTCAATCTTTCACCATTATTATTATTATTATCATGTTTTATTCTATTTTTTATTAAGGACACAGCTCACGGGGGGGGGTCCAAAGAAAGAAAACAACAAACAAGAAGAACACACATAAAATCAAATCAAAACAAACTACATTTACATACAGGCCCCAAACACCAGTCACACATTCTCAAAGAAAACCTGACAGAGCTCAGCTCAGGGTTGGCTAAGGATGACCTACACATATATCTACACCACTACCTGACCGACAACCAACCAACAACAACAACCAACATTGGCCCTGCAGAATTTAAACTGCAGCCTCATACTATCATTGTAAGCCATTGTGAGTCTCTGCATAATGCCTCTTCTGCAGCAGCATACAGTGGGGGACCATAAGCTTTAAGATGAGAGATCTTAACAGTCTCTTAACACATACTGACTTTTACGAGGCAACATATTTGCTTGTGCGTACAGCTTTGGTTGGTCATTGGTTATGTAATGTCCTAATATTTTGATCTCAGTATATTCTTCAAGAGAGATACCAGACAACAAACACCAATTTTGTCTTCCCAACGTCTGACAATCATAATCTTACTCTTGTTTACCATATTACCATTGTTTAACCAAAGTTGTCATCTAGTCTTCACATAAGCCCGAAGTCTGTCTTCACATTCATTTTTTCCTTCAGGGCATTTTCCACTTCCAGCTGGGGCGAGGAGAGCCAATGCTCCACACACGACTGCGCCCGCATTGTAAGGAGTTCCTGGAGAAAATTGCCAAACTCTACGAGTTGCACGTCTTCACGTTCGGGAGCCGCCTTTATGCACACACCATTGCTGGTACTGACCAACATTTTCACTTTACCACACTTTCCCCAGCATTATGAGTTCACATGCATTCATTTACATGAAAATGCAGGAGGAAGACAGTTTAGTGAACTTTCTCCTTGTGCTGCCTATTTGTGTCCACAAGAGGGAAATGCCTGCTCATGTTTTGTATTCCACCTGCCGCTAAGTCGGTCCATCCACCTGCTCTACATGTCATTTGCAAGCAGCAGGGGTGCTAAGTTTTAAAATGCTTATTAAGTGAGTTAATGTTTTGCATCATCACGCCACATTTTGTCTGTAAGCCTGCTAAATTTGTGTTTTGTTCTCACATTCTCAGCCTAGTTTCAGCCTAGTTTTTAGCTGACTGCTGTTGGTTTCTCTTAAATGGAAAATATTTCATTTTATGATTTAAGGCTGGGTTATACTAAAGTGTAGGTAGTGTGTTTATATTGCGTGTTTTTGGTATTCAGGCTGCAATATTTCATCATACTGTAGATAATGGAAGCAGTCCTGGTCCAGTACTGTTCTGCTGCCATATGATGAATGTTTAATGAATTTTGAATTGGATTTTACTGCTGGCCCTGATGCATGGAGGTCGGCATGTTTCAGAGCAGAGCTGCAGCTATTGATAGCTTCTCCAGTGCTCATAGAATCTGACTGTCTTGCTGAGGCAGGGTAGGTCTCTATTTCTGTTCAAGGTTTCAGCAAGACTGTCTGTCTGTATCTGTGTATTCTGAACCCCTCATTGAATCAAGGTTTGAAAACTTTCTCAGGCTTTCAAAGAGAAAATACTTGAGAAAAGGTAGTGAAAATGCCATGGAAGTGGTGCAGTATAGTGTACCATGTAAGTGAAACCCCCACCTTGGCCTTAGAAAGGAAGTTGATGAGTTGAAATTAAGCTGAGCTGGCATTGAAGTGTTCATATTTTCTCTTCATATATTCTCTTTTTTTTTTTTTTTTTTAGGCTTTCTGGATCCTGAAAAAAAGCTTTTCTCTCATCGGATACTTTCTAGAGACGAGTGCATCGACCCTTTCTCCAAGACAGGAAATCTTAGGTGAGAATTACCTTCTTCTAAAGATGACAGCTAGATCAATTGCTTGCAGTTTAGTCTGTAGTGACCCTGCCGACTGGACATTATCTGACTTTGTTTTGTTTTAAGGCATAAAGAGACAATTTCCTCTGCATTTCTTACAAGGTCATGATTATATGATCCACGCTGCAAAGCATTGAATTCATGCGTCTCAGCTTCTGTTTGTACCATGAATCAGTCATTTACTGTCAGTGACTGTTGGTAGAGGAACACAAAGAGAAGAAATCTGTTATTCACTCTCAATGTCACTTATGAATAGTTGTCAGTGATGTTTCCTAACAAATAAAGAAACTGGAAGATTTATGTAAGAAATTGAGGCTTCATTATTTTGATTCCTAACGAACCACTCTCTCAAAACGACATTACAGCTAAAGAAAGGTAAATAACTCAGAGCTTAAATGTCTGTGCATTTTTCCTGACAGGAACCTTTTCCCTTGTGGGGATTCGATGGTCTGTATAATCGATGACCGAGAAGACGTATGGAAGTTTGCACCTAACCTCATCACTGTGAAGAAATACATCTACTTCCAAGGCACAGGGGATATAAACGCTCCCCCCGGCTCACGGGAAGCTCAGATGGCCAAGAAAGGTGAAGTGCTTGCACATGTTTGATAACTTACAGAAAGAAACACATTTAACAACACCGTTGCTGACAGTTTATTGAACACAGAGTGTCCTATGTACAACTGAGAATGTGCTGTCTGAAGATTTGCTTCCACTACCCTGCACATGTGAGAGGCTGAAGTTAACAAGCCAGGCCAGTCAGTCCAGTGGACTCACTGATCTTTGGCTGTTCATAGATGAATACTGAAAACACTGGCTGACACCCATTCCCTCTGTATCTTCATGTCACATTGATCTGCAAACAGCAATCCAAACTAATCCCAACATTTTCTCAAATATTGACACTTTAAGCAGGAGTGGTTGAAGGGACAGATGACTTCAGTTTCAACACTTCCTAATATTGCAGCCTGCCTGTATACTATGAGAGAAAGACTAGTGGGGTTCCCACAGCCATGAAAAGTTCTAAGGCCTGGAAATAGTTTGGAATTAACTCAATATTTTGGAAGTTTTCAATACATACTGTTTTAGTGTATTGTTTAAGTCACAAAATTTCCAAAACACGTTTCAAGTTATGAAATGCATCCCTTGTATTAATTAAAAATCCAGTACAACTGCACTGGCTGTATGAAGTTCACGTCACTAGTGTCACACGATAAACAAGTAGCGGTGGGAATGTCTCATGAGCAAATGAAGTTAGCAAGCTTCAGCAGGATACTTATCTGCATTAATAATGTGTGGCATTCAAACGACAACTGTAGGACGTGGCTCAAGGGACAGACCCTGGCTGCACTGGATGTAAGTTCTGCATCAAAACTTGACATTGGCAACATGGGGGAAGCAGCTTTTGTTAGTCGTGCTAAAGGGAAAAAGACAATCAAAAGGCCTCTCAACAGACTGCTAGCATCGGCACATATTTCACACCTGCTGTAGCCAGGCCAGATGATGTTATCGCTTCTACAAGCACACCAAGCATTGATATGGTTGCGAGACAACAGCTGGCGCTCGACCAGTCCATTGCTGCATTCAATGATCTGTGAGCTGAAGAGACACAGCCTGTCATGCATCGGAGTAAGAGCCTCATTACTGCGCCCTATGATCTGTATACCTATGTCAAACTACGTAAATTAAGTCATGGAAATGGGATAAAATACTATGAAATATATCTTCAAATTAATTAAAAATGGGTGGGGACCCTGGACTTGCTTGCCTTACCTTCTTCATTCAGTTTAAAAGGCCTATACTATTGTTATGGCAAATCTAATTTGTCATAGAGAACAAACTTGTCCTATAAAACATACAGGAAGAGCACTAAGGCCATTTCAAGAGACATTGTAGGGCTGTTTCGAGCGACCTGGGTTTGCTGAAGTAGTAAAAATAGCTGCTGATAGATAAATGATTAGTGGCCTTTGATTTTCACTTTATCACCCAGGCCTGACAACAAGCACTCATCAGCACTACGCTGGGTTTGTTCATGTTCAGCCCATACGCTGAATTCACATAATGAGCCTTCACTCCCCTGTCTACAACATACATCATCATGAAATAAAAGCATGTGTCGAGGAACAAGGGGAGACCAGCACAAAGGTGAACTCACTGAAACCCTTCAAGACAATCTACAGTCTTACTCTCTTCATTATCATATTAGGAAACATGCTGTTTGGAGCCAGCCAGTGTGTCTCCCCCACCCCCCATTTACACCCACTCTCAGGCTATCACATCAATTAGCTGATAACTCCTCATTGTAATTATTGTATGGTACAACAGCTGCCAGCAATGACTCATATTGTTGATAAATTCAAAGGGTAAAACACAAACTTCACCCACAGTCGCTATTGATGCTGCACGTCAGGCAACTCTCTTGGTACTTGGCAAATGAAAGAGTTGTCTATTAGGCGCTTATCTATACACATTATGGAAATCTCCACCCAGAAGAATTAAATACACAAATCTGCATTAAAGATTTTATTAAATCAGCAAATCTCTCGGTGTCAGCTGATTTTATTTATCTTTTTAATTGATATAATTTATATTAAATGTATTTTTTATTAACATCCATTATGAAATGAGGACATCAGTATATTTATTCATAGCATGTGGAGTTTGTACATTACATACAAAACTAGCTTAACCTAAAGTGCTGTTTTTTTGCCGAATTTTTTAAAATTATTTTAGTTTTTTGTTTGTTTTTTGGCTATTTTGCAGCAGCACAAAAAGCTCTGAGCACAACCCTGATATACTGATATATTAACTTGAGTGCGAACCACAGATAGCTTGTGCCTCTGCTAATGTCACGAAGATACTTTGCTTGTGTCCTCATTAATGTATTAAATAAAAATTATTATTTGGATTATAAAATAGCATTACATTTAATTTGCCCAGCCATAGTTTGACATCGGTATACCCCATATATATACAACCGAGACGTATGTGTGGCTATCAGCTGGCTGTCATTAATGCAATGTTTGCTGTGTGTAGGTGCCGTGATTAAACAGAGCAGAGGAGACACACAGACAGAGAGCCTTCTGCTCTCCGTGGCTGTAAATAGGACTTTCAGTCTTAATGGGGACGTGAGGGTATCCGAAAAAGAGCAAAGCTCACAGTCTGCTCACAGTTAACACAACCCCACTCCTGCCCAATTTCACAGGGTGATGATATCACACAACCCTAGTAGAGATAAAGAGAACTGCTGAGTCGGGTGGTTTTCCAGTGTAAGTCAAGAAAAGGGGTCTGTTGAACACTGTTGAAAAGTTTTGCCCACAGTTTAATTCGCTGTATTTATATTCTGAAGGCTGGCGTCCACTGGCCTGTGCCTTTAGCACGCCCTGCCGCCTCCGATTATTTAGCTGCCCTCTCCTGTCCATCCAGCCCTGTGGTTTCACACTGACCTGCTTACTTGAATCAGCAAACGCCAGAGTTTGCAGTTCACCTCCAGTTCACTGAAGAATGTGTTATTTCGCCTCCTTAATTCTCCTTTTGTTCAGGATTTGCCTGCCTCAGTATCAACACCACTTTATGGGTAAACATTATGTGATGTTGACAGATTATCACTTGACAATTTTATTTCATGCATAAACAGAGTCACATGTGCCAGAGTGACTCAGTGCACCCAGAAAAATCAGATTTGCCCCAAAGGAAGATTCTGCAGTAAGAAGTGTTTGCTAACAGGTGCAGCCGGAGCAGCCTCCTGAGCTGAAATCTGGGAAAACCACCGGGTAGGAGGGTTATCACGGGCCTTCCAGACTTCATTAATGCTGATGCTTTTCTCACTGTGAAACAGGCCATAACCATCACTGTTAGGGATGTTTCAAGTACTGCATGTAATATTAATAAAGCAGAGGCAGTCGGTAAAAAATGTTTAAAAATAAACTGCATCAAACATGAGGTTGAGATCTTTCTTTTTGTTTCATAGTAGAAATTTGGCAAAAAAGGGTCATTGAAGAAGTGAGAAATATCACTGAATAAATGATTTAACAATACCATTAGTTAAATTGAAGAGGTGTATTTTATAGCATCACTGTAGAAATAATAAAGAAATATTTTAGCCTGTAAACATTTACAAAGTAAGCTAACTGACCAGTAAATTTTAGGCTCGGACACCAAGTGTTTGTATAAATAACATTCATTCAATATTCGTTCAGCAGCCTCATCTTCAAGCACATCTTTTTACAAGAGGGACCGGACCACAATTAAGACTTTACTGTGGTATTCTTCACTTTTTGGAGAAGATTGTGTTTAATTTAATGATTCCTTCTTCTAATAAGCTAATTTTGTTAGTGGGTGAAATGTTGAAGCCACTGTTACAAGAGCTTAAACAGCGATGGTACTGCAGTGTGTAGTACAGCGTATGGATCGTCAACATAACATACACTGGTTGGCGTCATTTCATAAAGAACATTAGCTTCAGTAACTAGCTAAAAATACAGGTGTGTACAGCTGTGTTTAGCTACTGTTTTCAGTTAAGCCAGTCAGCCACACAGTCCCTTGGCTTGCTCCTCGAATTATCATTCAGAATGAGCATCGTGAGGAAAGTGAGGCGAATTTTCTTCTGTGGGGAAAATAGGAATATATAACAAATAAATAAGTAAATGATTGAACTTGAAATGAACAAGACAGAGTCAAAGCCTCGCATGTGGCTGGACTGTGTATTAGCTTATTTGCATTCTGTGTCAGCTGGTTTTAGCCCTTTATCTGTTTGCTTCTCTCCTAAAGTTGTTCTCATTTACGGGCTTATGTTTCTGTGGTCAGACAAATGAACAAGTATGAAATGGTAACTGTTTAACAGCCCATTTCCAAGCTGCTGCCCTGCTCTGCTTGAATTAAGATTTTATAACCAAACAAAATTAAATTGTAATTTTTTATTTATTTGTAAAATGACCATTCAGAAAAAAGAGACTCATTAATGTCAGTGCCCTCTTAATTGAGAGGCGCAGTAATCTACAGACGGTGTCTAAGGTTTGTCTAAAAAGGCGCTCAAATAAGGTGTTTGTTTGTTTTAATGGTGATAACCTCGGCTGGACGATGACCAGTTCTTTTGTCGTACTGCATCCAAAAAAATGAGGAAAACTAAGGTGAAAAGTAGATTGGGCTAATGAGATGTAAGTAGAAGAGTACAATAAGTTTGTTTTTATTGTTTTTTTTTTGTTTGTTTTTTTTTTAATCAACATGCTGGAGGTAAAGGAATTTTATTTTCCTTTTCATGCTTCATTCACAACGTTTTAACCATTTCACTAACTGTTTTAACTGTCAACCAGAAGTGACACGATTCTGATGCACTTTCACGTCTTGTTCCAGCAGGAGGTCCCTCAAGTCGGCCGACAGACAGCACAGAATCAGCAGGGACGCCTGGCGCAGAAGAACAAAATAATGGCCTCAGGAAAAGGGCGAAGGACCACAATGTTTCCGGAAAGGATGAGCCCACAACATCTCAGTCTTCTCAGGGAGTACCAACAAATGAACGGACTCATTCCACAGGGGCTGTGGAGGATGAATTGGGACAAAGTAAAGAGTCAGTGACTGAGACAGTACCTGGGACAGGGTCAAGAGAAACTCAGGAGGGCGATAGAACAAATGTAAAGGCAGATGATAGCAATAGGACACAAGATGCCCAGGAAGGTGCAAACTCATCAGCACCCAGCCATGACTCCAATAACTTGGACTTTGACCTTTCGAGTGACAGTGACAATGATTCTATTACAGAAAAGCCTCCTTCATCAGAGAGTGATAGTGAAGGCAAATCTTGCCAAACAAAGAGGTCAGGACAGGAAGGTCTTACACAAGAGCCTAGTGATGGGGAAGGGGCAAGGGTGGGGGGCAGTAAAGGTCAGGGGGAAGGAGAAAACAGCTCTGATGCAGCAGAACCTTCAGGAGTTCTTCTGCCAGACCCCGAGCTGGGAAATGGCTGCTCAGATAGGAGAGAGCCAGAAACAGAGTCCCAGAATAGTGAACAGTCTGGGGTCACCATGGGGGAGGAGCTGCTGGACCAGAGCATGGAGGACGAGGAGGAGGAAGAAGAGGAAGCCGATAACGACCAGGACGATCATCTGATCTACCTGGAAGAAGTGCTAGAAAGGATTCATGCTGAGTACTACGCCCGCTACGAGGCCTACCTGAGGAAGGAGGCCTCCGAAACGCCTGACATCCGAAAGATTGTCCCAGAGCTGAAAGGCAAGACACTGGAGGGCACAATGATAGTGTTCAGTGGTCTGTACCCGACCAACTACCCCATGGAGAGGACCCGTGAGTACTACCATGGCAAGGCACTGGGCGCCAAGATCGGCAAGAATCTGGTTCTGAGCTCCCAAGAGCCCAGTCGGACGACGCATCTCATCGCAGCAAGAGCTGGTATGTAGAAATGCATCCAATAGTAGCATTTTCTGTGTTAGAAGGATCGATTCATTGTCTAGTTTATCTGTTATTCTCAAACATAGCTCTCTTTAACAAGATTTAAACATAAAGTTACCTGTTGTGCGTTTTCTGACTTGTGTACTTTCATTACCTTCATGTCTTTCTGAACATAGTTGTAGTATTGTTTAGTAGCAATGTGGAACCATTCATAATTGGTGCAATTAATGATGTACTAATGAGGGTAGTTTAAGTGATGGACTTATGCCTCTATTGGCAGATTTGAGTGTATGTGCCCTGTCAAAACTTCGCAGACATAATTGAGATTGAGTCAATTGTCCTCACAATTAGTGGATCCCGGGGGTCAGCCATTACATCGTAATGAGCTCTGGGTCACATTAGGGATGTGCATGATTAGTTGCTACCCTCTTGACATGGCACCAGAAATACTGCTCGGATAAACTAATTATTAATATTTCATTAATGAGCAACACAGGTTAGCTGTTGTTTCTGTCAGTTGCGGAACGTCTTGGTTTTCATTTCAGCGCCCATGTTCATGGGTTAGAGCAGACACACTGTCTGCATGACATGCCTCACATTGTGGCCGCATCACTTGATCTATAGAGTCTATTTTTCACACGTCTTGCAGCATAAATAGACAGAGAAAAGACCTGTTGAAGTCATGGTCTTCATCCTGTCACCATACCAAAAGTATTACACAAAACGGACACTTTCCACTATAGTGGTGTGTGTGTGTGCGTGTGTGTGTGTGTGTGCGTGTGTGTAGGCTGAATGCGATATATGTCACAGACATGGAACAACATACATATTTTATTAATCATTTAAGCCGCTGCACGTAGAGACAGCGACGTTTTCTGTCAAAAATAAACCAGTTTATTTATTTGAAATGAAGAGAGCATTGAACATACAGGGGTCCTGTAAACTCTGTGTAGAGAGAGAGAGCTGAGAGAGCCGCACACAGCACCGATGTGGCATAAAGAGAGTGAACATTAAACACAGAGATTGATGTCACTGAAATGAAATATTGCTGTAGGACATGAATGTCATATCCTGTGAATCCCTTGCACATATGGAGACAATCTGAACCCTGCTCAGGAATGGCAGACTTCACCACTGCCAATAAAAACAACAGGAAGCAAGTGTACATAGCTGAATGTTTTTTGGTCAGACACGACATTTAAGGACATTTATCTAATTTATCTACGCTCCGTGAAGTTGTTGATTTGGCATTTAGAAAACCAAACAATTAACTTATCTATCAAAAGTGCCGCAGTTGTGTGATGACTAGGTGTGAATCTGCTCCTCCTCAGCTCCTTGTTTTGAAGTTCTCCTGACCATACTTTGATTTGTGGTTGAGAGTGATTCTCCTATGCTTCCTTTAGACTGCTCCCTCTCTGTAATTAGCCCCATTTGATTGACAGAAACACAGTTCACTGCATCTGACAGTAGAGCACCATGCGAATGCTGGAGGCTGTGTTTGTGTGATGGTAAAAGGACTTGCACTTGTAAGACCTAGATTATTCTTAGGCTTAAAATACTGTAGCTCTCTCTGTACCTCTTAGTTTACACGTGTATTTATTAAACGCCTTTACCACATAACTGTCATCAACTGTTACTCTGCATAACGCCCTCATGCGTTTTCTGGTGCAAACAATAGAACATAGGGCTCTTCTCCTCGACACTGAAAATGATGACTCTATTGGTACCAATCCAGTTTAGCTTTTGAAAACAAGCACAGGAAGTGGCATCGTTGCCTTGGAAGCCAGCGCCGTCGAGAGCGGCACTTGGCAATCACTCGCCTTGTACATCAGGAGGGAAAAATCAGCCAGAGATGGAATCGGGGCAGTGTGAGCATTCGGCCACTAAGATAGGAAAATGACTGCACGAAGGGCTTTGTTGCTAGAAAAGCAAAATTGACAGAATTTCATCATGTGCAACTCACAAAATAATTTGTTGGACCAAACCCTAACCCATAGATCTATTAAGAAGAATGGACTGGGTCCCCGTTCTGGGTGAATCCCCATTCTTTTCTATGAAAGTTGCTTATTTTTTTGAGTGGGCTTCCTCACACCTCTGTGTTTTTTGGGCCCAGAGAGCATTTGAAGTCTCATGTGGAGTCATATGAATGAGACAAAATAAAACAATCGTACATCTCTTCTTGACTTTCCAAATATTATTGGACAGAACGGATCAAAATCTAATACTAGAAAGAGTCATTTCACGGGTTTGTGACACTCAGCAAAACGTATTCACTGATTTACAGCTGCTCCTTTTCCAATGCTTGTGTGCGAGTGAAATGCTTTTTGGGACAGTGTGCATCACATCATGAATGCAGAGGTTGTTATACACCAAAACTGCTTCACACCCTAGTGCTGTTCCTGGGGGTTCGATTTCATCCCCTCATCTGTTATTGTGTCCACCATGTTCCCTGCAGCTGGGCACTTGAATCAAGACAAATTAGTACATACAGATGCTGTGGACTATTTATCTGCTACAAGACGATTACCAGACCTTTGTATCACAATAATACGGTTTAGTTTTAATACATACAGTAATTAGTGCTGCATGTTTATGGCAAAATCTGATTTGTAAAACTGATCAAGACTGATAATTAGGATGATCACTTTCTGTTCATGGCACAATGATGATGCTTTTTTTCTTTTTGTGTGTGTTTGTGCTACAACCAAGCAGTAATACAATTGTCTGTGCTTCTTTTTGCAAAACGGATGCATCTAAAACACAAACAAAAAACAAATGTGTCCACTGCTTTGGTCCAGACTGAAGTATCTCAACAGCTGTTTACTGGATCGACCAATATTCATGGTCCTCAAAGGATGAGTCCCATTGAGTTTGATGATCTTTCACCAATCTTCACTAGAGGGTCAAAATATCTACCTGGCTACAATCTACAACTGGCTATTTGCCCCCCTGCAGTGCGGCTCCTGCCAGCTCTATCTCTCTACATAGAGTTTGCAGGATGTTGATCATATATTTATATGATATAGTTTTAATGTCTGTCATTCAGATTCAGCCTAGACATAAAGAAACAGAAAAAAAAAAAAATGTTGCTGGTAAGACGACAATATGACATCAGCACATCTTCTCCCTCATGCATGTCAAACATTTAGATTCGATAAGACGCTCTAATCTCTAGTTCACGCAACACAACTATATGTATCTCACAGGCAGTGTGTCCACTCTAACCTGTTTAACAAGGGCTCCAAAATACAAAACAAAGACAACACACAGCCAGTGTATTTCCGGGTGGAATCCATATGATTTCCTTTTGGTTCAGCACCTTCACACTGAGGAAGGATAATTGAATAATGAAATCAGTTTATTGTGATGTAGCTGTTCCTTTTGCTGTCTAAATTGAGGAGAAATTGATGGCAAAAAGCACAACAGACCGTACATCAACTCAGCTGTGAATGTCAATATATCTGAACAAGCATCTAATTGTTAGCCGTGCATGGCTAAAATAACCCAGGGTTAATGAGCTTCTACACACAGAGATTCAATTTAAAACATCAATAAGTGTTTTCAAGCAGAAACACATCTCTCGGTGGATTTCACTCAAACAAAACACAGATTTTTGTGTTTCTCAGAAAACTGCTGAGTTGGCAGAAAAGTGAAAGGACGGTGGCTCAAAAAGACAAATCACCCATGTTATCTTTCTCATAATATTGGCCAGTTAGTTATTTTACCTTTTCATCATCCAGGAAAGAAAATCTGGTAATTGATCTGAATTATTCAGCGTAGTGAGTTGGGTATTTAGTTATAGCTTTTTATTCTAAGATCAGAACCACCTCATTCGCTCCTGTCACCCAGGCACAGAGAAGGTCCGTCAGGCACAGGGCTGCAAGCACCTCTATGTTGTCAACCCAGACTGGCTGTGGAGTTGTCTGGAGCGCTGGGAGAGGGTGGAGGAGCAGCTGTACCCGCTAAAGGAGGACTACTCCAAGACGCCAAGGTAAGGAAGTTGATATGAGATATGATATGTTGATATGAGAGCACCCGTCTAGGATAATCTCAACTCTGAGATCTTGTTTCTTCTCTGTCAAAGGAGCAACAGTCCAGCAGCTTTCCCTGACAATCAGGGCTCCCTGCATAAGCCTATTTTCCACCCAGCGCCCATCCACCACAGACCTCCACCTCCGGCCCCAGAGGTCCGGACCTACGACCCCGTCACAGGGAAGCTGATCCGCAGGGGCCCTCAGGTGTCACGGCCACCGCCCTTTCTCCAGACGTCAGGGTCTTTGTTGCTCTCTGAGCCCAGGGAGCAGTCCAGTCTCAGGTACGGCAAGAAATGAATAGGATTTGTGCAACATAAGCAGTGGATGTGACTCTCAACAAACAGAGCCGGTCTGACATGAAACAGATGAACACAGCTCACAACATAAAAGCTTATAGGAGGTTTTGGTTTATCATTGTGTAATTGAAAATAAAATTATATAGATGTTCTGTTTGCAGCAAAATTAGCCTTTGATTAGATGATATTGAAAAGATATTTTCTACAGCACCATTTCATCTTTTCAGTTAATCCCACATTAACTGTGCAAGTGTCTATTAATCCACTGCTGAACATTACTCCCCAATTAAAACAGCGTTTAATCTGTTTGCTAAATTTATTTATTTATTTATTTATTTTCTTTTTCAATGAAGCTATGTGTGACCAGATTTACAACGGGAGAAATTAGGTTGAAGCCAATTGTCAAATACAGCATCCAGAAGACTGAGAGTACCAAGTGTAATAATAAAACACATTACTGTCATCATGTTTTCATTGCGCTTGTTCACAATTGAAAAAAATTAAGATTAAGAAATGAAGTTCTTATAAAAATATTCTACCGACAGTAAGTGGAAACACTAGATGTGCTTGGTCATTACTTCACTAATGAAATTCTACTATATCCTTTAGGCACCAACCTTATCCTAAAAAAAAATATCATGTTATCAATCTGGTTAAAAATAATGTGTTTTTCATATTGTGTTTACACTATTTACACGTTTTTTATTTATTTAGATGTTCTGTCAGCTTCTGTTCTCTCACTTTGATGTTTGTCTCTCACTGCATTTCCTCAGAGAGTTTTCTTCTTAGCGGTGGTGCATAATTGTAAAAGTAATGTATAAAAGTGGGAGTTATGCTATTGATGTTTCTCAGTTTAATATTGACTGCAGATCTGCTCAGAACACATCTTAAATGTATGGATTTGTCCTCTAGGCCTCGTTTCCTTCCCTCCCTTCTCTGTAAACTGAACCAGCTGTTGGTGTAGCGCTGCAATAATATTTGAATTACCCCCAATGGTGACATGCAGTGCCTTCAGCTATCAACCGGGGCACAATAAACACCCCCCCCCCACCAACCTTTTTTACTGTATGCATTGTTTATAGCATGTGGTTACAGGGGAAACCTGTCAACCACAGAGTGTCGCCTGTAGCTCCCAGACGAGGCGCTGAGCTTGTGTTGCACATCCTTTCATCTGCACACTGGGTCTGAAATAAAAGCACAATAAAATCCAGGCTACTTTACACTACAGGGAAAAAAACTCTCTTCGACAGAGTAAGATACTTGTCTTAAAATGTTTTACAGTAATCCTGTCATAAATATTTGATTTTGTAGCCATGTCCTTGTTTAATTTCCACCAACACTTTAACAGGACTGATGTGGCAGGTGCAAGAAAAGCCTTCCAGTTTCTTCAAAGTCACCTTTGTGATCTTCCACTCTATTAGTCATTGATGTGTTGGTCTCCAATGCTAATGAAGAGTATGTCCTCTCTGTATTTGTTTGTCATTGTAATGCCACAGAGAGGCTGTGGCTGTTTTTCACCAGAGGGATACAAACTTTGACTTTACAGCTCCTCACTGGACAGTCACGCCAGCTTAAAATGTTTTGAACTGAATATGTCTGTGATGATACACTGTAATTAATAATCACAAGCATGAAATTGGCCCACTTTATTCATGGATTAGAGGCATCGTGGAGGTTTTGAGGGAGCTGCAGAAACTTAGGCTTAATCATCAAAGAAGATCTGTTCAATTAAGCACTGTCAGGAGGAAGCATGGAAGCATCCTCTTCCCACTTTCATAGGATTTTTATCTAATGAGTTGTGGTTATCGAGAGAAAGCCTTTGTTATTCTCTTCATTGGTCTCCAGGTCAACCTTCAGTCTTTCGCCCTGCAATCTACATCTGCAAACTGTCTGTGTTGTGAAAAATGTGCAGATTATGTGCAGTGTTTGCAAATGAATGCAGTCCCTTGCACTTTCTGTGAAGAGTACTGTAAAACAAGATTGCATTTCAAAGCAGCACAAGATAGAATTAAACTGTTACATCTTTGTATGAAATTTTATTAATTATAAATGTCTATTCATCTTCAGTGATATTAGCACATTCATTGGTCGACTTTGTTGATGACAGATTTGTCAGTTTAAGTCGATTTGTTGATTAAGTGGCAAAAATAATTCAGACACATTTTGATATGCCAAAAATCTCAGATACTAATGACATTGATAGATATTGATATAGATGTCACCACTCAGGTCACAATAAAAACCTTATATCTCCAACTTCCTATTCAAACTAGTCCGTCTATTTATTGGCAATGAAGCAGTTTGCCTTCATATTGTTTGAGGTTTTTTTTGTGTGTTGTTTTACCACAGGGGAACTTCAAAGAGTCAGCAGGATGACTCGGCAGGGTCCAGCCAAGACGACGAGCAGCCGGGACCGTCTCGGCGGAAACGGCAGCCGAGCATGTCGGAAACTATGCCGCTATACACACTTTGCAAGGAGGATCTAGAGAGCATGGACAAAGAGGTAAGGAAAGAGGAAACATTTACAGTGTTGTCCCTTTTATTAAATTGCCATCCCAAAAGAGAAAGCTCACTGAGTCACGGGATAAGAACATCCCGAGAGGCTTGAAAATCTGTTATGTTAATGTGGAGCCTTTTTAATGCATTTGCTTGTTTTAATTTACACAGTGGACCAATAAAAAAAAAAAGAAAAAAAAAAGCAATATTAAAGACAAGTGCATCCACCTCCAATATCATCGCCAAAGTGTGCTTCTCCAAACAATAAAACAAGATTTGTTGTCACCACTAACAACTGAAAAGACTTAGTTAGTTAGTCTTAGTTGTTCTTGCATAACAATCTTCCAGTCAACTTCTTTATCACTTATCTGTTCTCAACTTAATCAGATAAGATAATGTGAAGGAGTATGATCTCCCCTCTTTAGCAGTGCTGATGGGGAGTAATGAAGTATTTATTTACACACTCAGCACTTAAGTCTTACACCACAATCTCACTTGCAAACTACTGGAAAGCATTTACTGGTAAACAATTGCATTATATTAATAATAAATTGTATCACACCTTTCATGCAAAGATGCAGCACAAAACCTTTACAGAACAGTTAACAGATGTTAGGCCAAAACAAAAATGAAAATAAACAATAACAATGAATAAAACATCTGATAAAAAATAAATAAGTTTAAGAGAAGAAATTCAAATAAATGTCAGAGATTAGAATTAAAGATCTGACAAAGTTGGAAAACCCCACATTTAAAAGCCGGATTAAAAAGGAAATCCCTCAATTTCTTTTTAAAATATCAAGAGAGTTTGCTGAGGAGGGTAGTCAGCAGTTCAGTGGCATATTGACAGAAGGAAAACTCGCCAGATGTGTTGTTCAAACCTCTAAAATAAAGGCAGTGAAAGATCTGAGGTTTTTTATTGGAACATAAAATGAAAGGCAGTTGCTTATATGGGAACGGTTACGTACAGTTTTATAAACATAACTTTAAAAATCAGGTGCAGGTGACTGCAGGTCGTAAGCGGTGTAATGCAATCCCCTTTTTTAATAGCCAAAATCCTGACTGCAGCCCTATGAATTAACTGTAATGTTCTTGAAGACTGCCTTGGTAGCCCAGTAAAGAGAGAATTGCAGTAATCTAAGGGATTTGAAATAAAAGCATGTATCATCATTTCAACACCGCCTGTCATGTTAGTTACATCAAAAAAAAAAAAAATTTTTTTGATCCATTTTTAAATGGCAAATAGACAGTAGACCCAAGTCTGAAAGGAGGAGGCCTCTTGTGAAAAAGACATATACAATTGTATCATCTGCATAAAGTGACATTTGACAATATTATTCAGGATCATGTAAAAAGGAATAAGACAAGGACCCAGAATCCTTCCCTACAGAACAGCAAACACCACACTGTCATGTTTGAGATTAGGTAGTTCAGGGTTATGAATTGAAATTGCATTTTATTATATTTTATTGTGTACTTATCATAGATTTTTGGCAAATTTTAACATCTGACTGAAGTATAGTACACCAATAGACAATTTTGAAAACATCAGAGCAACAGCTCCTTTAACGCTGCATCCTCCTTACATTTACAGACTCATCTATTCTGATATTCTAATCCTTACAGATGCTATCATGTCAGCCTACTTTCTGCATTTCATATTTTTTGCCATTTCTGCAAGGCAGGTGAAGTGATTACTAATGTCTGAGAGCTGTGCACCTCCTGCTTGGATAATACTCTTTAATGGAGGCTGCTAATGCTTCAGCAGGGGAAAATGTGCAAAGCAGATCCTTGAGATCTGCCAAGAGCCTCTCAGCAGGTGATTATTCTAAAGAAAAAAACCTTTCTGGCTTGTTCACATGGGACATGAAATGTGACAAGCATTGTTTGAATTGAGGTCACATGTTGGCTTGTGGTAATTATTATGTCCCCTTATCATATAGTGGGAATAAATCTGCAATCATTTTCACTCTCTGTCTTTACTTTATCTTTCGTGTTAAATGTACTTAAAAAAATCTACACTATTTGTCTAAAATAAAATACTGCATGTGATTTGGAATCATTTGCTCTATATTATAATCATAAAGCTGCACTGGGGCATTTTGGAGCTCATTGTTTTGGTTTTACAGTTCACTACTGCACATAAGGGTAATTGATGGTAAAAAAAAAAAACAGTCACAATACAGCCTTTGCAGATGTTTTCGGATAGTGAATGAATTTATATAGAAGATGGAGGCAATATATTTGAGAAATATTGAATATGAAGGGGGAAAAAAACAACAAAACAATAGGGGCTGTCCCATGTGGTGATGCGTCTGTAAAGAAGAGTCTCACATGCCAACTTTTACTTTGTCTCACTGATTGGAAATTTGATGTTTTCACATCCCAGATGATAAATTAAGACAAATTAGTGAGCTTTTATGAAAAGGACATCAGTGGTCAGGGGTGTAAATGATTTATCTGTCCTATTTATAGATAAGGTGTAATGAAGAAAAGACATCAGTGTTTATGAAAACGAAAAATATAGATAAGAATAAGCCTGAACCAATGGACCACAAATGCCTGACCAATTAATATGTTTGTTACGACCCTACAAACAGTTGTGAATAACTGTTCTTTATGACAAAAGCGTTGTCGCGTTAAACCTTTAGCTCTAATACAGATTATATATCCTGCAAAGAAATGGAGTTTTAAGTTGAATTTAATTGAATGACCTGGATGTCAGTGTGATTGGCCATGGTTTAAATGACTCCTCTTACTGGGATGCAAAACAGTCTGTCCAGTCATTAACTCAATTGAATTCTGTAGTTAAGTTACTCTGTAGCTGCGGGCGACAGCTCAGTCTAAGAACTGCTGTGCCAAGCTTTTCTGGAAATAGACTTTTTTTTTTTTTTTTTCCTCCTACATTGATGTGTTTGAAGATGATGCTGGGCTGCATCACATATCCTATTAAGACTTGTGACCTATAATATTGCCAAAGCCACCAGCTATTTAACTTTTCCCATTTCATTTTATATTCACATCTCGAGGCATTATATAATTTGATCTTTTTGCTGTGTGAGAATGAAGCAAAGACATTTTCTGATGATTTTGGAAACATTTTAACTTAAAAAAAAAAAAAAACTGAAAATGATATTGAAGCCTTGACACTCTTGGGTATACGTGAGCAATGTCAGTTAGTGCTGCTATACCAATGTTATACCGAGTCCCGCATCCCTTACTTCCTGTTGCAGGAAGTCAGTCAGTCAAGATTTTGGTTTTCACATGGCTTGTTTACAGTTTGTTTGCAGTTTATATTGATGAAGGAAGTTTGAAATATAGAGGTAGATAAAAGCAGCCTAACCATGGAAAGAATCTTTGTATTTATTTCCAATAACTGTAAATGTGGAAAAATGTTCCTTCAGACTCTATTTAATTCTTTCTTAACCTAGTGATTAAATTTCTTTTCAATGTTTGACATTATGAGAGAAAAGGCTTTTAGGGAAACATTTCATGTCTACTCTGACTCTGTAGCTTCAAAGACCAGCTTCCACTGTGGACAAGGTCTTTGTTTAACAACATGTAACACCACAAAATAACGTAGTGTAAAATGTTCCTTGGGCGTGGACATGGCGCTAGGTTACCACAAAGCTATCTAGCTAAACAAACATTTACAGTTTACATCAGAGGAGATAAACACACTGTTGGACACACGCTGGGAAGTTTTTAAATGATAAACACCACTCTTACTAGAGCTCTGTACACGTCACATCAGCATGCTGAGAAATCCAGTCAGTCAATAAGTGCAAATCAGTCAATCACTGAGTTTAAGAAAAACTGAAAGAAGAAACTATGGTATTTCACCCTGATAAAAGACACGACAGAGTTCATTGTATTGGAACCTAATGATCCTCCCTTTCTCGATGGAAGAGGAAAACAGTCATCCTAAAGGTAATTGTTCCTGCTACTGCTCAATTTGTTCCACATACACTGCAGCTATGGGGAAAATAGGACATATTTTCAAAGATCACGTCGGTGTTTGTGCCTATTAGACATCATAACAACTGCAGCAGGAAGCAAACTGGAAACCGTTTCTATTATTAATCTGGAAATGGTACGCTATGTCAGTGGTTGGGTCAGGCTTTTTGTGTGATTGAGTCACCCGGGTAGTGAAGCTCAAAAAGGTTTTCACTGTCCCCCTTCTTGGGTAATGTGGGATATTTGAAAAGAAGCGGATGTGCTATTTGAAAAGCATATTGTTCGTGATTATTTGAATGAACGTCAGCAGTACAATTTGGAAATGGATGGCTTTGAGTCATTCTTGACCACATGGTTAAATTGAATGTGTTAAGAGTTTTTCATCAGATGAGCAGAACACGTGTTATGCAAAGAAAATTGATCTTTTCTCGTTCATGTGTTGTTTGATATTGAAATTACAGAGGTTACCTAACTGTGTTGTCACTAATGTGTCCATTACTCATCTTCAGACAAGATCTATGCTTTCTCAGTACAGCAAGAATATGCCAGAATTTTTGAATAAGTACATCCATTCATGTTTATCTCATCTTGACCTTCCTTTTTAATGCCAAAGGACTGTTTCTACTTTTTCATTAACCACTAATATTGTACAATAAAACATTATAATGGCAGCGCATCCTTAACATTAATTTTCAATCAGCTAAAGGCCAACTTCTTGCTTATGTAACACGATCAAAGAGGAAGATCAAGTTGGGCAATGAGGTGTCCAGTACTCACATTGGCTGTTGTTCACCAAACACCAACAGCATTTACTGTGTAATTGTGACATTTCAGTGGCTGGAACATAAAGCTAAGTGAAGTTTACCATTAAACAGGGATGATTTTTGCCTCATCTGGGTGTTTTGTTGTATTGTACCGCACTGACCCCTGCCCTTTCAAGGCTCGGAAAAACTCTGGATGCAATAATATATCAGAATGAAAATGTCAGGCTGATTTTCAGGCTCTGATTTGACTGTGAAAAATGTACGAATCGTCAATAGACTTCCACACCTGCCTGAAAGACCCAGTCTGAATGAACCTACAGCACAGCTCCAGTTTATAGTCTGGATGTGGTGTGATCAGACTGGTGTTGCAGTCAGTTGCTTTTATCAAAGCAACAAACACAAGGAATAACTTTCATTTAGTGAAGCCATAAAACTGTAGCCACAAAACACAACTTTTTTCAAATACTGGACAAATGGTGTTTGAGGTAACAGCAGGAAAGGTCATTAACACTTTCTAAACGCTAATGACATTGTTTCTGAATAGGCAGTGTAGCTCACAATGCCACACAATTATATCAATTCCATTTTACCTAATCACATCACAGTATACCGAGAAAAACAAGGAGACACATCGGCCTTTTACAGCAGAAGTGCATTTTCATTCGTAATTCTAGTGCAGATGAGTAAAGATCAAGGCAGATTTAGGTGCAGTTATAGGGCAAAGTCTTTGTGTAATAGTTCATAAATTAGCGATTAGCTCAGGAATTTCTTTCAGGCTATCATAACTTGTAAGCTCCACTATTTAGTCTTGCAAGCAAAAGTAAATCTTTGTCTGACATATTTTGTACTGTAGAAAAGTAAGGACGTGAAGTGGAGGGAAGGGGCCTTTGTAAATAAACTGTGTTTCAAATGTCATCCTCCTCACACTGCCTTAGCTAAAGGGCAGACTGTGACATTCTTAAACGCTCTCGATGTTCAGGCCAAAGGGAAAGAACCTTAGTCTTAATTGGCTGGAGCAAGGTACACATTTGAGTCAGGTAGACAGCATCACATTTAAATGTCACCACTGGTTACACGGCGGTGTGTGTCAGTTTACCTGGAGCAACATGTGCCGAGTTGCCCAGCAAAGGATCACGGTGGTGTACTGACTGGCTGACCTTTTCCTTGAAGTTGCTCTTCTCCTGTTGGCTGCGTGATGGAGCTGACTGAGTATTCTTCCATTAGTCTGTTTCATCCTTTTTAAGTTAGTATTTTTTTTTATGTTATTATTAGTAGCTAGCATTTAATTGCTACGCGGCGAGCATCATAAATTCTTGTCCTTCATCGTGCTCTGTCTGACCTCATAGTTCTGTTTACATCATTGTGGCAACTAAGGGCTAGTGGCTCAGTCATGTGTCCTCCACTCACACGTGAGGGTCCACTAAGACCTGAGTGATGTCATCAGCGGGTGGACACAGGGCTCTGTGTGGTCATCTGTACCCTCATATCTGCAGTGCCCTCACTACACTCCAGGAGCACCAACTGTGCCTGTGCCCTCCAAGTGGACTAGATAAGAACATCTACGGGTCAGTGGTGTCCACAGTTGTCCATGTGCACATCCACAAGGAAGTGTAATTGCAGCTGAAGGACAGATTGGATTGTCTGCGCTCTTCATCTTGGTTTCTAGCATTGTCATAGTTCCATCAAATTTTTTATTTTTTTTTTCCTGACATTTAACAATTTCCTTGTGTTTCTACTGGCTAAAAGCAGCAGCCGGTCACCAATAGAGGCCTTGTTCTGACGAAAGTTTTTAATTACTCCATTACCTGAATTCCTTCGTTGTACAGCTTCAAGTCAGTGCTCCATCATTGCATCTATGTCTGGGTGTTAAATAGGGCTGGACAGTTGCAATATGGCCAAGTGAAATTTTGGTACAAAAATGGCATCAACATCATTTTGTAAGATTCTCAGAAAATGAAAAGCAAAAACGATAATTCCAACTGAAATTGTATCAGATGCCGATCGCAATGTCTGCCAAAATAATGATTTTTTTTTTTGCTTATCTTGCAGCTTTCCAGTTCACACACCATTTCACTTTTAAATTACGCACATGCAGCTTTAAGAGTTAAAACACAAGTCAATATGTTGTTAAAAGTGGAGAATTGGCTGGATTTGAATTACTGAGGAATGGACATTTTAACTGCCCTCATCTGTAGGACACTGTAGGATAGTGGATTTATCAGCACTGGTCACCAGGTCAAAGTTAAATGAAATGCTGATGAGTCAGGCGCCACCAGTCAATGACTAGCAAATGATTATTAGACAGTCAGGTGAAGATTTAGACACAGGGTATTGTTGGTGTGACACGTGTGACGCCATCCAGGTCCTCAGAGACGTAGCTTATTAAGCCTGGTATCAAAGGAGATCAGTCACAGTGATCCCAGCGTTCCCAGGCATCGATCTCACAGCCTTGTTGGGATGTGATCCTGAGGAGTAACTGAGGAGGACCAGCTTCAGCATGAGTCTGGGGACTAAAGAGGCTTATTAGGATATTATTTCCCTCATTATGATCCCTATAGAATCACATGCCACTGGTATTTTTTGATTAAAAACTGGCACAATAGGCCTAATAATGTGTTTTTGTCCATCTAGATGTGAGCCACCGGACCCCACCTTGTACCCTGCCGTATGCAGTATGTACCACAGAGTAGATAAAGCCAGTGTGCTGTATATGAAAGTGTTTTTTGCTCCAACAGACTTACAGACGAGTAATTACAGCTTTAGTGTGAGAATCGCAGCCGTCCCAGCAGAGCTTCCACAGATATAAAGTGACACATGGTTCGAAGGATTTGACTCAGCTGATGATGAGGTTTCTGTTGATTTAAAGGCTTCATTTAATTTTTCTCTCCCAAGTTAACGCCAATGCAAAGCTTCTGCTCCGCTAACCAAGCTGCTAGAGCAATAATTGCATTTGTTTGGCATGAAATCCATGGAGATTAAACATCAACTAATGCTCGGTATAGACTGAGCACAGTAGTTACTGGGGTGATGATATGGTCATGTTGTTTTGACTGTACTGTGCCTGATAAGGAAGAATCAAACATTACATTGTGAAGTGCTTTTATATGCAGACGAGTGTCCTGGTTATCATTGGATTATTAATATCCCAGCTCTATTTTTGCACTTGGAAACATTGTATCCCTGCATCGCAGCTATCGCTGGAATGAGTTCTAGCAAAAAGATCTAAAGTTGCAAAGGTTCATTTGGAACCAATGAAGAAACTAACAACTTGCAAAAACTATGAAAATTTGGGTTGGCAGGATTTATTGAGAAAGCAGGACAACATGTACAAGAACAAGATGGACATATTTTTCAGAAGAAAAAAAAAGAAAAGCTGGTGATGGTAAACAAGCAGCAGCATCAGTCAAATCCAAAACATGAAGACGCTTCTCATGTTGATTGTTTTTATTGCATGGTGGAAACTAATGAGAAACATATGTGAAAAGAAACAAGCACTTCATGTTCTTTATAATGTTACATTTACAACATTCAGCGGTTTTCCTTTTGATTCATGCTTCCTCTTTTTAATTATAGTTAATTTACACTTTGGTGGGGTGTTTAGGTACCTCAGGCCTTTTTAGACTCCATAGGCCTGATAGACAAGTGAATTATTTAACTACTGATTGATGTGTTGATTATTTTCTCGATTAATGAATAAAATCCAGAAAATACAAGAAAATCCTGTCACAAATTCCAGAAGATATTTGGAAGATAAATGGCCTGAAATGGGAACTAGTGATCATACTTTCACAGTTCTTCTTATGCTTTATAAAATAATATTAATTTTATATATAGTAACTTTTTAAAATGAGTTTATAAAGTGCTTTTACAATCGAAGCAAAAGCACTGATAGAATATTATGATGAAATAACTGGAAACCTTTTGCAGGATTATCTTCTCAAAAAGTCAAAGTGGGACCATCACTCTGTGGATCAGTGTGTGGTGCCGAAAATATTACCACATTTTACACAGCGTTTCACAATTTGCAGAGCAGTGGGTTACATGACATCAGACCAGTGCTACAGGGTCAGGTGCAGTCAACCATTACACCGACACAACCAGCGCATTACTGCTCCGTGACAAGCCACTCGGTCATCCAAGCCAGACCGCGTCATCTGTTCCCAAACCTGGAGAGCTCTGACTATTCCCTCTGCTCCAGTTTCCATTCGCACACAGTCCCTGGCAGCCCGACAGAACATCTCATGTCATCCTACTGTGACAAGATGTCCACTCCTGGTTCTCGTTCAAATGATTAGCATCCATTCTGCTTTTATTTCTGATCTGTACAGATTCAGAAAAAGTGCATCATTGATATAAAACTCTCTGAAACCTCAAGTCTCTGAATGAATTCTCTGAAGTATTTTATGTTCTGTTCCAAAGTAATGTTTTCAGCTCAGCCTTATGTAACCACCCTCGACTAACCTCAGCTGCAGTGTAGCACGATTTTCTGAGATGATGGTGAAAAGAAGCCAATATCTTCCTGTTTGCTGAGCCTCTTAAGAATTCTTGTTCTCTGAAGATCATTGTGTTCTCTACATTTGAGGGCATCAGCTTCACTTCCTGTAGGAGTAGGTAGAGGTGTGGTAAGGATGTGAGTTCTTGCAATTGTTCCTGTCAGAATGGGACCTGCCTTTGGCTCAAAAACTGGATAGCATCTGACCTTCTGACATTTTTTTTTAGATTTCCCATATAAAAGTACAGTGATCTCAACATGCTGCATATGGTTCTAAGCAGCAAAATAATTAGCACCAATAATCTGAAATTATACATGTAGTTTAAGTAGTTTCTCCATGTTTTTTCTAAGTATACTGCATCTGTTTTTTTTTTTGTTTGTTTTTTTTCAATTGTAAACATCCATCCATTATCTAAGCCACTTACCTGTGCAGGGTTGTGGGGGGCCAATCCCAGCAGACACTGGGTGAGAGTGGGGTACACTCTGGACAGGTCAACAGTCTATCACAGGGCCGACATATGGACGCAAACAACCATTAACACTGGCATTCACGCCAATGGGCAATTTTAGAGTCACCAGTTGGCCTAAAGCTACATGTTTATGAACTGTGGGAGGAAGCTGGAGAACCTGGAGAGAACCCACCCAGGCACAGGGAGAATGGCCGGGGATCAAACCCAAAACCTTCTTGCTATGAAGTGACTGTGCTAACCACTGCCAGCCAAGTGAAAACATACTCTTTTTAAAAAAAAAAAAAACTATTTTCAGAGACGCTGAGAAAATGCATTATATACTAGAGCAGATTATAATCAAAATCACAATATGACCAAGTGCAGTATCCAAATTCCAAGAGCTGCAATTTTTGTCATAAATGGTATTGTATTTTTAGCACCGTAAGCACTGTGGTGCTATAGGGACCATATTCTACAGATGTAAAGGAAGATTTTTATTTGATAAAAGACCCAACAAAAATCAGATCATCATTTTATTTTTCTGTGAAAATGAATTGCAAAAATGATGATATAAATGATAGTCATTGCATATTTCCATATATCTGCCAACATAATTGCAATATATATAATATAATTTTTTTTTTTTTTTTTCCATATCCTGCAGCCCTGTTATAATCATTTCTGGACTTGACTTGAGCTCTGAACTCTGTAAACATACTGTAGGTGTTGGCTACACTAAGGTCATTCAAATCATGTAGACCTGAACTTACCTGAACCCCCCCCCCCCACACACACACACACACACACACACACACACACACACACACCCCTTCAACTTTTACCTTAACATGGTTATTTTGGTTGTAGTTATAAAGTTGATAATTAATCAAAGGTCTGAACTGATAACATTTGAGACTCAACCACATTGCTTATCCTAGTTCCTGCTTCAAGAGTTATAAGAGTCCGCTTTAGAGTTATATTTCATATCAATACTTTTTTAAATTCTAATAGCCACCCTGAAGAAATAATAAGCACCATGCCATCGTTCCTCCTACCTCTCCCCTAAACATTTGCATTAACTTTTTTACCATGGGCCTCAGTTGAGCTTTTTACTGCAAATGTACCACCACTCCTATCTTCTTCTGCCCACTCTAAATGACCTGTCAACAGTCTTTCTCCACAAAGCAATCGCCTGCCTGCCCTCCTACCACCTCTCAGTACCTGTCAAAGATGAAGCCAGTAATTTTGGCAAGGAACAAATCTTGTATGATGCCCCTTCAGCAGGAATTTGATATGTTAAATAGTCCCTATGGCGTCCTCAGTCTGGTGAAGTCATGCACTCCTCGTACAATAACCCAGTGCAAACACAAATTGGCCAAGAGAATGAGCAGCAATTGACTGGCGGCATGGAAATGTGTGGACTTTTCACCATGGTCTCCTGCCTCAATGGCTCTGCTGCTGAGTTTTTCTTCCAGGTGTCTCTTCTGAGATATGCAAATGTACTGAGACATGGATATTTTACCTCTAAAGTCAGGCCTCAAGTGAAACTGTGCTCCTCAAAAACTCTAGCTAACCTCTGCCTGAGAGTAAACTTCTTTCTTTAACATATACATAGGTTGTTGTTTTTGCAATTTTAATCAGTTTCTTTACCTGCATGAATTTACCTTTTGTGACAAAGACATAAATTTCCTGTAATACGGGATGGTGCTTTATAATATACAGCACAGGAAGGCAGGTTTAAAAAATGTAATGATGGTAATTAGTTGATTTGTTTCTCTTTATTTAATATTTATTAATAGTACATTTCATCATCCCTTTTAAAAGGAGCTATTTGTAAGTTTCACCATTGCTTTTCACCAGCGTTGGCACTAACAGCAGTTTACTTGGCGATTAAAGGAACAAAGTTTGATGTTGAATTTGCAATGTTTTCTCCAGACTTGCAAGTAAATAGCTGTTATTTGCTAATGTTATTTATGTAGCAATAGCAAAACTTACAATAGCTCCATTGGCAGTGTAACATGGGTGATGAATATGTGGAGTTGTCTTCTTTGTCTTCAACAAAACAACTTCCTGATTCTTGTCACATGTCGCTAAACTAAAATATTGAAACATATTAATATATAACTAGTAATTGTGGAAATGTAAATATATTTCAGTAAGTTAATTCTAATATAGAATATGGATTAACATTAAAACCTTACAACAGTGATTCCTAACAAAATCAAAAATGTGTAATATTTTGAGACATTACATATCCCCGTCATTATTGCTTATTATTATAGATAAGATTTTAATGCTATACTGATAGACAGTGATGAATATAAAAATAAAATGGAATGTATGGCTCACACCTGTCAAGATCCAAAAGATTTTCAGTCCAGAGTAAAATGTTAGAGCAGGAACTTAACCAAAGCCTCATTTGCTCACTAATTTTTTTCTAAGTTGGCCTCAGCTCAACTGAAGCTCATTGCTCAGGGCAACAGCGGTTCACTGCTCCCACAGTAACAGCTACTCCTAATTGCTGCCTTTCATTTAAAATGAATGACTGTCGGCTTCTTTTGCTGGACATGAATCTTTCAGTATGAGTTACACCTCAGATGGGATTTAAGTCTCAAACTGAAATATCTGTGTCCAGACTTCACAGGTGAAATATTGATAGCTTTAATATGCTTTGATGTGTCCCAGTGGGTTCTGTTTTTTGCGCATAATAGACATGCATTCAAATGATGATCATCAATTTGAGAGCACGAAAAAATTCCTCTAGTTCATATTTGCTATTTTGCGTGTGTCCATCCTCTAAATCTTGTAAATTTCCAAACACATGAATCCTCACAGGAGACCGCGAACGTTCACGCAGTAAGTGTAGCATTTAGTCAAAAATAAATTGTATACTCTACTGTGTGCAGTGATGAGACCAGTGCCCTGACTCGAAACTGGCTTTGGGATGGGGCCTTGCTGTTCTTTGAAAAGTTTCATGGTGTGCTCCTTGCTCGGCCTTTGATTACAGCCAGGAGAAGGATGCTGTGGGATGTTTGCCACACTGTTTGTGAGGATTGTTAATGCTTCCATTTCTGTTAGGGCTGTGAGACCCGTCCTGAAAAAGTGAACCGTGGAATGGTTTTTAAAGTGCAGTGATCAGAAGCAGACATGGCTTCACTGGCTATATACTGTACTGCACCCTGCCTCCTTGTCAGCAGTGGATAAGAACTACTTTGATGTACGCACAGAACATGGAAATGTTTTTGTATTTTGTGCTCAGACTTTTTTTACACTGTTGCCTGGGAAAAGATGTCAGACGAATGAACCAAAACAACTTTCTTTATATAGAACATGGACCTGAGGTACAAAGGCAACTTGTGTCCAAGGAGTAGTTTTCACAATTAAAACTTTGTGATTTCTTGAACTTGGTATAAAGTATCATATAAATTATAATGATACTGCTGCTACTGCACATTTTACAAAAGAGGATAAAGCTTTTTCTTTTTTAATTGTCACGTCTATGTGTCGAGGCTGCATCAGCCGATTTCCAATGTCTGACAGACATCTTGGAGCAAGTGATGCATTGCTAATTGCAGCACGTCATAGTCCAGTTTTTGAACACTGATACAGCGCTTTTAGCTTTTTCGGCGAGACCATGCAGTGCAAATACGTAGTGGTACTGTGACCTACTTTCACTTTCTGCCACACAAATGAAGCACAAATCGAATGAGTGTTACCCAACAATATCAGAATTGCCAGGCAAACACTAATATTGGGGGCACTACAAAAAAATGGAAACTGTCTAAAACGTCTGTGTCCAGAGTTGGGAAGCAAAAAACCAACGGTAACTTTTGTCTCGATCACGTCTTTTCTTCTGCTGAAGTTAGCATGCTAACCAGCTAGCCCTGCCCTGTCTCGTCACTTTCTAGTAGCAACTCCCCATAGACTCCAATCTGCCCTGAAGACGTATTACAACCTGCAATTGCAACAGTTGCTGAAGCTTTTGTCAAGCGACAATCTCCACCCCCCAGGAAAACCTAGATATAACCAATTCAAATGGGACCTATTTTTTCTTTTTGGTTTCAGTTTAAACTTAATTTCTCCCTGGGGGGTAATTGGTTTTACAATTTTACTTTGCTTTACTTACTATATTTACTAGCAATTAGGTAAATGTATGTAGGTAATTCCTGTGAGATAAAAGCTCAGGCATCAGACTGCTCTGAATGCTTTGTTCTTCATGAGGTCATCATCAATGCAAAACAGTTCACTAGAGTTGCATTAAACGCATTTAATGCACTCCAGCATACAAATAACCAATGGTGCAGCTTTACCATTCAATAGTGTAGCGACAGTGGTATAACATATATATAACAGTAGAAACGTTAGCTTTGGTATTTCCTGACAGAAGACCTTTTCCTCTTTAGTTCGCATTTTAGCTCATTTCCTACACCTGCTGCTAGTGAAAGTGGCGAATATAGAAGGATTTTTACATATGGATCGTGATTGAAAGACTAAATTCACCAATATGTCAAACAGTCAGCTGCTAATTGGCGTAACATTGACCAAACTGTTGCTGTTGCTGTTAACTTTCATATCTCAGATTGGATTCAGGTTGGCACATGTTTGGATGTCGTACTTTATTTCCACACCAGTAAAAGGATGATGCTGTGCTCACAAATACTCGTTACTGGCCCTAGGTCTCCGGAAGTTTGGCCAATCAGAACAAAGTGGGCTTTTGAGGGGGGGGGTCTTAAAGAGCCTGCAGCAAATATTGCTTGTTCAGTCAGAGGCACAACTGAGAGGGTTACATAACAAGCAGGATGAGATAAATAAGGATTTTTTTTTTTTTTTTTTTTAACTGTGAATCATGCAAAGCTACAGTAGTGGAGTCCCAAAAGAAAAATGTAGAGCTTGAAATAAGTATAATAGGTTTGATATTGAAGTACATGTATTCTGATAGGATATCTGTTGAGTATGCTTATGTGGTTTGTTGATCTGCTGTGTGAGGACCAGCCTCTACCCCTCTGCCCTATGTCCATTTCTCTTTATAGCTCCACTGCACTGACAGACAAATAGAGATGCTCTTAAATTTTTAGCACCTGTCACGATAAGACAAGAGCCAGTAAATTGTCACTGTAAGTGCTTATGGGAGATAGTGAGAAGGAAAGCAGTGAGACAAGAAACATTTTAGCAGAAAAGAGTCATTTGTGTTGAAATTAAATGTCAAATGATGTGTTTCTGACAGACAGAGAACAAACAAAACTGCTTACTCTTATTCTAGTCTTATTTGTATCTTGCACATTAATTTGTCAGCGAACCCCACAGGGTCATTCTCATTCACAATTAATTTAGCAAGTGGAAATGGAGGATGACCAACACTGACATAACATGCTCAGGGTTTTTTTTGTTTCCCTCCCTTTTCTTACTGCAGATCCGCTTTGCCTCAGGCACTCTTACCCTCTACCTTTACCAGGGCTCTGTGCGGCTGTTCAGCAACAACCAACAACTATGCTTTAATGGGCCTGTCTTGATGACAGTAATGATCCTAGCCCCAAGAGAACATAATCCCAGTTTTCCCCCAGCTACATGCTACTAATGAATCAATAGACAAGAGGCTGCATATTTGCTGTGGCAATATTCACCTCACATGGTTGTCAATTGTTTAACCGGTTCTAAATGGTCAGTAACCTTGGGGCAGTATAAATGATGAGCTGTGGGAGCTGGCAGGGATGTCACAGTGGCCACATTAACCCTTGTTTGAGGAGATTTGATGGGTTTATTACCCAATGTCAAATATTCCATCTGTTGAAGGTGGACAGAGCAAAATGGTTGCCCTGGATAAACTCATGTTTCTCTGTGCTCCATTGTCACCTTTTTCTCAACTGATCCAAGAAAAAAGATTTTTTTTTTTTTTTTTTTTTTTTTTTTTTTTTTATAGTGACAGCAACCTACATCACTTTTAACACATTTTTAACAAATGACATATTCACATGAACTATTAAACAGATACAGGTCACACTGTTCCACTGAACTGAACATATACGAATGTATCTGGGCTCCAACAAGCTTCAATAAACACAACCTTTTTTAGTCTTCACATTTGTTAATGAATGGGAATTTCTTTTTCTAAGCCTCAGTGTCAGGTGAATTATTGCGTTTGATCATATATAAAGTTATTTTCAGAGCCTGTCTGATAAATCGTGTTACATGTCAGTTGATGGGTGAAAAAACAACACACAAAAATTGTGTAGAAATGCTTAAGATATGTTCAGGTAGAAATTACTAGACAATAAATTGTTATACTTTTTATCCAAACTTCAGAATTCACTATCTGCTGCCTTATGGTTTCAAATCTCTTGTTAAATAATCGTATTCACTTAATTCTCAATAGTTCCTTGAGATTGATACCACTCTTATTTCTACTCCCTGCAGCCACGTAGTGTTTTTTATGACAGACCTTTTCTCCATTTATGTGCTGGTGGGTGGATTGTGTTGTTTTGTTGGGCAGAGCAAGGGTAGTTGTTTCCTTTCATCTCCAGTCTTTATGCTGAGCTAAGCTAATTGGTCGCTGGTTATGTAGCTTCAAATTTACAGTTATGAAAGTGTGTGTGTGTGTGTGTGTGTGTGTATATGATTTGCTGAATCTGAAATGTAATACAACATTATTGCCTTTCAACAATCTTGTATCTTGTTGTCTAAATATCATAAACTGAATCACCTTCCAAGCTCACGGTACAGAACGAAACCCAATCATTTATGGAAGAAAAAGCTCTTTCTTGTTATAATTAGATGCATCACTTGAATCTGTAGTCCATCAAGGGAACTGGCTAATGCACGTGGTTCCTCCTGATGATACTTTGAGCGGGAGTTATTCTGATAATAAAACGTTTAATTATTTCTATTTAGTGATTACCTACAAACAAAAGTTTTGTCATGACATATTCTGGTAAGCTGAAGTGTATTTTGACTGTGGTCAGTTCAAAATGATGAAAAAATGATAACTAGTATTCAGTGGAAGCAGAGGAACTAATTAATCTTATTAGTTCTTGAGCGTGATCCATATGCAAAATGCAAGGATATTTTTGTCAGTTACCATATGTATGTATGCAAACTGCAAAATGTTAAAATCTAAACTTAAAACAAGCCTGAAAGTAGAGCGAGGAATGGATGGATATTTACTTATGGAATATACTCTCAATGATAAACAAGTCCTGTGTTCTGATCCTGACAAAGAAAACTCAACCATGCCTTACCAAAGCTCTTTCTAAAACACAAATAAAACAGGTGGACGACATCTTAGGCGAAGAGAGCGACAACGAGAGTGAAGGGCGAGGGAAGGAGAAGCCAGGCAATGAGGAGGTGGAGGATGAAGAGGAGCAGCAGCAGCAGCAGCAGCCAGGAGTGGGACAGACAGCAGGAGGACTCGGTCCTCAGGTGCTGAGCATGGAGGAGAGGCTTCACGCACCATCCAGCCAGGCCAGTCTGCCGAGTAGTGTGCCAAGGTGAGACATAGAACTTAAGGAGAAAATCCACCATTTTATCTAGTGAATTCACTTTTCTTTTTTTTTTTTGTATAACCACTTTACTGGCCCTTGTTAAATCTTCACTGCTGCTTCTTCAGCAGCCTCTCTTGATACCACGGTACACAGATACCATGTAACTACTTCTGACATGTTTCCTTCATCAGTCTCTCAGTGTCATCTGTGTTGCCACTCTCCTCTTTTACTGTTGATCCGCTGCTTCTTGCATAGACACCTCCAGGGTGAGAAGGATATTTAAGTGAAATTACAGCAGGCGAGGATTGAAATCCATTGAGAATCTTTGCATATTTTCAGGTCTTTATTCTCGAATGAGTACTATCATAACATGCCACTTCATCAGCGGGGCCATGGCTGAAGCCAGACGGTCTGGTCCGTTGCCGTGGAGACAAATTCCAAACAGACAGCAGGCAGTCAAAGGTTTCTGAAGTCGAGCTGTTGTGCTGCCAGGACTCAGTCTCTGCTGACATGCATGGAATCATGGGAAACATATTGATTACCTGACATAACAAATATTCCATAAATACCATTTTTACTTTACTTCAAAATTCATTTAGTATCCCAAGGATTTTAATGTAAAAAAAAAAAAAATACTGAAACAGACTCCAGACTTCAGGATTTCCAAAAATACAATGAAATATGACATTACAGCTCCTAGCTACATTTACATCCCTTAATCCTAGATATTTTTGCCAGGTATTGTACCAAACAAACATGTTTCTTTATATCTGGAGAATATGATTCGTAGGCTGTGGCTTCTCTGTAGCACCACAATGCTTTATTCGTGCTTTGTTGTGACATAACCTACCTTTTACGAAGAAAATGGACCTGGCCTGATTGCAGTATCAATAATATTTTGATTAATTGTTCAGCCCTAATGTCCCATTAGTTTCTGGTGTGCAAAAAGAAAAATACAAGTCAAACTTTGCCCAAACTGCCAAAAATCTCACACACAAATGACACGTCTGGCTTGCTATACTGAAGGTACCTCAAGAGCAATTTCAGGTTCTTCATACTTTGAATTTGATTGACGTGTTGCTTGTCGAGCATCGCCTGTTCATTTCTTCCCTGTCAAAGCCCCGTCCACCTTTTATTTAGCATGGCAGTTCACTTTCTGAATGAATCTTGTCAACCTGAATATTTATAGCCCTGTCAACAACACAATATTCTGCAGCTGCTTCCAAATCATTTCCTCATTCCCTTTACCTCATGTAATCGACAATGCGTAGTTTACTCTTCAGTGAAGAGTTAATTTAGTTTTAGATCATAGCAGGAAAGGCACAGATGAAAATAGTAACTGTGATTGTTCCTTTCCAACATGAATTACAACACAATGATACATTTAATCGTGCAACTGGCCAGTGTTTAATAAGTGAAAATGATTTCTTTCCAAACCCCCCAGTGCAGTGGGCAGACCCTTGTGTTGACCACTCCAGACGCGGGCTTCCTGTCTGTTCAGCCTCTTTGCTCAGCTCCTCTGAAACCTTGTTTAGGCTGTTTTTCTACACCTGCATTTACTCTAAAAACACCTTTCTTTTGGCTGCGGCTCTGTATCCATGGCTGCCCACGCCTCAGCAAGCAGGAGCATGATGAGGTTGTCCTCCCTCTCCGCTTTTGGACGTGTCAGTTCATCTGTCACCTGGTCTGACACCTGTGGTTGCTGCTAATGAGTCGAGCCTGAAATTCACCATCCACAGCGTTGTTTATGTGCTGCTGAAAACCTGTGGAAGTCCGGCCCTGACCACTGCAGCGGTGCAGGGATTTGGCACTTGATTGGACGTTTTGACACATAAGTGGAAGACAGTAAGTTCACTTCTGAAAGCAGCGTGGCCCCACGTTGGCAGACAGGGCCCTTACAGAGAACCAGTGACACCGTCTAATAATATCACAGCTTACTTGGCCATGATTGCCCCCTGTGACCTCTGTCCCTCTCTCAGGTCTGTATTCTTTTTTTAGTCACTGTGTGACTAAATGACAACTCCTCACCTTGGCTATGTTGTAGCTACAGATGCTGTTAGCTGGTGGTAGCTAGTGATCTTATAGATGTGACTGAACTTTTGTTTTTTAGTTTGTGTGTAGGTGCAGTTAAGGAAGGGGCTGGTTCTGGTGCAATGAGTGCACTATTGAGCCTCTTCCTACACTCCCAAATTCATACTGAAACCATGTTTTTGTCTTCAATAAGACAGGATATGGGGCATGATTCAGGCAGTTCCTCATACCGGTGGGGTTGCTAAGCTGTACGACATGGTAAGCCTAGTGGAACCAGATGTCCTGGTCAAGCTGCTGCAATCTGCTCTTTGTGTAGGTAAGAATTGGATTTAAGGGGAGTGTAAAGGCACATTTGGCCAAGAAGACAAAACGTGTCCTCTGTCAGACGGCTCCATACCTTCATGACAGCATGGCCTGAAACAAGGGCTGGGCAATGTGACTTCAAATCATATCTGCAGAACCACTATATCTACAAAATGACATAATTCCTTGCATACTATCACAACAACTTAACAAAACAAAGATTTAAAAGCAGTGAAGCTTGACTTTCAATTTTACCTCTTTATGGTCAACAGTTAACCAACAGACCCATTAGTGACTTCTTTATGTCTAGAATGAAGGACAATAAAGTTTTTATTATTTTTCCTTCAAGGAGAAGAGAGCATAAAAAGCAGCTTTTTCCAGCTCCCAAGAGACGTGGTCATAAATGCTGGATTCCCTTATAATGCAACACAGTATACAGAGGCCGAGGTATGATAACCCTGATATCATTAATATTAAAGTACTTACACATCAACGCATCCCTTGACAAATAGAAGAAGTTTAATGATGTATACCTAACATTAGTAATGTTAAATGTTCTCACAGTGAGAATTACAATATACTGTGTAACTGATGTCTTTTTGACATCCACCTTTAACTGTTTCCCAGACTGTAGTAATGTAATCCTCCTGTCTGACAGAGAAAATTGACTTTATTGTTGCCCAGTAGGGCATTAGAGACAATTTAAGATTTAGAGAAGAAGTCTTATAGCTGTTTCCTGATTTAGATGTGACTCTGTGGGACCTCCACTCCTCCAGGAACTGGTTTAATAGGTGGCTCTCTGCAAGACTCCATCCCTGGCTTCATCCCTTTCTTATATTTGGCACAAAATAGACATACATCTGTTGCTAAGATACTGTAGTGATGTGAATCCAGTCATTCAGTATCTGCCCCTGCCTCTCTGTCTTGTTTCCATCCAAAGTAGAAACAACGCTGCTCTTATTTCTGTTCTTTCGACCCATTCTACTGCAATCCATTCAACCACAAGCACTAAAGCTGCCTCTTGACATGCAACCATATCAGCACTCACATGATTTACTGGTTATCTTTTATACATTTAGGATAAATGTAGGCAGCTAACTGCAGGCAAATAATGTCTTGCTTATTTTTTTGTTATATCATTTTTATCCCAGCTGACATCCGTATGACTAAGAATTTACACCCACAGTGCCAAGTTAAAGCAAGTAACAATGGTTTGTGAAGAAATAAAGCAGAACTGTGTGTCCCAGGGACCAATGTTGTCGCTGTTTGCAAATCAAAATAATTAGCAAATGTCAGTCAAAGATGATTTATTTTCTTTCACAATGTGAAAAGGAGAAGTTATATTCACAGACAGGTCTTAGCTCCTTTATCATCATTGCACGGTGCTGTGTGTAAATCTCTTCACTTGGATAATTACATTCTTAAAATCCAATATTGCATGATTGGCTTACAAGAATCTGCACTGGACTAATTCCGCTTCACAAGCACCTTTTTGTTTGTTTGCCAATTTAAAGTACTTTATTTCGGTGAATCAGTTTTTTTTCTGCATCAAGCCTTTGGCACATGTAGTAATAAAACCTCCAGAGGCAGAATAGGCTTTCAGTGGCACAATAAATTAACGTCTCCTGGTTTAATCTCTGGGGCTCTGTTACATGTGCAATTTCAGCACAATTCTTTCATTATTTTCAAGTCAAACTGAAATTAAAAATGACATTTTGCTAAGAAATCTGTATATACGTAGTCTAAGTCTTGACTTGCATACTTATTAAGTCAAATGGACAGTGCCTCCAGGGGTGATGAGTTTTTGCCACAGCCTGACCATCAACACTGTATTATTTGATTGGCACAGTATCTGGGCACAAAATAATGAATTTTCAGTAATGCAGGAGCGGTCCCTACATGATAACGTAGGGCTGTGTTACTTCCTGTTGCATTTTGAACCACAAAAGTCACGTACAAATGCTGATGTGACAGGAATGCTGGTCGATGTCAGGTTTAAACAGTGGTCCAATCATTTACCTTCATGACAACTGGACTCATGAAAGGAAGGCGTGTAATGCCTCCTCCTCCACTGTGGGATCCACCATGAACATTGCACAGAATCTGTGGGAGCTGCCAACGACTCAGTAGCTGTTGAACTTGCTTGAATGGAAAGATCAGCGCTAACATTAGCGAGCTAGGCTAACTGGCTTCCATTTTCATACTCACTAGTTCTCACTAGTAGTTGATGGAAGATATTGCTCCCATACTGTAGCATTAACTATCAGTCATAGATTTTACTGTACTACCAATCTCCTTTTTTGTTAGCCATTGTTCTGCCCTACGTTTACTTGTTAAGTTGTACATATTTTCAGGTTTTAGATTTAATAAATATTTTTTCCTATTTTTAATGACATCTCCCTGACTCTGTATTGAAGCCTTTTGACCGTATTTGATATGAACACTAACCCTAACCCTGTACCACAAAAAACTCCACTAGCATACTTGGCAAATAAAAACAATGAGTGCGTGTGGGAATTTCTATGATGCAGGGCAGAGGCATGGCCTATGTGTTTCCAGCATAAGCCCATCCATTGCTCTCTCTTCTTAATTGGCAAAAGGAAAAGTTTACTGACCTTGTTCAATCAAAATCATCCTCGAACTGGCTTAACCCCGACCATCTTCACTTGGTGCCTATCTGTGCTTCTTGATATTTAATTGATTTAATGAAATTCTGATACAACAGAAAGAAAAGAAAATCCACTCAGACCACTTGTGCATGTGTCAGTGGTGAACGATTTATGACGAGCAGTGAAATTCCAACAGATTTAAGGTTTAACAAGGAGGTTGCAGGGTGGGTACAAAAGGTGGATGAACTTCATCTCCTTCCAACTGATATTTCGAGGGAACTGCTGTAGTGCACTTGTCAGGCTCAAAGGGGAATAAATATATGCTATATATATATATAGTAATTGATGTGGATCATCAGGGACGACTGAGAGACGACCAAACGTCAGTATACGAACAGTGCCACAGGAGGAAACCCATCACACTTATCTTAATAGCTCAAAGACGGAAAGATCTTCCTCTGTTCACTGAATACAGTGAGTTAGTTTCCATTGATCACGTCATATTAACAATGCGTCGTCATTGTTTGCGAATTGGCTGACACTATCTTATCCAAGCTAATTGTACAGACAGCTTATAAAGTGAACTGGGTGCTAACATGAACATTAGCAGGCCGTAGTCATCACCATTCAATCTGTTAAAATACAACTCAGTTTAGCTTGCACACTGACTAACATCGACAATATGAGTGTGTGTGTGTGTGTGTGTGTGTACATTATCTTATTTTTTTTCTCCTCCTGCATCACATACATAAGAAATTGATCAGTAAAAGTCTTGTCCTGTAATGTGATATGCGGCCTTCACATTTAAGGCTTCTTCAATTATGAATAATTAATATTCCTCCAAGTTAGAAACTACAACTGTGATATATCTAATAAGGCGTCCTGTACGTAGGGCTTTTAATGAATGCTGGACCAAATTTGTGCCTCTCACCATGGGATTTTTTCCCCCCTCAGACTCCCTTTGTTTCCTCTGCCTGTTGTTTTTTTTTTTTTGTTTGTTTGTTTGTTTGTTTGTTTGCATATTCATCCATTGGCTTCAGCTTAGGCATCTGTGTCACTGAGGTGGACAGGAGGAAACCAGTTTCTAGTTTTAAATCTTCCCAAATGTTTGTTGTGAATAACAGCTCACTGGTTCATTGTGTTCAGATTCCATTATTATCATATTATTATAAACTTGTATCATTTTCTTATTATGTACACTTGGTCGTGGTGACCAACAGACCATTCACCCGGAAATAAGAATTGATTTTTGATGATGATTTTTACCAAGAGGCAGCACAATGGGACTCTCCTGATACACATGGTATGAGATTTTAAGGTGTTTTTAATTTCACAATGGGTTTAAACCACGGCATTGTGATAATAACACACACATTAAATGTACCATCATCACAGGGGACACCTGTGTTCAGTTGAGTCAATGAATCAATGCTGTTAGCAGAGTAGGAAGCGAACGTCTTATCTGTTTCCTCGAAACATTTGTCTCTAATCATGTAACATTCAGCTAAATATGCGAGAATTGTGTCTTTTTGCTGTCTGTGTACTTCTTTTTCAAACTCCTGTCCATTATTGCTAGAGAGCAGTCAAGTATTAACAGCTAATGCTAATGATAAATAATATCTAATAATATTTTTATCAGCCTGATTTGGACATTCAGGACGTAGCTTCTCCTCTCAGTCCAAGAAACTAGCATTAGCTAATGTTATCTCAGGAGCCACAGACAAGACAGAGAGAGCTACCAACAAGATAAATAATTTCATTTCATTTTTAATTTATCAACAATAACTCATCACTGTGATTTTTAGAATAATTAAAATTTCAGTAAAATGTCTTAGTAAAGTCTGTATTATCTCTACATGTGAGCTACAATAAATGCATAGTTTTCTTGATACAGATGAATTTCCACATTCACACTTTTATTCTAAATATTTTATGAATATTTGTCACTAGTGCTGTGAGGCTATGGTCAAACAGAGGCATTTATTTTACTGATCCTTGTTTGTGCTGTCATGAATATCAACTCTCATATAATATTGTAGCACTCACTAAGTTTACCATTTTTATAGTCTTGGCTGTTTAAAATAATACTGTGACATGTTTATTTCACTTGCTTTGGCTCCAGTTGCTCATATGTCTCTCTGGGCAAGTTGTATTAAAAGTATATGAGGGATTGAGTAGCACAATACCCAGTCTATAATGAGGAATTTATGAGATGGCACTGCAGACTGACTGTGGAGCTGCGGCCAAACAACAGACAGACACTTCCAGTCGCGGATTAGCGAGTGGATGTTGTGGTGTCAAGTGATGCCAGGCTCAGGGATTTACTCTAAACTTCGCTACACTTTTACTACCACGATTACCACAACCGAATGAGTCTGCAGATGCTCACTTGTACGATGTGTTGTGTTGTCAGAGTTTTCCCCTGATGTTTTGTGAGGACAAATCATTGGAAACGATTCATCTTACGAATACAAATTAAAGCAACTCATTAACTAAGCAGCCGAGAGAGTCCAAGTGACATCCAATTTATGAGCCAGTTACGGTTGCCTTTCTTTGGGAGAGCACTTTCAGGTTGGTGTTGGCTGCCAGATGTTGGGGTGTTAACTATACCATGGTGTATCTGGGAGGTTTCTTTTCCTTCATTAATTATTGTCCTTCCATCTCTCTTAACTTTTTCCAAACAATACATCCTCTTTTGATTCATGACATTTTTTGACTTTTACAGCAATTAGACCCATTTACTCCCCAAACACACATGCTCTTATCAGTTCTCCTCAATTTTAATTTCCTGTAAGTAATACTCAGTCATTCACTTTTTCCCCCGTGCTGTGTATTTCTGGAGTGTATTTATTTCGGAGTGAAAATGAAAGTGTGAAAACTGTCAGCTTGAGTGAGCATGTTATTATAACATTGCCAGAAAGGAGGTGATGGAGAAGGTAAATGGTTTGTAAAGTTTTCCATTCAGGTTGTCAGACAGCAAAGCGTGAAATTCAAAATGTGTTTCATCTTTCCTGACCTGCTTTGCCAGACGTCTGTTGAACCTGAGGTTGCCGTGGTGGCTTTACTGGGTCGTGTCTCCGTTGTAAATGTGTGTGTCGGTTCATTCAGGTTCGCTGTGCTCTTTCATAGAACCTAAGAGTCTAATCCAGCCCCTATATGATATGCACCAATAATAGCAACGAAACCTAGTGTAGCATGTTTTACTTTGATCGTCACACTGTGGTTACTGCAGTGTAACCACAGTCGAATAGGCTTTACTGTAGCTTCTATATAGCGCGGACAGTGACACTAATAGGACTTTGTTTCAGTCGCTGTGGTGAATTGGCTCTCTAGATATTAGCGTTGAAAGGGAAGCGTGGGTGCATCGGGTTAGCACGCTCCTACTTTGACCTTTTGTTGATGAGTGTATGACAGCTCCACAGTCCTCATCGTTGATAGCTGGCCTTCCAGGTACACCCTACTCAGTCCCATACCCTCCTATCATCATCCTTCAGCCCAATTGTTGTCTTTCTTTTTAATTTAAAGCCAATTACTGTTTTTTTTTTTGTTTTTTTCTTCTCAATCGGTTTTTGGAGGGATTGACCTCTCACCTCCATCTTCCTCAACAGATTAAAGATGTAGCAACAAATCCCATCCATCCCACTTCTGCAGGGGAAGTCTTCCAGCCATTCTGGGCAGCTAGTTCAGAACACCTGGTCTTTGCCCTCTCATAAGCTTTTTCAACACCATTTTCCTATGGTACTGCCCATTCTGCAACATATGCCAGCTTGGCTGCTGAGGACCACAGGACTATATCTGGCTGTAGTGTTGTAGCCACAGTGTCTTGGGGGGGGGGGGGGGACACAAGGCGTGCCAATTTTTCAATCCTGAACAGCCTGCAGAAGTGTGGGGGGTTGGGGTAAGGGTTGAGTTGATGTTACTTTAGGCATCCACAGGACACAACCGGTTTAAGTGAGATAAATTAAACATTTTCAACTGGGGACATCTTTGAATGAAATGTCTTGTAATTTTTAGTGGTAGTATTTGTGTGCATTTTTTCAAATTTTGGTTTAGTGGTAGTATTTCCTATATTTTCTGCATTTCACACACAGTCAAACATGTATTAAGTATGTGTGAAACTGTTTGTAGAACACGGAAAATGAAAGAATGTATATGTGGATATATGAGGCTTGTGTTCCAAGTGTCTTGTCTGGCCTGCAGGGATAAATGAGTTTATCATTTATGATAATGATAATGAGTTCATCATTATTATTATCATCATTATTTTTCCTGTGGATATGGACACTAGCACATGTTCTTATCAGACACATCAAGCACGCTAATTGAAATAGAAATAAAAAGAAAAACAAAACATTTTTATCTGGTATGTTCAAATCCAGTGAATTTGGGCGGCTGGTATTACACGAGAGTCTTGGCAGAAATTGATTCATGGATGGGGCGATAGAGCGGGTTACATTCAGTTGCGTTGAAGTTCAACTGACTTACAGTTTGTGCAGACAAAAACCCAAGTCAAATGAATTTGATCAAATGCTGAACGGGTGCAGATGAGAGAGGACAGAGCTCCTCTACAGACAGAAGTCCGTCAGCTGGGTCTCAGCACTGCTCTTTTAAAGATTCCTGAAGAGAGGCCAGTGATTAAATTGTGCCTTCTCATTAATCAAAGGTGAGATGTGCATCAAGGTGGCAGAGCATCAAGCCGTGTCTTTTTTTTGGGGGGGGCTGCACCCGCTGTCTGACTTCAAAGAAGTGCTATCATCTGAGAGACGATTGAACGTGAAACACATGAAACACAGCAGCAAAATGCACCGGACCTACCAAGAAGCTCAGGCTCATTTAGTCTAGTCACCTCAGTGCCTTCTCACTGTCAATCACTCTTCCATTTTCCCTGTTGTAAGCTGGATGTAAAGACTTTTTGAATTGAATTGAATTGATTTGTGACTCCAGTGAATAATGAAAGCTGAGTTTTCGCTACTTTTTCTACATTTTACAGATCAATGGTCCTAATTGCCACTCGAGATCCGCTTGCTTTTTTTTCCCCCATGTTAAGTTTAAAAGTAGGGCAAGGAGGGCTCCCTCCTACCTTCCCTTGAGATGGCCAGATGCTGAGAGGAGCATATTACTGTGAATGAATTCATCCTCAGATTATTAACAGCGCAGTCACAGACCTGAAAGCTGTTGGATGAGCTTTTGAAGGCTACTGATAATAAAGCAAGTCTCCACTTTCCTACCACAACTAAAATTACACCATGCAATTTGCTGCCTATTGCAATGTCGCTCTCGTTTTTTTATCATTTGCTGCTGCAATAACCCAGATTCCCCTTAGGGATTAATAAAGTTCAATCTGGCCCAAAATATCCCCCTAAATTCTACTAGATTGAATTGCTCTAATCACGAATAACGTTTTTTTTCGTGCTGAACACAAAATCCTCATGTTTGGTTTGTTTTGGTTGATAAGCTGTGCTCATGAAAAGGGCTGAGGAATGCATTGAGAAAATTCTCTCAAGCTTTTCTGCTGTTGTTTCACTCCAGATGGATATAAATGATCAATTTGACTTTTCTGACCAATATTGTCATTGCAATACATTAATCTCCAGGCTTGTGTCGGTTGACTTAGTATTAATAATGAAAAAAAAACAAAAGCAAATGAGTGCAAATCTGTTTCTCAAATGATGGACTTCATTGTGACTTGCTGTTAGAGAAAAAAAAAAAAAAAAACAATTTACCTCCCAGCAGTGGGGCCAACCCAATAGATGCAAGATGGAGGATGAAGGACGCAAATGAATGAAAGCAATGAGTCGAGTGATCCTTAATAAAATTTTTGAAGCCCTATGCAATAGTCTTTGATAAACTTGCAGGCATCAATAAAAGGAACCGATCGTTTTAGGGCCATACGATTCTAATTGATCAGACAATATGGAACCGGTTCTCAGCTGGATCTGGTTCTCGATTCCCATCCAGCTTGATTTTGATGCCTTTCTTCTCCCCTTGGTGGGTTGTTATTGGACAGTTATTGTTTGACACTAAGAGGTATTATCCTGAAACTGGTTCAGAGTAAAGTTTCTGCTTCATAAAATAACAAAGCTAAGAGAAGGAAAGTTTTTCTGCAGAAACCACATTCTGGGGGCCCTTCCACTCTGTACCAGCCCCTCTTAGAAATGTCTTTGTTGGTGTTTCATCAGCTTGTTCCAGTCTTGGAGGTCATTCTTAAGTAACATGCTGTTTGGGAATAACAGGCGCCCTGGGAAATGTTTCACATAATGGTGCATGTCCACTCTTTCTCAGTTGATGTTCCTGGTGGCCCAGCGATAACCTGAGGCACATTTTAGAAAATGGGTTCAACAAAATGGGCCGTGTTTGTTAAACACGGCACAGTATGGGATGAGTTCTGCCTCAGGCACCCAAACAGATTTTGAGCGGTGATGATGTACATGCAGTTTGTGCTGATTTCGCAATATTTGTCCCACCTTAGCTTTAGTTGAACTATCAAAGCTTTCATTTTTTTTTTTTCCACATATGAGGTTACCTTATGCATTCATAAGTAGTCATGAGATTTCTTATGACCTGTCACACTCTCCAGGGCACTGTGCAATTTCTTAATTCAAATACCTACAGTAGTTACGCTAACCTGCTTAGAAATATCAGCAATTTTCTGCTTCTAACCCATTGTTTAGAGATCTGTCAGGTGTCGCCCTGAGTCTGTCTTAGATAGATATTGTGTCTGGACTTAGGTCTGCTTTTTCAAAGTGGTTTGGTTTCTATGCGAGGCAGAACAAGAGAAAAGATTCCTGCCATGGGAATCGGAACAGCAGTCGTCATAACTGCGTCTCAGCTGGCTTTCAGCCTGAAAATAGCATCTTTTCAAATAAAACACACACTGAAAGAAAAGAAATGAGATAGGATTCAGGAAGACTGCTTTGAATAATAACGTCCATGAAACTGAAGGCTTATCAGTCGCAGCATTTTGTAATGCTACTAGACAGAGTTTAACAACTCGGGGAAGGTATAGTGACAGTCATTTTGTTCTTCATCTCAGTGATCACAACATTAGATAAAGTCAGTTCTCCCGTGCACTTGGACTGACCAGTGCTGCCGTTGTATGACTTTACTTCAGAAATGAGTGTTCAACATTTGTGTGCATTTTTTAAAATTTTGTTTTGTTTCTCTGTTTGCATTGAATTAAAAATGTTTGTGTTAATATTGAAGAAAGTCTTATATTTAATCTTCAAAGCTCTTCAGTTTGTTTGTTCTTTCATTTGCGAATTATTTTGTATGCAGGTGCTATTTATTTATTTGTTTGTTTTACACGGACAATGCATTTTAATGAACATCAGAATTAAACACCAATGTAAAAAATACCCTGTAGAAAAAATGTTAATTTACATCAATAGTCCTTGGACTGGCAACAAAAAAAAAAAAATAGTAGCAACATAAATAAATAAATCCACAAATAAAAAGACAAATGCACTTTGCCACATACTGAGTTAAAAAATGATCACAGATCTGGTTTGACTCAAGCCAGTGTCTGAAATATGTCTTGAATGTGGGAAATGTAGGACAGTCCCTTATTCGTCTATATACGAAGTGAAGTGTGACTGGTGTGTCACTGGATTGTGCTGCACAGTAGCTCAGAAACTCATAGATTTATGATAATTAAGTACAATTTTGTGCAAAACCTTTTATAGAACTTCAATGAATTACTTTTTAATTTTTCAAGACAACATATTCTCCCATTTATTTCAGCCCAGGATGAATTACATGGTTGATTATATAACTAGATATTATTGCAGCAGGGAACTACTGACAAAAATGTGAACTAAATGTCAACAAATTAATGTGCTTTATAAGTGATTGTGACCTTATTGTCCCCTCTGGTTTGCAGTCATTAAATTGCACTCTGTGTGGCATTAAAAAGTTCCATTTCGTTTGGAGAGCCTGGAGGGGACTGATATAGTATTACTGGTGGCCTGGATTTAGCTGTAGCTTCTTAAAGTGTGGTGTAAATCTTTAGTCAGATTTGATCCTCACATTGCTTTCTAAGTTGTATAAGAAGAGTCCATATCTCCTCTCAGCTGGTTCACTGGTGAAGATTACATTACAGTGTGTGTACTACAGCACACCTTGATGAACGAGGCCCATGGTGTGAAAGCAATTTTTCTGCTCCGTATCTACAAACAGGAATAACCACTCCCTCCTACCAGCTCCGCTTCCCGGGATTCATTTGTCATCTATCTCATGCTGGCATCATGACTACATTTCATGGGAAGAGTGTATTTTCTGCAACAAAAGCAGCCTGTTTTTCTTGGCATCTGAGATTCATTAGAGTAAAATTGCTTGTAACATTGGGCAGTTTGTCAGGAGCATGAAGAAAATCACACTGATCACTGCTGAACTCATTTCTTTGCCTTGTGTTACATGTAAGCTACTGTTACTCAGTGAACAAAGAGGCATGAGCTGGGTGTTGACTCTGTTTATTGCTTGTTTCTCTGGAGGATCACAGCTGGGTTTCTCTTTCTATCTCATTGGCTGGAGCTAAGTAAAACACCAAACCTATTCCACTGGTTGTTCATCCCCACTCTGACAAACTCATTTAGAAACCCCCCCCTCCCATTTTAGCCAGTGAGATGTCCCATGGTCCAAAGAAAAGAGCCAATTCATTCTGCGCACATTACTCTGCACCACTTCCCTGATCTTTTCTAAAGTGCAGATTTTCTTCTAGGGGGGAAAATGTTTCACTTCTACATTCTCTGACAGCTCAGGATACTCGGACTACACACCTCCAACCTGAAGCTTTAGTCCCGGTGAAACTACTCCGGCTGATTGCGCCATTGTCTCGTCCGGTCATTTCAGCACAGGACCCACAAAATCAATTTGGAGAGTTTTAAGCGGGCAAGAGCTGCCTGAAAAAGTTTAACTTTATTTCCAGAAATGATTCAAAGTGACATCAGTAAGCTGGACACAGCACGCTGGTGTCTGCCAACCCAGACGGTCTGTGATGCTTTATGCAAAAGAACCACAGGGAGAACAGAGGCAAAAGATCCAACAGTCTGACTGGACAGAGCTCTTTCATGTGCTCTGTTTAGGAAACAGTTTGTGTTTCACTCTTCCTGTGATTTCTGGACAAACCAAGGCAAATCTACAGTAAAACAACATGTAATTTTGGCCAATAAGAGGCTATTCTTACATCAAAGTCTCCTTCACCAGCTGCTCTCCACAATAACTTGAGCTTACCTTCCCCACCAAGCCAGAAGAACTGAAATCAGACTGAAGAGTTAAAGCTTCTTAATTACCATCCTTCCAGACTGGAGGTTTTGGCTGTGAGACAGATTTATGGGAGATTGCGGAGGAGGGGGGGTTGGGGTGCTTAGACAGAAAAGCTCCTATCAAGGGGTGCTGTGGTTTTAAAAAAAATGGGAACCCGGTGATGTACAGTCTTCTGAAACTAACACTGTAGTGAGACGTCAAACCACAATAATTGATCCTGGATTTCACATAGAAAATAACCATATAGGGTGGCTCGGTGGTGCAGTGGTTAGTACTGTCACCTCACAGCAAGAAGGTTCTGGTATAAACTGTCTCTATATTTTGGCCCTGTGATAGACCGGTGACCTGACCAGGGTGTAACACGCCCTCTCACAGTGTCAGACGGGATTAGCTCCAACCCGCCCACGACCCTGCACGGATATGCTGTATAGATAATGGATCGATGGTTGGATGGAAATTCCTGTCACTGCAGCTGATATATAATCATTAACCTGTGATCAGCGGTGACTGTGTTAAAATGGTAACTCTGAAGCCTTTTCAGATACAGAGCTACTGCTGCAGTGCCATGACTTCTACAGGGCAGTTTCGTCTTCAGTTCTTTTATTACATTTCCATGAATCTGAATCTGAATCTGTCAGTTCAGGACAATTCAAAAATTACGCTTTTCTTCGGTCAGCAAAGTTAGAACATGTTTCAGAGCTGATTAAACTGTACTGGGGAAAGTGGCCTTTGAAATTATATAACACTAACTAGGACTATACTTTTAATGCACAGTACTTAACTTATGCCGCTAGAGAATCTCTCAATAAAAACAACAACAATAACAAAAGACAGCATTGGGTGATGTTGTGAAACAGCGTGGGATCACGGGAGTTGTTTTCTTCACCACCATTGCCATCAGCTTTTCCCGGTTTGGATTCCTCAAGTGTCGCTCAGGAGGTTTTTACCAGGTGCTGAATTATCCACAGAGGTCTCCTCCCCTCCACAACAAACACACCAGGACATTAGGACCATCAAAGCAGTAAAGACTAAAGCAGTTTTCACATTATCAACTCAAGTCAAGTTTATCTTTAAAGGTCCAAAGTCAGTGTTTCTGGGATATCGGGGAAGGGTTGGGTAGACTGAGCTTAGACTCCTGTTAACCTTTGTTTTAATCGTCTCTCTGATAAGTTAAGATCCAGACATCCGATGACTAAAATCCTTCCTCCAGTTAAGATGTGTGGTTAAAAAAAAAACGCAAACTGTATCTATCATGTGGTTTAAAACTAGACAAAAGTCAGGCAATCACAATGCTTACACATTAGCACAGGTGAACATATGAAACAGACCATTGCCATGATTAAAATCACAGATTTCTTTAGGTTTAAGAATGGATGGAAACATTGGGAGAATGTAAGTACACAGCTCAACAAAATAAATAAAATGGTTTAGTTATTTGTGTGGAAAAGTTGCATATTATAACTTATATTTGTCTAAATGCAGTTTTAAAGTCCAGAACTAAAAATCAGCAGACAATTGAAAACTATACCACTACTTTGAAACCCACTCGGTATCTCTGTGCCATCTTCGCTGGGTTTCTAAATCTCCCCGACTCTAAACCGTCTGTCAGTGATTGCTTGTTTGTTTGCAGTGCACCCAAACCACCCACCAGAACTCTAATTTCCATAATTAAATAATAGACGCTTTCACATCATAGAAGTTCTCCAGTGGCTTTTCTCAATAAACAGATTGTGCGGCTGCAGTACATTACCATACTTTCCTGCATTCATCACCTCATCAAATTGCAATGCGACTGCCCCCTCACAGCTTAGCTGATATGACTGCAGTTGATTTGGTTGTGGCCTGTACATAAGTGGTACTTAGAAAAATAAGATTAAATGAGCTTACCACATTCTGTGTAAGATTTATTGTTTGAGAATCTATTTGGAAAAGGGCTATTTGTTAGACAACTGAGACACACGCACACTGTTATTGCTGGTGATACATTCATGGTGTTTACAGCTGCTCTCCCTTGTAAAATTACCCCGGCCTTGCTTAGTAATGGCACAGTTACATAACATCATATTCAGTATTTAGATTTGTCACCCAGCATCTGTAAGCTCACATTCATGGTTCCATGTGTGGGGGAGAGCATATTTCTGATGATCTAATTGAATCATATTGATTCATCAGAAAATTAAGCTTAGGTCGTGATGTCAGAACCTCCTGCCGTCCATCGTGTCAGGATGAGGCAGAGCAGAACCACAGGGAAACCTGATTATTTAAATCCCACTGCTTATCTTCTTTTTCTTCTCCGAGCACAGACAGAACACGGCTGGACTCGGTCTCATCAGCATTCGCTGCCTTTTGTTCAGCCTGCGCTTTGACTGAGATGAAAGGGGAAAAATAAAATTATAGTTCATCTTGGCATGCTCACTTTCTTCCTCTCACTTTCTGTCTTGCCTTCCTCCTCTCTGCCGCCACGGTACCTTTTTTATTCTTTTTCTCCAGGCTGTAGTTCTGTGGAGCTGGCTATCTAGTCTGACACCCTGCCTTCATACTGGGGATTAACAGAAAGCCTTGTATATGGGCTACATGTTCCTCTGCTTTTAATCATTCAGTGTGAAATCTCAATTCCTTCACAGAGCCTGTTATGTAATTATTGCTAGTCTTAATTATTCCTGTCTTACACTTGTTATTTGTGGGTATTATACTCTAAGAAGGGTAACAACAGTTGTCTATCTACAATATAAAAGCGGCTTAAAAGAATTTTAATATCTTAAATTTTCTAATTATCAGTCTTTTCTTTGTTTTTCAAAGCAACCAGATCTAATATTCAACAATCTATACATCTAGACCTTTGTATTTCATGACAAATGAGCAAAAGATCCAGTTGCAAAAGGCCTGTAAAGCCTTCCTCCAGCAGTGACAGCTCTATGTAAGTTGTCAGTACATGCAGATAAACAGTGAAATCTCCTGCCAGTGAAGACGGCAGCTAAAAGCGCATTGGCCGAGCTTCACAGCTGATATGCATCTTTCCCAGACAGGCCGTCTGTCCCTGTTTTGGCTTTTATACATCACTAATCATTAGTGAATAAGTCAACCCAAAGGCACAACCAAAATTAACAATGGTTAACGATTTTCTGTCATTTGTTCGACTCCCTGTGTGTGTGTGTGTGTGTGTGTGTGTGTGTGTGTGTGTGTGTGTGTTCAGCAGCAGAGAAAACCTAGAAATAGCCCTTTCAAATAATGATAGAAGAGACAGTTTGTTTCAATCTGTATCAGTTGTGTATGCATCCTGGGGCCTTTCTGTGTGGAGTTTGCATGTTCTCCTTGTGCCTGCGTGGATTCCCTCCAGGTTCTCTAGCTTCCTCCCACAGTCCAAAGACATGTACATTAGCTCAAACAGTGTCTAAATGTGCGACTGTGAATGGTTGTTCATCTCCATATGTTGGCCCTGTGATAGACTGGCAACCTGTTTAGTGTGTTCCCCACCCTCACCCAATGTCAGCTGGGATTGGCTCCAGCCCCTTTACAACCCTGTATGGATAAGTGGTATAGATAATGGATGGATGAATGAACATATCCTAGAGTGTCAGCTGAATTGAGATTTTCACAAAGCATCGATCAAGAGTTATTGACTAGTTGTTCAAGATGGTGACTTTGCTGTGGCATCAAACTTTCCTTTATCAATTATACAGGATTTATCTTTTGTACTTGCAACACAGAGATTAAAGTTGTGCATTAATTTACAAGTCATACGCAGATGTTCAAAGTCTAGATACATTTGTATTTCTCACGTGATGGATGTTTGCAGCAAGAGTTTATATTTAATTATGTTTAAATTGAGTCAAAAGCTGAGTTCTTGCTCCTGTCTCACTTAGATCTCATTAACAGGGTTAAATGTAAAGAAATTACTTTTAAATGCTGTCAGGATGAGAGGTTCATTGTGATGTTCATTAAATTTAAGTAGCTGCTGTTTGGAACAGTTCGCTCCCACTTTGTAATGGATGAAGGGGGTGTAAAGGGGTGAAAAAAAAAAAAAAAAAGCTTCTATGAACTCTCCACTGTACCCAAGGGCCCTGTTGTGAGTAAATGTTTTTAAGGATCAACCTAAACCTCGAAGACTGCTGTAATGGCGCTGCATCTCTGCAGTATGTGCTCACATTATTCTATTTGCATTCATGAAAGCTGTTTTCTTCAACTCACAGATAGATATAGCTCTGTTATTGTATCACAGCTGTTTTTTTTCTCTCTCTCTCTCTTGGTGTGATGGCAAAGCTTTCATATTCGTCTTTTGCTGCAGGGCATTACGATCCTCATGGTAGATTAATTAAATGTCTGGAATTTATGCCGGTGTCTGACATTCAGGGTGAGATGAAACAAACAGGATAATTGAATTTAGCTTGTCACTTAAAACTGTTCTGCCTCTGCACCTGATTCGTATCTAAACGCATCTGGCTGCAACGACTCTTTTTTTTTTTTTTTTTTTGGTGACACGTAGTCAGAGCTGCTTCTGTCAGACCACACCTCATGATTATATGATTTGTCAGGTACAAACACCCTTCAGCAGCTGCAGCAAGTGGAGCTGTTTCAGTGAACAAATCCTGCTTCTCTCCTGTCATGCTTTGAATTTGTATTCAGACAAACTGCTGCTGCTGCAAAGGTGAGGTGGAGCTTGGTGAAGTAAAGGATCAACTGTCATAGAAGTTGAGGAGGTAAGGTTTGTGAATGTGCTTCCCCTCGACAGGATTACACTGCAGAAGAAGAAAAAACCCTCAACAGAGTTCTTCCTAAAATGTCTGGATATGATGGCACCATTAGCAAGTGGCAGCCTCGAGAGCTGATACAAGCCAACAGTTAAGTGCCAAAACTGCAGTTCCTCAAATGGCCACTTGACTGTGGTTCCAAAAGTGAGTCAGTCCTCATGTTAAATTGTCAGGAGAAATAAACATTTTTAAACAAGCCTAGTACAAAAAATTTTTTGGTATGTATAGCTAATTTCCCCCTTAAATAAACCTTTATTAAGGTATAAGGCGTCAGTATAAGGTGCTGCTTGCGAGCAGCCCACTCTGAGCTTCCCCCCTCCCACCTGGACCATCCAGTTATGCTTGATTTGGTTTTTCTGGGTGTTTTCCGGAAATTTGCTCTATTTTTGTTCAGTCATTCAGACATTTTAGGACAGTGTCCCATCATTTTACATGACACACTGTTCTTTTTTCTCAGCTGTTGTTTCCTGCTCTACCATCCCCTTTTCAGTTGCCTCAGCATTTATCATTGATATTAATCACATAAAGCACAACAACGAGCGGCATCCCATTAACATAACTCACTATATTAACGCTCCCTTGCATATTCTGACCATGAGTCAGAAGGCTATCTGGCTTTCTGCTGCTAATATTAGCTCTGTAGCTGGCCACAGCGATAGCTGCCTACCTGCAACACATCCTGCTGCATTTACACTCCTGACATATTGTTTGATAACGGTTGTCACTGTGACTCACTGAAAAATGTGAGCTATCAAAGTAAACAATTGTGTGCATGTGTTTTGAGCTTCACAATGCGAAAGCCTCGTCTCACCTCATGCAGTCGATCTGTCCATCCTTCTTGTCTGTGGGACAGTTTGTCAAGTGACACCCAGCTGTCCTGTTAGCCTGACAATGAAGCCTAACACCTGAATCCCAAACGTGCTTTGAAAGACGCCACATGCAGGAAAGGAGGATTATGAATGTAACACGGATTTAAAAGACACTGACAGCAGTCCGCCTTGCTCAGCTGCCTCTCGTGGGCATACTGAACCCACCAGAATGTGTTTCTCAGCAGAGCAGTAGGGAGAAATAGCACAGGGATCCCTGTGCTCCCTGTCCCTGGTAAACACAGCTCAACAGTGCAAGAGAGGCATCAGGCTGTGAGGAACAGGAATGCTTACTCAGACTTTTCACATACACGAAAAGAGGACGAAAGAGGAATGCATAAGTAGGAGAAACTAAAACTGCAAGTAATCTGACCCAGTTTTTTAGCTCCTGGCTCGTGGCTCTAAGCTGGTGATGCAGGCAGTTTTTCTATTTATGCTCGAGGTTTGGATTGATCTCACTATGAAGCAAAGAGATCCATCTCAGGGGAAGGCTGACCTGTTAATAGCCATTGTTCATCACCCCCCATACACACATGCATAAGCTATTTTTCCTGACGGAAAATTGTGTACAGTGCGCTTCTGCATGAGGAAAAATAGATTTTGCTCAGCTTGGGGAGCCTGTCCATAGATTTAAAATATTCATCAACTATTAGATTTTACCATGTTATGATATTCTGTGGATGTGAAGGTAAAATGTTGAACATGCTTTATTTCAACCTCCCTCACATACCTTTACTTAAGAACATGATTGACACTACACCCAGGATAAGAATCCTCATCCCCAGAGAAGTTACTTTGATGTGTACATTTAATGGGTATGTGGAAAGAGCAACAGTGACAGTAACTGCAAGAGCTCAAAGACACATAAACAGAAGACACATGTCAAAGGCAACTTGTTTTAGATTCTTGAATTTATGTTTTTATCTCTCATCCAAAAGGCGTCTTTCTGACTGGTGAGGATTCTCTGGCCTAGATATACCATGACTTGGATGATTGAAAGTCTTCACAGACATACCCCATATTCTTAGCAGTGTCGCTCTCCGCACCAGCGATCCACAAAGTCCACAAAGAAATGGGACTGAGAATAGCATTGTGTTAGACAACAATATAAGGTGGCTGCTTTTTGTTTAGGCTTCTTGTTTTAGGGACCAATAAGAATAGGAAATGTGCTAGTTCAACTTTGATGAAACTCTCTTGTCAGTGCCAATTTGTCATGGGAGAGCCCAAAAGTCCAAAATGGAGGAAGCTATTGTAGATTATCATTATTTGTATCCACCCTCACCTAAATTAACTTCTCCACGTGAGAAGAATTGCTTGAACACTGTTATGAGACAGGAATGGCATGATTAAATCTTTTGAGTCTTGACAGTTGTCTTGTTAGTGCTGTATGTATTTGATTGGCCAACACAGTGAGTTGCCCCCTTTGGATGTTGCAATAACCAGAAACTCACTTGCTCACTGTAAATATTTTAGTCGATTAAAAACTGTTAAACTCAGCTGTAGCTCTGCCAAAAGGGCAACATGACGTCACAGTAAGTACATATTTTCAGTTGTCCAATGGAACAAGAAGATGTCACTCAACAACAATTTAAGCTAATCTAATTTAACCAAAGATATAATGTTACCGCTAGTGATCAGCAGTGTAGTTTGTGCCTAGGGCTAAATGCTGAGGAACAGACTACCACTGCGTTTATCATTAGACAGCTGCCAATACTGGAGGCCTGAAGAGACGAGGGCCTCATTAGGAACCACCTCGTCACAGTGGGGCAATTAGTCTGCTTAGGAGGAAATGCTCTGAGTACAGACACTGCTCAGTGCTCTCCACCCACTGCATGGACTGATGAGGAGAACATGGAGAGTGCGAAGGTGGGAGTATAAAAGTAGTCATGGTTTTAGAGGTGTAGTGCAGCTTTATTTTAAAATTCAAAAACCAACCATAATTTCCACATGAATGCTCATGTTTTGGTGGCTCACACTTGGTACATACATCTTTTTCATTAACCCCCATGTGATGGAAACCTTAAGCAGGGTCCACAATTTAAGTATCTGTACACCACTGCATTTCTTACTTTAACTCTGAAAAGATGAGAGATTTAAAATTCTGTTTCATGTCCAATCAAACAACATCCATCAGAGGTTTATGCCTCAGCAGGTGTCCTGCTTCAGACAGGAGTCAGTGAAGCAGATGTTAGTATTAAAGTGTAACTCAACATCTAAATTACCTCAGACCTACTATTTGAACTGATAATTTTTTTTTTTAATTTTTTTTTTTTTTGGTCATCTGATATGAAGCACTACCATAATATAGGTTTTTGTAGAGAGTTTATTAGCATCTCGGTGCATCAACATGTGGAATTGTGAATTTTAGTTTAAGTTTTAAACTCTTCAGACATGTTTTTAGCCCTGTAAAAAAAATACGTGGCTAAGATTAATATTTAGTTTAATGTGGTTTTCCCTGCGGCTGTAAGCACATCTACACTTACTTCCTCATTGAGAAATTGTGTCCCGCCCACCTCAGCTGTTTGAGCTATTTTGAGCAGTTAAAGAGCAGAGGGCATCAGACGATTAGAGGCGCAAACATCAGAGAGACATGTTTGAGCCTTAATAAGACCCACGAGTCGTCTGAACTGAAATGACATTTTTTATACCTGTAAAAACTCCTATGTCCTTCTGGGCTCTAGAGAAGCTTTCCAAAGACTGAAAAATTAACCCTGATGATGTCGTTGGGGGTTATTCATCAATAAGTTTTTTCATTATGGGAAACGTAGGATCCTGTGTGTTTGTTTGGAACGTCTCAGGTTCTTATGCTTCACTTTTGACAATTGTTTTTCATTTTTAAATGTGTCTTACAGCTTTTTCAAAGAGCAATACTAAATCACTGGGCTGTCCTTTTGAACATTTCAGTTGCACAATATATTGACAGACCCCTTCCAACATACCTATCTTTATCCCAGCAGACACATTTTACATTGTTTTGGCGACTGGTCTTTTCACTCTTCCTATGTATATAGATTAAAAATTAACTTTGCACTTTTCCAAGACTGAACATATGAACACTGAGTCACTCCCCAATAAAAGAACAAACATAAATCAAGTGAAGCGTGCTGTTTTTGTTGATGTGCATTGATTATCCACTGTGACATTCACACTGCCAGGGTTAGAGGTTCCATTGCCACTGAGGGCACTCATGTAAAAATTGCATGAGCCTCCAATAGAGGCAATAAATTTTTCACTTTACTGTTTTGAATGTCATTCCTCACCCTCGCATGTGTCACTTGTCATGTTCAGCTCGCTTGAGTAGGCTTTAATATTTGGGAGATGTGTGAAATAAAGCAGGCAGCAGGGGCAAAAAAAAAAAAAAAAAAAACGGGTGTGCGCACTGCTCTCTTAGAGTGTGGAGACAGAAAACCCCAAAGCGAAAACTCAAATATTTTATGAGCAGGGACACACTGAGCTTATAAATGAATTAAGCAGCTTTGGGACTGATCCAAACAGAAGCTCCTCAAGAAAATGGTCCTAACTATCCCAGTCCAGTGAGTTCATCTTTTAAGAGTTCTCTGTCCTTTCTCAAGGACAGCTGGACGTTTTATGGTTGCTTACTGGCATCCTGACTGTTACGAGCCTTTGTTTACAGCCTAGATGTTTTCAACTAATTTTCCTCCTTGCCAAACAGGAAAAAGTAAGTCGATAGGTAATTTTTAGCTGTACTCTTCCGACCGAGAGCAGTTGTCCCGAGTCCTGGGTCCAAATACGCGTCATGCGTCTTTGAAAAGATCCCGACAGCCTTGTCAAAGCTGGTGCTGCCAGTAAGGAGACAGAGAAAAGACGTAAGTTATATGAATGGATGCCTGTGGGGCTTTAATCTGATTTCACTGCCTGCGGTTGAGGCAGCGATGGGGGTGGTTTGATGCAGGCATGGGTGACTGGGGAGATATAAATGACACTGACAGTGAATCACACAGTTGACACGCTGCATCACACCTTTGTCACACTTGTTGCACTGTAAGTAAGGTTTTTTTCCATCTATGTATCTGTATACCTACAGCCTAATTAAACTTTGTGAAGTTAAATCATCCTATATTTTGTCCAGGGGAGATGTGCATGACATCCATATTACAAATCATTGTAACACACACATTGTGCTAAAAAACAGAAAAGCATTTGTAGTCAGTCAAGTTCCAGCAACATTCAATACAAGCCTCAAGAGCTGAAGCGTCACTTATGAGAAATAGCCATGACCATTAAAGTTGCAAGAGACAGACTTTCCTATTATTCCTTTATGAGCCACACGCTGGAGCCAACATCAATCAAAAGCAAAAGTTCAAAGTGTTTCCCTCATAACCAGAAACACTTCTACAACATTTTTTAAACCTGCAGAAACCCACATAAACTGTCTGTGGACTCAGCTTTAATGAACACGTTGGCATTGTTCACCACCCGTTGTTTTAGTTTGTTTTTGTATTTGCTGTTTCATTAAATATCACTATTAATGGGATTCCTGGGTGTGGCTGACATATCTGCGTAGTGCCAAATGACAGGATGAACATTAGCAGCTAAAGAAGAGTTGATGGAGACCAAAAACAGAGCTAAAAGGATAACTGGACTGACATTTGTCAAGTGGCAGATTTGAAATGAATGCTAATGTGCTGTATCTGCTGGACTTGTTTGCAAACAGATCCATAATAACAACTTCATAATATGATCATATGTTAATGTTGTGAACAGACAGAATCTGATGCCAGTGAAGTAGATTTATTGTCGCTTCGTTAGTGAAGAACAGGGAATGAGGGCTGGTTAGTCAGATTCCATCAACTCCAATGTTTCCCGATGCTGGAACAAGCTGTCCAATGCTGTTAGAGTAGAAGCCCTCTGTATCTTCAAGACCCTCTGAGACTCGTCTTTTCCAAGAGTCTCCTCTCCCAGCACCTCTAACGCCCTAACACGCCTAACTAGCACTAACTAACACTTTTGGTGCACCTGATTTGTACTTAATACATATATATTGTAATTACTACTGACACCATGGTTTCCCACTGCACTGAAGCTTTAGTGATGTCCTTCACTTTTAAGCCGCTTTGGATAAAAATCATCTGCCATGTGAGTAAATGTAGTGGAAGTTTCTTTTCCATTCAAAATGATATAATTTAGTTGAGTTTCTCTTTTAATATTTAATGTTGACAGTTTAATATCAGGTAGCTGAGCTAACAGTATGACTCTCCATTGAGAGCCAATAGCGTCTCCAGTTTAGACAAAGCAATACATTCACCAGCCTACGTGTATTGAACATGTTCAATAAAACTTTCATCTTTTTGTTTTGCCCTCTCTGGCTCTAGAAAAGTTTGTCAGGTGACACTTCACAGCCATTCTAAACAATTTAGCTTCCAAACACAGAGCATCTCCACTATGTGAGCATCTCGCCTAAAATCTTTGTCAACATGTATTTTTCACAAGTGAGACTTAAAAGCAGGCAGCCTCAAAAAAACGGCTTAGGCATTGTGTGAGTTCCTGTTGTTGCAATGTCGTGCATCTCTGTGTTTCTCATTCCCCTGCAACCCTATTGAAAGTCAGATGTTTCTGAAGCATAGCTAAGCAAAACTGACGCGTCCCTCATAAAAACCATCGCCACCCCCACATGCCTCGTCCTTTTATCCTCCTCCTTTCATCAGTTTTAATACTAAGCTAATGTAATGAAGGGCAGGGGAAGATAATGTCTGTATAAAAACAATCATTTAACTGCACTGCTTATCAGCTCGCTGCATATGTGGCTGTTGAATGCACAAGGGATGGAAGTGTACATATCTAGACATCTGCATTTCACACATCTGCTGTAAATGATAGGGGATTATGAGGAAAATGGAGCAATATGAAACAGGACAGAGGTGACCAGCATTGAGTAATATCCCCTCTGCACTTTTAAGGCTATTTCTTTAAACCAATAACTTGCTAACTGTAAAGGTCTGTTATGCCGTATTATTTCTATCTCTTCAGAGACAGTTGAGGAATGTGAATGCTGACACATTGATCTTAGACCTGGTCAGTTATTCAAGTCTTTGTTTTAAGATGTTCTCTTTGCATGTTAACCTCAGGCATTGGTATAAATTTCACAGGAAACCAAGATTTAGTCTGAGTCCTAAAAGTGTACTTCATTATTTAGTTCATTACCTTCATCTTTTGTCTTCTTTGCTCTATTTCCTCCTCTTTCACACTTTATTTGCTCCATTTGCCTTTCTACTCTCCCTCAGCCTCTCTTTCCTTCTTCATATAAGCAGAGCTGTCAGAAGCATTTGAAGTCTCTGCTTGTTTTTTTTTACAGAGCTTCCTCCTCTCTTCATTTTTCTCTGCCTCTCGCCTCCCCAGTTCCAGATGGGGGTGCCTTGGGTAGAGTTCTCGCTGTTTCTTTTTTATCAGCACTGCATCACAAGATTAAACCGTAGCCTGGCCTTTTCTGTAAACTCTCTACGCAGCCCGGCCCCTCTGAATGCACCCTTGAGCAGCATTATTGCTGTTTGGACTTAAAGAAAGAATTTCATAGAGATGCATCTTGATTTGGAGCAGATGCAGTTTTCCTGACTTTATTCATTTTATTAGTCGTTTTATATCACTTATGTATCTCTCATGTGTTGCAGGGTAACTGCAGGCTGTTTGCACACCAGCAGGGACTCTACAATATGTCCTCTTGACACCTTTAACGCAATTATACTCCCATAGGACACAGAGATAATACCATCTCAAAGTAATGATCTCAACATCGGTGTTTGTTCTGGCTCATTTTTACCTTTTGCATCCTCATAGCTGACATTTCTGAGAAACGCAATTTAGTTTAATTTCCCAGAGCATCCAGGGGCAGTGTAAACCGTGAATTTGACAATAAATCAGTTGATTAGGCCCCAATTTTCACCCATTTCAAGGTCCTATACATAAATAGCTAGAACACCAGCTGATGAGTACGATAAGTGAGCTTCACCTTCCCTGTTATGTCATGGACAGCAACTTGATTTAAAATGCTCCCTTAGGGTAAGCCTTGATCTTGAGTCAGTTCATTCATCTTGTCAACATTTCACAACTACCAGACAAACCAACATTTCCCTACTTGTGTGACCTCTCTTGCTGAAAACCCCACAACACTAAAAAGTATGTTATTAGCAGCTTTCTTTTGAAGTTGCGATGGCACATTATCCTTCACAGTTACATCTTCAACTTTATTGACCAATGAGAGATCCAGTAATGAGCTCATTTAAATGAGGTGTCTCATAAGTTCCTATTATCTCTCTGCACTCACACTGTCAAATATATGACATTTTGTTCCTCAAGCTCGAGAACCTTCTCACTTGCATTCCCCCAATTGGTTTGTGTACCCATTTTATATTTGGCTCAGCTCTCAACTTTTCCAGGATAACCACTTAAAACAACAGGGGTGTAACGGGGAGGCAAGTATTGGATTATACTGAGAGCTCTGAAGGGCAAATTTGCCACAAACCTTCAGACTGTTGGAAAGGTGAGATGGTAGCGATCACTGTAGAGGTTCAGATGCAGCCATACTGATGATGTAACTGTCAAGTAATTCAGAGGCACCTGCATGGTCACGGTTATATGCATACAGTTTTCATTAGAGAATTTGATATAAATTGGATTTATCAGATAAAAAAGTACAATGTGTCCATGTTCTGTTTATTGTTTAGAGGAAAATCTAAGTAATTCCTTAGCAATTGTTTTTAGCCAAGTCTGGAGTGTGGCTGAAGTGATGGTGATGTAATTTGATGAGTCAGTACCAATCTCTTAGGTCCAGTCTGTCAGCAACTGTTAGATTGATCACTATAATCTTTTCTACAGACATTTATGGTCCTCAGAGGATGAAGCCTTGTATCATTGCTGATCTTCTGACTTTTCCTCCAGTGTCTTTAGGTTGGCATTTGTGATGCTTAGTGAAATGTCTTGACAAATATTCATGGTTTTTGGTTTTCTCTTAATCTTGTTCAACAAAGAAATTCTACATAACTAGAAAACTGTAACTCTTTTGGCTTCAATAAGAATAGTTTTATGTTAGCTGCAGAGCTTTGGTCCTGCTGGTTTTCCAGATGTCAAGTACAGTCTGACTGAAACAATACCGGTTTTACAGTTCAGGACATGTCCATGCAACCAGTTATCATGCTTTTATTGTCCCCATGCCAACGACAGTCAGGTCCACAGATATTTTTGGGGTGTCCAGCAGCTGTACGTTTCTGTGAATGTGATATCACAGGAATACCTTGAGAGAATTTCTTTAAGTTTGGTTCAAACATTCACTTGGACTCAAAGCTGAACTAATTAGATTTATTTGGTCAAGGAACAAGGTCATTGTGACTTGAATGTGTAAACTCAAACCCACCTATAGGGAAGAAGATGCTGGTGGACAAAGGTCTATTGAAGGTTTCATTTCAAACCGTTTTTCTAGCAGTACAGTGCATAAAGCCTTAACTGTGAACATTTAAAATCTAAACAATAATTTTAATTTATCAAATTCCAAATTATGATGAAACCTGTACAGTAAATTGAAAATAGATTGTGAACTACAGGAAGCTCCCTTTGAAGCTGTGAGGTTAACAACATGAAAAACCAGCAAAATCCAATAAAAATGGATTACACCTGAAGCTCGTTTTAGAGCTGACATGAATGAGCGTGCTGGGAGCGTGTGGTTGGATTAAGAGACGAGGATTTAGATTGGATGTAATGATGTGAAACAGAAAGCAATGGAGGAAGTCAAACCCAGCCACCCCCCACTGTCTCAGCTGTTAATATTTGGAGATGGGATGGGAGAGAGATGGTAGGGAATGAGTGTAAAAGAAAAAAAGAAAACACACATACAGTTTGTAGTCTTGTGTATACATACATGCACTAAATTGTCGTGGCACCATGTTGCTAACCAGCGCCACCAACCAGCCCAGGTAACAGGAGCAGTGTCACTAATGGTGGTTTTTCTCACATAATATAATAATATATCCCACAAAATCAATAATCATTAATCACTTATCTCCTGTTGACCACTGAACCTCAATTTAAGGCTCTAAAAATGAAACTTCTTGTTTGGAGGATCGGGGCCGTGCTGTTGTAGCACAAACACAATTGTTTCCTTCCCACACACCCCCACTACACACCACATGGTCAGCAGGGTTCCTCTGTAGCTGTCATGTCACCGAGCCTTTCCACTGCTATTAGCCGACATGTGACCTTTAATGAACACACACCTGCTGTTGTGAGACGTAAGTGTGGCGGTCTGACAGCAGCGTGGTCTAATGAGAGGGACCCTCTCTGTAGAGACGGTGTCAGACCTCCACAATAACCATACAAAACCTCTACACACCTCATTAGCATCATGCTAATAAGGCACTCTGCAGAGGATATGGAGAAGTGGGAGTGGAATGGAAAAAGTGATGGCTTGTTTACAGTCATATCAAAGTGTTTTTCAGCCACTTAGGAATGTGTGCTTCATTTTTTTCTCCCTTGTCAATTTTCCAACTCAACTTGAGTCTCTTGTTTGCAACAGCAGGCAAGAATCATTTCATTCTCACCTCATTTATTGTCTCTCCAGTGTTAACAACTTACAATTTTGTCAACTTTTCACTACACATACACATTTTTGTCAGTATTGAAAATGGACAAGTACTAAAAGCTGGAACTTAATACTTATTCTTTAGCTTGTGTTCAGCCCGAGTAGCTTATCAGAGAACAGCACAGCTTTAATTTGGGAAAGTGCTAGTTTGGCTCATTATGAAGTGAAAGACACAAATACATTTACCAGCAACCGAAAACCTCACTAATTCAGACATTTTGTTATGTTTTGTTTGACCTAATGATAAGAGTTGGTCTGTGCTCACTTTGTGTTCAGCTGTTGTTAGTAAGAAATAGTTACTGCACAAAACCCGCAATTTGTTCTTACATCTTTTTGGGGGTAAAACAAACAAGGTACTTATTTAGTTAGTCAACTGTGTAAGTGTTAGTTGGTCCATTTTCTCTCTCTGGACGGAGCGAGGCGAGCTCTTCCCTCACACTTCCAGTCATTGTGTTAATCTCTGCTAACTAGGCCCTTGTTTAACACACTGACACAAGACTGATGTCAATCTTCTCATCTCAGTCTCAGAAAGAAGCACATTTTCCCAAGTGATGAACTATTCCTTCAATATTTGAGAACCTTTTTATTTGGATAAACAGTTTTTATAGGAATATCTTCATATTTCTCAAAGTAATGTATCCTTAGACTGAGTCCTGTTTTAAAATCCAAACTGCCTGCGACTCATCTGATCTGCAGCTTCTTTATTTTTGTTTCTGTAATTAAAATGATGCCGCTTATTGGAAATACAGCGTTTTCACTTTGATTTTAATGTGACCACACTAGTGTGATTCTTGAGCTCATTCATACTTAAACTTGAGATTTTGAACTCCTCTAGTTGCCAAAAGTGTCACAGTCTTATCCTTTCTTTGCTCCTGTGCCTCTCTATTCATGTCTCCTCCATTTTTGTATCCCAGGTTTCCCAATTGTTCTGAATCCGTCATCACACCAGAGCTGTTTTGTTCTCTAACAGTGGAGAGTCTTTACATCTCATGGATACAGTGTGGAGAACTCTTGTTAATTGCACTGTGGTATTCTCAAGGGACATTGCTGTGCTGAACATGCAGTCCTTATCTGTTTTCTTTTTTGGGGCGGAGTAAACCATATTTCATATTCCACTCAAACAACTGCTCTTTTATTTATGTATTTCACTAATTATTAAACTTCAGTTCACTGACGGGATCTCAAGATCTCAGTTTTTGCTACCAGCTGGAAAACAACCACTTGGAAATTCAAGGACAAGCAGCGAATGTTTAGATGATGGTGTTTCTACCAAATGTTAAAACTGAGTTGTCACCATGTCTCTTAAGTTACAAGCAGTTTATGTTCTACTACTTTTTACCTACCACCTCCATTTTTGATTATCAAGAAATGTCCCTCTGGCAAAGTGACATATATGTATAATGGCAAACATCAAGAGCCTCTTTACTTTGCCAAGTAAATTAAAATTGTACATAAACAGTTTCTACTTCCAGGGCCATTCGCCAACTAACCTGACTAGGCTGTTTGGTTCTCGTCAACTTATTTATCCAAGATGTTCCCAAATCACAGTGAGCAAATCTAAAACTTTGTCAGGCCAAGTCACATTTGCAGGAATTTGTTTCCAGTGAATCTTTCAGAGGAAATACTTATTCACTTTTTTCAAGAGTTAGCTGAGAATATTTGTACCACTTTCATGTCTTTATGCAAACTGTGAAACTACAGCTAGCAGCCAGTTAGTTTATCTTAGTGCAAAGACGGGAAGTGCGGAAACTATTAGCCAGTCCAAAGGTAACAAAATCCACCTCCTGGCATCTCTGAGGCTCTCTGAATCTGAAACATGGCTCCATGAAAAACCATAATATGCCACTGTTAGACTTCATTTTTCAACAAATGAACAAACAACAACAAACATGCAATATTTTTTTTTCTTAATCTGCACTGGTAGGTGGATTTTTCTGTTACCTTGTGCAAAATTCTCTAAATGTTAAGCTATTTCTTTAAGTAACAATGCATAAAGGTATATAATCTGTGACTTTGTTATTATCAAATTAGAGTTTTTTTTCTTGCAGCACCATTCTGGCATTAGTTTTAAATGGGACATCAATGTTTATGATGTAAATCCTGTTATAGGTAGCAGCAGTCGAGCAGAGGAGTCCCACACATTAAAGGGTTTACAGTTTCCTTTCTAAATCACCCTCTGTTATTTCTCTAGGGGCCACAAACGTAAGCATGAAGAAGCCAAGGAAGAGGAGGAGGAGGACGACGACGACGAGGTGGAGAATAAGCAGTCTGCCGACGAGTCCTCCAAAGACTCCAACGAGGAAGAGGAAGGCAGCAGCTCGGAGGCAGACGAGATGGCCGCCGCTTTAGAGGCAGAGCTCAATGACTTTATGTGACGTGGAACCAGTCACAGGAAAAGGACAACAAAAACAAAAATCAAACTCCAGTCGTCTGTATGAGTGGTACCTAAAAAAAAAAAAAAAAAAAAAAAAAAAATTATTTTTCTGCTTTGGAATCAGTGTGTACTTAGAATGTATGAGCCACGAATGTGTGCTGTAATAAAAATGAATGTCCTGTACAGAAATTACCCGTTGCTGTGTAAATAAAGGCTTTGATTTTTTTGTAGCATTGATATATAGCCTTTTTGGCAGAAAACACTTTGATGTTAACATTTTATTGTAAGATAACAAACTGTATGAGACATGAAATTTGATACCTTTTTCTTTTGTTTGTTTTACCGTTTTCTATTTCAATTTTTATATTCGTGGAAAAAAGAGAAATTATAAAGCGTAGATTTTGCTGGTTGTACATGCCAAAGAGTTTGGAATAGGTTTGCCAAGGCGTGCAGCTAAATGTTTTACTCTTGACTTCCACTTTTATTTTTCTTCTGGCCTCCTCGACAGTTTTTTAGGGTCATAAATGCAACCAGCGGATCTAGACGTTTGAATGTTTCCTCAAGTTGTTCCTTCCTCTTCATTGTACATTTGATGAAATAATGAAAAAGTAACCAACCTTTTTGTGATGACCACCCTCTCAGTGCATTGTCACTGTAAACTGAAACCAACTGGTATATTTTTATTTTCATTCAGTCTGTAATTTTGTACAGTTCAGTGTAGACACTCCCATTAGACCTCTGCTTATTGTGAAAACTATTTAAGGGCGAGTTCATCCAAAAACAACATCCAAATCATATTTTCTCATTAACCTTTTAATACGTAGAAATTTTCTATTAATCTAGATTTTCACATCCACTATTTATGACTCCGTTTGCTCGATTTTGTAATCCACTCGCAGTGATTTACATTTGTGGTGCTTGCAGCATTAACCTGTCGATCAGGCTAATTGGCAGTAAACACCAATTAATCAGCAGGAAAGGATTATCCAGAGTATGTTCTTTTTTTTAATGATGGCAACATTCACTGTATTTGGGTGGCAGCAAAAATCTCACATATTTTAAAACCCAAAACTGTCTGAATGGCAAGGTAGCACTGGAGCTAAGTGAGAAAATATGGTTTTGGTCATTTGAATGAACAAACGTTTTAAATCTGTACAATGTAAAATGAGCAAACAGAAAAAAAAAGAAATTACAATTATTTTCCCCCAGGTGACATTTATATCTTGTTTACCTCAGAAAATGATGACGTAAAACAGAATTTACCAGCATATAATCCCTTTGTTCTCCTACCACAGACCAGCCAATACAGTGTGACTGCACTTTACTGACATCACACATGACAGGATTTCTGGGTGGCATCTCTTGTCATTTAAAAAACAAACAAAAAAAAAAAACCCATCATGCAACGGTGCCTGGTGTGACTCTAATGGAGTGTACAGCATGTTGCACAAGGTTGCTGACATTCACTGAGCCACACACATAGCACTGAGTCTGTTTTTGTCTCATTCAGTTAAACTTCTTTAGAAATAAATAATTGTAATTACTGTTCTGATGCAGGGGGCGGGTGTGTGTTTAGATTTCTAAATGTTTTACCCTTGACTTCTTTTTCATTTTGTACCTGACAAACATCTTTCTACAGTGACACTCATCCTATTATGTTTTGTGTTCATGTTGGTTCTGCCCTGAGTTTCAATCCAAAAACAGACGTGTAACGTATTTGTAAATTTCGTACTTGACCCTGAGAGAAAAGATACTTTCATTGAGTAAAGATGTTTCTAAGTAACACAGCAGCCTTCTCTTTTTGCATCCTAAAAAGGATGTCGAGCATGAAATATCTTCTCTTCCCTGAACACAATCACTACATCATACTCCAGACAAAAGTCCATTAGCCTTTTGCTGTTTCTTGTTTGCTGGGTATTAAACATTAGAATCATAATGTATATAGCACAATGAGACTCGCACCAGGACGCGGTACTCGGCTAATGGCTTCTGTGTCATGAAAAACCACATCAGAACCATTAGCCTTCGTTCCATCTTGCCGCTAGGTTTGATGCATGTGTAGAAAATATGTTGCAACCTTGTTATTACACTGAGACAAGCAGCCTCTTTACAGGAGACATCACGACTCATCAGTTTGCAATTTTAGATGCAAGAAGGAAAAGAGAGAATATTTTGAGCAGGATAAAATCAGGGCATTTTCTTCTCTACTAAACCTTTCATCTAATACAAATACAATGGGAAAGTCTAACCATTTGATAGGTGTACATTGGGGGCATAGCAATGCCTGGAAGCCAAAGACATCTGCAGTTACTCTGTCGTGTTGTCATTCATGAGAACAGCGGGATAAATCACAGCCATAAAGTCTATTAAAAGCGTGACTCTGGCAGATCTGTTGTGGTGCTCTGTGTGTCTCTCCCATAACAGGTGATCATCCGTTACCTTAAAAGCCAAAGCAAACAGCAATAAATGGAAAGCTGTTTATTCTGCTATAAAGGCAAAGAAGTATTGTCCTCCAATGTGACTTTTTTTTTGCATTCACAGGACAATAATGGTCAGAAGTGGTTTTATTCCACATTTGAGTGTTAGTAAATATCCACTTTGTAGCTTGGTGACTGATGATCCACAGCGGTGATGAAATAACTACTTACAACTAAATACTTACAACCTTATGAATGTAGAATTAAAAAATAAACTTTTTGTTTAAGAAATGATCTGAAGCGAGTGTGACCTGGTGTCTTATCAGAAAGGTAACAAACCTCAATCATTTCTATCTTCTAATATATTAGACACAAATAAAGAAGATGTAGTGTGAAATTAAAAAACAAACACAGATGAGATGAGATTTACCTACAGTTTTCAATTGCTTGCTCAGTGTTTGGGATCATAGACTCAGGGATGGGTCAGTGATGGGAGCGATGCAGGCAGATGAGACATTCAGTTCAGAAATAGTAAGGTCCATTTTAGGGCTGTTTTAAAACTAATTTTTTTTACCAGCCTGAATATGGAAAATTTGTAGGTTAATATGTGTCCTCTTTAGGGGACATCCAAGTAATACAAATTAGCTGACGGAAATTCAATTGAGACAAAATTTCACTATTTCAAGTCCTCAAGGATGAAGAGTGTGAAGGTTAGTTAGTGGACCGTTGAGCCAAGTTTAATTTGTCAGATTTGCTTCATTTTGGATGACGATGGAAAGTGCAGATGGAGCTGCAGACCTTGTCCTGTTTCATCACTGTTTTCTCCTGACATTGTATCCTGAGGATTGAACAGCATAAAAAATACTTTCTTCTCTGGTGAGTGACAGCTGCTCCCACCGGCCCCTTCCCAAGGATACACCTTCATATCTCAGATCTCACTTCTGCTGAGCCTGATTTTCTTCATTTGTCTTCGTCCCGAAGGTGTTATGTCTTGGATGTGATTGATGAGCCATAAAGCTGATGAGAAACTTTGGTCTGATTGACACTTGAGGTCAGATCTCTGTTCCACCTGTATTGTCTCTTCAAGTACATCTGCTCAGAGACTGAGTCTGTAGAGAAGAGCTGGAAAGAGAGGACCAGTGTTGATGAATGTTGTCTTTCAGAAGAAAGAGAAAAGAACCCTCAGGGCCTTTCGGCCATTTACTTGACCTTCTACCGGGTCCCACCTTAACAGAGGTGTCAGCAGTGTGTAACTGTGTTGCAGTGAGGGTGCACATGAAGACATAGTGAGAACCACCCAGAAATCAGACAGGTTAGACAAAGCTAAAAGTAGTTAAAGGAATATAATAGATATGAATAGAATGCACTTATTTGTTAGTTCTAGTGTGCAAATGTGTGTTGTTGCTCTAATGAGAGTGTGGCAGGTGATGGAGAATAGGTAGGGGAAGTTTCAGTTATTAGGCAACACCATTATTGACTGACAACAGAGTGAAGCGTGTGTCCTTGATGCTGCTCTTCCTGTCTGCTTTTTGCTAGTCTCACCAGTGCTGTAAAATGAAGTGCACATTTTCTACACTGCAAATGCTGTTGCTGTCTGAATGGGGCTGTAACATTACTCACGCACATACAAGCACTCGGACTTGTTGCAAAATAATGGAACTTTTGTAAGATCAGCAAAATGTGACACAAAAATAAGTTTTAAATGATTATCCCAAGTATTGTCTGTAACCACAATGTAATGAGCAATGAATTAAAAAAAATAAAATAAAAAATCTTCAATCTTATTTCGATTACAACATCCAAAGCCTTTTGTCTTCTGAGAGAAGATTAAACCTGTCTGTACCTGTTATTAATCGTAAATATATCTGCACCTCATTTGTATCATGGGAAAATAGTTATTTATTTATAACTACACTTTATTTGTATCAAATATCAACTGGTCATCTTTTCTGTATCCTCAGTTTGAGCTGAGCTGATGTAGTACACGCAATTGTAATATATGTATGTACAATGAATTTTTTTTTTTACAATATATAAAAATTATATAAGAAACAGATTAGAAATTGGAGCAATGATATTTATTGACATATATGTGGTATCTGTAGGTTATAGAAATATGTATGTTTATATATGCATGATTATATTGCAGACACAAGCCAGTAATATATGTTGATATTATATCCAGTAAGAGAACACTTTCCCAGAATAGAATTGTTCAAAATTAATGAGAAATTAAAAAAACTAAGATAACATACACATATACATAATATATAAGCATAGAACTTTTAAAAGTATGTCGAAATAATCTTACACATATAAATTAAATTGTTATCATATATGTATATGGCCACAGCATGCTACCATATAAATCCATCATTGGGTATTTTATATTTGTTATAAGTTCAATTTACAGAGGTTGAATACATCTGACAATAATATACCCCCTCATAGCTAATATACAGTACTGTGCAAAAGTCTTAGGCCACCGTTAGATTTGTTGTTTTATCAATGCTATAACGACCATATATAATTATTTCTCAGTCTCATTATTAGAATACAACCAGAAAATACAGGAAATGTGTAGCAGGATTAAAAAACAGAACAAAATCAGACAAAAGCAGCTTCTATAGGCTAAACTATCAAGTATTAAGTGTGACCTCCTTACACTTGGCAATAGCAGGAACCTGGCTCTTAAAAGTAAATGGAATGGAGCCATAATTAACGTCATTGTTAACACCTGTATTTGTGACTATTTCATGTCAACAAGATGCTGTGGAAAAGGTCCATTACACCAGGTTTGTCCAAGACATGCTTGAACATTGCATACACATGTTGTATGAGGTTAACTCACTGGAAGCTACTAATATGTATAAGACCAATTTTCAATCACATCATTCCATTCAAAATGACAAAGATCACAGAGTGTGACAGACATAAAATCATCATTTAGCATCAGCAAGGCCACTCTCAAAGGGAAATCAGCAAACAGACCGGATATTCAATATGTGCTATTCAAGCTGTTATAAAGACATTTGAAGAATCAGGAGAGGTCAGAGACAAAAAAAGGACTGGAAGGACAAGAAAACTTTCAAAATCTGATGAAAAGTTTCTCAGAGTTTCTTCTTTGAGAGAAGAAGAAGTCCAGCAAGGACCTGACTCAGAATCTGGCAGCTTCATCAGGATGAAGCCAAGTTGACCTTCTACAGTCTGAAGAAGCTGGATCAGGAATGAGCTTTGTAGAAGGGCAGCAGCCAAGAAACCACCAGGGAAACAGGGTGGAAAGGCTAAAATATTTTAAAGCTCACAAAGATTAGAATGAAGATCAGTTGAAAAGAGGATTATGGAGTGAAGAATCCAAGTTTGAAACTTTTGGATCCAATTGTGGACAATATGTGAGAAGAAGAGTTGGAGAGAGATGAAGAATGATGCTTGAGGCCTTCAGTGAAACATGGTGGAGGCTCTGTCCTGGTCTGTGGCTGCATTTCTGCCAGTGGTGTTGGTGATATTGTCTGAAATGATGGGATCATGATGCTGAAAAGTACAGACAGGTTTTAATTCATCATGCCATTCCTTCTGGAAAGAGCCTGGTTGTAAATGGTTTTATTTTTCAGCACGATAATGATCCCAAGCTCACGGCTAATGCAGAGGAATCATATAGAAATAAAAACAGCTGATCAATGAAGTGCTGCATTTATTTAACAGCTAACAGCTCTGGACTCCACAGAGTCCAGAGCTGAATATTATAGAGGCAGTGTGGGATCAGCTGGACAGAGAAAGAAATTTTGTGTCCATATTTTCTGTACTTTCTCTTTGTATCGTAATTATTAATTAAGAGACCAAAAACAAATATGGATGGTCATTAAAACTTTGCTAAAACAACAAAGCTAGTGGCCTAAACCCTTGGCACAGTACTGTATATACATAACAACATCACTCTTGATATAGGGAGATATATATATCTTATATGAATTGCCATGGGTATGACCATATGGACATTGAAGCAGCTTTTATTTACCAAAATTACTTCTGTTGTTCTTTCTGGCCATTAACAAATGTCTTATAATGTACTGTCAGTGATTAACAGTTCACATGTTTCATACAAAAGAGTACAGACAATAACCCCTCATCAGGAGACAGGGAACACAGTGGGCTACTTTAAACTATGATGACAGATATACTGTAGTTCAGCTATGTCTTCTATATAAACGCAATTACTTTTTCCATAATTAAAGGTGGTTTACTTGTTATCAAATGCTGGAACATTGATGTGTTTTATATTGAATTTTCACGTCTTGAATAATGTGAGTTTCATCTCCAAAGGTGAAACTAGGTGACAAACTATAACTAGGCTCAGATAAAAGGTTCTCCAAACCTTTCACACCTTTGATTAGCAGACAGCAGACAGGAGGCAGCTGTTAGACTACAGTATGTAGGGCAGCAGAGGGAGGTGGAGGTGGCTGTAAATAGGTGAGCACGTCCATTAATAAGTGAATGAAAAGGACTGATTACTCTGCTCATAGCAAGCCATTACAGGAGCCAGCATCCACAGTTATTGCCTCAATCTGTTAAATAAATGCAGCACTTCATGGAAATAAATGAGCTAAACTTGAAACTTGGGTTTACAGCATCGTTCATCTTATTTTAAATTACCAACACTACACTAAATACCAATTTAGGTTATTTCTGGTTGTAGGAAACTGTGAGTTTTAGCAGTAGCAGTAACTGAATATTGGCAACTTGACTTCATTGCTCTGTCACTGTTATTATTACTGTACACATCTTACATGATAAGTGCATTTCCAGCCATGTCATCCTTCAAAAATACAATGAAATGGTTTTACTGGAAAGTCCTCATACAAGGTCCACCAGCACGATAATCAATCATCCCCAAGGTAAGTTAGCAAGACAGATAACAGCACGAGCTCAAAGCTGCATAATGAAACATTATAAATCAAGTCGAATGTGGGGTTTGACCGCTTGAGGGCATGTTCAGAATAAGTGATATGTTCCTTTTCAAAGTAACTCTAAGTCAGGACACAGACATGCTGACAGACTGAAGCCCACTTTTAAAACAGGTCAGTAAAGTTACCAAGAAAGTTCGTTTTTTAATAGGGTCCAGAAATAAATGAGGGACACTATTTTAATGAAAGTGTAGAGCTGATAACTGGGCCAGGTCAACATTGTGTGCTCACGTCAGTCACAGTGCTACACATCCTACTGGAAACACTGTCCCGTTGTTCTCTTTTAATGGGCATCTCTAATTTTGGTGACTGATGATCCACAGCGTTTTGGAAAAAACATCTTTTTACTTTTTGAGTAGAGAATGTAGTTTGATGCTCAAGTTGCAATGTTTCTTCTAGACTCCTGAATAAACAGCTGTTAATGCTAACGTTAGCTATGTGGTGATAGCAAAACTTAATGAGTGAACTTTAGAGAAAGCTAGGCCTCATCCGATCTGTACGCTACGCTAAGATTTCCCAGAATTCCCAGCTCTAGCTTTAGATGTATTGCACAGACATTACAGTGGTGTCAATCTTCTTATCAAAATCTCTGCAAGAAAGTACATGAACATGTTTTCTGAAATATATACAAACTATCCCTTTGGGTCTCAGGCACATTTGTTTCATAAAAAAGGAAAGACTGAGACAAGTTGCAGTACTGAACTATTCCACAGATGTCCAGATCATATTCCTCTCACAGGCTTATCTGGTTTTCATCAGCCAATAGCCCTCTGCTCCTGAGTCATTAGTGACTGTGAATATTAATCAAAATCCCACACCTCAGCTAATTTCCGTTCCTCCAGAAATACAGCACTCACTAACACTCAGGGTATTTTTGTACATTGCCTTGTACTGCAGTTTATTTCTTCCAGCTTCTCCTTCTGAAAACATCAGAGGCTTTTCTAGATTATATATTGTACTGGCACTATCTTTGCGGCTCTGTGTGCTATTATGCCCTGTTTATGTAACAGGGATTTTCAAAGCACCTCCAGAGCTTTGCAAAGAAAAAAAGCTTGACTAAAATTCTTATAGAGCAAAAATATTCATCTTGGCCTGTCTATGTTTCCAGTAATGAGTCTTGATGTGAAAGGCAGTCATAAGTGGATGACTTGTTTACAATTCAAAAACTTTTTTTCTTTCCTTATATCAATGCATATGAAGACGACATTGCAAACAGAGAATTTGTAAAACACGTGAACCTGCAGCAAAAACTGCTGCGCCAAAGCCCTTTGTTGTTTTTGTAATGATTTCTGTGTCAAGATTTCAAAAAAGATGACATCGTATATAACAGATGGAGCTGAACGCGATGTTTAATCACCAAATAAACAGATTTGAAGGAGAGGGACGTAGGAGGCAAGACAAGAAACAATGCCAACAGCTAGTATATGAACCACTCAAAGAAAGCCTTCTGTTGAAAAACACGGTCAGACATGTTTTCAGAGAAATCATTCTTGCCACCATCTCAAGGCAAAAAAAAAAAAAAAAAAAGCTGGTCCCTTGTTACTGTTTTCCCTCCTAAGCTCGATGGATTTATTAATGGCGAGTGTGTTATTTGTGGCAGTGATATGTGATATGACAGCTTTATGATGAGCCAATTGTGTCTTCTGTCCTTCTCTGTGTGTGGGATATGAAGCTCAGCCTGGGATCACTGACTCATGGCTACCTCACTGGCTTTTACTAGACGCTTCCAGATGACCTTTCGATCCAGGATCTGCATCGGGATATCAGCAATATCATGGGTCATACGTATTCCAATCATGCCCAGACTCATATCTCTGTATAATATCACTTTGCTCTTCTGTTCCCTTCCCTCAAAGTTAAAAAGACACAGTTTATGATCACAGCTAGTCTGACAGTAAAGGGAGTAGTTTGGTTTTTAATATTGATTTCATTGGATCTGTGTTTCTTTGCCTCTTATATCAGGAGAGCTCATTTTTACAGTTCACAAGTTAACAGCACTCTCCTCAGTGACATAAACATCATTATGATTTGATTACATGGAAAATATTTAATGAGATAATCATATTAGTGGTAATATATGTAGCTAATTATGATTTCACACGCCAGCTGCCAACCTCAATAACAAGGGGAATTATATAATCTGCACCTTTAATGACAGAAGGCTTTAAGTTCATATTTCATTCATTGTACACACCGCCAAAATAATTCACCCTCGCAATTCTCTGATCTAAAACAAAACTTGGTCAAAAATTACACATCTGTGCCACTTTGATTTACAGTCTTCATAAAAACCAGTGGCCTCAGGCGTCAGTGGAAGCCATGGTGTGCCCTCTCATGTCTCAGCCGTGGAGAGAAAAGCGTGTGGGCCAGGGTTAATTAATCAGGAAGTGGCTTTATCAGGTTATTATCACTCCAGCAATTTAAGTCGCGCTCTCTGCTCAGCTCTGATTGTGTTAATGTCTGCGAGGGTTATTGGTTTTCTGTAAAAGAACACTTTATGACTCTTAAATGCAACAACGGCAAACCGTCAGGTTAGCTACAGCTTCATTACATAGTTTCTTATCAATTACCTTGATGAAAAAAGCTACCTTACAGACACTTTGTCATTGAGTTCCAGCTTTTTAAGATTCCTCGAGTGAAGTAGGAAGAAAGATGTTTGTGGAGCTTTTTTCCCCTCTTTTTTCTGTTTAAGCTATAGCTTAGTGTCCTTTTGAAAGCAGCTGAGCCTTAGGGACTTTCATTCTACATGGTATCAATCCTGAAGAAGCTTCTAAATACCAAGACGTATACTGCTCTTCCACCAAAATTAGCATGTATGTAAGGTTTTGTTTTTTTTTTTGTTTTTTTTTTAATAAAAGCAGATTAACCCCTTTTTCACTGCCAGTGCAGTTTGCCTTTCGGCTCAGACTGAGGACACACAACTGAGGAGCAGTGTCATCACATGAACTAACAGAGCACACACACAGACAGTAGAGGACAAGTGAGCTGCTAGTCGCTGTGCAAACAGATAAAACATCTGTAAAACAACAACATTTTCAGCTTGTTGCTCCTGTAAAAGTGTCATTGCTTCCATGTGAGACACTTTGATAGGAGATTGTGTGTTTTTAAATCTTCAGGCCTGCAGCTCACTCTTTCTCTCAGAGTAACCAATGTTTCTGGTGTAACAGCACTGTGCTAGACAGGTAACAGGTGTTTTTACAGTGTCCACGCTTTGAAAGATGTTATAGTAAGGAAAATAGGCCAAAATTTGCATATTCACCCGCCTGTTTACAGCGATGCCAATCAGAGCCAGAATCAATTAATGCCCGTATCTACTGCAGAGTCATTTGCCCCCGAGTCTGAATGCTGCAGCCTTTCCCACCGCTGCCAAAAGCCAGAGGTTAGTGGGTCTTAGCAGGTTTTTTGACTAGTGTAAAAGAGTCTACAGCCCACAGCAGGATGCTAAAATAGGCACGTTAATATGCTCTCACTGTCAATGCTGATATGCTGATGTTTAACTAGTATAATGTTTATGATGTTCACACTAGTTAAGCATTTTTGGCATTCAATTATCGTTCTTTGACATCTGTGCCTTGGTTACGTCGCTTTGCTACACTATAACAGCTGCTTTAACAGCTAAAGAAGATCAGGGCTGACCTGACTCAGTATGCCGCCCAGCTCTTGGTCTCACCTTGGCTATTACAGTGTTCTTCAGACAGGCCTTCCTTTGTGCACAGTCTGTCAGCCTGTCTGGTCTTCAATTAGCCCAAAAGACCACATGTCACATGTGCTAGTCATTGACCTACAGTGGCCGCACATGGTCGCCCGAGTCAAGTTCAACTCACTAATGTATGCCTTCAGAGTGACTTCTGGGTCTGTACCATCTACTCAACGCACTCTTGTGCCCTATGCTCCTTCTCGACCACTGTGTTCCTCCAACGTCATCTGGCATCACCATTCCTGCTAACAAGACCATCTCAGTCCAGGATGTTTTCAGCTGCTGTTCCCTGATGATGGAACAAGCTCCTAAATCCTACCAGAGCAGGGACATCCCTCTCTTTCTTCAAGAAGCTCTTGAAAACTCATCTTTTCTGAGTGCATCTCCTCTCATAAAACCCTGACATGTCTGGCACATGTACATGGCACTTTTATTGCACTTTCTTATATGATCTCCTAATAGATGTAGCACTTAATACTTACACCAAGGCCTTCTACTGCACTGAAGCTGTACTGATGTCCCTCACTGTAAGTACATTTGGATAAAAGCATCTGGCAAATCAGTAAATATTATGTATTGTAATGTAACCGTCTCACCTACCCTAAGTCAGAAGGATCAATATGAATCTTGAAGTAGATAAAAGTTAAATTGGTTTGCTGCTTTTCAGAGTTTGCAAATGATGGCACTATATTCTCTGCAGGTCTTACCCTCTTTCAATGTCATGCAGAACCAATGAGCAGGGAAGGAGACAGTGTGGAGATGGATGGAGATTGGAGGTGGGAGTAGGAGTAGGCAAAGCTGAATATCGCTGTGTGACAAGACGGACGTCCTCTGACACCCACAGCCCACTCCATTTATGAGATGTCTCCTGCAGTTGGTGACAGGAGTAACAAATGTGGCAGACAGTGCCATCCCATGAATCCGCCCCACACACTTCTCTGTGGATGGGTGCTGACGATGAGGCGCATCGAGCGCAGTTGCTCTGACAGCCTCAGAAGAAAAGAAAAAAAAAAAACCTTGGTCCTCCACATGACGTTAAGAAATCTAAAATTTAAATCACTAAATCAATCGCTTGGTCATGTCAGCTTTGATCTTCAGACCAGAAATATTCTGACACCCCCAGTACACAGAGAGTGTGTTGAGACAGAATCATTCTCCTGTACCTGGTGGAGGCTCCTGGTGGGCTGCTCTGCACTCAGTCACAGTGAAGTGAAACTCATTTTCTATATACAGTCTTTCATAAAAACTCGCAAACCAGACTCTACCTGAGTCTACAACAACATTGGCAGATATTCGACACAGTACTCACAGGTGCTAAAACAGTGTATTAAAATGAAAATGAGCTCCATCCAGACGAGCGTTTTAGTTCCACCGCACCTTAAAACACATGCATACAAGAGAGTTCACAGACATTGGGCATGTGTGATTTGACAGCAAGGTCAACTTGTAATCCATTTTTCTTGTTGCTTTCACTGCTGGTTGTTGAAAGTGATAAGAGAGCTGCTGAGTGTGTATATGTTTTTGTTTCTGAAGGTCTCACTTTCTGCCTGTTCAGACTACAATGCAACCACTGAGTTTTCAAACTAAAATGTGCTCAGCGTGGCCAAAACTCTGTTTTGTGGGGCTCGAAAAACCTGGACTGATGTTTAGTAGGTAATGTTGTTATTTTGGCGTTTTAGCATGCTAACATCTGATATGTAATGGAAAAAAATCTGAAATGATGATGGTGCTATTTTAAAAAGACACCAGTTATTACAGTTCATCCTCTGGGTACCATGAATATATTCCATAGAGGTCCATTGTTGGTGACATTTTTCTCAAAAACCACAATAGATAGATAGATAGAGTCTTTCTGTTCTGCAGCACCATAAAGTGAGTCAATGTGTGGACCCGGGAAAACATGGAAATCATCGTCTAGTGACCATGAATGTTTGTACAAGTTTGTCTTTGTTAGATATTTCAGTCTGAACCAAAGCTGTGGGCCGACCATTAATGTCAGTGCTAAAGATTTGCAACAATTGTACCTAAAAACTGCAAGACATTTCGTTTTTTTCAACAAATCCTCCAACATAAATGACCATAAAAGTCACTTGTCTCTGTCCTCTGATAAAGTGTGTAAGAGCAGTGTTGCTGCATGTCAACTCCAAAAAGAAAAAAACAAAAAAACTCAAGCATGTCTTAGCCTGAGGATGATCGTCACCATTGTTACAATAATAAACACATGGCCAAAGTTGTTGTAATGTCATGGTAGAAAAGAAATAATATGAATAATCTGCTTTACACTGTAAATGAACAGTCGCCTCCCGTGGCTCTATATTCTTTGTCACCTCACTCCCTCCTTTGCTCTTGTCATAATTATTAGGGCTGCTAAAGGTTACTTAACAATAAAATGTATAAGCTGCTGACCTGAAGGCCTTTTTTTTCTTTTACAGGAAGGTCGTCTCTCTTTTGCTGTGTGATTGTATCTAATCTAATAACTGTTCTTCCATGTAAACAAAATATATTTAGCAGATACTCTGTTGTATAACAGCAGGTGTAAATGTCAACCAATAACAGCATCAGATTTTTAGGGACAGTACTTTTTCATGTGTTCATGTGCTTCACAGAAAACACAGGAGGAAGTAGAACAGGAATCAAGTAATTATGTGAAATGTCTCTGTTCTTTGAGACAAGCTCTCAAAGAATCCAAGCTGCAAGGAGGGAGAACTGCCCCCCTTTATATACAGATGGATACATGAACATTTAATCTTTGTTAAATCAACACGACCAAAAGCTCAGCACGTGAGGTGGAGGTAGGAGTGGAGCGGTAGACAGAGCCTTAGCAGCAAACAGTGCTGGCATGGAGGTATCAGTCAATGAGAAGTGTCAGGTTGAAGTATAAAGGTTTCCATGTAAAGTGATGTGAATGTGATTGGGAGTTACTAGTCGGCCAATGGCCAAGAAGCTGATAAAGGAGCCACTGATGGTGATGCATGATGGGAACAGCTGATGCCAGTTAGCTGATCCAAGCACGGCTTAAGTGCTCTCTGCCTTCATTCATGCAAAGGCTCCATTAAGTCACACTGGTGAATAATACAATTAAAATTAAATCAGAAAGTTTGAGCCATTTTCTTGTTACAAGGGAAACTGCACTGGCAATAAGTGGGATTATCACACTGGCAAGCCATTTTGTTCCAAGACTGATGAGTCCTCAAAGCTCAATATGTGACTTGTTAAGACAGATGTTTTTGCAGTGTATAGATTTTTTCCCTCATTAGATTTCTTTCAAGCAAAACCAGCACGTGTGTTAAAAGGAAGCAGTGCAGGTTGTCAGGGGTCAGAGGTTCATCCAGCTGCTGCAGGCTGCTCTTTGTGCACACTGCTTGACAGGGGAAGTGGAGTCTGCACAACCGCTTCCTTTTTCATCTTTGACTTGTCTGACTGTTGCAAGTGGATGTCGTGCTGCTAAGAAAAGCTGATGTAAACTGCAGTAAGTGATTTGTTTCCCTGTCCTTTAGATGCTAGAGACATTTTCCTATCATGCCTGTTTCTCTCTAAATCAAATCAAAACATCATCAAATCTAATTTCAACTCCTGTCTTCTCCGCAAATCACATTATGTGCATGTTAACGCACGTGTGTGTATCTCACACGCCAATGCCCATACAGGCCTCATTAAGAGGGCCTTGAGAAGTTCCCCTGCCGCAGATGTCTGTGGTGGACGGAGGAATTGTTTCATCCCCTGTCACTTAAGGCTTTTAAAGATTAGATTTTTCCATCTGAGGAAGGCGAGATAGTGGCATAAAAGAAAAAATGTCACTGTGTTGTTCGATGGCAGTTGGAATGGGAATTTCTTCCCTCTCCCCTCTCTTCAATATTGCACAACAGCGGCAAAGCACTTGTCAGACTTGTGGGGTCGATAAAGAGGGAGAAAGAGCCATCAGCTGATGGGATGTGATACCATGAAGAAAGCTCACCAAGAGATTCTACATTATTTACCTTCTCCAATACACTGATCACTACAAACTACAGTTCACATCTACCCTCCTTCAGTTCCATGTTTCTCTCGCTGAAAACCTAAAAACACCTTCTCAGAAATCCACATCTTTGCCACTTTGCAGATCACTTCCTTTTCAGCATGTGCACTCATCCTGAATAATAGGATTTAATTATAAAAAAGGTTGAGACAATGGGAATCTACCAGCAGTGGTCTGATTCATGCTTGCACAGTCTTTCAGGATAAAGGCGCTTTGCCAGGCACCTAAAATATTGACTTGTTATTCATCCCTTAAAAACACAGCTTGAAGGAATTTCTTTTGGCAAATAGTCATGAAATTTAAAGCCAGAGAGAATCTCAACAAACAGACATTTTGGTTTTATAGCAGCTCTGACAATGGAAACTTCCTCTTGATCTTGATCTGTTCTTTGGCCACCTCGGGACAACAAGCCGTAAACGCATCAGAACTAATACATTTATTACCTGATGTAGTTCATGTAACGTGACAGATATGATGCAACATTATAATTCATTTGGAGATGTGTTTGAATTCAAGTCCAATACTCACTTTGTTTGGTCTCCAGAGACATATTTAGGCTGTTCAGTTGCTAAATACTCCACTTTATTCAACCACTAGTCGCTAACTTTGTCTGCTGTTGGGCACAGTTGCATATTTATACTCCAGTAGATACAGAGCAACATTAGCATACATTTAGAGTTGCATTTATATTCATGTTTTTTTTTTTGTTTTTTTTTTAAGTCAGACTTGATTCACAATCCCTCTGGATCTGAACTCTTGAGGGAAACATCTCGGCAATTTAGCTTGAAGTTCAGGAGTTTTTTTCTTTTTTTGCTGATAACAGATGCCTGGAAACGCAACTAAGCTAGCACAAATAAATACGCTGCCGGATCAGTATACACCTGGTTCAGTGGCCAGACCTGGTCCATATACTGCATGATTATCAGATGCTACTACTAAATCTGGACCTATTCTGGTGTGCTCACAGAAAATCCTCCAGTTATCAGCCAACACTGCCAGAATTTCCTCAGATATGAAAGCATATTCACCAGACTCAGGCAGGGGCCACAGACATATGTTGGCCCAGAGGTTTGATTTTGCTGGAGCTCACTCCTATGGCAGTTTGTGAAATACTGAATGTAATCTCTTTATTGTTATTGTTATATGTTCATGAATATGAAGTTGCCTTTTTTTCTTTCTTTTTTTTTTATGGCAGCCAGCACGCATTGCAGTTTGTCATGAATGTAATGTATTGGTTTGTGTAGCCTATGTGGACAGGAAACATTCTCCTTTTATTTATGGTTATGTTTAGTTGGTTAAGGTTATTCATGTTAGTAACTAACCTTTACTGCCTGAACCTAATCAAAATCATCATCTCCAATTGAAATGCATTAGTTTGAAAGTTGTGCATATTTGTGACTATTTTGCAAACTACCACGAGACTGAGTTGGGAAAGAGTTGTGAGGTCGAAATGCTCTAAAAACAAAACGATGAACAAAAGGACACAAAAAGCTGTGAATAGTTGAGAAGAGTTACAAAATACTGTGATAATTCTTTTTTTTTTCTTTGACCTCTTTGATATTATATTTCATCATTTAATCCATTATTATTATTATCACAAAAATATTGATTGGTGCACATCGGGGCATTCATTTTCTGTTGTATGTCTGGTGACTTGATATTCATTCAGACTCTTTAGCTCTGTTTACTCCTCATTGAATCCTGAGGGAAGAATCTGGTGCTTTAGTTGCTCAAAGCTTCAAAATTTTCTGTTTTTGGCAGAGCTTTTTGATGCTGATAAGATGGTTGTGAATCAAAACAATGAAAAACCAAAACACTGAGCTGAAAGATGCTGAAACGCTGCGTATAGCGAGGGGTTCTGCAGGGTTGTGTATTTCTTTATGGATTTTCCATATATCTTGGCTATAGAGCAGGATTCACACGCTTCTCTCTTTGGTGCCTTAAAGCGCCATGGACTGACCCTGACTGACACTTCCTGAACCCACCAACTGTTCAAAGTCGAATGACTTTTATGAAAAAATCTATAAAAGAGGGAAAAAGTGCTCACAATGGAATGCATTAATCTAATTTATTCAACTCTAAAGTGCCTTTTTTCTAAATTGATTTGACGATTATGGCTCATTAACTCATAGTGATTACAGGATGCTGGAGACCTAGACCTTTTGAACATATGCAAGCGCTTCACTTTAAAGATAATGTAGTGAGAAAGGTAAATGGCTGTAAGGCGGACATGGTAATAAATGCCATCCAGAGGTGACATTTGGCTTTTTCCCCCACTCTGTATAAGCATTCATTTTACAGCCTTATTTCTGCTCAGATCCTCATTATCTGTTGCACCAGTGACAACTTGTCTCCCCACGGTCGTCAGAATGAAAAAGTAATGAAACAGCTCTATTACATTATGTCTGACAAATTATATCTGCATGTCTATTTGTGTTTAGCTCCCTGTGTCTCTTGCTGTGCTGTGCTTGTACCATCTTAATATATTCATTGTTGGTTAGGCCAGTGAAAATAATCAGAATTTATCTGTTTCCTTCCTGGCAGCTCTGCACTTAAACATCCAAAGGGCACCAACAGTAACAATGTACTGCCATTTCATACTGATTACTGTGCCACATTGTACTGGTGGTTAAACTATAGTTTGGGGTTGCACCTTGAAACTGAAACTTAAATTAAAGCAATAGTTATACATCCGTACAACATTAGTCTCACATGGCTTGTAGTGTGAAATATGTCCTAAATGGAGAAATGCCACTGACATATCACTGTAGTATAGGTGTTTAAAGTGGAAAAGAAATTTATTACAGTTTGGGTATGACAGCATTGTTGTCATGTATCCATATGACACTTTTATCACGGGGCAGATTTCAGGCAACTTGTTGTCCGACCAATATACAGTAGAAGGAGGTGAAAGATTGCATTCCTGTAACTTGACCTAAACTGAATGGATGTCTTTGTTGTAATCAGCTCTAGTGTTGGTTGAGAGAGACATGAAGAAATGGCTCAATATTAGCATCATTCTTAGCTGCATCTGCTTTCTGAGCTCAGAGCACAAGCACATGTCTTAATACCCATAAAACCTTGTTTGTTGTGGTCACTTCCTCTGCTGGTTTAGGGTTAGATTACAGTCTCACTCTCTGCAAATGCACTATGTTTCTCCTGGAAGAGCAGTGAAGTTTTCAACCATTTGATTTAATTTAACACAAACACACTAGGATAAAGGTCTAGATGACCCAGTTTGAGTAAACCAAACTGGCCTGATGGGACTGGATCCACTTTGTCTAAACTTCGACGGCTCACAGTTTACAAGGACTCATCCTTCTTCACACCATGAGCTCATTCTTTTTACTTTATTATTTACCAGCAGGTCTCTGCACTGCTTGCATCTTCAAGCTGTGAGCTGAGCCCCTGGAGGCTGATGGGTGGGATACACATCAACAGCTTGTGTCATTAATATTGAAAGCCCTCATTGCTGACCTCGAATCATGACGAGATTGTGCACAAGGTGAGCATCTCATTACGATGGCAGGTCATAATCATAAGGCAAAACCTGGTATTAGCTGATTCATAATTTACATGTGCAAGGTGGCTGCACGTGTTGACTCCGGTAGAGATGCTGTGCCCTTGAGAAAGAAGATATTGTGTAGAGAAAAGGGTTCAATATGTTCACCAAATCAAAACCTTTAAGTAACATCCCACAAGAAAAGCATCAATATTATCCACTTTCAAAAAAAAAAAGATTGAAACTGTGCAGGTGGCAACAAGAAACCACAAACTTCATGCATTTTAACAGCTATTGAGTCAAGAGGCCCAATGATTCCTGATATCAGAGATAGTATACATAAGAAAGTCAGAGGAATCAGTGGGTAAAAACTAGTTTAGTTTAGTTGTTCTAAAAAGCTAAAACAGTTCAACAGCTATAATCACCACTGTATTACCACTATATAATCTTAGCTTATGAATAAATGGTTGAATTTTCAGATAACAGACCTGGTGCTAAAAGGAGTTAATTTAGTTAAAAGAGGTAGATAAAAGTAATTGATAAATGAATGGTAATATATGAATAAGTAAAATAGTTAGCTAAAAGTAAAGGTAAGTAGTTGAAATAGTTAGCTAAGTGTAATGAAGAGCTGAAATTGTTTAATAAAATAAATGGATAAATAGCTAATAATTATCTAAGAGTAATGGATAAAAGGTTGAAATAATTAGCCACATATAACGAACATCAGATTGATCTAAACAGCTAAACTAATGGATAAACAGATTAGCTAGCTTAAAGGCTAAATGGATGAAAAGCCCAGCTTCTGCCACTTTGAGTGGTACAGTAGAAGTGCAAAACAAAAAGACAAAACCAACCTAAAGATGACAACTCAGTTGTATGAAAACAATATTGTAACAATATCCTGTTATAAATGAATATTTAAGTCACATGTAGAACTTGTCAGGTGGTGTTGAGTTCATCTGGCAGGGCTGTTGAGTCTGACACAGGCTATTTAAAGAATACAACCCAACAAACCCTTATGGCCCTGAAATGAAAGCATGGCTAATGATCCTTAAAGACCAAGGAAAGACTGTTTTTGTGCACATTAACAGGAACAAGCATCATTAACTGACTGCAAACACTTCGTAGTCCTTCTTAGTTTGGAATAAACAAGGTCTTGTATTTTCTTAGGTCTTTTCATCTCTTCTTCCAGTACAGCTTCAGCCCTGCAAGGACACAAGACGGGAACATGTTGTGACCGTAAATCCAGGTTTACCAGCTTGTTACTTACAGCCCAGGCACTTCCTCCTGCTCTGGGAAGGAGGGATCTGGGAGCCAAGATGATGAAGTCAAAGTTTATTATGTACCCATATGGCTGATACAGCATATCTGGAACATGGCAATTCATCAATGTCAGATGCTGGTGGAGAGCGGCTAATAGCTGTATTAGTGAAACTCATCGTTACATACATCCCAGAATGTAAACTCATTGTGACGATGTTCTGTGTTGTTGTTGCTGTTGTTTTGTCCACCATGATTAGGTAAGCTTTTCATATAATGGATGAACAACCCAGAATAGCTGCCTGACTCAGATTGGTTAAATTAAATATGATTTTACACAACAACAAACTTCCACTTTAATTTCATCAAGTGACATGAACTGAGAACACCTTGAATAACAAGTTCATACACTAAAAGTCAGTCTGCCCTGTGAGAGGGAGAGACGAGAACAAGGGAACTGGTGGCAGATTAATAATGTTTGTTGGCAGACAAAAGGGGTCCCGGAGGACATTTTACCTTGATGTGAGCTAGAATTCATTAAAGAAACACACCAACTGAAGTCAGAGACACAAACAAGGAAAGGAATGGACTTGTAAAGTTCATAACTCTTAGAGGGGGACATCTAAAGCGTTCATCTTTTGGCTGATTGTAAATTCACTCACTTCATCAAAAAGTCCATTTAACTTTTCCTAAGTTGAAAGTATCTCATAGTATCAAATCTTTATGTTCTTTTCTCTCATCTCATAGGGTTATTTTTTGGATCTGTTATCTGTTAAATGAGGACATTTTCCTCTCAGGATCACCTGCAGATAGTGCAGGAGTCAGCAGTTTTCTTCTTTCTTCTGAGCTACAACTTCTCAACTGATTCTACTATTACACCATGGATTGGCATTAGCTCTTACCTGTCAGTTGTGGCTACAAAAGTTATGAACAGACTTACTTTAAAGGCGATGCTTCTCAGGGACACATGTAAACCAATGAGAAATGCAGTCAGCCAATCCCCAATACCTGATTCCCACACGACATAGGATGCTGCAGCTGCTTTTTGTTGATAATGTATAATAATGTGTAACCTTGTGACCCGTAGGCCTTAATGCCTCCTGGTGGTATGGACATAAATTGCAAGCTGGGATTTCAGTTAAATTTAAAGGACCTGACCGGACTTGACCTTTTTAACACTTAAATGTCAGTTCACTCTGACTCTGCTTGGTCAAATATTGGTAAACTGGATCTTGTCGACAATAAATTTATAATGGTGCATTTACTTACATTGTAGCAGTGACAAACAACAATATATTGCATTGCATTGAATTCTGGGAAATGTAGGGTTTTTTTTTTGGTAAAGATATTTTAAGGCTTCTCTTCCAAATTTATGAAAGCGTAATCACTAAAATGCTGGGTGTCACTTTAACATAACAACATTTCTTAAATTAATGCAGATCCCCTAATGGTTTTTCAAAGATGTTTTAATTTTTGCACAACAGAAGTTCAGTCAATAAAAGTTTGATTTTTTATCTCCTCTGGGAAATTCTTTGTGGCTTTCTCAAAAACAGGTCAGAGGTCAAACCCACAGCCACAGACCGCTGGAGCTGGTGGTTGTGCAATGTTCTGCTCAAGGACACTTCAGCATGATGAATGGGAATTTAACTTCATGTCACGTGGCTGAAGGCTGGTTTCTGTGACCAACACGTAGTCTTTAAAAAACAATCAGCTGCCTTTGTTGCTATTTTTGGTCAGTAAAAACTGCTCCTATTTAAAAATCTGATGAGAGTCATTTTTTATGTCAGCACATTTGCAGCTTTAACCCTGAGCTGTTAGCAGGCATTTAGCAAACCAGATATCCTGCAAATGGATATTTCTACCGCCATCACCACTGTTTACTTTAGCATCGATCAGACCATGGCAATTATTGTCTCTCTGCTGTCTCTCATTTTGAATACATGCAGTAGAGCTGACATCCTGTTGACAGACCAGGCTGAAATTAAAGAGTAACTCCAGCTAGTAAGACAGGCTTTCATCTGGCTTTCAGCCACACCTACTGCCTCAGCTGGTGTGTCTGACTCTGACTGTGTCCAGTGTGGCTCATAGGTAGCTCTGTGAATACTGTGCATGTCCCACTATGTGAGGAGTGCGTTTGATTCCCCTGTGGATCTCACCTGATGAAAATAAAGCAAAGATGGTGTGCAAAAAATAGTGTGGCTCATGTCTAGATAAAATTACATAATATGAGCACTCAAGTGAGCTAAGATGATAATTAAATGATCAACACAAGCATTAGTCATATGTAACTGATCAACTTCACAAGCCAGAAATCTTCTTTTGGTGCCAAGAGAGGACTCCAATAAAGAAAATCATTAGGTTTGGCGAGGAAGGCAAGAAAGATAACTGGAGTTGGAGCTCATCACACAACAGTGAGAAGAAATACATAACAAACACTCCCCCTGACGCTGTGAAATTGTACTGAAGCAGTCGTGGTTTCTCAGAGACACAGTTTGGCAGCAGAGCGCAGCGCAGCGCAGCGCACCGCGGAGCGCGCAGCTCCGGACGCACCTGAACAGCCAGAGCTGGATTCAGCCTTTCACCTGCTCCGAGCCACACACACACACACACACACACACACTCCTCCGACACATCTGCCACGTCGTCTCTGATGGAGAGAGGAAGAATCTGCCCGAGTCTTTGTTGATGTGGATTAACATTTTTTTCTACCTCTTTGGCGTCTCCCGTGGAGCAGATGATCCTTTGAGGTCTCGCCTCGCACGAACGTTTCAAGAAGCCTTGAAAGTCCATGTGAGCGCTGCACATCGAGCCCAGTGGACAATGTCTCAGACCGTCTGCGTGGAAAACTTGGAGGCATGCTGCATGTTGGACGGACGGGCGAGCTGAAACAGATGGACACGAGCCCGACAACAACACACTGGGTGAGTCTGGTACCTGGGATCTTTAAAACCATCTCACAGGTTGTTTTTGCTCTAACTGAGCCACGAAACCACACGTGTGTTGTAGGAAAACATCAGAACAATCAAATACTGATCACAGTCAAGAATTGTCCAAAAGAATCAAGCTCTATTATTTTTCCTTTTTCATAAATCTGACAAACTTCTTCAATTTCACCATAATATCCCACATGTTTTCCTTTAGGGGGGATGAAGGGGCTAGTGGTTCTCAATGAATGCTTTCATAATGTCCTCAAGGTATTTTTGATTCATTATTATAACAATCCCATAATGTTTCTGAAGGAACTCCAGTGCTTCCAGAAGTGTCCTTATGGTACTTAATGGTATCTCCTCCAGTTATGTTATTACACTTATTCTATGGGTGGTTTAAGAGGAGAACTACAGGCTGCTTCCTTTCGTTTAGGGACGTTTCGTTGTATAATTACATGAGCTCCTGTCATCACCTTTGCTCTACGTGTAACTGGGCTCTGCTTCAAATTTGATCAAACTGTGCAGCTCCCACTCTCATTACACAAACTGTACCTTTCTGGAGGGAGGTCCATGGATAATTGGATTCGCCTGTCAATATCTGAGTCAAAGAGTTATACCTTAAGTAGATGAGAAGCTTTTAAAACAGCTATCATGCTTTTTCAGAGACACCCCCCATCTTTTACTCTCCTGTATGGATTGCCCGTATAAATGTCACTGTCTCCCAGAGCCGGGATCATTAACCTGTTGATGTGTGGAGACAAATTCTTGTGTTGCTGTAAATTCACATACCAGCGCACACATCGGTGGGGCCCTCGAAAACCACAGAGAAAAGGAACTAATGAGAACAGATTGCAGCGAATATGGCAATCTGCTCTGAAACACAAAGGTTTTCAGCGTGGCGTGCATCAGGTTTGCCGCGCAGCCAAACACTACAGCAGCTCGTCTCAGTCATTAGTCCTCCTACTCTGCAGTTAAAGGTGAGCTAATGGGAGGAAGGTGTTGGGTGGGCTGAGATCCTGCAGACTCTCGGGGGCCGATGCGGTGACACAAGGTAGAAAGTTTTGCGAAGAGAGGAATGTAATGAGGAGGCAGAGCAAAGAGAGGGGAGATGTGCCACATTCTTGTGTTTGGAAGGAGGCGGCTGTTCCTCTTTTTTTGTTCTTTGCTGTGATCTGTAAACTCCATCTCTGTCCCAATAACTGTACCTCCACACAAACAGCACATCCACCATCAAATACATCCTTTCCCTTGCAGCAAAGTATTCAGCCCATTATCTCCTCCTCCCTGTTTCACACTGTGTTAAATCCAGCCCTTTGAATCAACTGATTGACACTGACTGTCAGGCTCGGAGCACAGGTTTCTATTAGAGATTGTAATGCTGCTTATGGAGCTTCTGAAAAGCAGCATTAAAGTCTCAAGCAGTGGCACCATCAGACACTGTGTTATCAATGAGCCTTTAAAAAAGGGAATGGGCCAACTTTTTTCCCCAGAAAAATGAACTTATGAAAACGTGATGGTGCATTTATTAGACCTATTAATGACTCAAATAGGGTGTCAGTGATACTTTGCAACATTTTGCATCTCAAAGGCAACACTGCCTGTACAGCATGTTCAGAAAGACGTAGGCTGCAGTTCACAGACAAAAACCTGTCTTTTATAGCACATCCTGCCTTTTTGTGAACTGTTTATTTACGATAACAGCAGGTGAGTTTCTTGTGGAAAATACACCAGAAAATCAAAGTGTAGACTGAAGGGTGAACAGTATAACACTGAGATAACCTCAACTGACCGCACAAAGTTAACACAAAACAATGTGTTCACTTACAACAGAAACTGCACACATAGCTCTGGATAAAGTCCGTAGCATCACAGTTCATTTGATTTTATATAAGCTGCTGGGTCTGTAGCTTTGAAACTTATCCAGTGAAACTAAGTGTCATTTCTGGTCATTTCTGCACATTTTACAGAAAGCTGCAGCATTAATTGTTATACTCTGCAAAGTAAAACTGTCCAAACCACTGTGATGTGATGTGACGTGCACCTTGACGTTCCTCTCATTACTTTGCAGATAAACTCTCACGTTTGGCTGTAAATTAGTGGTTGAAGGACAGTTCTTTGTATCTGATTTTGATTAAGTTTTAGTCTTAGTGCTTGGGTGAATATTAGTTTTAGTCAAGAGAGACCAGAGGTCTTTGTTGTGTAGAGTTACCATGGATACAGGTCCTGTCTATCACATCAGTGGAATAGGTTCTGTTTACTTGTTCACACCACAAATAGTGTCCATGCAGCAACCTCCGAGGCCGAAATATAAAGCAAACACAGAAATGCCAAAAACTGTGGTAATGGCCACTAGAGTCTGGCTCTAAATGTGAGTCAGTCCTCATAGACTCCCATTGTTGAAAAGTCCAACTGTACAGCAGAAATAAACGTTTTTACAGCCCAGCACAAAAAAAAAAAAAAAATCAGTTTTTGGCCTCTACAACTAATGTCCTTCTGCATGAGAACTGTACAGGGCTGAATTTTTATATCACTGACTCATTTCAATTTTATTAAAGCTTAAATTTCTGAATGATCGAGGACGAGGCTGCTTTGAGTGACAGGTGGGTCTCGTCGGTGTCACCTCAGCTAATTCAAGTCACTGAGCTCTTCGCTGTGATTGTGATGTTGGTGCCTTTTCAAGAATTTTTCAGGCTTGAAGGCGTGAATTGAAAAACTGAATGTGCGGAAGTCTGTGCTCTTGTTTTTTAAAGTGAGCATTATTTTATTGAGTTATGTATTACCATTACATAGAAACTCTCGTCTTGTCTGTGCACACCATGCATGGCTTGTTAGCTTAGGTTCTTAATTAGCACTCTTTGCCTATGTTTGGATTAGCTGGGAATGAGGCAGGAAGATTTAGATGGTTGACTGGTTGATGGTTGAAATGTGAAAGAACTGACTGCAAGTAACATTAACGATGTATCCACATCCACAGCAGCTGATAATGTTACTTTAACTTACTTGAGTTTGACAAAACCAATACAAACAACAGGTTAGACAAACTAATACAATTAATATTTCTGTCTTTCCTTTTATATTTTATATGTACAAGATGTATTTTGGTTGGTCAAGCCCATCGATGGCTTCACTGCTTGTTTCCAGTATTTTCTGCAAAAGCAAAATTTAAAATAATTTAGAAATGAAGCCTACTGCCACAAACTGAATGAGTTAAGGTTTAAGCTTTAAATGCCTTTTCAATAACTAAATAATGGGATTTGGGGTGTGGAAAGTATTGTCTACTTGGAACAACCCATTTAGTCCATTTATAATTCATACTGCAGAAAGCAGGGCATGATGTTTGCCATTTTCGATTACGGACATTGTAAATAATAAATTGTAAGTAATAAAGCATCTCTTTAGTAAGTTAAGGTCAACAAAATCATCAGCTCCTGTGACTCATAATCGAAAGGTTGCTCTACATCTCAGCCCCTCGGACTCTTGTGTGTGATTATGTTATGTGTTATGTTTCCATGCTTATTGCAGTTCAAGAGAGACATTTTGCATCATTCTAGATTATGAAATCCACTGATTGCTGCGCTGCTTCTTCAGGCAAACAAACTTAATTGTCCTCATATTTTTCAGGAAAGACCCTCAGTGACAAAAAGTTGCTCCGAGGAGATCAATCAGTCTGATTTCGCAGCAGGTCAGGTGATAGTTCAGTGTCAGTCAAGATCTCTGTCTCCCAAAATAGAGCTCTGCTTCAGGGCTTTTACAAAGAAGACTGAGTGGCTGAGGGAAGGCTGATGTATCAGTGATGCATGGGTTACACATTTAAGCAAAGAGTCATGTAAGTCATATTTGCATGAGCAACTGGTTGTAAATAATAATTCAGAGTTGAAAAGCAATACATCTTCTTCAGGTGTCTTGAACCCACCTTGGAAATATTTCCTAAAGAAAATCTGCAGGCTTGTAAAAGGAAATGTTAATTTGCTGTTTACTTACAGATACATATTCAACATATGAATCAGGAGCACACAGGCACTCAGGGTCACAAGTCTATGGGAGAAAGCTTCTCATGCAGAAATGTACCTGCATGCAGTTCAAGGATCAAAGCGATGAACAGAACTAGAACTTTTATGAAATCCAATGAAAAAACTAGATTGTTCCATTAATTAAATTTTTACTGTAATAGAAAAGACAAACAGCATATACATTTAATGGCACTGGATTTATCTTGAGACACAGAACATTTCCACTTACAGTGCTGCTTGAAAGTTTGTGAATCCTCCAGACATGGTCACTGTTTTTGTAAAAAACATTAAAATAACATTACACACACATCCAAATCCCAATTTGTAAAGCACACCTTCTAAATAATGGACACACAAACAAAGAGATATTTTCGTTATTTAATTCAACATAGGTAGTTTATTTTACAAAAAACATATGTATGCAAAAGTATGTGAACCCTTGTATTTGTAGCTTGTGGCTCCTCCTTTTGCAGCCATTACTTCAACTAAACGTCTTCTGTAACCACTGACCAGTCTCTCCATCTGCTTATGGGGATTTTTGCCCATTCCTCCTTGTCGAACTCAGCCAGTTGAGAGGTTGGAGGGACATCTGGTATGTACCAACGTCTTCAGGTCTCGCCACAACATTTCAATTGGATTAAGGTCCGGACTTTGACTGGGCCAATCCAGAATACGAATTCTTTCTCTGAAGCCATTCCTTTGTAGTTTTGCTGGAAAGCTTTGGGTCATTGTCTTGTTGGATAATCCATTGTCCCAGCTTCAACTCCCTGACTGATGGCAGGAGATTCTGGTCAAGAATTTGTTGATATGCCGGAGAATTCATGGTTCCTTGGATAATATGGAGTCGTCCAGGTCCAGAAGCAGAAAAGCAGCCCCTGTTGCCCCTGGCAGCTTTGTTCTTTTTTGAGAACAGAGGCTTCCTTCTATCAACCCTCCCATGAATGTCATGGCTATTCAGTTTTCATCTGATTGTAGACGCATGAACATTTGTCCCAGATGCTACCAGAGAGGTCTGCAGCTCTCTAGAGGTGATGTGTGCGTTGGCCTTTACCTGATGTATTATTTTTCTGGTGCTTCTGGGTGATAGTTTTGATGGGCGTCCACTTCTAGGCAGAGTTGCTGTCATGTTGAAGGCTCTCCATTTGTAAATTATTTGTGTTACAGTGGATGGATGGAGCTGGAATCTTTGGAGATGGTCTTATAGCCCTCCCCAGACTGATGGGCCACAGTGGTTTGGTTGGTTTCCTCTCTTTTTTAATTAGTGCAGGACAAACCCTTTCCCAAGGATGTCTTCATTGGTCTGCTTAAATGATTCATTAAACGCCCAAATGTGTTTCACCTGAGTCTGTTACCTGCTTGACTGAACCAATGCAGCTGGGGGTTCACTTATTTTTGCACATATATCTGACATTTCATAAAATATACATAAATACATACATAAAAACTGGTGATGATAAAATAAGACAATCATGATAAAACAACAGAAACATCTAAACTGCTCAAGGGGTTCACATACTTTCAAGCAGCACTGTATATCAGTGAAATGGCTGCAAGCTGTGGCCTTGTAACAGTCATTGGAATTAATTAAGTTTCTCCTCAAAAAACCTTGAATATATGTAGCACATTCCATGGCAATCTATGCAATAGCTACTCATACTGCTCGTAGTGCTGGAGAAAAAGTCAGGGGATCACCAAAGTTAGTGATATTCATCCTCTGGGACCCATGAAAATTTCCTAGTAATCCCTCTGATAGTTGTTGAGATATTTCAATCTGGGCCAAGGTGTTGGAAAAGCTAATGTTACCATTCTTCGAGCTGTGCTATGGCTATAAGTGACTCTTCGTTTGAACCAGTGTGTCTTAACCTTCAACCAACAACTGGTATTCCCTTTCACTCTTGTCTGTTTATGTTCCTTCAGAAAAGCACATATAACTGTAAGCACACAGGTATTTCAAAGGGACTCATTTTAGAAAAGGTTTTCTGTACATTTTTTCTAAACCCCTGAACCCTCTCATTAGCTGCTACAGTATTTTTGACACAGTGCTATGCAAAATCTATAAAATCTGAAACTGAAGAAATCTAATTTAAAGACCCATCAGCCTCGTACAGAGGTGTTTTCCCTTATTACACGTGTCCATGTTTAATTCCCACACTGCTCCACCCAACTTTAACCTGAGTGGAGGTCAAATTAGACGTAGATGTGCAGGACTTTTAAAATTAACAAGCATTTCCCTGTAACGCTGTTGGACTCAGGACAAACAGAGAAAAATTAATCAAAATAGATCACACAAAGAAATATTGTAGTTTTTGCAGTACTAATTTCTCTCCCTTTCTCAACCCACATTACCCACAGTGCACTTGACTTGGCTGACAGTTCATTCAGAGATCTAACCCACAGATTTTCAAACTAATGTTTAGTCTTCAGCCTATATTTGAAGCCCTTTATCAGACTCATCTATCTGGAGTGGCTCGTTCACTAATAACAAATGACTGATTGTGATGCCGTATTTTCAGTAAATGTTTGTAAGCTATAATCAGCAGATAATAAGCTTAGCTTATATAGAAACTGGAGGCAGCTCGCCACACTATGTCCAAAGCTGACAAGTCCACCCACCGCACCTTGAAAGCTCACCAACAGCTGTAGCCTGCGCCTTCAAAACTGCAACCTGTCATTTTTGATTTTTGAATGGATCAATCAACAACCAACACATGATCTAAGATGTTAGCTTGGGAGCTTTAGAGGCTGCCTGTATAGTTTCCCCTGCTAAACAAAGCTAAACTGTCTGCTAGATGTAGTGCTACAGTTAATGTTGTAATCTTGTGGCAATCCTGCTGCAAATGCTTAAATCTTGCATTTATCTGATTATAAATTTTGATTTGCATGACTCAACACATCTTATTTGTCATGTTACCCCTCTGTGGTTTAGCTTCTCCTTGCGCTCTCTGTGCTCCTGAAGCCCCCCCCCCCACAGTGCAGTGTGTCATGCTCAATAAACTGCTCCTGTCAGAAGCACTTTGCTGAGTCGCTGTAGAGGTGCCGCTCTCTGACCCTCTCCCCCAGAGAAAGTGGCCTGTTTCAAAATGATTGGCCTCACAATAGAAGAGGAAACTCTGAGGATAGCTGGAGGGGGTCCACTCTTAATTTGTTGTGATGATGTGCCCGGTCTCCCTACATCAGCTCCTCTGCCTGAGGCCCAGGACAGTCATCCTTAGCTGGATTTTGCATCCAGATGCCCGTGTTGATTAAACAAAAAAACGACTCATCTTGTTAAGACGGTGCAGCTTCAGAAATGTGTAATTGGATCTAAAGAGCTTCTTTTTAAAGAAGTGAAAAGAGCCAGTGCTCACAGACTGACACCCTGGACTCTTTGATCAGGGAGTGATGACACTGGTTTCATTCAGAAAAAAACAGCAGAGTGAGACATCACTGTCTTGATGGTTTCAAAAACTAAAAAGTAGATGTTTTTTTGCTCCACCATTATTGATTCTTTCGGCTGTCTAGCTTTTAACACAATCACTATTAGAGTGATTTTTACAAAAATAAAGGTTTCCTCAGCCTTTAGAGAAGAAAATCCAGTTGTTGTCCACAAATAAAACAAATATATGAGCATGTGCAGAACAGTGTGATCGGTTTTTCAGCCAAATTCTTTCTTTTTTCCTTTGACACTACCATTAAGTGCATCCGAGGGGAAATCATTTTCCTCATTGTAGCCTTGTCATTTTGTGCTATTAGTTCTTTCTTTTCACAAATTGTTGTGGCTGAAAGGTTTTCTTCACTGCCAAAGAAAAGAAGGGCTCACAAAAAACAAGCTGAACACTTCAAACTCTCTTTAGTCTCTTGCAGAAATATAATAAATGTACCTATGTGGGTTGTGCTAGATAGCACTGTTAGGGCTTTTATTTTGGATTTTGGTCTTAGAGAAGAAATATCCATAGAGGCAGAAATGCCTACAGTAGCTGTCTCTTTTTTCTTCAGAATACAGGCAATTTTTCATGCTGACAAGAAAAGTCTGTTTTGAATAATACATCGATTCAGCAGCTGTTTGTTCATAAAAAAAATGCAAAATGAATAAACCATTACCTCATACATGAAACACTGAACATATGTTAACGTCACATGTGTTTTTATATAGCTGTTGATACTTTTCTTTAGTTCACATTTGGCTCAGTTTGCTGTGATGAGTCTGGTATTGACTTTGTGATTTCCTACAGTTTGTTAAACAGAGCTTTAAATTGTCTCATTCCACAGCCTGGTGATGCTGTAAATAGAAAAACAGCATTATTAATTTCTCAGCACGGCTTCAGACCACAATTTGACATCGGGTTGCTTTCCTTTGTGCTTTCATTGCAATTAAACTCCAGAGAAGAGGTATTTGACATTTCTCTCCAACATACAGGCTGTTTTGACTCATGGGTGTTTTACAGACTGTTTTTCTGTTTTTAGTCTGACAAGAACAGTAGTTAAAAGCCAATGACTTTAGGGTTCTGTGAATCACATTAATACAGTAGAAATGATTTGAAGTTGTTAGCGTGTTTCAGTGTTTTTCTGTGTTGAATTTGTCTGTTAATGCACCTGATGCATCTCAACGCTCACAAGTGCAACATGTTGGCCTCCTGCACTTTGTTTGCCAAATGGCTCATATTGTTCAGATCCTCTCCTCTTTACGTATTCTCATTGGATCAAAGAGATTATGCAATATCTCAACCTAGAGAAGATCTTCAAGGGTCTGCTCTGAAATTAGATATAATTTGGCAGCCATTCTTGACATTTGTCGAAAAAATGGAAAGAGTAGAATGTAACCCCATAATATTAACATTATTCCTTTTTGGTAGTCGTTGAAAAACAGAAACCTCCAAATAAATATTATTCTAAAACATGTGAAGATAATTAGTATTAAAACATTACAGAAAACTGAACTACAACCAAAAGACAGACAATATACCTGTGATTTTTAGCTGCAAATCATATTTCCTTGCATTACACATCACATCTCATAGTTTTAAACATTAGTGATTCAACATTTTTCTTTGCATTTTTAAAAACAGACAAATTTAAACCCACAGGTTATCCTCACAGATTGATGTGATAAAGATATGACATGGTTGCAAGTAAGCTCAGGTGTTACCTGAAACAAAAAGACGATATGATACAGAGACCTGCATAGTTTTGCAAATCTGCGTCTGCCCCGCACCTCGGCTCGGCACCAGAACTGACCCGTTCATGAGGTTGTGCCCATCTATATACAGGAAAATTGATATAGGTGTGGTGTGAGGAGCTTTAGAGAGTGATATGAACTTACAACAAGCCAGCTCCCTGCACCTCCAAGCCTAAAAGGTGTCAGGAGCTGGTTAAAGACATTTCACTGATCCATTAAACACTTAATTTGAAACAGACTAATGTCTTTCATTCTTTCCTGGATGGACTTGTCTTCAGTGTTTAAAAAAGGAGATAGACAGGGCCCTGCAAGCCTAACAAGTGTGTAAAGACAATGAAAATTATAGTCACTGACATGTCATCTCTGTCCTACAGAGACGTGCTGTGTTGCTGAATGGGTGACAAGATCCCAGTCACCTCACTTACCCTGTGAAGCCCCACTCCCATCGCATTGTACAGGACAGGTTCCCCCAGCAGAGTGGCAGGGATGTACCAGGAGGTGGCCTTCCTGGCAGGCAGCACTGAGCACCAGTTCACCACCTTCCACTTCAACCGTGTGGAAAACCCACAGGAGGTTACGTCCAAGAAGGGTCTGTTCTACAAGCGAGCCCAGTTCCTGCTCCACCCTCAGCCCCGCCAACAGGATGGAGATGAGATCGGCATGGCTGACGGGGCAGCCATTATCAACGTGGGGGGTATCAAGTACCGCATCCCCTGGTCAACGCTGGAGGAGTTTCCCTTGTCGAGGCTGGGCAAGCTGCGCAGCTGCAGCAATGAGGCCGAGATCATGGACGTGTGTGATGACTATGATGGCAGCCGCAATGAGTATTTCTTTGACCGAAGCCCTTTGGCTTTCCGCACCATTGTCACTTTCTTGGCAGCAGGTAAACTGCGGCTTCTGAGGGAGATGTGCGCCATGTCCTTCCAGGAGGAGCTGCTGTACTGGGGGGTGGAGGAGAACAACCTGGACTGGTGCTGCCTCAGGAAGTTGCGACTCAGGCAGGAGGAGTACAAGGAGCAGCAGAGGCTGGAGGAAGAGGAGGCCGAACTCACATCGCCGCAGTCCTGCGATGAGAGCCAGCTGACTCCTGGAGCTGGGGCACAGGAAGAGACTCGTGTGGGGGGCTGCATGCGGAGACTGAGGGACATGGTGGAGAACCCCCACTCTGGCCTACCAGGGAAGATCTTTGCATGTCTGTCAGTGTTATTTGTAGCCATCACCGCTGTGACGCTGTGCGTCAGCACCATGCCTGACCTCAGGGAGGAGGAGGAGAGGGTAAGTTCTCTCTGTCACTTCAGTAATAACATTTTTCTCAGCTTTTCTTTTTCAAAGATTGAATTTAAATCATCAAAAAAGTGCAGACTCGTTTCTGGTTCCCCTATATTTAATTTCTGGAATGTCATTGTCAGTTATCAGATTTTTCTTCAGCAGCACTGGGCAGCAAAGTAATTTTGAAACAAAATGCCTTTTGTTTATGATTAAACAAAAAGCATAAAAGCATATCTGAATTTTTAAAGATAAGACAGCACTGAATTACCAACTTTAGAAAAAACAATAAAGAGAGAAGTTCCCGGGGAGTAAATTAATCCAAAGCCATATAAAATAAAACTAGGAATGTTGTTTTTGAGAAAATCCAATATTGCATCTCATAACTGGTCACAGATGTGTGTAATTTAAAACCACCACATGCTGAACAGATTTTCATGAGTAAAAACCATATTTATGATTTTATACAACACATAATTATAAAGGGAAGGAACCCCAGTCTCAGGATTCCTTTGTTTTTGAGCTACAGCCAAAGGGATGCGTGTGCTCTTTACAGTCGAATTCAGATTATGTTGATGCAGCAGCCCACATACCGAGTCTTCCTGAGCTTTATTGTAAATCATTGTGACACAGACACAGAGGCGAAGGCTCAGGGACAACAAGGCTTCCTCTCCCTACACTTGAATACCAGATTATTGTGTAGCTCCCCTCACAGCAGCATACATTCCTTCATAGCAACGTGAGATCCATATTCTTCCATGCATGTAGTAATTGACAACGCATACACAACAGGAAAGGGCTGTGCATTCACACACAAATGAATGTGTTCGTGTTTCAATTTGGTATTTGCAAAATCCCACAGATGTTTCCCCCGTACAGTGATTTGACCTGTTTCCAAAAATGAATATAAAATAAGCTTAAATGAATATGAAATAAGATCATAATAGTTATGTAATATGCAAATTGTAGCTGTGAAATCTTAATCTGTACAGTTAAAGGCTTGTTTACTCAAACCTTATCTAGACCAGCTGACCAGTATAGAAAATGGGGGCTGTAAATGGAAGGTACTTTTATTTGCAGTACATTGTGCCATGTTCCCTTTGATGCTTAATTTAAACAGACAGCTTCTAACTTCTGTATATTACATGGTTCATGGTTTTTGATGGTTTTTGGCGCCTTTGATGTTTCAGACCAAAGATTATGTGCACACACAAATATTTTATCATGAAAAACAAGACAAAACGTATCACTTCTGTTTGGGATAAACAGGGATCAGCATTTCTGCAAATACAAAGATTTAGATGAGCAGGTCAACATAAACCTGTTGCCCATCCCCGAATGAAGCTGGAGCTGTGGTGTGGTTAGCCTAGCTTAGCATAAAGACTGGTCAGAGGTTGAAACATCTAGCCTAAATGTTTCCATAGGCAAGACTAGATCAAAAACTAATAAACCGCTTGACTGCTTATGGTCATGTGTGTAAGGGTTGAAAATGTTGTGGAACAACTGTAAAAAGTTTCATATCTACATTTAGCCTATACCTGGTTTCAGCCCTTTATCTGTTTGTTTCTCTTTAACTGCTCTGCTGCTAACATAATTAAAACAAGTTAAAAACAATGACTGTGTTGGGGTTTCAGCTATATTAACTTGACAGATTATAGAGAGAGTTAGACAGAATGTCTTTCACACAGCACAGGATTGTCCAAAAAGTTGCTAGATTTGCCGGTGGTGCTTTTTTGGAAAAAAAGATATGCTATGTTGACAACACAGTGGGCTGTAAACAACCCCTAATAGAAACTGCATCATTTTGAAAGAGCAGCAGCCATTGGGGAAACTGACTTGGTCACGTGGCATTCAACTGACCAAGGGTGGGACAATGATCACCCAAATCTGTCACTCAGTCAGTCAGTTGCGATTAAAGTGCCGACCCTGCTGTTGAGGTCAAACCAATGAGGAAGGAATGAGCTGTTGCCCCTTCACCAGACCACAATCTGCTCAAATAGCAATAAAACAACAGCTGTCTACCTGGAGGAATCAGCTTTATTTCCACAACATCTAGATGAATGCCCATTGGTTCTTTCTGTTAGTGTTGCTGAATAAAGAAAAAAATATAAACAGACAGATCGAAATGTAAATGGAGTGGCATAATTTTCATGCTAACAACTGTAATCAGCTGTGAAATGTTTTAAGTGAAAAGTAACAGGACCCTGCTCAGAAAGTTGCCTAGAGGCTGGTAAATGTATAATGTAATTACACAGTGATTTGCATATCCATAAAATATTATATTTTTAAAAATTTTAATTCCATGCCATCAACGTTCATTTAAATATACTAATGTGTGTGTTGGATGCAGAACACGTGAAGTAAACTAACTTTCTTAAACTCTTGTAAAAATGAGAGTCACAGAAGATTAATGATCTGGAACATGTTCATTGCAACTCATTTACAGTATGTTTCTATGCACAGTCACGTTTCTGTCACCTTCAAGGTTGAGTAGCTCATCTCTGCACAAAACACTGTTACGTTTGTTGCCTGGCCCCACCAACAGTATCTGGCAACCCATAGTGTAGCTGTATGGGCTTTGAATAGATAAACCAGCGCTTATGTAGACATTGATAATGTTCTGTTAATTTGAATGATTATTTAATATAAAAACATAAACAATGCAAACTGTGAATTCAGCACTGGTTGATCGTTATGTTTGTCAATCAAGGCTGTATCTATTCTGATTCCTAGCTAACATCATAATCTATTCGGCTGGAAGCTCTTTCCAACAGAGCCTGTCAGTATGAACAGTCAGCTGTCATTCCGAAATTACAGGTGGCTGCTGAAATGCATAGACATGAGATTGTTACTGAGAGTTAAATGAGAAAATTGATACCAAAGCACAAAGCAGTAGTTAGATAAAAAGCTGAACTGTTCATATAACAGCAGTCCACCTTAAATGATCCTTGTATGATTCCATTAAGACAATTTAAAAAAAACAGCTACTAATATGCCAGAGCTGCTGCAAATGATCATACTCATAACTTACAGTCTCTGGTCTCTAATTAGGGCTGAAAGTAGGAGCAGAGCACATCTACTTGTTGCTTTGTTTAGCTTTCATCTTGCAGGATGGGGAATATTGCTACCTTAGGCTTTTGTTCCAGCTTTTTTGCTCTGTGACAAGTAGAGCGAAAAAGCATATTAAAACTGACGACGTCTTACTCCTGATCCTTTTCATGTCTGACTCTGCCATGGAGACTTCAGAAAGCCTTGGAGATCTGGATCCAGATCGGGCTAATTCACCTCTTGAATGACATCAGCAGACCAGCGAATGATTAGAGGAGCCCTGAAGCTTCTCCCTCTGTCAAAGAGGCTGCATGTCTTCATCAGCAGCTGGGAGGGGGTTGTTAGTATAAAGCGTGGAAGCTTCAAAGGGGAAATCAATCAGGAAAACAAAGCAACTGAAAGCTGAACGAAGATCGGCTTAAACATTAGTCTCACCTCCAATTAAGTGTCATCTGTCATTAAATGCCTTTATCAATCTGCAGCTTTAATCATTTGAACCAGAAGAGCAACAGGTCAGCCTTTGATAACAGACACACTATGTTTTAAACTCTGGACAGCTGAAATCTGTCACTGAGGCACCAATTAACCACCCAGAGATGCCCAAGTCTTGCAAACCCCTCCAAGAGATAGCGCCAGGTGGTGGTGGTTCATTAGGAGTGAGAACTCAATCTTAACCAACCCCAAAACGCAAGGGTTTATGGGTATAATGAGGCGGCTGTGTCATTCTTGGGAAACCTAGCATAACAGAATTAAGGGTGGCAAACCACAATCTGCCACTTCTTCACTGCTACGAAGCAGAAACCAGAGACAGTAAATTAAAACAAAGTAGCATCCCTAAATAAGTCTCTTAATGTGGATAAAACTTTGTCCTAAAAGTATTGTAACTGCACTTTTGTTTACAACTTTTGGTTATATTGTAATTGGGCCACATGCACATAAATTAATCAAACACAAAAGAGACAAAGTAAACTCACACAATGGTCTGTGACTTACTTACATACTGTTGTGCTCCCAGCAGTCAGGGTGTGCACCGAAGTGTCAGACAGAATTGGCTATGGAGCCGCTCCTCTCCTCATTACCATGTTAGGAGAGGAGTTTGTGTGGGCACTACTTCCTGCGATGTCTTCATTTGCGCTAATGTCAAGCAAGGCATTAATGTCACTGAACACTTATATGGAGTCAAGCTCAACTTGGTGAATTGCTTTTGCTAATTACCACGTCTTTTTCAGTTGAGTCCGCCCACTTGTCCTCCTCTATTACAGAGCGTCCTAATATCCATTAGCTTTGATAGCCACCATTTACATCTGCACAGCTCTACTAATGAAACTAGTGAAATGATCATTTCATCAAATACCATTTCCAGATTGCAATATACTTTATATTAGTTATGTATAATGTTTTTGAGACTTCAGTTATGACTCCAGTGTTGGCAATATGAAGGAAGCAAAACATTCAATGCTAGATGCTGCTTTATAATGCTAAACTGCCTCAACCTACCATGACTTGGTAACTGTTATATCACTTTTGCCACATTCAAACGCCTCTGACTGAACCAGTGCTGAACCTTTAATTGTGTTAAATTAATTCTACTTTAAACCTGCAGTTTCTTGGCCAGTTGAGTCCAGCACAAACATTTGCGTACATTCAGCAGATATGAAGCAATGTTCGCTTGCCTTTTAGCTCTGTTTTAGCCTCCACCAGCTCTGAAATGAGATACAGCTCTTTTGTACTTAGCTAGTTTGTAGCTAGTAGCTAGCTTGACAGTTAGCGCTGCTGGTCAGGCAAAGCAATAAGTTTATTTATATATTACCATTTTGGCACAAGGCCATTCAAAGCTCTTTACAGAGCCATGGATATCAATAATAAACCGTAAAAAAAAAGATGCCAAACTGCTGCGTAGAGCTGAGGGTAACCGTCAGTTACCAACATTTCTCTCTGTGGGTTCATCACTGAAAGTGACCACTAACTCTTTCACAAACAAGTAGTTCTGAGACAAAAATATTGATTTTAGCAGTATTTTACTTGACAAAAATTTGTTCTAACCCAGATGCTCAAAGCAACTTGACATTTTCATTTGCCAGTAAATTAAGTCATGCTTTGAGCTGCCAGAAATGTTGATTCCAGCCTGACTTAAATTGCACTGTGAGGCACGAGGGCAATGCAACCTAAACCCAGGAAGCGGCTCCCTAAATGCACTTGGTCACTTGAGCCGGAGGAGAGAGTTTGGACAGAAATCAGAAGTTTTTAAGGAGCTGCCTGCAGTGGAAAGCACTTAGTCTGTCTGCCGAATATAATGTGGCTCTTAGAGAAGCATTCATTGGCCGAGAGACGCTTCCTTTCTCTCTCTCACACATACACACAGACACACAAGCAAAAAATAAAAAGAAGCTATATTGCATTTCACATTTTATAGTCCCTCATCCACACTCTGTGGATGAATAGGGGATTAAACATCTCAAGTGTTTTGTCGATTTCTTTCCTTAGAACTGCTTACTCTGTTCACATAAGCATCTTTGAAGACTGTGTTCTTGTCCCATTTATCTCCTGCTGGAGCCCCAGCTATGGATCTAACCTTTCAGTGACTCTGCTCATGCCTCACAGCACCAAACACTCCATTTTGATGTAGATCCCAGCCACTTTAAAGTACACCCCTACCACAGCCATATATCATCACAGGGGACTGGGGAGCCAGAGCTCAGAGGGTGTGGAGGGATGGAAAAAGAAATGTGTTCAAATGTAGGAAAATAGAGAGAATTTTGTCTTTGTCGATGCTGAAAATAGGACGTGCAGTCATCCCTCCTGACTGTGAGTTCGACAAACCACTGTTGATGCTCAGAGAAATGTGCAATCCATCATGGTGGTGATAATTTGTTTTTCTTGTCCAGTGTTTGGTGAAAAATTCTTGGTGTGTAGATGAGTGATTCCTACACTATAAATTGTAACCCCCATGAGAATATTGTCATGTTTTATTTTAGACCTTTAGCAAACCTTTTAAACTGTCGGCTTCAAAATACTAGTAATAAATTAATGTAAAAACATTAATAATGTTTTTATGAGTAATATGTATAAATATTAGTACAGTACTTCACCGAAAAGGCAAACAAACAAGCTATTTCAATTAAAATACGTTCAGTACAAGTTGCTTAACTGCTCAGTAACGTCAATTTACCATCTTTCTTTTTAATCTATTCATGAAACTACATAAGGCTACTGTAGCTACCCCAATGCTAGTAGCTTGGCAAAAACCAAGCCAAACATAAGGATGCTATTTGAAGGGTATTTGTTGTATGCTTGCTTTAAACCCGTATCTAGCACTACAAATACAGTACATATTCTTTATATGAATATTAATTGAATAATTCAGAATAATGTGAATGGGTTGCAAGTAAAGTTAATCAACTTTAAACTTTCGGCGCACCCACCTTCTACTCAATGCACTGAACATTCATACAGAGCAACACACCACGTACACAATAATAAGGAGCCACATGCAAAATGGGTAGCTGAGGTAGCCCTACTGCTAGCCAACCAACCCGCTAACATATACTGCTGGATGAGTTTTTCTAAAAGAAACTGTTACTAATGGATACAGTCAAGAGGTGATCCTTGTCTTCCACAAGTCACAGTGTTTCTACGTTTATTTTGGGCTATTTCTGCCCCCTAGTGGTCAAAAAATATTTGCGCTAGTTTTTAATTAACAGTGAAGGACTGTGGAGAACTCAATGACAAGGTACATGTGCCTCCACTGACTTATGGCTGTACATCAATAATTCATTTGTGGGGACATCTAGACTAACATCAGCTAATATTGCACTGTTATTGCCCTTTAATTTATACCCTACTCTAGCATGATTTTAAAAACAGCTGAAACTAGAGCCAAGCTTTTACCACCTCCGTTATCTCTCCTTTCTTCCATAGTATTTAGCAGGCCGGTGCATTGCCATTTGGATTCAAGATTAATTGAGAAACTACAAAAACAGAGAGTAAAAGAGGTTAAATAATGTCTTTCTCCAGCCTTTTGGATTCTTATTGCAAACAGAAAGCTCCAGTTGCGCCTGCTCTAATTGCTCCTCCCTGCGGAGCTGCAGGCACACCCAGCTGAACAGCCTCTCAACACATGAAGAGAGATTGACTTAGACGCTAGAAAATGCTTCTCCTGTTACCATAGAAGCATTTGCATTAGTAAACATTTTCAGCTGGAGTAGTTTGCCATTAACTGAAACAATGTCCAGTAATACCCGACATTTTTACAATGTATTCTTTCCCAATGTGGCCACAAAGGAAGCACTTTGCCGTGGAAAAGACGAAGGATATTGACTGGTGATCCTCTGGGGATATGAGGGTGCAACTGTGCCAAAATTTAATCAAAACATGTAGAGGAGTTCAGGCTCAGGAGACTGAGCTTGCAAACACACAGCTCTGCTCTAGTGGAGCTTTTCTCAAAATATTTTTTTTACAGCAATCACTTTTAGCCCAAATGAGTTGCATTATCCTTGATCATAAATATTGATGCAAATAAAGTCTGTCTGTAATGGCTTTGTGCTGAAACAGTGGTGAAAGAGGTAGTTACTGACTCACGACAAGCTAAGAATATCCTGTACAATCCTATTATGATAAAGATAAAGGTCTTGAAACCAGATCCCTGATCATTTCTGCCCATCAGCCATACTGGTGTATTTTAATATATGGGGGGGGGGTTGTGCGTCAATATCCATGGTACTTTAGATTAGGTTAGATTAGATGAAAGTGTAATGACTCCCAAGGGGGATTTAGGTTGTCACAGCAGCAGAGAGCAGGATATAAATAACTGTATGGACACACAGTATTGTCCCTGATGTTGTCGGTTTGTGGATGGCCTGCTATTCAGTTAAACCATTATCAGGTGTATAGATGGAACAGTGCATTATGTGTCCAGAAGTGCAAATACAGAGCACAAGCCATTAGCAAAAGAGAAGTTATAGGTCACGTGGATCCATGAAAGGGCTGAGTGTGTGTTATTTTACAGTGGGAGGAGAGTGTATGGATTCCTAAAGCTGTTAAAGGTTGTGGAAGGACTGCAGAATCAGAGAAATAAAATATTTTTGTCCAGCACAGAAGAGAAAACACCGGCTGTAAAGTTCTCCTGCCCTCCCCAAAAGAACCTGTCTATATATTGACAAGCAGCAAATCTGCTTGGGTAGCGTCCAGTGCTCTTTGTGTGAGCTATGGCAGATTTCAAGACTATTGAAAGTAAATAAATTTACTAAATGATCAAACAGTTTATGGATGCTGTGGATTAGACCTCTTCCTCTTCAAAGAAGATGTTTGTTCATGTTTTCCAGTTCCAGACAAAGTCATGTTGATTATTTGTTTATTGAATCTGGGTTTGAGTGGAATAATGTGTGTGTTCATCAAGATTTAAATCATCTTTCACTCAGACACATAAATACTGAGTGAATTGACTATTAAGATATTATGTCTTTTTTAGGTATGTTTAACTCACACCAGGTCACTATACGTTACTGACTTAGTGGGAACATTGATCTTATTTATTGTAAGTTGTGTTAAATTGCTTCTATCTGGTTTCCCTGAAACATCCTGCGCCTTCAGATCTGCTGTCTCCACTTTCTCAGGCTTCCTGGTTTTTCGCAATAATCTAAGCATCACAGATTTTAAATTGAATGAGTGTCATTTAAAGGTTGTGGGCGAAGAAAAATGTGTGACAGTGTTCAGATACAGACACGAGGCCTCGTGCTGATGGTGACGTAGCAGGCAAAATAAATACTAATGGTTATTGAATTTATCGTTAACTGTGGGGAGCAGAGGCTACTGTACCATGGAAAGGTCGTCTGTCTGTCACAGGGTTAAAAATAGACATTTACTCCTGTGGGCTATTTTCCAATTTGTCTAAACTGCAACGGCTTCATAAACGACCTGAACTCTGTCTGTGGTCATTTAGCTAGCTTGATTTCTCAAATTTGAATTTGGAAACGTGTTTGGAAATGTGTTTCTTAACTTTACAGTTATTATTATTATGACAGTTATTATATTTTTTAGCTGTGCACAATTGACGGCCTCCATACCACAACAATGTTAAACAGTCAGACTGATTGTAACCTAGAAAGTAGGTTTCGTAAAAAGTGAAGTCTCAACAAATATTGGATGGATTATCATGAAATTCTGTGCAGATGTCACAATGCTCAATGTGTCCGTATTTTAATATTGTTGTGGTTGCATTTGGCCCAAAGCTCTGCTGTGCATCCCACATCCCAGCTTCTGTGTGGGAGATGCTTCCTATTGAAAAGCTCTGGGAAGGTGGGTGTGTGTGCTTCAGATGGGCTGGTTAACCAGATGTGCATTTGCCAAAGCAGTTAGTCATCACTGAAGCCTTTTCTCCTTTAAAACCAAGACATAACACACTTGTTATGAAGCATTGATCACCTCACCTTTGATGTGGCAAAGTTTGCCTTTGAGTGTGAAATTGGGGTCATTTCTGCCCCTTGTCGCTGACTGGGGGTAAAAAAACCACTTCCAACAACTACAGTTCTGTCCATCTGTAGTTCCACAGACTAATCATGAGCCCATTAGGACTTGGTGCATAAGGATAAGTCACATGGAAATCATTTGCTGCCTGTACTGCGTAAGTGTGTGTGCATGTAATTAGGTTACTTGTCTTTCTTCTTCGATGGTGGGGTTAGAGCTGTGGACACATCTATAGCAAGAAATCTACCTGTTTCCCTGTTCTACTTGTCATGTGGGTTATCTGATTATCTGTGTGCTCTGGGGGGAGGCAGAAATTGAAGTGACTGGGACGTTTGAAGATGGACAAGTAAGAAGCTGCAGCAGGCCTTACTTAGAAGTGACTATTCAGTATTCAGGTTTTAAGATTAAGTTTGTGTCTGCTTAAATTACCACACCTCTGAAACATGCTGGCCAGATGAGACAAACTGAATGGTTGGATAGCTTCAGGGAGTTGTGTCCAGCCTTCTCTGTAACTTTCTGTAATGAAACACAGTCTGACAAGCTCTCTTTTTTCATTCTTGAAACGCGTCTTTCCCCCTCAGTGTAATGCCTGAATTATCACCTCTCCTCCTGTGTGGCTGTTAACAGCAACTATAAACTCTTTTGATTGACCACAGTCAGATTACATGTTGCACAAACCACTTCTTTACTCTGCCTGGCTCCTGGCTAATCCAAAAATTGGTAGACACTTTGGTACATACCGGTTTGTAGCAAGCATACACTCACCTACCTGTCACTCAAAGTATTTAAGCATTCATAAAATTTAAACAGGTGAGTTGCATAAAGATTCATTCCACCTATGTCAATAGTGAAATTATATTTATTTGTATTATTGCTGTATTTAAATATTAATGTTTAAGTTTATAGCACACATGCTGACACATCTGTAATTTTATCTCACGACTGGAAATATTACTGTCCATGCTTGACCTTAAAAATCCTGAAGATGCAGAAGACACAGTCATGTTATTGTTCTGTAATAAGAATCTTTTTGTAGAAGTATAATAACATGGAAAATGAACTAATGCACCAACATTGAAGCCCAGTGATGTGCACAAATGAGAGGGGTAAATAAATCAATTAAAAGCCTGGGCATGTCGAAAATAGACCCAACTCGGAATTTGAAGTCTTCCTGTTTGTTGAATCACACCCACTCCAACTTATCAGCATGGATCAGAGGTGAGCCGTCGCTTCCTGCATTGTTTGGTTTACACGCTTGTCTTCAGCTGTGACAGGGTCAGAGTCCCCTGATCGCTCAGATGGATAACTGTGTGCTTTTAATTTGATCCCTGCGTGGCTCTGTTGTATATCACAGGCTGTTTGAGGTGGAGGAAGGAGCGGGAGGGAGTGGAAAAAGCACTCAGCCAGAAAACCTCTGACAGAAAACAACACAAGCCCGCTCAAACCTAAGAGAAGGGACGGTGTGAGTTTCAAATGTGTGACAAGCAGACAGACTCCCTTGTGGATTCAGAGGAGCAGAGTGACAGAGGATGTGTGAAACACACTGGTTTGCATGTTAAAATGAACAAACTCCTTCAGGATTTGGACAATAGCACTTTAATTTGTTTTGGCTTTTACATCTTACTTTAGATGTGAAGTGGCAGCATGTGGTTAGAGGGTGGATTTCACCTCACATTTGTCGCGCTGCAGCAGCACATCAAGCTTCAAGATGGCTCTGTGCTGTGGCGCTGGAAGGAAAATTGGTAGAAAGAAAAATACTTTTTGTAGCTCTCGAAAAGGTTTGCTACAGGAGTGTGGTCATTCAAAGATGGAGGGAAAAAAAAGCAATTTCAAGTTGCACAGAGTTAGAACTGAATATATGAGATGAGAGAAAAGGGGTGAGATAGAGGAAGAGAAAATATTTTACGGATGTTGTACCAATGAAATTGTGTCTAGATTTTTCAGAATAATAGAAATCTAATCCATCCAAATGCTTTCTAAAAAGGCAGAATATGAACAAAAGAGCATTTTTGTTTCTGGTCCAAATTGGCTGAAAATCATCTCAAACTGAAGCTCAATCCTCAATAATTACTGTATTATTTCACATTATAAAACTAAGAGCATGAAGCCAAACTTTAGGCTCAGTAGCAGCGGAGCCAGAGAAACCACTCCCTATTGTTTATTTTAATTTGTCTGTGGACTTCAGCCACACTGTGTTAAACAAAAAATAACATGTCTGTGTGCTCTGTTTTCACTCCTCAATGAGCAGGTTACGAGGGCGTCTCATTAGCATTCATCATTAATCAAAAAATAATTGGTAATGGAGACATCCTCAATATGAGTTCATTTAAATTGTGCGAGAGGCTGCTACACCTGTTGCATCATGATCCTTATGCAAGACTCTTTTTTTTTCAATTTAATGATTTATGCATGGAATGAATTTGAGATTTAATTAGAGATATTACTCTGAAACATAATTACACTGGCATCACACATGGCAGTACAGCTCTTTTTAGTATTGCTTATGGTTTAAAACCAAATTTAAACATTAATATTGTGTTGATGCCACAACACACCCAGATGAAAAACCATGGCATTATAGGGGAAAAAATATTAGTTGCAGACAGAAGTAAATTATTTTTCTTGAGCAACGTCTGCAAAAGAATGTTGCAAAGGTTTGACAAAGGTTATAATCTAAACTCTACATAGATTTACACAGTTTTCACCTGATAATAACAAAAGCAGATTTAATTGGATGTGTAATAAACTGCACGACACCCACTCTGCTCCATTAAATCATTATTATATTATTTTAATTCACAGCTGAATACAACATCCAGGAGTGAGTTATGAAACTGTGACCTGCAGGTCTCTCTTATGTAAAAGGAGATTTAATTTCGTCAATTTTCATTTTGTAGATTACCTTATTTTTTGTGTGACTTTGTGTAATTTAATCAATAATTATGAAAATACATTGACAGTATATCTTGTATTATGTTCCTTAATTTTGTTTGGGATCTATGTAATCCACCTTGTGCTTAAAGTTAGTAATGTTTGACAGTTTGACATGAAAGTGGACCAAGTTACTCAGATGAAGCTGGTCCTGACTACAGTGGCCTGGGACCCTGGTTCAGGTCAGACCCACGGTCCTTTGTGTGCCTCTCTCTCACTGCAAGCTATATAAAGCTTAACTAAAACAAAACAAACAAAAAAAAAAAAAAAAACGAATAATAATAATAATAATCGGAGTTTAGCACATAAATTGATTGACAGATTAGGGTGCACACTTCAATAACAGCTACTTTTCCAAGTTTCTATCCTCGATATTACTTGTGAGGCCTCATTTTAGCAGCTTATTGTTGCTGCCGTGTGAAAAACTGCAACTCCAGCTTTGGCGATCAGTGATTTACACGGTCCGTAATGGGTTTAGCAAGTTTGATGTCCCGTGGGCAAAAACTGTGGATGCAAAACTAAGTGTATGTGCTTAAAAATGCATGAGCTTTGGAGGAGTTTTTTTTTTTTTTTTTTCCCTTTGCGGGCGGTCAGTTGGAATGATGTCTCCATGGAGCAAAACTGTTGACTGAGCAAATATAAAGGCAGAAATGATTCATATTCACAGTTGTGCACTTGCAGACAACCTTAACAGCCACATTGCTTTTAGAGGTTAATCCCCTGGCTCGCCTAATGTCATCATGCATTGTCTTTTCATGAATATCTGAGCCACCCAACACTGCAGGGAACGGAGAGCATTGAAGATGTTTCTTTTAAAAAATACCTATTTCACTGTATTACATGACAAAACAAAAGTTTTAAAGAAAAAAGCAAAGAAAGTTTCCTCGACTGCTCGATTGGCTCCCCATATTTTAATTAATCCACACATAATTATCCAAAACAAATAAAGCAAAGATTATTTGTCAGTCGTTAATAACATTTTAAGTAAATGCGGAAAAATGAAAAGCGTTATCCATGCAATCCTTTTACAGATTCCTCCAGGGGTGACTTTGACTTAATAACCGAGTAATCTCTTATAATTATATTTTCAAATATTTATGAATGCTATTTCAGCAGTCCTGAAAAAAATAGATCACCATTAAAAGATTAAAAGAGAGAATAATTCAGCTCTGGTAGCTTTAGGTATGGCCTCCTTTACCTCAGCAAAGACTGCTTCTGATTAAGACAGTTAATGTCTTACCTAAGATCATCTGCATGGGTACACCTCGCGCGGCTTTCACCTCAGGTTTGATCACTAGATGAGATAATCAAAGCTTTGTTTTACCCTCCATGAATCTTTCAGCTCCTTCTCCTGGTTGTATTTTTCTCTGTGAAAGAAAAGACACCTTTTTGTTGCGAGATCAAACCATCAAACTTCTTCTGTCAGTGACAAACCCACAAATCAAACAGGCTTTGAAACTGATTGTTAATTACCGACTCCACACTGCTGTCTCTCCACGTTGTCTTTATCTGAGGTGCTTTTGGAGTTCACGGATCACCCGCTGAACAGTGCTTTAGCTGTTGCATAACGTAACACAACTATTAATGTCTGTTTTTATGTGCTTTTCATTCTCCGCAGGGCGAGTGCTCCCAGAGGTGCTATAACATCTTTGTGCTGGAGACAGTGTGCGTAGCCTGGTTCTCCCTGGAGTTCCTGCTGCGATTCATTCAGACACAGAGCAAGTGTATGTTCTTACGCACGCCTCTGAACGTCATCGATGTGGTGGCCATCCTCCCCTACTACATCACCCTCATTGTGGACTCTCTGTCGGTGGGGGAGAAGCCTGTGGGCTCAGGGAACAACTACCTGGAGAAGGTGGGGTTAGTCCTCAGAGTCCTGCGAGCTCTACGGATCTTTTACGTGATGAGGTTGGCTCGGCATTCCTTAGGCTTGCAGACGCTCGGCCTGACAGTGAGGAGGTGTACACGCGAGTTCGGCCTGTTGCTGCTGTTCTTGTGTGTGGCCATGGCCCTTTTCTCCCCACTGGTGTTCCTAGCTGAGAGCGAGATGGGCGCCAAACAAGAATTCACCAGCATCCCCGGGAGCTACTGGTGGGCAGTCATCTCCATGACCACAGTGGGCTACGGAGACATGGTGCCCAGGAGCATCCCTGGCCAGGTGGTGGCACTCAGCAGCATCCTGAGCGGCATTCTCCTCATGGCCTTCCCCGTCACATCCATCTTTCACACCTTCTCTCGCTCCTACGTGGAACTGAAGGAGGAGCAGAACCGGGCGCTGAGGCAGAAACCAGACTCGCAGGACAGCACCAAATCCCAGAACAGCGAGGACTCCCAGGAGACGGACAGCTACCACGGCATCACGGAAAGCACAGCCTCCGCGATGCAGCGGAGGAAGTCCATGGCTGTTCAGAGGGCTGCTGAGTTCAGAGCATCCATGCAAACTTAGCTGCTCCAGCTGTCTATCAGTGTTCAACTGGCAGCCTGGGAGGACAGGACTCCCAGCACTGGGACTTTAAAGATGACAGCAGCAGGACTGTGAACAGGGAGGAGTTTGAGGTCTCTGCTTTGATCATGTGAGGGCTCGAGTGTGCGTCTGTGTTCCCTAGGTTTTACAGAGGAGCTGCAGATTTGACTTTAAAAGATGGGTAACAATACAATATTCACGATTAAACAACTCAAGTCAGATTAAGTGAAAAACTGACAAAGACAGCTCTGCCCTGACTGCGATTCAGACTTGAGGTAAGTCTGTACGAAAGGGAAACCTAATACCAACCCTTTGACATGTTGTTATTCAGACCTCAGACAAATAATTAATGTTCCTCATGCAGCTGCATTTGAGAGGATCATCTTGAATAAAGGTGAGCTGTCAGACGTGCAGTTTATTATTGCTGTGGAAAAGCATCTCCGTCCACCCTGTATAGTATTTGGGCAAACCATGACTCTGTATGTACACACTGATGTCATCATATTTATTTGCAATAAAGCAGAGCTTATTAATTTTCAACGTGATAACACAAAACTGATGTAAGTGTCAAAGGGCTATACAGTGTGATGGGAGGGGTTAGAGGGTTGATACCACTCTCGTCTGTCCCTTATTGGTAGCTCATTTGGTAACGCTTTCAGGAAACAGTTTGACATTTGTTTTGCTGTTTTGCTAAGAGTTAGATGAGAGGATTAATACCACTCTCATATCTATGTGTTAAAAATGACGCCTCAGCAATAGCTTTTGCATAAAGTTTCAACTGGTTGCCTGGCAACTGCACAGTAAGGGAAGGACTATAACCACCAAATGTCGTTTTTTTACACTTAAAGATTAAATAAAAAGGCTATAACTTGGCTTTGGATGTGCTGGTATTCTGCTCTTTCTTAGCTTTGAAGTGAGGCAAGCTACTTTCCCTCTTTTCCCTTTATTTGAGTCTTTGTTGTAAGCTAAGCTAAGCTAACCAGTTTAGCTTTACATATTCAATGTAAAGATGTGAGAGTGGTATCAGTCTTCTCGTATAATCCGTGGCAAGAAAGCTTATAAACACATTTATCAAAACATCAAACTATTACATTTGACATGCTAAGTAACGATAAAGATTTATTTTGGTTTTTGTTTTTTAGCATAACAGTTCATTCTTGGCCTGAGGAATGGTAGTTAACAAACAAGTTAACAAACTAACTCAAGGACCACTTACAGTTTTTTCCAGTGCTTGTAACCAGATTTTCAACAGCTCAGACTCAGGGGTTTGTCATGGATTTGACTCAGCTGTTATCACAAGCCCTCAGTAAAAATGATTAAGACAAAGAGGAAAACTAATAAAGTATATGTGACATTGCAAATTGTGCGGAAGTCTATTTGATGATGAAAGCCATGAGATGCAGCTCAGAGCTGTGGAAAACACAGTTAAGTGGCCCTTAATGATCAATTTCTTTTTAACAGGCTTGGGTTTGGTTGTTGCCCTACTTGGTCTATTTGTCCATCTCAACTGGCAGAAAACTGTCGAAGTGAACTCTGGTATGGCTGCTCGTGTGTATTCACTCAGCTATTCAGGATCCATTGTAAATTAATAAGGATTTAAGGATTTTGGTGACTCGTTACAATTACACATAATGTCAAACTGCATTTTCAAAATTTTTGGAAATTATATTGTAATTAATTACCATATTTGATGATAAACAATGTATAGGTGGCTTTATCAGTGTGATAAATAGGAATTGCAGTATATCGAGGGCTGAAAAAACCCTTTAATCTACATTAAACAAGTCAGAGAGACCCTTACTGAAAGGATGATTCTCGTTAAAGAGGCTGAATGATTGTATTGATGCTCGCCCTAGGGCTGTGAAAACAACAGACCTGAAGTGTCTTACTCTAAACGCTTTTAAGGTGTTGCAAATAATTTCCACATTCTTGCATGATTTCGTCATATAATTGCAAATACAGAGCTTCATTTTTCTTTGGCCTGAGGGTCTCATACTTTCAAGTGCCACATTAAGAAAACATTTCCCCAAATTCATGTCAAGTTGGAACCAATCAATGCAGTGTAAGCGCTTGAGTGTGCAAATAAGGAGACATTTTTAATATGCCACCCAGACTGTAAGGATGTGTTCAGTCTGTCAACTCTGAATCGCAGTCACTGTATTAACTGAATCATTAAAAAGCATGAACATATCACAGAACACTATTAAAACTATTATATTTACAATATATGAAATTATTGTTTTGATGAGGAGCAGATGTTGCAGTGGGACATCATTTGAATAGAAACCCAATTTAAATGGATTTGTGCTTTGCCTCCTGAATCCATAGCCTGAGGAACAGCTTCTTTTGAAAAATGTAATAAAGATTATAATGAACACAGTCCCATGTGGAGAGGCTATGATTTAACAATTTATTATACACAAGGATGCTCTCAAGTTTGCAAGACAGTGTGTGCTGTACTTCTGCAATTAGAACATCTTAAATTGGTCCGACTGTGGCTTCGTACAGGTTTTTTTCCTCATCCGCTATTAATAAAAAATGTATTCCTATTGCTGGAGTGATGTTGGTCCAGTGCTCTGTAAATACTGACAAGTGCTTCAGTGAAGTGTTCAACCTAGATTAATAGTGTGAACAGGGTCCTCCTGTTGTCACTGTTATCTCAGCGAGGTCAAGCTAAGGATGAGGCTGCCAAAAGGAGAAACTGACTCTCAACTGGATTCACCTCATGGTTGTGATCTTCAGCTGTTCATTTCAGACTACAGCATTCACAGTTTGTAAAGCCACTAACAACAGAATATTTTGAAGGGTTTGTGTGACACGTTCTCCCAAGGTAACTGTCTAAGGGTATAGCTGCGCTAGGCTATAACGTAGATGTATTAGTTATCAGTTGCCATTGTAAACATGCATCAGACACAAAGCAATACTTATGATCATATTTCTTGTCACCAAATAGGTGTAAGTTCAATATTCTTCTTTTAGCTCTGTTATTAGTCTCCACCAACTCCTGAAATGGAGAATGGCATTTATGCGGCTCCAGAAGAAGCATACTTAACAAAGAGTGTGGAAATTGCGATCTTTTGCTCCTTTTTCTTTGCCTTTCCAAAACCAAAAAAAGAGGAGCAAAAATTGATAAAATGAAGAGTTTGGAAATGGAAAGGTTTTGCTTATATGTAAGCTTCATGTTAGCATGTGTTATTTCTAAGGCTATGTCCACATGACTACACCCAGATGACCTTTTTAGCTCTTTATCAGAAATCCTCTCCATACATACTAATGCACATGAAACAGGCAGGCAATGAACAGCAAAGGTACTTGTAGCGTTGAATTGCAAAACTAAACTACTCAACAGCTGCTAGCAAAGAAACCAATGTAACACTTGTATTGTTATCCGTGTATTCACCACTGGTAGTTGAGGCTGATAGGACCCATTCAGGGAATGACCATAGGTGGCTACATCTTCATCTCCTTCTTTGCCCGTTCACATGACCACACAAACTTGGAGAACTAAAACGGTGTCAGCAGCATTTCTAAATATCTGTTACAGAGGCTCAACAACTCTATAATAAGTGCTTATCAGGTGTGAATTTAGAAAAATAAATGTGTTTTATACATATATAACTTATAGCTGTTCTGTCTTATATTTATCAGAATTGTGGTTTACAACCAGTAACTTCAGCCTATTGTCCGAGAAAGCATTTCTTTTTCCAAACGTAATCTTCCTTGTAACATAAAAGTAAGACATACAACTCAAAAAATAGTAACAATTAAGCAAGCATACATGTGTGTTATTTAATTAAACAGTTGTTTAGTTAGTGCAGCTTTAAACCTGCAGCAACTGATTCTTCAAACCACTTATTGTGACCAGCAGACACGTTAGCAAACACTTACGGAGCAACATTAGCATTCATTTGCAGTTGTGTTGTGTTGTGTTGCCACCTGATGAATGTTAGTTCATGTTCATGTTCATGTCTTTGAGGAGTGAGTGAAGCAAAACAGTAAAATTACAGGCTGGGCAGTTAATAAAGTGAAATTAGCTATAAAACCACTTGTGGATTGAGGTGATAATTCTGGTATGACAAAAAATATCAAAGTGTCAAAGAGCTACTCAAATATTTGAGCACTGAAATCTGTAGTCACTGAGTAAAATATGTTAAAATATAAAAACTTTTTATTTTTTCAGGAGGAGCTCCTACCATCACATCTGGTTTGAAGCACTGATGCATGTTTGAAGGCTTGAGGTGACAGTGCCAATACAAGCTCAGTTCAAGGAACTGCAGTAGTTGCAGAAGTCTGTACCAGACATTTTAGAGTATTTATCATGCAGGAAAGCTCTCACACCCACTCAAGCTTCCAAGGCACAATTCAGAATTTTTTCTTCCTGATTCATGATGTTGAGTTTAAAGTAAAGCTGAAGTCTGAACTAATTTCTGTCAATGATGGTTCATGTGGTTTTGTTGATTATATATATATATATATATATATATATACACACACACACACACACACACACACACACACACAGATTAACAGTACAAGAACTTACATCAATAGATAAGAATAATCAATTCAAAAACATTATTCAAGCCTAATCTATAAGAGATAGACAGGTCTTGGTTTAATGGCACATTGGAAGACTTACAAAGAGAACATTATGAATATGCATTTAGGAAATGCCTTTTCAAATACATATTTTTACCCCTTTTTGCCTGGTACATCTATTATTTGTGTCACATCTCCTTTGTGTATCATTGAAGAGCTTGGCATGAATTTATGTGCTTATTATTGCTTCAAATGGCATATACCCAAAGCCCAAAGAAGGACCATGGCTGGTGGGCTCATACTTCTCTTGACAGCTGATGTCTGCCAGAGCTGCACTGCTGACTGGAGCAACAGTGGATGTCTGCACAACTGACACACATCAAACAAAAAACAAGTCTCTCCCTGTTGTCTTTATTGGGTGACAATGCCATGATTCTCAACAATACTTTGTGTATGAACAGGTTTGTGTGTTGATACATGTTGTAACTTGCTGAGCTGGGCTTCTGGCAATTTAATAGAAAAATGAAACACAAACAAACACATGTAACATAGTAAAAATAACATAAAAAAGCCTTCTTGTAAGATATTTTTGGTACATTAACAAACTAGGTGTGGGTTTCACAGACTGGACAATGAAAAACTTGGCAGTGTCTATGGGAAAATAGCTTCACGTGATAAAATAAATGAACCAAATGATATAAAACTAAAAAAAGTAAAATCAGGTACATGGAAGAAAACAGTGAAACAAAGTGGAACTCTGAGGTCATTTTGATCCCGTTGAGCACAACAAGAACATGTCAGGTATCTAACATTATTCATACAAAACAGTCGCCCTCACTGCAGTCTGAATACAGAACAGGCACAGCACACCTTACACCGATATTTGAAGATCATTAAAACAAACAAAATAAACAGGGTGACTAAATGGGTGTAAACAAAAAGTGTGCCTCTACTAAGAGTCATCCACAAGGTATTTTTAATATTCATAGAAAGGTAAGGGAAATATTCATAGAAAACCTCTGCAGTGTCCCAGTGGAACAAAAGGGAAGTTTCCATTTCTTGAGCCTTAGAAGAGGAGGACAGAATCAGGTCTCTGGTACACAGTTCACTGAAGGGCTGACAGTCATACACCTCCCGGTTTGGCATTTCTTCTACCCCCAGTGAAACATTACAAAGCAACATCAATAAAGAAAGTTTTGACTCTGGCTGCAGTATGAGGCTGCTTCTCCTTCTCAACAGGAAATTAATTTTCTCACGACAAAACGGTGATGAGTACAACCTGCCCAAAGGCGCACGCGCTGAAGTGGAGTCATGAGCGTGGATATCGGGGAACATTAATGGGTTTCGCAATTGGAATAATAAACTGGCCAGTCAGCGTTAGTATGGTGGTTGTGAAGACATGACTGTATTCAGAAGTGAACCTGTCTTAAAGGTTAAGTCTTCATTACAACTTGGGTCTTATTTGTTCATTTTCATAGGCAACTTCAAAATAAGAGACTTCTTGTGTCACTGCATTCCAGGGTCTCAGCAATCAACTGGTCAATATTATTATCACCCACATCGGGAAAAAAAATACCTCAAACCTCAGACTGTAATTCCAATCAAATGGTGGAAAAAACCTTCATCTTTATCGTCAGCTGAAATTTTGAACAGTTAAAAATTTGGCAAAAAAGATACAGATGTGTCCAAAAAGTGGTGGCAATCCATCCACAAAGCTAACAGCTAACTCTGACAGTTACTTCTAAACAAAATCCTGTATGAAGTCAACTCACAGTTGATTCAGTAACTACACACAGTTTGTCTATATATGACATAGCTTATTAAATAACAGCTGCAAATGTGCAACACAACAAAAGAGGCCAACTTCAATTGTTTAAATGGTGAGACTACATGGATAATCCCTCTGTGGACAGCTAGACTTTTCTGTTCTTCCCGTTCTGCAGACATGGTATAAATGCAGCATAAGATCCAAGTTGTGATAAAACAGTTAGGAAACCTATCAAAATCACTTACATGATGATCCTGTGGTATAAATGCTGTTTTTATTTGAAAGGTGTGCTCAGACTGAAAGATAAACTAATCTTTATCTGGGATTATTTAACCTCTTTATTCACTCCAAACAGACATTATGAAATTGACAGTACAGACATTAGCTGGAGCTAGCTGCCAGCCTGTATGTGTGGAGTGTCATTGTTGTATTTGTGTTACAGCTCATACTCTGATCTCAGCAGGAGCTCTAGTTTTCTTTGCCACTTACTTCTGGAGTGGATCCATAAACTCATAGCAAAAGCACGGTTTGGTTTAAATTGTCTGAAATGACTGAAACCCATTTTCAACTCACGACAACTTGTCCTTGTCCCAGAGTAAATTCACCTTCACATGCTTCACTGACAGTGTCTTGGCTAAAGTTCACACCTTAATAATACTGGGAACTGGGATCTTTGTGGTTTTTGTAAATTGTGACATGAAAATGATCAAAATTATATAAAAAATATCATCAAACAGCTTCAGTACAAAAATGGTGGCATTTGGTTTTTGAAAACCCAGAAAGGTTGAACACTGGTCATGAGGATGATGGTGATACATGATGTTACACCTTTGCTTCCAGCAATGCTGACAGAAGCAAGCTCGTCTTTCTTTGACACAGCTCTCATCTCTCTGTTAGTCTCAAGGCCACTAATGTTCAGGACAAACTATTTTGGGAATTTCTTTTGGTAAAATTTGATTGCCTCTAGTTTATTAGTTTTATCCCACAAGGATAGAGACTGTGTGTCACAGCACATGGCGACCAGCTGTCCAACAAGTGGTAGACTGACCAGCATTTCTCCACTGTGTTGGGGAAAACAACTAATAAATGCCATTTTGTACATTCAATAATGTTGTATATCAAGATTTTTTTTGATTGATTCATACATTTATATTGCTGGTAATGCAGCAAACCATGTTTAAAAGTGTGTGTTTTAAGGCAAAGGGTCCATGCAACAATCATCAACATATGTGGACTAAGAAAAAAGCTGGTCCACGTTTCCTTGAGCACAGATTTCAGTGCATACATCTGCAGTTTATAGTTATTGTATATTCATGTATGTGCATAATATTCTCCACATGCACAGGCTGATTCAAGGATATATTCTTTGTGAAGTCTGCATTCCAAAACGCAAGCATACTGTCGCTTTGAGAAGAAGTCAGTAGCATAATAAATAACACAAAAAGGTCAAGTTTGTGTGTAACAAGTGTCCTTCAGGTATCGCTGCAGGCACTGACATCACCAAGTGTCTGTGTATGTTTATGCCTTATTTATGGGTGTGTATGCATCTTTATGTATACTCGGCAGTATACATACTATATACTACAGATGACAGTGAGCAGCCTGCATCATCTCAAGGTGCGTTGGTACTCATGTATGTTTATACATGTCTGCAGCTCCTTCAAAAGGGCTTCGTCACTGCTCTTTCTGAGTTTCCTCGGAGGGTTTGAGAGAGGATCTCAGAGGGCTTTGGCACTGGTGGTGTGGGAGACAGTGTGCGAGACAGGTTTCTGTGGGTAGCGGCTGTAGTAGTAAACCTGGAACAGGATGGCGACATCCACGAAGACCTGCAGCAAGCCGCATGTCCAGAACTGCATGGGAGCCTCGGTGAGCAGGAAGTAACCTGTTTTAAAGGTATCGCCGCTCGTCCACATCAGCACCATCTTGATACTGGGAGAAAAGAGTAAAAGAAGGGATGATGAATAAATAAGATTAAAACTCGCCAAAACAATTTTTCATTATTCATAACAGTTTTACTAGGGTTGTTAGTCAATACATGTCTCATGACTCGTAATCAAACAAGCTCAACAACTGCCACCAAATTTAACCAGCTAACTCCTGTTAGCAAGAGCAACAAGTCAAACTTATTCCGAGTCTAAATTTGGAGATTGGTACTATAAATAACCTTTTATAACTAACCTTTTAAGGACTCAAATGCTGCCTACTTGGCCAGCTAACTAGTTAGCATGGTTAGATCATTCCCCACATCAAAGTGAGTAGCTAATGTTAGCAGTGTTGGCTAGCTGCTGTCGGTTTGAGTGCCCACAAAGAAACACTGTCTGTGTGTTTAGTCTTCACAGAGCTGTGCCTTTCTCTGAAGAACGTACAGAATGAAAACAAAAAACAGCCGTTAACACTCTTCACTCGAGCTAAAAACCCAGCCTTGGTCATTCGCTGGCTAAGTAGAAAGCAGCATTTTAAGCTAAATAAAACAACTGGTTGTTTACTGTGCTCATGTGCAGTGTTTAGCATCTAGTTGATTCAGAATTACTTTGTTGCTATTCTAGCTAACAAGAGATGACTGACTAAATTTTCATAACGGGGCATAAATGACTTTTTTTTACATCTCTGACAGCAATAGATCGACAAATAAGAATGATTCAAATTCTAATAAAACAATTTCACATAGTTTCATATAATTCATTTCTATATTTTACCAGATTTATAGATGTGAATATTCATTATTGTATTTCATTTCTCATTTTATACATTTGATATAACTCTTTCCATATGTTTCCATCTTGCATTTGTATCTTTTACCAGACCTTCATTGACCAGACATTCATCTCAAATACATTTCCACTAAGTCTTATTTATATATATTTTTGCTTAAATTCAATCTGGTCACCAACAGTGGATGTTATTGACAGTGGGACCAGTGGGGCCAGAGAAATGCAATATCAGTTCAGGCAAAAAGGGAATGGGAAATTTGCCACAATAACAACCATGGGAAATGGAAATAATGAATCTTCTCAGGGTGCAGACTTCTCATCAACTCTACATCCTGTGGCACATTTCTAACTATAAAACTCATGAGCATTTCTGGCATGCACTGAGCTGGCTGTTTATAGGATGGCCCATGAGACAATCCAGAGGATGAGTTGTACAGTAACATAAAAGAGTTATTGTTTTAGAAGCGACTGGAGAAAAGCGCCCATGTGATTTGTGAAGGCAAAGTTCCTTTAAGCATAGTCTTTGTCCTCTCGCTGGCACTAAGAAACACTGTGAACTCAACTAATGAGATAGAAAAGGAAGTCTAGCAAGAGAAGAAGAAACATAGGAAAAGAACCAAGCCCTGAGGTCTAAATACACAATTTAATATAGATGTCAAAAACAGACAAAGACACAGCATACCGCTACACACAGCAAATGTGGCACCATCACCTCTAAAAGTCCTCTAAACTTCCATTAAAACTGCTGGTGCTGGTCATTATGGGTGTTTTCTGTACCAGTTACCAACAGCATCAACACATCAACTTTTGCAAAGCTCACTTGTGTTTGACTCTTCTTTTTTTTTTTTTCCCCCCTAAAATTTTTTGCTTGAGGCAGGAATACATGTTGACAGTGCTGACAAAGAAAGGACTGAGCCAGCACTGTGTCAACAATGCACCTGTGTGTGTACACACACACACACACACACACACACACACACACACACACAACTCTTCAGATGTGCTCCCTAAAGCAACCTGCCTACAACAATACCAACACATGCTGAGACAAGTCAAGTCAAGCGTGTTGGTTTGATTAGTCAGCACTATTCTACAAAGATTTTTCCTCTCCAACGTCACTAAGTGCTGTTGGGTTCCTCTATAATATTGTACGGTCTTGCACTTATCCTGTAAAGGCCCTTGAGATAATGTGAAGATGTGATGCTGCACCAATAAAACCAAGTTAAATTGAACTTGTTGATTAAGAATTTTTATTTGCCACTGAGCCAAGTGCTGCTCAGTGCAACATCGCTTTGGTTTTATTTTTTCTCAGTGACTTCTGCATTCAACCCAGTACAATAGAGGGTTTCCCATAGCAAAAGGTTAACTGAGGCAATTAAAACTAGAAATCTGTGTTACTGTGACAACCACCAATCAGCTGTCCTCACTCATCTGCAGATTGTTTGTCTTCAGTATCTGTTTTCATATGTTGAAGATGTAAAATGAAAAGTGGTTTGGAAAAAAAAAAGTCGTCACCATCATCTTCTTCATCACGTCATCCATAGTTAATAGTCATGTTACTCTGGATCCACCTCAATGTCAAGGCTATTTTCTGCCTGATAATACAAAGCAATAGAGTGGTTTCTGAAACTACTCACACCTCTTTTTTTTTTTTGCACATTTTATTGCGCTGCAGATTTAAATTCAAATTGATAAAATTGCCATAAAGCATCATGAAAAAAGTGAGACAGTTGTAGAAATTTTTGCTGTAAAAAGAACAGAACAGAAATCTCTCTAACAAAACTAGCCACCCTTAATTTACCAGACTTGTTGAAGCACCTTTGGCAACAGTTACAGCTTTCAGGCTTCTTGTCCAAGTTGGCCTTTTCCTGACCTTTTAAGTACAAGAATCTATAGATGAGTGAAAAAGGTAATGGAGATCTAGTCTGTTTAATGCACTGTGTTCTCTGTCCTCTGTGACCAGGGGTAATGTTCATGACATATTTCATTTAATATTTATTTAATATTGCACTCGTAATCATCAGTCAAAGCTATAATCTCATAACAGGGTCATAACCATGGATCCGTGACAGGGTCAAGTACTACCAGTAAATTCATAACTGCATTTTATCACGTGTCGCGACACCCTGTGGACCCTCAGCTGGAGGAACCTGAAATAAATACGTCACAAAACAAAGCTTTGGTTTTGGTTTCCTGCGTCAGGTGAAACGTGCTGGTACGACGATAAGGGAAGCAGGAAGCGGTCTTTGTGTTAGCAGATTTGCTTCCTTTCTAAAAGTCTCTTAACACATGCAAAGAATGGATGAGAGGTAATCTAGTGTCTCCACCCCCCCAAACTACACCGGGTTTACTGTAACCTCAACTGCCTGGCTTTTAGACTCTATGGAGCAAAGCTTTGCAGCTGAATCTCCTCTTGCATAATTCATGTCTTCACCAGCTTCACCTTTTCATCTGTAAGGCCAATTTGTGCAAACCTTGCTATTCCCCCCACCCCCTCCTCTCTCTCTCTTTTTTTTTTTTTTTTTTAATTTTCCTCTTCCCCCATTTTCACTTCCTACTTTTTTCCAGCTCACTCCATGCAGCCTCTCCAAATCTCCCTTCTGGCTCCCATTTTCTCACAGCACACTTTCCACAGTACTTCTATTACTCTCCCCGTCCATTCATCTTCCCACCATCTCCTTCCACCTTCTCCTCCTCTGTCTCTATACCCGTTTGTGTTTGCCTCCCCCCTGCCAGCCATCCTCACACTCCTCTCTCTCTCAGTAAGGAGCTTGTTAGCTCTGTGGAAAGAGACCCTCCCTCCTCTCCTCCTCCACGTTCCTCGGCGGCGGCTGTCTGAGTTATGACAATGTGTAGCTGCAGGTAATGATGAGAGAGGCAGGGTTCGTGTTTGATCAATTCCTCTGCTGGTTCCCTAATAAGAGGTAACTCAGGGAGGCACGGAGAACAGGGCATAGACGTGTCTGGCTACTTATTTGTCACCTTCTCTGAGACATATATAGAGGGAGGGGGAGAGAAAGCAAACTGCGCTCTGGGGACAAATGATGGTGGTGGAGACGTGGAGTTCGACTGGACAATGGGCTACAGATGCATTGTATAGCAGCACAGGGTACACAATGAAGGTCAAAGAACAGACTAGAGGATTTTAGCTATTTATATACACTTCTTTCCCATTCACTATTCAAGTGTGTTGGTTTAATAGCTATAACGAATCTGACCTAGTGACACAGAAGCTGTTCAGCCTTTTTGGATTAACCACTCCTGAGCCAAATCCTAAAATCCACATTTGAGGAAGCTAAATGCATTTGGTGTATTAATATTTCATTTAATAAGCAGTTACTTTTTCATGTGTAGTCATATCTTACCAAACACACTTAGTGCAATCTGCAGTCTATAGCTATTCATCTTCTTTATCGTATCGCCTCACCCCAGCTGTTAAGCAGTTTAGTGTATGTGTCTCTGCGGGTTCAGCTGTGATTCTGCTCGTTTCTAAACTACTCTGATGCAGCGCTGAGCACATGGTGGAGGTAAAGGAGAGTCCACCGCTGAATCATCAAACAGCTACTAAGAAGCTTTGAAACTGGGAGGTATAATGAGGGGTGAGATTAGTAAGGTGAGCGGGAAAAGATTTGGAAGGGATAAGAGTCATGTTTCCCCGAGATTTAAGCCGACAAAGTTTTTAAACTCTTCAACCCAACGTTATCCATTGGCTGAGTCATTCAGTACAAACTCATGCTTATGCTTATAAACTCTAGTGTCTTAGTGCCTACTTACTACTCCACTTAGCCCATATGAGCCAGAACGCTGCCTCAGATCCTCCAGCAGTGCCAGGTCTGGAGATAAGGCAGAATCAGTGACTTCTTTCTACACATTTTTAAAATTCATTTTTATAGACTTGCTTTTATGTAATGTCCTTTTTTTTTTTAAAAAAAAAACTATGTTGTAGTTTTATTTATTAGAATCATTTATGATATTTTAATTGTTTTATAACATTTTTATTATATTGTTTACTATAATGTTTTTACTGTCTGCGTGCGTGTTTGCTTGTTTGTGCATGAGTAGTTTCTGCTCCTTGTAATTATATTGAAATATGTTGTTTCTCTTCTCTCTGTAAATCCCCCCTTATTCTTGTTCTGCTCTCATTCATGTGTCAGAGCAACTGTTTTTAAAAGGTGCTATATAAATAAAGTTGATAAATATTTTAAGACTCTGAAATGACTTTTATAAGTCTCTAAAAGGCTGACAGCCTCTTGCATCGAATAGAGTTTTTATTATAAAACTAAAAAGTTTTTAGTTTCACACTTTACAGATTTTGTAAAGATTTTGCACAGTCATAATTTATAACACTAGATTTCTTTGATTTTCCATCACGCTCCTGGTGGAAATTTAGATGAAGGAAAACTGTTCTTCTCCCAGACCTTTTTTGCTCCTCAAAATGCTACATCAGTCGTCAATTTTTTTACACAATATAAATAAATTACATAAATTTAATAACTTTGTAATTGTCATGATCTGCTACTAAAATGTTTGGTTTTTCTTTTCATAATTTCCCCTTTTATTTTCCCTTTGACCCGTAGGTATTGAAAACTTAGGAGTTGCCTCCTTCAACTCAGTTTGTTCCTCCCTGTTTGCTGCTGGAGAAAGCATTGTTATGTTATGTTCCTATTTGCAGGAGCCAAGACTTAAATATGCAATTATGGTTTGGACAATTGAAGAATCAAGGTAATGGGACGCACCACTACTCTGGCCACATGATGCCGTATCATGTGGCGTATGATTTTGTTGATTTCATTGGAAACTTGTCTGTGACAATAACAAGAATGAAAGCTGTTTTGTGTACAGTCGACATAAGACGTATCAAATATTCTGGGCTGAACTTGAAAACGTGTCTAAAATGATGTTCGTTCATTCATTCGATATAATGGTGCAGCCACGAAGAACACTGGACTTGAATTATGCCGATCTCAGGATTTTTACCGTGACCCTTATGGGCAGGAGAAACAATCTCAGAATTCTTTCAATGTACATTTGGGTATAAGTGTCTCATTTTAGAAAGACTTGAAGAAATATGTACCTATCCTTCAAGTGTAAAACTGTGAATGACCCTCCTATTCTAGCCTAGCTTCATTTTAGTACAGAGGGTATTGGTAGAAAACTGTGCAAACATTTGCTGGTCTGAGGTTTTAAACCTCCAATTTGCTTCCATTTTCTTCAAATATAGATGGTCTGGGCTGTAAGAGCATTTATTATTTTGTGGATGAAGCACTTTGGTTGTGCTTTGGGTTTCATCTAAAAAGTAACCTAATATATCTTTTAGGTTTCAGTTTTTAGTGCATACATTGTTTTATGAGTCTGTGCCACTTGTTTTGTAGGTCTTTGTGGACTTATTGGCCATTTTCCATTTTTTTGCAGAATGATGTTGAATTTGTTTTGGGGAAAAAAAACCAACCAACCAACCAACCAACCAACCAACCAACCAACCAACCAACCAACCAACCAACCAACCAACCAACCAACCAACCAACCGACCAACCAACCAACCAACCAACCAACCAAACAAACAAAAAAAGCATTCACAGACTTTGAAAGACTTCGCTCTCATCCCTAAATCGAAAGAGGATTTTCATCCTGAAGGAACAAACGGATTCTTTTTCATCTATTGCAAGAAAGGCCCCTGATGATGAGAGCAGATGGCAGGTGGACGGGTTGGACAGATGGTCTGGAAGGTTCTCCAGCTGCAGTGATCCACTTGGGGGAACTGAAGCTGCTCTGTTCTGCAGTCTGGCTACACACAGCGGCACCATGCACCCGGCCACAGGGTGACAGCCTGGTACCATCAGCAGTCAATACACATCTATCCCAGCACGTGGCTGTGTGTGCGTGTGTGCGTGTGTTTGTGTGAGCAGCCTCTAGGCTAAATAAGGCTCTGGCTCTCTTATCTAGCAGACTGGGATGCAGCTCAACACCACAAGCCTTATAAGGCTGAGAGTTGGCTGTCTGGATGTCCCATCTCCCTGTTTTGTGTTTGTCTGCATGCGTGTGCGTGTGTGTGCGTTTTCTGTCTGTGGTGTTGTATCCTATTTGTTTTATGGCAGGCTGGTCAGTATCGGTATGTACCTCTGGCTCTGCATGCTCAGGACTGTCTAATAATAGCAGCAGCCTGAAAACTATTAACACAAAACCTTCAACACCCTCTTATACTCGCGCTGCACACAAACACTGGATTAATGTCCCTCATACAATGTCTGTCTTCACAAGTTTTGGTGATTGCTTAGGCTCTAAATCACATTTCAACTAGTTCAGGGGTTTACAGAAATCTCTGCATTACATCGACTCACACCGAAAAAAAGAGAGCACACACACAAAACAAAACTTTCACTTTTTTTAAATGAAATACTAGGAGACTGCCACATGTAATTACAGTCTGAACTGTGTTTTCATGTCATACTTTATTGTAGTTTGAATTGTTCGATATATCTGTTTTCAAGTCAATATATCACCTTTGTTCTCATTAAAGGCTCCCCTGTCACTGAGGGCTTTTGGTGCCTTTATATGCGCTGTTTGGCCTGATAGTGTGATAACCAGAGTCTGAAAAAGGGCAGGGCCCATGGGTGGATGCGTAAAACAATATGGAAAAAGTTACGACTCCAAGACTTGGGCATAGGCAGAGATTACTGGTTAAGGTTAGGGTAAGGCTGGGGTAAAGTGAAAGTAAGTAGAAGCACATATCGACCGAGAAACAGACTTAAACCCTTCAAATCTACACTGGGGCCTGTTAATCTGCCCATCCATTAGCTAAACCACATGGTTGGAGGCATCCACAGCAAACACTATCATCCATCCACCATTCACGATCACATTCAGAGAGTGACTAATTAACCTAACCTGTGTTTGGATTGTAGGTACCCAGAGTAAGTACCCACAAGAAACTCCACACAGAAAAGTCCTGGCTGGGAGATTCAGAGCCAGAACCTTCTTACATCAGGAGAGATACAAAGAGCAGTCTAACCTTCTGTCTTCGCCAGACCTTGTGAAGTTATGAATGGAATCGATCAGGAATGCAGACAAGAGACCAGCAGGGGCACTAAGGCGAGTGCATGGAGGCAACATCAACCAGTGGCGCAAAGGGGGAAAATATGGTGGAAATATGCTTTGCCTGGGCAGCAGTTGTCAGGCAGTTTGTCCTTTTCTCAGAGCTCTAATGAAGAGGATATCAACTCCCAACTGTGAGTAAGCATCAGCAAGATGAAGGTAATCCAACAATTGATAGTGTTTCAACAACAAAAAGCTGAAAAGATCGGTGGAGAGGCCGATCTTGTGTGTGATGCGTTTCGTTGTGACATCAAAAGATCCAGAAGTCCTGATGGTAGGCAGACAGTCCTGGTTTTAAGGCCCAATTTTTGAATATAGACTGTGTGCATTTCTCTGGCTTGAGCACTTTGATACTTTCCCAAGAACCTAGACCCGATTTATAATCAAAGAAGACATGTAAATCCTTCCTTCAGCAATAAAACACCTTTAACAGAAAACCTGGGAGTGAATTAACATCTGATACATTTCTTCAACAACATCCTCCTGGGACAAAAGTGAGACTCATCACCTCCCTCTAAACTCCATCCATAATTCATTGTTAAAAACTGCTTTGCTGCTGCCTGTCGACTGTGTCATGGTGCAGTTCTGGTGTGTATACAAACGGAGAACATCCAATATGATTAATTCTACTTGGCAATGTTCACCCTGATCTGACTGCATCCCCTGGGTGAAAAAGGTGCTGAAGCTTCCGACTGGGAGCCAGAATATGTAAGTCTAACACTTGAAATGGAGTAGGGGCACAGTGACTGGCCCATTAATTAAGGGGAAGTCATTCTGCTGTTTTTCCACACTGATAATGCTGCATGAGACCTGATATGTTATTTTTTTGTTATATCAGGCACTTACAAGGAAGGACACTCTGCTTTACCTCTCCTGTCTGTTTGTTTTTGTCTCAGCAAAATGAATGTGTGTGCATATTCATTCACACTTGCACACGTTCATTCATTCCCTAACCCTAACCTAATCCTTATCTCTCACTTCTGCATAACTAAAACTAAAAATAGCCACGGCTCAAAAACTCACCCGTTGGTAAGCCTGCACTAAAGCTCTAACCTTAGAAAATGCACTTTAAAAGAAAAACAGCCTCACTTTACAGGATTTTGCTTCCTATGCGCACACACACACACACACACACACACACACACACACACACACACACACACACACACACACACACACACACCTTGAATGAGCTGCTGAGGCAAAGTAACCTAGCAACAGCTTGCCACACTCAACAGGTTGTGCACAGAGGTAGGACACAAACAATAAACAGAACTGGAAATGACAATGTCCTCTGCCTTCTGCAGAAGCTTTACCTGCACTATAGTCATCACACGATCTGCAACAGCTGATGGCTAGAAGAATATGACAAAAGAACTGACAATCAGAAACGATGTGAAGCTTCATGTTTCATACAGGGCAGGGTATTGCAATGTTTCAGATTTTACACAACAGCGAATGCTACATCAGTAAAAGGTAAAATGATCATTGAGCTTGTACTTCTTTAATGTATACTGCATACTGATATTTCAGTAACTTGTAAGTCTAACCATCTAAAAACACAGTAACACAGCAATGCTTGAAAACATAACATTAAACCACAATTTACACCACTGCAATAGATACACAGTATATTGCGACGATTTGGCAGCCCTCAAAAGGAAAGAAAAATAATTTCTTTGTTTTTTTCCCAATTTATTTCCCAATTTTCCCCTTTTGTTCTTATCAACATGGTTTCAAATGACTGCCAATGATGTCATTGTAATTATGTTGCCGTGCTCCTCACCAAGGTGATGTTGTTATACCTAGATAAAATGCCTGCAAGCACTTGTTCCATTGATTGAGTTATCTGTACACTCTAACAACTGAGAATTGACCACAGGAGTCAATGTTTTGCAATTTGTATGCGAGGACAGTAGGTTCCATTTAAAGGTCCAATATTTTACACCTTTCCTTTATTTATTTAAAAGTACTGATATCCATAAAAGCATGGTGGTTGTGGTTTGAAGGGCCAAAAACCATCTCAGTGTAGTTTTACATCTCACTCTGGCTTCTCTCTAAAGCTCTACAAAAACAGGCCAGGAGCCAATCAGAAGAGAAGGTCTGAGCTCCTCTTATTTTATATATATTATATAATATATTACACCCCACATAATGGAGTCATTGTAACCCACAAGCCACTGTGAAGTAGTGTACAACCAATAGTCACTAAGCAAGCAATATATATCATCATGAAAAGAAAAAAAATGAAAAGAAAATATAAAGAGTAGATTGGTAGTAGGGAGTAATGAGTGAAAGAGTGTTTTTGGACACAACCCACCCTGATGCTTCCTGTTGTTGCTGGGCTTGATAGCATGAAATTGTTGTTGTTGCTGGGCCTTCAGAATAAAAGCAAAACTACTTTTTCGAGAAGCCTCAACAACCATACAGAGAGAAACCAATCACTGAATTAGCACACACACCAAAAAAAGAACGAGAGAGCATTACAGCTGGTATGAGAGAGCTGAAGAGGTGAAATCCCATAATAAGCACATCCTGTAGACAGCTTCATGGACAATGAGGGTGGTAGACAAAGTGTTGGATGGGGAGGAGGTAAAATAAATAAATAAAAATAAAAAATAAATAAAGAAGGCATGGGACAGAGAGGGTATGGAAAGGCCCAGCGTGGGAGCTGTCATGGCCGTTTAAGTGGACAGGCAGCTCTGCTGGAGCTCTGTTATCTGTCTGCTGCAGAAAGCCAACCAGCAGAGGGGTGGGGGGGGGGCACGCACTGCTCTGAGGCAGAACACACACTGGAAGAAAGCTTTTTATCAGGCCTGTGTGGTCTGTGTGCAATCTCAAACTCACACCTCTTTTAATAAATACATTATCAGTTAATCTCCTCGATTAATTTTTTTTTTTTCAGCTTACACATTTCTCTTTATCCTATCTCTTTTATGCTGAATCTATTTTCAATCATATTTATGTGCTCTTTTTTAATCTGTTTATGTCTCATTAGGGCTGTACAGCTAAAACTGTGAATACTATTTGGAAAAGGAGTTTACATTACTGGCCACATCTTGGAAAACTATCATTGATTTTAAAACTGTGTATGCTTTCAAAAATCTATTTTACTTCAAAACTTCTAATTACAGCCCGAGACTTGATGTAAATCAACATTAATGAGCCAAAATGATACATTAGCAATAGATAGAGGCAGAGAGAAACCTCATTACCATATTGATTTTCAGAGAAACTTCAGAGGGCCAATTGTCATGTTAGCATAATGAATAGATGTCAGGAGCCCCGTCCTCACTTCCTGCTCAACAGGTGCCTTAATAATACTTAATAAGCACGTGTCAGTGTTAATGATCATATGCGAGACAATATAATCTGGAGACATTACTCACAAGTGTGTGCGACAGTACAACACACCCTCAGAGCTGCCTGTGATGGAAGTGGCGCTCATAAATAAAACAGCACTCATCAGGACCAAGGCTTTATCATTAATCACGGATACAACAAGCTCTGCTTTGATTTTCAATCTGAATGACTCTTGGTAAATTATACTCACGGTCCAAATATTTGAGAGAAACAGGGGCAGTAAATAACCTCTCTGCATTCAGAGTGTGTTTATACTGTGAGATTTCGGGCTGACTGAGACTTGGAGAGAGAGCAGAATCCCACACAATCAATCAATCACTTTCACTCTAAGTCTCTGATAAACTCTTTTTGAAATTACGACCTGTGACAAAAGTCGACAGTCATGAGAGATATGTGGTTAATCTCAAATACAGGTCCTGGATCTCATTGTGAGATCGGTCTGTTGATGGCCGATTTGGAGCTAGCAACAAAATTCTGGCAGAGTTAGCATCAATCATGTTGATGCTGTCCTATAACTAAACAACTCTACATACCAACCAATCAGAATACATGGTGTGATGGAGATGACTGCTTTAAGACGTTCTGAATGTACATACTGTATGTGAGTATATGAAACACTCTATTTCATACTATGTGACTGAGTCTAAGGCTACATCCTCAGTAATGCTTACACTTTACAAAGCTTTTAAAATGAAAAAAAAAAAAAAAAATCTCTATCCAGACAACTGTTTTAACGCAGAATTAGAAATAATCTCCGTCCACACTAATGCACATGAAAACCCATAACACACTGCTAATTTGCATGCTGGTGAAGCATGGTGTAGAATCTACAAGGAAGAAAATACTACAAGCAAGAAACAGCAAAGGTAGTTGTAGCATTAAAATGCAGAATTTACCTGCACAACTTTGCTAGCAAAGACAACAAGATCACTAACGCTGGTATTTTGTTATCCATATGTATTAACCACTACACTGCCAGTTGTGACTGATACAATCAGGGAGCAAATGTGTGCGTCACTGTTTTAGTTTGAGTTTTCAAACTAAAACACGGTCAGCAGCGTTTCCAAAAGTGTCTATTTTAGGGTCAGGAAATCTCTAAAACTAAAACATATTAGTGGGGATGTACTCAAAGGAACCAATGATCAGACCAATACCCACATTCACTGAGATTTGAGCTCATGTGAAAGAAAAGATCTAAGAGTTAAGTGCTTTTTACTGCCAACTTTGACATCTACATTTTTTGACATCTATCACCACAGTGTCGTGTTTGAGCAGATGATGAAAACTAAAAGAAAAGAGCTATCTCTAATATACCTAAGATATCTAATGTCTTTGTAACTTGTTTAGAATGAGAGTAAACAGATCATCCTGGAAGTGCTGTTGCCTACAGTGCGTATCATATAACTTCAAAATTAATATCACTCTCCAAACCCTGAGGCAAGACTCTTATATCTGTTCTCTATTGTGGCTCCTGAAGACTGAAGACCAAATCAAACGCGATTCTCTGTGAATATAAAAGTAACAAACTGGGATGTTCAGTAATGAAGCCATACCTCATGCCCTCAGTGGACTTGTTCTGGTAATTGCAGTAGAGCTGCGGTGTGCCCAGCATTGCTTCAGCAAACACGGCCAGGAATCCCAGAGTCTCTACAAACAGCGCAGAGTCCAGAAGGAGGTAGGTGATATAGGCCGCCACCAGCGTGAAGGCCAGCACGCACTGCACGTAGTCCATGAAGTGACTCCACAACCAGAAGTAGTTCCAGTCAAAGTCTAAAGGTGCACATGGGGAAACCAGAAATGAGTTCACAGTAATGAATATTTTCTAATCACCATCCAATCAAGTAAAAAGGGATTATAGATGAGAACTCAACCAGTTGGTCAGTACTGGTACAGCAAAAGAAACATTATTTGATGTGCTCTGTTCCTGTAAAAATAAAGACGGTCAAGGTAATTTTTTCTACAGTAATGATGATCCTGGTTGGATTAAAAAAGGACTAAGAAAGAAACAAAACCAAAAAGTTTAAAACTTGTGGCAGCTACAGGACTCAACGTTCACTAAATCCCAAAATACAACATGGCAACACTTTTACTTTAAATAAGATGGCTTTCTACTGACTCTACTGACCACACAGTCCGTTAACATGGCATAAGGAGTGATATTTAATTTTAAAAATGTAGAAAGTCTGCTAATCAAAGAAGTTGATTGTAGTTTGAAAGGCATGGGAATTTATCACGGAAGGAGGGTCAAATAAATTCTGCCACTTGCATTATGGTAAACGTAGGATCCAATATTTTTGGGTGAGGATATCTCTGACCACCATAATCATGACAGCCTGAACATTATGGAAGTGCAATACTAACTTCTCTCATACCTCTTTAAAACCTTACCAGTAGTTTCTGTTGATAATGGAAAATAAAAACAAAGATTCAAAAAAGGTTCTGGTCTGGGGAGCATGAATTAGTAAATTTTCAGTGATATTTATTGTAAGAATGAAAATTATAGCTCCTAAGCATTGCCATGACTTTATAAGTTAGTCCTACATGCCACATGCTAACAGCAGAAGTTTGATAATACATGAAAGTTGCCTACTTTCTTAACATTTACTGTAAATTGAAGTTGTAATCTCAAATTCATTTATCAGATCTGATATTAGATACTCCTCTGTACACGGAGACAATCTCTCTCCTTCGTCCCATGTCTCATTTTCCAGCACAAGAGGAAATAATTATCCACTAATCCCATCTGTTCTTTTTGTGTGAGTCGTTATGTAGTTAATAAAAGGAAGCAAAAAAAATCCTTTCTTGTGAAAATTTTTAACTAACTTCACACTTGAGCTGCCAGTTTTCACACGACTCCCACAATCCCCTTCTTATATTCAGAAAACTATATGTCACAGCGACAAATAGGCAATTCAAACTTGGCATGATATGGACTTTGTTCTCATTCAGATTCTCGTGGAACAAAAGCTTGTAAATCCAGGGTCTTGAGGGAGGAGGCTTTGTGAGAAAGAGTGAGGGTGATGAAAATCCCTGAGGGAGGGTGACAGTAAATTGAGGTTATAGTATTTTCCACCCAGTAGTAATGAATGGGCTGGGTGGAAATCCGGACACTGATGAATGATTTAAAACCCTGTTTTATGCCCCAACACCTTTCATGAGCTCTCATCCTCAAAGGAAATGATCAGATAAAAATTCTGATCACAACATCACTGGTTCCCTGTAATATGCAACAAAGCCAATGCTAATCAAACTGTGATAATATCTCAATGCTGCAAACCACTGAATGCCTCAGGTACTGATTTAACTGTAGCTGAAAAAGGATAAGTACAAAAAGCAATACAAAAAAAAAAAAAAAAAATCTTTACCTGTAATTCAACAGGTCTTTAGGGTACAAGGGCTGTGAAAAAAGCACAGGTGTAGCTGCTGGTTTAATGTGAGACAAGGGGACACAGAGTTAATCATGAAAATCTAATTATGGCTTAGAGCGAAAGATGTTGCTGCACCGCTGTATCTTAAATGGGATTTCTACAAGCCTCAAATGCAATAGAGCCGATTCATTCAGTCACGTTTAAACGAGGCTTCCTTTATTTAAGAGGCCCTTAAACACTGTGAGGCAAGCTCTACAGGTCTGTGTAAGCCAGCAGAAAAGGGCCCACACAGCAGATAAAGCAAAAATTATATATTAAAAAAGAAAATAAAGCAGTGGACTTGGGAGTGAAATACAAGCATTTGCGACATTTGAGTTTCTGACAGAATTAAATATTGTTTCATTAGAGAATTAACAATGACCGACTGACATTTAGATGGCATTTCTAAATGAATACACATGGCAGGCACGTATGTGTGAGAGGTAACCTGGCTTTGTAATACTGAGTCGATCTAATTGTTCCTTTCTGACAGACAAATACCATAAATGTAACTGAATAAATCTAAAAAAGCAGCTCAAACTTGGTCAGAGCAGTATGTTAACTCACCACCATACACCAAGTTTTACCCCAGGAAAAACCTTCCAGCCATTTGGGCTGGCAACACAAAGCACCATGCAAATCAACAAGTTTAAAAAGGCGTAGCAGGTGTAATTTCTGTTCAACACTAAGAATATCCTTTGAGAACTGCTATGTCTACTGTAAAGCAGTGCTTTTTCTGTTCACACTGTGGCTGTAGATGCCTGGTGTAGCTGTGGTCCCTTGCTGGCAGCGGAGCCAGAGGGCTGTGTACCAGGGCCAGCTAGCACCAGGCTGGTGCCTCATGATAACAACCAAACACAGTGGGAAGCAATCACGGGCAATACGGAGTGACAATCAGTGCCAGCCTGGCTGCAGAGCTTCAAACCAAACACAAAACTGAACACGTGATGCATGTAATGCATGACTCCGAGAAATGATACGACTTGGCATGGGCCTTGGCTCCACGTTTTAGCAACTCTTAGCATTAGAATTTACAGTGCTTTGTTTAGCTAATCTGCAGGATAGGTAGTTAGCTAACAGCATGTTTCACCTGTGTCACAGTGTCATGTGTCAACACATTTGTCAGGTTCCCAAAAGCACAGCTCTGAATCCATGCGAACATTAATGCTAATGTGTAAATAAGTCCCTGTTAGCTGTGTATTTGTTAGCTTGTTGATTCTGCCCCATATTGCTAAAATAATTTCACTAACTACTCAGATAATAGTAAAAACAACAATTTTCTGCATTTGCAAACACAACGAAAACCCCACCTATTTTTTATTTTACAATCTTAAACTTTTTGACTTTGACTTTTGGTTGTTTTATTAACTTGTCCCCCAGTTGTCCCTGCAAAGGGATTTGAGGCTGCAGGAGAGATAATACATGGAGTTTCATCTATGGTGGAAAAACATCTCACAACTTAATTTGGTGGCAAGGGAGTCTGCAAAGAACAGGACACGTTTCCTTAAAACCTTTGCCTTTAAAAAAAAAAGAAAAAAAAAAAAAGAAAACATTGTGACTATGACACGCTGTTCAAGTATTCGTGCAGTCCTTTTCTCAGCCTCATGTTTCAGTAATTACACTACATCGTGCCGATGCTGAACTGTCATCATCTCTTAATCTTGTATGTGCAGACATTTAAAACAGGAGCAGCCATATCTGCCTCCAATTCCGAGCAGTTTTTTGTGTAAAAACAGTTGTGAGCAGAGTAGTGTGGCATCCCATTTCACCCTGACCACGAAGGGGTGACTATCACAACACTGTACCTCAGCCATACCCTGCCATACACCATCTCTTGCTGAGACACTTGTATACCCTGCGGCATTCTCCTCTTCCTCTTTAATCCCTGCACTGTGTGGCAGCAGCGGTGACGCTGTGTGGGAACACACTGGAGCTGCATACAATAGACTCCCTGTGGTGGCCAAACATCTTGCACGCAGCTCAGTTTCAAGTCCCACAGAGTTGTGGTGCATGTGTAGGAAGACACAGGTCAGAGCTGGAGCTTTCAAATGCTTGTTTAGCAACTGCTTCCAGTCAGCTTCAGTCAGGCTTCAGAAAAGTCTATGGGGGAGTTGAAATAATGGCCTGCTGTCACTCAAAGGCAGCCGTGGGAGAAGCAGGAACATTAATATGAAAGACAGTTATAACAGTCTGGGAATTTGAACCCCGGATTTCAACAAGCTTCATTTTCTGAAATTTGGATGTGGAGCTTTGTCAAAATGATTAATAGGTTTTCTCTGCCAAGCCGAAGCACTGCAACATTACTGCACTACCACCTTGACTAAAAGGAATGTCTCTTCTATAAAACAGACTAAAAGGCTAAAAGTTGGGTCTCTACCTCCCCTCAGGGATGGGATAACTGCACCTATAGGACAAGGTGATTTATTCTAAGATGCCAAACCCAATGAAGCAGCAGGTACAGATGCCCTGTGGGACCAGAATGACTTATGAGTCATTACAAGACAGTAGGAATAAATGGATATCTCTTATATTGACATGTAGCTCTGTAACATCGTTAGAGCAACATTTATGTTGAACGGGTCCACTCAAGCATCGTTGTGTTACTGCCTGAGCGCATCCTCCAAGTGAGGATATAGAATATTCAGTTAGCGTAATCTTAGTGTCATTTTTCAAGCTCATGAAAATCCAGTCATCATTAAAACATGTGTCATGCAAGAGAGCCAATAAAAAGAAAGGGACTGGTCAAAGTTGTTATATAGACATTTAAGTTGTATTGACGGATTCACAACACCAACTCATTGAGTAACTATTGAGTAATTATTTTTCCACCTAAAGATGAAAAGGCAGTAAAAAACTGCCTTTTATTCATCAATCACTCCTCTGACAGTTTCTTTATGAGTTTGCTGAGGAACATTACAAAGCTGATTAGACTTGGACATCTCCCGCTATGCTGCTAGAAATGAAAGGTAGCTAGCCACAGCTTCACAACCAAGACTATCACGTTAGCTTGACCTCTGTCAGCACTTCAGCTTTTCCTTGATGTTTCCAATGTGGATTTATTGAATTGCTTGGCACAAATAAGTGAATGAAATAATTCAAAACACAAACTACTTCTGTACATTTGCCTACGCTCTTCATCGCCACACTACATCCATGGCATCAATATATGACTTTGCTAGATGTAATATTCTCAACATGTCAACAGTCTAACACTTGATCATATGGTGAGTTTGATTGATTGATGTATGTAAACCTGCCACCATAAGAAAAGAGCTTACAACCTTCAAAAGCAGCCACAGTAACAATGCGTGCACACTGCATTCCTGTCATGCACAATTTAAAGAAAACAGAGCCATAGTAAAGGGAGAGTTTCTTTTCACTTTTTGCAAGAAAAAAACTTAAGTTTTTTCAATTTGCAGTTGTGATTCTTAAAAGCACAGTTACAGCTGTAGTTGAGGGCAGTGCCTTTCACTTTTCTGCCTACAGGCTGGTACAACACCCAGAAATGATCTCAGAGTAAAATGGTGTGCATGTTCCATGGTTTTGCTCCAAGTAACCAACTGAGTTTTGTTTGGGGCTTGGCATTTTTGTTAAGGCACTGGTTTTAATGACAAATACAATGGTTTCCACAACTGCAGACAACAGCAGGGATGATATAGTTAACATTAGTGCTCATCACTTTCACACCTGTAGTCCTGTAAAAACAAACAGGCGCGGCGATCTTAGGGAATACAATTTATAATCTTCTCCCATTGATGTGTCCATCTGTTGTTGTTTCCCCGAGGACTAACTGATCTGGAAGTACACTCACTCTCAAAAACCCTTTGAGAGAATTCTTTGGTTTCTGTGAAGAAATGCCTCAAATAAAATTTGCAAAAGTTTTGCAAGATCTGGCTAAAGTTGATCCTTTTTATTCCTCTCCAGCTAAAAATGTTTTCCTGTGCGTACCATCCTGGGATCCTTGCTGACACAAATTAATTTTTATGTGGTTGGCAAATTTTGGAAATCTAATCAGGGTTCCCTCTTTCAGGCCTTTACAATTACTATAAGTAAAGTTTGACTCAACCCCACATTATACAAAGTGAAACTTTCCCCACAGTCACTGCCAAAACTTTTTCTAGAAATATTTCATCCCCTCCAAACCCTTTTACCTCCACCTGAGCGATCACCAGCATTTCTGATTCTGACACAGCCAAATGATCTGATCTTTTAATCTCCTTAAAGGATTGCAGCAGGCAGTCTTCCATATAAATCACACTGAGCTGCTATTACACCAGGATTTATCCCCTGTCAGAGAACTCAAACTACACATGCTACAACAAAAGACCTACTGTGTAGCACAGATGTGGACATTAACGTGACTGTAGGCTAATTACAGCACCGCAGACGCTCATCCAACCTACCCACACTCAGTTACATGATTTCATTCCAGCTACCAAATTACGAGGTACAGTGTCTCCACGTGAAGTGCTCACAGCTGGTCATATCTATTATAATACCTTATTTGGACATCCTGTGAAGTTCTTTAGAAAGGTAAACGGCATTGTGTTTCTCTGTCTGGGTACATATGTCCAGCTGTTTGATGGAAGTGCCTGGTGAGATAATGATTCTGTGCTGCTACGAGAGAAAAGAAAAAAAAAATCTGCTATGATTCAGGCTTCACAAACATAAAGGGAACAAACTGAACAATTGGAGAAATTTGTCCTGCTGACTAAACAACACTATGGTGAGTCACTGCAGAAAGCCACAACATGAAGCTGGTCTGCCTGACAGCTACACACTGACACCAGTTTGATGCTTGATGTTACTGCACACTGAGGTCACTCTAACCTCCTTTTGCATTACAGCATCTCTGATCTTATACCCCCCCCATTCCCTCCTCCCTCTACCTGGGTGTTTTCATGCCTCCTACCAATACTGGAGTACAACATGCTTAGCCCTAGCAGATCAATAAGCAGGCACAGACCAGCAAGGCTACAATCAGAGTACATTGCTTTTTGTCAGTTCTTGTGAGGCTTTGCAGAGCTCACTGGTCAATGACCACTCACAGAAGCTCCAGCTGCTGGTGTTAAGAGAGCCAAGTTTCAACATGTGGGCAAACCCCACCAGCAGTGCCACACCTGGGCACTGAAGAGGAGCAAATACCCTGCTCCTCCTCTGATGCCAGGAACAGGAAGCCACAGTGTTGACGCTTTTCTGCTCCTGCTCATCTTGAAATAACAAAATTTAACAAAAGATTCCAAAATAGCACTTTGATAACAATCTGCATTAACCAGTGCCAAGAGGTGAATTTCTAATATATTATCACACACCAAGCCCAGAGTAGCTTTGCCTTTTTACATCATGTAAATATTGTTTCCTACTTCCCTCTAGTGTCCAAACCAGGAACAACAGGCTTCTCTTCATTACTAATCCTGTGTAATTCCATAATGCATTGTTGCAATGAGTTTTTGATTGAAATATAACAAATAAATGTATTTTACAGTTTTATACAGAAAACAACACATAAACACAACACGCGCACACTGATTAGAAACCAAACTTCAGAATGACACCTTCAGCAAAATAGTTTCAGCTTCAAGCGGTGCCTTCATTCATGTGCATAGTATTGTGGTGTTAACAAGAATACACAGCCAATATGTTTTTCCTAAAACTAATGGCATACATAATTTAAACCTGCTTTGATGATCTGTAATGTGTATGAAGTAATAAACTGGGGCACAGGTCAGATTTTTTTTTTTTCATCCGTGTCATGTGACATTTTTGTATAACAGCAGTAGTTAAACTTGGTGTGTGGTCTAACTGAGCCTCTTAAATGAGTGGCAGACATTTCAAATTTCTCAGCACGCATCTTGTCAGATATTTTCTGGGTCACAGCAGGAATACTGGCTCAATTGCATTTACCCGTGTGGGACACTTTGACAAAACAGAGCCACCGTTAACGTTATTAATAATAGTATTGGTGCTTTTCCTATTGTCATAAGTACAAAACACTGGTGTGAACAAGGCCTGCGAGCAGCTGATGAAGAACCCACGCTGTGACTTCACTGACTGGGCATTGACCACTGGGGGAGCAACATTGCCAGTCTGAACCCATGGTGAGCAGTACAGCAGATTTCTGCCCAGCGTGATTCAGCATTTTTTGACCTAGTCAGCCTGTGTGAGTGGAAAATTAAATATCAAGTTATTATCGTAGTAAAGGTTGAGTCTGGTGTTTAACACCAAATAAATCCATTAAAAAGAGAAAAACCATGCGTTAGCCTGTGTCAAGGCTGACTCTGCTGTGGCACACTGGACAAATCCAATTTGTTCCTTCTGAAGATGTAAATAAAATGACTTGTAAAAACAAGTTTCTTTTTTTTTTTGAAAATCTGTGATTAATGTCACAACATAGCTGGGCACTATATCACCTGGTAAACGTTACTAAAACAGGAACAAATAGTTAAGATGTCGGCTACTATTTTCAGTTGCTGATACATAGACATTTTGTGTTCTAGTGATTGCTAATGAGGAGTCACATTAAAGCACCTTTTCAGTACATATGTTTATGATAATGAGGTAACATGTCAGTCAGTGTAACACTCTGACTCAATAATGTGTTTTTAATAGTTCTTGAAAATGACTGTGCACTATGCTCCAGTGACAGTGTCTTACATTTAGAGCACACTTCCCTTTTTTAAAGTCATGTTTGATAGTTATGAGGCAACATTGGAGCTCTACAGCACAGAGAAACTAGACTTAAGCTACACAGCCAATACATTCCATTGTTCATGTGGGTCTTTTAATGGGATTTGTTGACAATAAAAAAAAAAAAGAAGGAATATCACCAACCTTATTTTTAAATTTGACACCAGCAGATTTTGTTTCAAGTTCAATGTCCTCTCAGAACAGTTACAAAGCACAATGATGATCAGCTTCAAAGCTCAGATACACACACAAAGACTGATAAACCTGCAGTGTCAGTATACTTCCCAAACCACAGATCTCTTGACATATCAGTTGTAAAAGATGCATTATGTTGAAACCATGTGCAGTTCAAAGAATGTTTTAAAGGTCAATCAGTAGGCAACAACGATTAACAGTTTTTAGCAAAAATCAGGCATAAGAAAAGAGGCATTCATGTTTCAGGCAGGATAAGATGAGCATGCATTAGTACAAGGGTAATCTAACACAAAAATGCTTGCATCTCAAACAGCAAAAATATAAAGTTAGAAAAGTTACTACAAAATGTGAGTAAATGGTTTAAAACTGTACTATCAACAGATTAATGATCGTGTAAATCACGATCATTAATGCCTAGTCTGGATGAGAGAGTTCAGAATACATCACCTCTCGATTTCCTCCTGAAACCACTTAAAGGGGCTATTTGTAAGTTTTCTCTGCTGCCGGACGTGGTGCAGGTGGTGGAGACTGTTGCATGACAAGCGCTCAGCCATTGTTGTGTTTACAAGACATGAGGTTATAAACAACACATGAGCAGAGCTGCATGTTCAGGGCAGACTGGAGGCTACAGTGAGTCACTATTGAAAAGGGACAAGATTGGCCAGGGCTAAGAGTTAACTCTTGATTTCCACCTCTGGAGACAGCTCTTGGTAAGTAAAGGAGTTTCATGCTGAAGTTGTAACATTTGTTCTAGACTTGTAAGTAAAGCCCTGTTAATGCTAATGTCGGCTCTGTAGCAATAGCAGAACTCACAAATAGCACCTTTAAGCAGAAATAACATGCAAAATCTCATCCAAACACGTTTTTCAGTGACAATGCATCTGTCACGTGTGCTGAGGGTGTGTAGGGCAACATGCAGTGAAAGCATCACAGCTGCGGCTGCAACAGTCAGACAGTGAATGTGAACTCAACAGCACGGCTACATGTTTCATTGACGTCAACATGTTGGAAATGTTGTTAGTCATCATCATCAGTTAGTGTCGGCCAAGCTGCAGGGACAGCCCCGCCGGGTCGTCATGCATGGGACACAGAGATGGAGAGGGACAGGCAGGTGAACTACAACTGATGGTTCATGGCAGACACATTAAGTTCTGTACATACCTAGAAAGAGCCTCTTAGGGATTCTGACCTCCTCGTCCTTACTGTCTGTTGCTACAGACAAAAAAAATAAATAAATATAAGGAAGAAAAAAGAAAAACGGGAGAGAGAGAGAGAAAAAAAAGAGAGAGCTTGGTTTTCTTCACTTTTTCAGCAAAGCCAGAGCTGACCCCTGATCAGTCAGGTTACTGAATGTGAGCATGATTTGTAATAATCTGACATTTGCTCAGACATTATAAGTCACTGTGCGTAATTGGTGACACTGCAAAACTGCTGATGGTCTGATTCCCCGATTAGTTATATCACTTATTATAGAGCTTCTGGTATAAAAAGGGCAGCAGAGTATTTGCAAGTCTTTTTGGCATCTTTGCACCATTAAAGGGCCTAAAATGTATTTCCTCTATCTGCTTCTGTGGGACAACATGAGCGCTGTATTTTCTTTACAGTCTTGGTTATTTCACATTTGTGATTTGGTTTGTGCTATTTTTAAAAGTTTTGAAAGGGCGGGGCTCATTAGGACCAAAATGCTGTCACATGCTTCAGTGCACCAATCACAAGACTGTTAGCTTACAATCCGTCCATCAAGGCAGTCGGCCACCCAACATGAACCTGGTTCTAGTCAAGGTTTCTACCTGTTAAAAGCGAGTTGTTCCTCGCTCATATAGGAATGATTTGGTCTAGTAAAAATGATATAAAGAGAACAGTCTGGACCTGCTCTATATGAAAAGAGATATGATGTTATGATTCAGCACTGAATAAACAAAAACTGAATTGGATTTTTCCAGGCCACTGTCAATCAAACCTCACCCACACAGTCCAGATGAAGCAGATGTGCTGCAGTCAATTTTTTTTTTTTTCTGAAAAAACATTTATTTGCTCATTTAATCATTTAATGCCATCGAGAATTAATTTGTAACCAAGCTGGTCAGCATTTCCCTTTGATCTGCAGCTTCCTCCCTGCCAACAGCCACAGGGCTGTCACCAGATTGTGTGTGTTTAAAAAAAAAAACAAAAACAAAGCTGGCCTGACATTCAGACAGTTGGGTTTGACATCTGTCCATTTTTGGTTCAAGGGATTTATATCACTTCTTGGAACATAACGAGTTGTCAACCTGTCTCTCCTCTGCTCCATGTGTGGGGAGGTGAAACAGAAATCAGAGGAGAGAAATGCACTGAGTTGAAGTGGAACTAGGACACATAAATTAAGTAAATAACATAAATAAAATATCTTAATGCTTTTTTCCTTGGCTTCTTCAGGCCCTCAAGGCAATCGTAGGGGTAACACTGGGTGGTAGCGTGACAACTTCACAAAGTTACTGCTCTCAAACAAGAAATAGTCCTGCACATAACCCCACACTGCACTTTTGTAGGGATTAAACAAACAAGATTATAACATGTTAGTGAGCTTCAGAAGGGCTTGTGGGTGGATTCTGTTACTGTAAGATAATCAGCTGTAGCCATATATTTACAGACAGAACTCAGCAAGAAATCATTTTCCTCAAAATGTTAAATTATTGCTTTAAATTCTCGTTTATGAGCTGAGGTTCCACGGCCTGATGCTGCATGTTTTCCTCTTTGAATGGAGACAACTGCATTTTTGTTCTTTCTGCACTAGTTTCTCTGTGATTCCAGAGAATTCTGTAATCTCACCCTGAGCCTTTAGACAAAACATCACTCATTTCTACTTTAAATCCTGCCCTTCACTGTCTCCAGACTTCTGTGGGGACAGGAAGGCACGCCTCAACATCCAGTCCTGGAGTATACAGTACATGTAAATTTGAAACTCCAGCTCTTGTCAAAACATGTGATGCTGCCTTGAAATGCATGACTTCTAAAACATACGGATGTAGGTTGGACAAATAGCATCCGGTATTTCAGCATGCAGGTTACTAAATAACTTCAGCAGACTGAGAAAGACACGTTTTTAAAGTTGGGAGTAGGAGCAGTGCACTTTCAACTGTGGACATTTTGTACTATTTTCTTCTTAGTGTTATGTCAGACAGATTTGGATCCATTATTAATATCTGATTTGTAACACAAGTATGGGTATTAATCTAAATCCATCTAAAACTATAACTCTGTACTTTCCTAATAAATATACAACCTTAACATTAGATAGTACTTTAGAGCAAGTCACTTAGGCATCGACCACCTGTTTAGAAAGGTACCACGCTACTAATTAAGAATTGGAAATGACAAAAAAAGTTGGGTCAGAAGAATATGATTATTTCAAATACCTAATTACCAGCTCATTTAAAAGTTATGCATATTAAAAAGGTGCTTTACACTTAAGTGCATCTGAAACCAACCATTTTTAAACAGTCTACAGACTGTTACAAACACATCCTTTTCACCAGGTTGAAGGCAAAAATCTTGAGTGTAGTTAAATGGCAGAACTGTTAATTTCAGTTTTATGGCTGCAACACTTGTGCAGGTGTTGAATCTGGATTATTTAAAAACACAACCAATTTAAGGAGTGGCCCTGTGTAACACTGGGGAGGTTAGGTGACCTGTGAACACTAGGCTCACACACTCTAATGCAATCATTCATGCCCTCTTACAGGTCTTTCAACAATCACTCCTGCACCTGCCTACACACGTTCACCTTCACTTGCTCTCAGATAATTTTAGACACAATTATATCTCTATCACACATTCTCTCTCTGTCACTCATACACTCTCCCACACATATTCACTCTTACACTTGATACACCAGGGTACACACTAACCCATTCACTCACACAGTGCTGATGTAAGTGAGCCTTATCTGCATTGTAAAGAGGCCCTGCAGAGGATTTCTGACCTATGAAGGAGCGTCTCTTGGTGTTGAGTTCGGTGGTCATGCGGACGTTGGTACACAGGTTCAGCATGATGAGCATGGTGACGATCATGATGATGCTTTGCCACAGCAGCAGTGTCTCAAAGTAGCGGCCAAATCTGAAGGAGGAAAAACGAAAGACTGTAAACTTGCAACAACATTTGGCATGACAAAGCTTTGCCACCAGGAATACAGCACTTGCTTGTTTTTCCAGTTTTCTTACAGTGTCCGTGGTGACAACCTGTCAAAAAAAGTGGCACTCAGCTGCAGCATGTGTAAACTGGCTTTGGCTAAAAGTTTAGAAGTTATAGCAAATATCAATTTGTTTATCCCTGCTGGGATTATCTCTCTTTGGTCTCTCAACATGGGCCCCCACAGTGTTTTTCTGGCCAGTAACCAGCCAATAGCAAGATAACTGCCGTAGACTGCAATGTATCGTTCGATAATTCAGCCCTTAGTAGGGTTTTTAAAGGACCCCAACCCAAGACCATGTGCCATTATGTAGATGGTTAAAACTCAATTGAAAGTTTTTAAGTAGGACAAAATCATCACTTTAAGACTTTGGTGAAACATTAGCAATCACTCTAATTGGACATTCATACTATTAGTCAAATTCTGGTAATATGTTTCCACTACTCTAGTAGGTGGCAGCAAGAAATGAGAATAATGATATTAAAATGCTCTAGATGAATGATTTATATGCCAAATTTCAGAGACTTACACATTTCATAACTACTTAAAGTCTTATTCCACAGAGTATATACAATCGCTCATACACAGGAAAACTTTTAACAGGTAGATTTTTGAATACTGGGAATGATTGATCACCTGAAAAGTATTCTTAGGATGTTAGCTACCAGGAGGACCAGGCACACATAGGTGGAGAACCCCTCCGCATTCTGGGTCCGGCGGATGTCTCTGTACTGGGGGATGTATGGCACCACCCCGCCGAAGACCATGGCACCGGCAGCGACCCACGACACCAGGTTGTTAAACACGGACACAAACTGGTCAAAGAGTTCATCTTCCATGTTCAGTCGTTGGTCACCAGTCCAAACACCCGGGCAAGAGGATGCGAAGTGATGTCAGCTGGCTGTCCCGGGCTCTGACGAGACTGTTACAAGGCGTTTATCCTCCCTTGGCTTGTTGTGGTTAGTTGGAGAGGGTGAAGAGAGTAAGAGCCGCTGGTTGCCGTGCACACTGCTCTCACGGCTCATAGAGACAAAGCAGCAGCTACTGCCACGCCATCACACGCCGAGCAGAGCAGTAGAGCCGGGGGTTAACGTTACAGTAACAGATAACAACAACCGAGCCAACATGGATATTTTAGCCACTGCACGGACAGAACAACAACGCTCACTAACGGCAGCTCGGCGCTCAATCTCCGGCTGTAGCTGATGATCTGATTCAACACTTCTGCTTGATGCTAGCTAGCGTTGTTTGACAGGCTCCACTTAACTCCGTGGAGAAACTCGCCAGGCTCCTGAAACTGTGCAAAAAGCCCTTGAAACATTCAGGAAATCTGAAAAACAAAAAAAAAAAATATATGTATATATTTGCGCAGCGTCCCTATACTACAACCGTATCCTCACTGGCTGGCCCATAGCCAGTGTATTTTCTTCCTACGGTGGAGCCAGCACGCACTTCCTGAAACGTCACGCGTTCAAACAACGATTCTTCTTCTTCTTCTACTTTTAACTGTTCGTCATGTGAGACGCGCTCAGAGACAAAGCTCCACCTGCTCTGACACACCCCGATGTAATGTTGACAACATTGACTCGGACTTTTCTTCCTACTGGGAAAATTAACAGTTTGATAGCTTGAATAACAATTAAAAAAATAAAATAAAATAAAAATAATTAAAAAAAACCAACAAATTTGGTAAAAATTTTAGTGACTTTAAATATCCGTAAATTCAAAATCATCCATTCAAAACCTTTATTTGTAATATTTGAAAACGAAACCAAACGGCAGTACATTAAGTTGTTCCCCCAGAATAGCTGTTAGCTAATGACTTCTGTTTTATGAATTAATGAATTATCAGTTTAATGAGATTTCTACTATCTGTAAATATAAAAAATATATATATATTTTTTTTTTCTATGGGTTTTTTTTAGTGGTTGCCATTGTTTTGCATTGGCGCCTTCCTCTGTTTACTACTGTCAAAAACCTAAATATGTATCCCCCCCACCCTTCATTGTGTCCCTACACTCCGGCAGATCTTTAACTCTGCCATCCACTCGTCCCAGCCTCTGTGGACCTTTGTGGATTTACAGCTTTAGCTTTTCCCATCTCCTCACTCAGCTCGGCCCCTTGTGTGTTAATCCTGCAGACAATACATATTATACTGAGGAGAAGCATCCGTTGGAGGAGGGGCCCAGCAACAGTGACACATCTTGACTCACCTGTTTTCTGCCCCGTAGAGCTACAGCTTCCTAAATATTTCGTGTGATCCAGTTTATTTTAATTCACATGTGGGTAGCACACACCAGCATATGTTTCTAAGTTCATTTAACACACAGTTCAACGTATTCAGTGGAAATGAATGCAGCTTGTCATTGACACAAAATCCAGATTATAAAGATTATAAAGGCTTAATGAAAGTTATATAACTCGCATGGCAGACAACCTTTCATCTGTCATCTGTCACTACGATCCAGGATAATCTGTTATATAAAAACCAAAGCTTCAGTGAGGGGCGAAGGAATAATTCATGCTCATCTACATTACACACAACACACAGTTATCTGCCTCAGGCCAAACCAGGTCACAAAGAGTTAACAACAATACACTTCCCATAAGCATACAAATCACAACGGATGTCAAAGTCAAGGCGGTTAAAGTGAGCGAACATAAAACCGGAAATGTCGCAAAGGTTACCTTCATAATAAAGTAAATGTCACAAAATCAGTTTGAGTGCTGCAGAGATTAATTCAATAAAAAAACCCGAAAAAACTATTTATTACCCGAGGGGGTGTTCTGTTCAAGAAACTTAAATTCATAATCACCAAAATGTACAGCAGACTCGGTCAAAATGACAAAGCTTTACACTAAAACTGCATTTCACTGACTGAAATCACAATCATCATCCTCTAAAAAAAGATTTCTGGACATACTTTAAAAGGGCTTTTGTCTGTGCTTCTTTGAAGCCAAACATATAGTGTCAAACTTAATCTGGGACGTAAACCTCCTGAGTGATACTTGTTGATACTTAATCTGTTATGATTAACATGTATGAATCAAGGCTATATGTATGATTTATTACTAAATAAATTAATATTAATATTTCATTAAAACGGTTTGATTAGCAGTACATCGCCCAAGTCCCTCTTTGAGACTGCTGAAGAAAACGCACCAATGCCTTCGTCGAATGACCTTTATTTTGAAATGGCGAGCACTACAAGCGGAAGTCATATTGTTTTTAGTCGCTCGACTCAACTTACGGCAAAGTTAAGGAGTCTGAGCCGAGGTAACGTGGTGGTCGCAGCCGAGTTTACCCAGACAAACAGTCTGGTTGTGTAGCGTCGACAGACCCGTGTGCTGTTAAAACACAACGATGTCACAGACAGACTCCAAAGCGACTAAAGACATGACGGAGGCGGTGAGTGTGTGTGTGTGTGTGTGTGTGTGTGTGTGTGTGTGTGGTGTGCGCTAGTTGTGTGCTTCGAAAACAAGCGCAACAAGGTTTTCGTGAATCATTTTTTGACCTGTTTCTTTACCCTTTAGATGGAGGAAACGATGCGGCGACTTCAAGGGAGATTCCAGGAAATATCTGAGCAGCTGGAGTCTAAAAATATCCTTTAAAAAGAAGAAAAAACAAAAACGCACCTACCAGAGGTTAGGTTAGGTTATCTCTCATTTATATCAGAGATGGTGCAGAAGGCTGTCCAAAAACAAGAGTGTCATCTCTGTCAATGTCACACATCTGATTCAAAATACACTAATACACTAAACTGAACTTAAGCTTTATTCATCCTGTATATTAGATATTCTTTATTACAAAAAGAATGGAAAAAATACATTTTAAGCCATTGAAAAGGGAGGGACTCATTCATGACAGCAGACAACTTGACTTGTCATTGTCGCATAAACACAGCTGTTGCTAATTATGTGTAATTAAGTGCATTAAGCTCCTGTGTAATGTCAACAACACAATAGATTCGATTATAAAGTCTTTTTTTTTTTTTCCTTTACAACAATAGCCAACACAATCAGTGCACATCATAGTTAGAATAATACAATAAACAGATAAATCAATTTAACATTCAGTTAAAGGTACAGTTCACCATAATAATTTACAGTAAGTGCGTGATGCATGGAGAGCGACAATGGCAACTAATCCACAGGGTTTTTAAAAACCCAATGACTAATGGGATAGTTGACCTCAAATATTTGTTTTATTTAGCTCCCAGGTAAAGTTGACTCTGCAGGGAGAGTAATGGGGGGCTCCGAAAATGACCTTTGCCCCGTGACTGGCTCTGACTGGATTGACATGGCAGAGATCTTTCAAGTTCAGTAGTTTTGTAGTTCAGTCCTGACTCTTTAAAGCATTTCATTGAAATGTTGTTTATAGTTCACTTGCTAAATAGGAATCTAGACTTTACCAGGGAAGACATCCTTGGATGTGATATAGTCTACATGGCTGCAAATAATTAATATCATGTAAATCATTTAGTTTTGAGAATGAACTGAATTGTGCTGTTTTTTTTTTTTTTTTGTTGCTTTTCCTTCACTTTCACACTAACTGTGATGGGAACCCGCATCGATGACCTTGAGAAAAATGTTGTTGACCTAATGGCACAAGCTGGTATGGAGGAGCAGGCCATTTCCAAGTGACCACAGGACCACAGTTCACCTGTCAGATGAACTCTTTACCATCTAACCTCCAAAAACCATGGGTTTATTGTTGCTGTGGCAGCAATGGTTTCGCGTAAGCAACAAAGTTTCACCCTACACTTAAACATCCTGACATAGGACTTATGAGTTGACATCAGTTTACCTCTACAGGTGATATTACTTTAACGTTTCAGCCAAATGTCTTCCAAGGTGCTACAACACTTAACCAATGTCTGTGTATGTGTCTGAACTAGCACTAATCACAGACTAAGGAGCCTAGGGACACTAAGTTCAAAGACAATGTATTTTTTTATTAACACTTGTTACTGTTAACAATTGTTACTGGAAAATAATGAAGACATTTTTGTTTTCCAAAGCATATCTTTCACAGCTGACCAATGGCACAGTCAGACTGAATCTGCCAGGAAAAACTTCCTTGTGTGACCAAAAGCAAAAAACATGAACTGCTGGAGTTTTGCTAAAATAAGCAGTTGCTAATTGACATTTTTTTGACAACTGATAACTTCTGTCACATTCCGTCTATTCACTGTAGTCAAACAGCATCTCTTCTTATGTGTTGCATGATTATTTTGCTGTGCAGTTATAAGACAAGAACATGAGCCAACGATGAGAGGTCGGTCTCACCCTGTCTTTCAAACAGGTTGGACAATGGGCATCATTTAGATTTCATAGGTCAAAGTTAAGTCATATTGAATTCTGCACACCATGAAGGAGGTGGGTAAGTCCCATGACCGGAAATGAAGATGTCTGAACCTGTTCCACACAGAAATGAATGGGAAGTGAACTTCAGTCTGACTGTGCCATCAGAAGATCAAGATTTATTTTTGGAAACAAACGTGGTTTTTTCTTTGCAGTCAATAACTTCCAACCAAAAGGTCTTTTCCATGTTTTTTAGGCACAACTAACATATTGAACATATTTACTACCTCATGAAATATTTTCAAAGCCTTTTGTTTTAAGTCTTGAATTATGTATTGTTTACATGTTGTGATCTGCTCCTCTTTTACTCTGCCACCAACTCTCTCTCTCTCTCTCTCTCTCTCTCTCTCTCTCTCTCTATATATATATATGCACATCATGTGCATCTGTGTCCTTTTTCACATGCTGGTAGAGCAAGAGATTCAAACAATGCTGGGACCTCAACAGGGAACCCTTTAACTTGAAAGAAGAGAAGCATTGTGTCATGTGAGCTGTTGACAGCAAAGCTAAGAAAAGTCTATAAATCTACTTCAGCTGTTCCTCACCTGCACTATAAAGCCAGATCACCATGTGTAGTTGTCTAAATCCAGAATGACACTTTCTGCAAATATGCACACTGTGGTGTCAAATATTAGATCTTACTGCTAGAAAAAAAATCCAGAAATGTCTTAAGCTCAGTTCCAACTGAGAATATATGATTCACTAAGCTTGACAAACTAGTGCACAGCCCAAAGCACCAAAGGTCCTGTTTAAAACTGCTGTATTAATGTTGTAAAATACTGTATTTGTCCAAAGAATTATTTGAACCACACTAATGGGTGAATTGATGATTATTCTTTCAATTTGTCCCCATAAAACAGTTAGATAATTGTAGTATAATGAGCTGTTCAGTGGCCTTAATACTGTGTATGGTGGAAGCGGTGAATATAATGCGTAAGTTGACATACTGTTAAAAGTATATACTATAGTAATTATTGTTTTATTGAGGACTTTAACTTGTGTATTATGTATTTCTGAGCGAATCCACTGTTTATCATATCTATGCAGTTTTTTCTGATTATATTAATATATCATACATATGACTGTATATAATATCACGTCTTCCTCTTTCCTCCCACCTGAGTAAGTACTGTTTAATGCAGATGGTGTTACACTCAGATTATCCATCAGAGAAACCTAATGGTTAATTTATTCTGTAGTTCTGTGACTGTTTTTCATTGTCCACCAAAGTTAACATTGCAATGGATAAATAAAGTTTAAGACATTTTTGCTTGTTGCTTCCTGAAGTTTCTGAATTCCTTTTTCCCATAGAGCACCAATAACCAGAGTATTACTTTATTTTTTATTGAAAGGTTAGAGAAGAAGTTGTATATCAGTTTAACAAAAAATTACATTTCAAAAGATCCTTTGGGTCAAACTTTACTGTAAGATCAAAGATCAGGGCACAGTTTATCACTGCTGTAGGTTTGCAAAGTTCTCAAGATGATGCACAGAATTTCTTTTACACAGTTTCTTGTTTTGCTCAGTTTTGAAGATTATTTTTTTTTTAAGCGTGAGCTGTGATCTCTAATAGAAATTTCAGATGCTTCATGAACCACTGAAATCAATCTTGAAGTGTTCGACAGAATCTATTTTGCACTTTTATTACATTTAAATAATTAATTTTGCAAGTGATATTTACAAGTGACACATATGTTTTCAGGACTAAGGTTACTGGATGGACCAAATGCTAACCATACACCAATATCATCATTCATTCAATATAAACTGCCAGTGAAGTAGTTGAACCCATCAAACAAGATCAGGGGTCACTGTCATCAACCCTGGAGAGACCTGGGGTTCAGTATCTTGTTCATAGACACCTCTGAACACTGCACTGACACAGTGATAGACAGGACATCCACTGAGACCTCATGGTGATCTTTATGCTGCCAACATGCAGCTGTATCCTCCTCTAGTGGCCACATGTGTTCATTGCAGTGAGTTTGCGTGACACTGACCGTGGTCCTGAAATTTTCTTTGCTCCGCTCATACCTGCAGTGGTCACTGTATACTCTTCTGTGTCTATATCCATGATGCTGATAATCTTAATTTTATGTTGAAAATGTCATTGAGGTGATACCATACGATTACGTTAGCATAGAGATCATCAATAAAAGTCAAAGTTCAACATAGTCTCTGTAAAGGTAGAATTTATGGCTGTTGTGTTCAAATGTGTCAGATTGTATGAGTGTACCCAATAAACTGGCCAGAGTCTTTTCATGAATTGTAAACTAATTTAATTAAATTCAGTGTGTAACAAAAACCAATAAGTAATTTAACACCTGTAACACAGTATCTTCTGACCAATTAAGAGAGTTCCTGATATTACAGCAAACATGGACAAGTTTGTCTCTTTGTTAGTTTGGAGAAACTGATAATGCATAAAGCTTTTCCCATGTTCATGTGGATTAACTTGAGTGACCTGCACAAGCGACCTCATGTGAGAAGTGACACCAGAGGAGAGAAGGCTGTTGCACCACCATATTAATCATTCTTAAATATATCATTTAAGAATGAGATATTTGACAATTGCATATTGTGGTGATATCTTGTCTCTGATTTGATGTGATTGTGGTTCTTGATGCACTTGCAGTGACGGTGCTGTAGATGGCAGTATCAATCAATTGAATGTTTTGCACACATGACAATTTTACAGACACAAAATCACCTGCAAGATCATCAGAAATATTATAAATGAATCTGACTGGACTGTCACACGTCTCTTCTGTGCCAGAGAATACAGTTCATATATGCTTGGATTTGTGAGAGGTGAAGAGAATGCTGGGTAATGAGAATGCATGTGCATGGGAGGTGGGGTTCACACATGTGAACGTGCAAGAATGTACTTAAAATATTGACGAGTCTCACTGTCATGCTCAATGAAGCCAAAGAGCAAGAAACGCTGCTGACCAAGTTGCCATGGCAATCCGTACTGGAGTAGACACTTGTCATCTTGTGTAAGTGTAATTATGTGTATATGCGTTTGTGTGTGTGTGTGTGTGTGTTCACCCATTGCTATGTGTACTTGGAGGACAGCCAAGACATGGGAGAGAGGAGAGGGGGATAAAAGTATATTAAGCTGATATACTCTGCTCCATGCACACTGTGAGCAACAGAGACACTTAGCATCGCACAGTGCTACTTTAGCAGCTGGGGCAGTGTGTGAGTTCACACAATTTTCTGCTCGAGGTGGAGTGGTGAGTGGGTGTGTGGAGAGCCGTGGCCGGCAGTGACGGGAGGCTAAGAGGTTCAGCCCTGTGGCCCACGCCAGGTGCTCTCCACTGCGGGGAAGGATGGGCTCTAATGGCTGTCTGCATGCTTAGCACTGTGCACTGGATAGGGGGAAGCACTTCAGAGTGTGTGTTTGTGTGTCTATGTGTGTGATTGCATGTGGGTGTGTACACTTGTTTGCCCTATTTCTCCCTCTCCCTGATGCTACTTTTGCACACTTCACTTATGAGGTGAAACACAAAGTAAATGTCAATAGTCTAAAGTGGCTTCCTCTCTTCTTTCATAATTCACAGATCCTTGCTCTATCTATCTATCTATCTATCTATCTATCTATCTATCTATCTATCTGGATGCAATTTGATACATCCTCACATATTGAAACTGGCTGCTCTGTCAGAAAAATACAGATATGAAATGGATGTTATTTAAGACCATATCCATCTTCATGTTTTCACAGTTCTCTTTTATCTCTCTGTATTTATCCTCCTCCTTTCATATTTTTTTTGTCTCAAATCCATTTGCTGGGCATCACTGACCTGGCCTGATGGGGAAACAGGCTCTGATAGAGAGGCTAATGTGCACATGTATGTGAAAGGATATGAAACTGCCAATATATATATATTATAGCTTCTCCTTCACAAATCTGAGAGAGAAAGCAGCCAAATGTTTCACTGTGTTTATCAGCTAACTTTCTGGAGTTAACTTTCAGTCTACAGTTTGGAGCTGAGCAGTAAAACCTTTTTTGGTTCTTACTGATACTTATACTAAAATAAAACAATACTGTGGGGAACAAATGAGTAACAGTTGGGCTTTTTAGAGGAAAAGAGAAATTGATTACAGTAAGTATTATTGTATTATAGTTTTTTATATATGAGATCTGGGGAATATTGTCTTAAAACCCTGGTTTATCATAAATTATTGGGTAAAACAGTCACAAACAGCCACAAAACCTTGTTTTGTACCATGTAACCAATAATTACAAGGTTACTTTGTCAGCATCAGCCATGGTTAGTCCACCTACATCTACATTTATATATAATAGGATTTTAATTGCTTTCCTTTCTTGGATTACAAAAGAGACCTTCAATAACTGTGCCCTTGAGAAAGGTACACTTTTTTTACACTATGTCTTCCAGTAGAAGACATACATGTGATTGTACTACTCTTTAATTATTATTTAATATCAAATAATTGTATGTGTCACTCTAAAATCATTGGTCACAGGGTTTTATTCATTGGTGACAAAGTTGAAGTAATTGACTGACTTTGCATATTTTAGTAGCTTTTGCACCAGTGATTTAGTGTTGTAAGAAATGCATGAACTGTTCTGAGAATATTACAGAGAAAGAATAAAAAGTATGTGTGACTGTACCTTTTTACACTTTAATTATCATTAAGAACCTGGGTGACAACATCATTTTTGACTGACTGAGTGACAGAATTGAGAGATCAGATTTCACCATTGATCAACACCATGTTACTTGCCGGAGTTTCTGTCATTGCTCTTTAAAACGATTTGCTGCAGTTCCTTTTCATTAAAAGCTCCTTGTCTAGCAACTGTGTAAGAGATAAAATCAGAAAGGTACTCTGCTGCTTTGGACTTCCCCTCTGAATGATCATTTCACAAGTACATAAAGCCAAAATAACAACTCTGCCTTTGTCTTTAAAGGTTCTGTAGACAATCCTCATTGCCACTAGATGTCGCACAAAACAACCAGCATCTCAGTCAAAGGCAATTGCGTTATTTGGGTGTACCTCAGGCCTCACCATGCCAGGACCCTCACCCCCTACCTCCACATTCTCCCCACACATTACTGTTATAAGCAGTTAGTGAGCTAGTGATAGCAACATTTGCTGACATTTATTATAAGGGTAGCAGCAAGTTAGCTAATATTATCATGTCCACTGTGGCTGGTCATTAATGAAAACATTTGACATAACATAACCACTAAGTTACTTACACATGGAGGAGAAGAAAACCAGTTCAGAGTCAAGCTGGAGCATTTTAGCAGCTCATAGGTTTCTCCATTTTGGTAAAACCATTACTGGCTGACAGGGCAATAGATTCAGTCTTGGACTTCTCCACAGGGAAAGTGGATTTGGTAAAGATGGAACAGCTAACACATTTTTGGATGTATTGACAGTCCACTGGTCAACAAGAATTTGAGCCGGTTGTCTCCATCTCTGTCTTCATCTGAAGCCCTATTAGACAAAAACTGGAAGGTGGTTCTCACCTGAACTCTGTCACTTTCACCTGAATGTTTCATACTGCACTGTGTCATCTCATGTGTCGACAGTCCCTGTGTGTTTATAAATATGGGGAGAATAATGGTGGGACTCAAATATACTGTACATGTACTACTCTCTGTTCAACATGCCATTACTCCACTTTATATCTATGTAGAAAATAATTGTTTGTTGTTATATTATTGTTTAAAATCTAATTTACAGAATCTTAAACTTAAAATTTTTTTTCAGACAAGGTCACAGTTATAAAATCTGGATTTTAGCAAGTGAACATCAATATGCCTCACTATTTCATACTTGTTTCATTGCCAAACAAGAGAAACAGAAATTAGAACAACTTTATTTGCTATATCTGCATTAAAATCCTGTATATGAGGAGGAGAGAAGCAAACATATTACAAGCTGAAAGCAGGATGTCAGTTATTTACAGCGATTCCACAACAATTTTGAACCACATCCTCACATCCACATGCTGTCCAGTCATATGTCAAGTCTTGACCAAGTCTTGTTTTAAATCAGTTAGCCCATAATGCCTGAAAGTGTAGGTATTCAGTATTTACAAAATAATATAATTAATTTCTCCTTTTCTCTGAAATGAAACAAAATATTGTTAACTGTTGTTCCCTATATTCTTGTTGTCTATAGTCATTAGGAGCTATAGTTTTAGTATTATTTATTAAGAGTCTTTTATTGGTATTTGATTCACACCATGAGAGTATTGTAAATCATGATAAAGTATCACAGAGTATTTGTATATGGTTGAATTAATTATTTTTGCCTGATCATGTTTTTTGCCATTACATGGCACGTGTAGTTGCACAAGCAGCACTGTAGTGTTTTCTGTGGCTGTAGTGTTTTCTGTGGCTGTAGTGTTGTTGGTGGCTGTAGTGTTGTCGGTGGCTGTAGTGTTGTTGGTGGCTGTAGTGTTGTCAGTGGCTGTAGTGTTGTCGGTGGCTGTAGTGTTTTCTGTGGCTCTAGTGTTGTTGGTGGCTGTAGTGTTGTCGGTGGCTGTAGTGTTGTCGGTGGCTGTAGTGTTGTCGGTGGCTGTAGTGTTGTCGGTGGCTGTAGTGTTTTCTGTGGCTCTAGTGTTGTTGGTGGCTGTAGTGTTTTCTGTGGCTGTAGTGTCGTGCTTTCTGAACAACAGGGTGCTGCTCACTATAACGCACCCCTCAGATGTTGTATCCTCTGTGCACATCTACAAGGTCGAACACACAAAGAGCAGCTCTGGTCTGTGGGAGATTTCCCTTCATCTTTGACAACACTTCAATAGTGAAGGTCTTGAACTGCACAGTCAAGAACCACGATTGGCGTAGGGAGAGATAAGAGGTAAAAATAGATGGGCTTTCTCTTCTGTAACACACAAACATGCACACATACACACATATGTGCACACAAACACACACGTAGATACGGAGGATGGGGTGGGGTGCTGTGGGGAGACACCTGTGTGTTCCCTACCACCTGAGGCTCTTTGATTCCTGGTGCGCTTTAATCTGTGCTGTGTGCTCGTCTGCCTTTGAAGTGAAAATCCCTGTCACCTTCGCCTCTCTCGTCCTCATTCACTCTTTTTCTCTCTCCATGCACAAAACAAACAAACAAACCACAAATGACCACCACCTGTTATCTGTGTCATAGTAAGTGCAGACTCACAGCTCATCCAAGAGCCCAGCTCTCATTCATACATGTATATCACACAACTACTGTAACAGCGCCGAGCCGTGTCTAAATTTACCCCAGCAGTAATTTTAGGGTCCTTGTAACATACATCACCGTCTGTCTGCTGTGATACATTTATATCTACAGGAATAGAAACTGATTCTCAGCTTTGTTCTGTCGCAGAAGCCGTTTCATGGCTGGAGGAAAAGATGAGGGAAGGTCTGTGGGAGAGGAGAGACGATGACAACGTGCTTTTATTTAGCTTTTTAACCCTCTCATAATTTACATACAGGATGAAGATGTTATTTATATCAATGTAATGTTATAAATGGAAAAGAAGAATAAACAAAAAGAATCCTTCCAAGAAACATTAGACATTCTGGAAAATATATTTTCCCTGTGGCCAAGAGTCAGATGAGAACTATGACACAATATGTCACAATATAATAATATGTGGATAATTCACCACATGAACACTTATGTATTTTATTGCTTATTTATTGTGACTCATTTTACTGCAAACCAAATTTACCTACTGGCACAATTAGATTACTACCCGCCTACCTATAATGGCCAGAATTCACAACAACAACAACAACAAAAACAACAACAATAATAATAATAATAATAATAATAATCATAGTCTCAATTAGATTTGACTATAATACATGTGTGGGGAACTGTAACCATAAACTGTAAAAGAACATTCAGAAAGAAATTGACACAATGCATGTTGCAAATGCAACCAGATGAACTGACAAACACTGACAACATGGGCAATGTTTGTCATTTAGAGAACTGAAAGAAGACAAAACAGTCCAGTGAAGTAATCTGGATTGTGGATCCGATGTGGAGTCATAGATAAGTACATTTTGACATCTTTATTTTCAGGCTCAAAGGGTAAAGGTTGGGGCTATTAATATTTTGGACATTTGGACTAAACCTGTTCAGGCATCTGGTGACCTGGAGTTTCTGTAGTTATACTTAAGTAAGAGAGGTTTGAGAACTTCACTGTGACCTGACTCCTCTGCTACAGTTTACTACCTCCCATTACTAGATTTCATTTCATATCCTCCTCTCATCTCTATCCACTTTCCTCACACCCATCTTTCTCTGTCCCTCTTTTTTTAACTGCTTTCCTGTTCCCCTCATATCCATCTCATCCCTCTGTTTCTCGCTCTTCATCCTTCATCAGTCATCATCCCTCCATCTGCCTCTCTCCAACTCTTTTATCATTCTCTTCCTCCATCTGCAGCCACATATCTCTCCATCCTTCCCTCTCTATATGTGTGTGCGTGTTAGTGAAACATGGGTGTGTCCTGGGGATCGGCACTCAGCAACCAACCCCTGTCTCTGTCACCATGGAAACTGGGTCAGCTTCACAGTAGCCATGGCAGTGAAAACTATGTGTTCTCTTGCGACAGGTATGTGTGTATCCGTGTGTGTTTGTGTTAACGTGTGTTTGAATCTTAGGAGATATAGGTGTGTGTGTGTGTGTGCAGGCCAGGGAGATGAAAAGGAGGTGTGTGAACCATTGCGTGCAGATATTTGTGCTTATCTGTGTGAAAGGTAGGGTACACATCGTCCTATAATGTGATAAATTCTGATGATGCTTACACTCTGAGGAATGTCATCTTGGATGCTGTGACATCGGACTTTGGGCTGACATTAGCCTGAACCCTTTATTGGATTTGGGGAAGTATATGTTCTGGCAAAAACAACCAACACTACAATTCCTAAGTGCTTTTATTAGTTCATTTATTCATACTCATTAGCCATAGACTGTTTGTAAAAGTGGACGTAGACTCTGGGTCTTAAAAGCGAAGCCAGTGCTGAAGAGCCTTTAAACCTGAATTCTATCTAATGACCATCAGTGGGCGACTCTGCTGGATGTAAACTGGTCAGACTGTATTTAAAATCTATGTGAAAATGGCCCAATCTCTCACCTCAGTATACATTTCCCTAATGAGTTGATAATGATGGTGATGATGAGGCCATTATGTGATGTGTTACTCTCTCAACAAGAGTATCAGATACAGCACAGAGGACATATAACAACAAGCAGGGTTTTCATGTCAGTGATGACAAACAGCACAAGCATGTCACCCTGCTAACAGGGTTATATAAGAACAAAACAAATCTTTTTTCATTTGTTCCTATCATACTAGCTAACTGGGTCTACTTTTAAATGCCAGAAAATTATATTTCTTTTGTTTCCATCTTTCCTTTGTAGATTAGTTGGTGAGGATGCTGATGCGTTTTTGTCTGTTGCCTGTAGCTTCAAGTATTATCACGTAAGATTCTTGTTTTGTTTCCCCTCATCAGGGGGATTATACACACAATACTATACATATACAGAAACTGTTCTTGCTGTTAATGTTAATGAATAATTTCTCACATTTTAAAGAGACTTTTTAACGGCAATTTTTGTCTACCAATGAATTATAATATATATAAGCAGAAAATTTCCATGTCTTGTGTGTTATGATTATAAGCTGCATTTGTGCTGTGCTTTAATATGGCACTCATGAAGAACAGTAAACATAACATAAGGGGGTCGTGGCCTGCTTGAATTGTCTATTATAAAACCTTGCACATGCATAAAGATGTTACGTATCCTCTCTCTCCTTTCGTCCTCCCACTCTCCCTCATTATCACAGCTAATTAAGAATCTGTCAGACCACCTTCTTCTCCTCTCCCCCTTTCTCTTCTTCGTCTCTCTATGCGATATCACTGGAGTGGAATCTAGGTGAACAACCACGAGGTGATCGTCATGGTTGCCTTAACCCCCTCCTCAACCCTCCCCTCCCCGCTTTCCCCTCACTTCATCTCCCCCTTGTCTGTTCCCTTTTTTGTCCCCTCATGATTAAGTGTTTCACTGCCCAGGGTGGTACATCCATTGCTCTGCTTAAAGACAGGGTCATTAACACCAGCGGACTCCGTCTACAGAGAGGTGAGAGTCGTTAGTGGCAAAAAAAAAAAAAAAAAAAAAAAAATCATACACTGTAATATGAATGACCAATGAAAGAAGCCTAAGGTAAGATTGGATTTTTTTAAGGCCAGTGCTGATGTAATATTTGGAGGGACAAGGAGTTGTTGTAGTTGCAGCATCGTAGGTTTATGCAACAAGAATAAAACAAATGCATTCAAACAGGAAATTGTAAAGATGCAAAAAGTAAACATGTAAACAGCTTGAGCTGGATTATGTTCAAACACAAGCAGACAAACAAAATGTGACCAGTTTGGCTCATTTAGCTTTGTGCAGCAACATTACCACTGATTACGATGATGATTATGATGATGATGATGGGGACCATCTATTTTCCTAATAATGATGATGATGTGACATTTACTCTAGAGCCTGTGACATTCACTTCTAAACAGGAGAAATGCTCACACCTATAGTCAGTAACCTTATAAATTTTACATTGGACAAACAACACCAGCCTAAAATTATTTTTGTCCATTGAATTTCTGTTATGAAACAGCCTCGTGAAAACAGTCTGTCTGCCTGCTGCCCTCTCAGTGGCTCAGACGCCGTGCTGCTGACAGGACAGCTGCTTCTAAGAACAAACATGGCGGTGGTCCCGGTGGCCTGGGTCGTTTTGGCCTGCGTCGCCAACGGTCAAGTTGAGCAGCGAGAAATATAGTAATATAGTGAGCAGGAAGGAGTTGACGGACCTCCAGTGTGATTCTCACACCTGGGTCACACCCCACCTGCATGTGAAGGCTACCTCAGTGTACTGCTGAGGCTCACGCACAAGTGTGTGCAGCGCTGCTACTGCCAGCCATGTGTTGACATGGCTGCACAGCTTGGGTACAGTTATAATGACTTTCAACCATCGCCTTCCTATTAGCCATGACCGAACATCATGTACCAACTGGACACACTTACACTGACACACACTAGCTACACCAATGAGAAGTCAACACAACAACCATTTAAAACAAGTATGCTCTGATTAGATTATTCAAAGGGTCAGGACAGTTTGACAAAAATAAAACTCATGAAAAATTTCAACAAAACAATTATTTTCAATAAATGCAGGGGCAGGTGTTACATGTGTCACCTGTCTTCCTGGTGGAGGAAGGCTGTAACTGAGCATGTGCAGTGTGAGTGTCACCACACTAGTGTTTCTGATTGGAAGAACACCTTGCCCGTTTGCATGTTGTTGCAACCATCCCAGACTCCCCACTATGAGACAGTTTTAATGTCATACTACATTAATAAAACAATTTAAATCGAGGTTAGAGCGACTTTGCACCAACTCCTTAAAGTAGCTTTCAAAGCAGATTTTATAGATTGACAAAGAGAGGCATCCTGACTCCTGGTTTCTATCTGCACCATCAAACAAAATGGCAGATGTTGACCTGCATCGGAGAGGTCATCACAAGACATTTCCCTTAATCTCATTACATTGCAACAGACAGGAGAGAGGAGGACAAGCAAAAAGGAGAGAGGGCGAAGGAGAAAGAAAAAGGGTAGTTAAAAGGAGAGATGAGAGGAATCTCATCGTTTTTTCTTAAAAGGTCACTGGACTCTGTTTCAGACACAGCAGCATGTTTGAAACCTGAAAAGGTGATGGTAAAAAAGGTGATGGTAAAAGTTGCACGACAGGCCTGTGTGGCATAGACAAAACTGAAGCTCACACACACACAAACACACACACACACACACACACACACACACACACACACACACACACACACACACACACACTGCTGGTAATTAGCTACTAGGACACATTCCTGTCTCCTAGACACTCACTGACCATCTCTCCCTCACACACATTTTGTCACCCTTGACAGCCAGTAAGAAGAAGAATAAAGAGAGAGAGAAGAGGAAGGAGGGGGATGTGGAGAAGAAGAACAGAGAGAATAAATAATGAACATGGACCAAAAACAAATATTAACAGACTAAAGGGAAAAATACACAGTGAAAACTGTTATTTCCTTTCTATCCAAGGACCAACAGATCCTCCAGCCTAGGCAACACAACAGGTTTTCCATTGCATTCCCATGTGACTGTTTTCAGATTATCTACCTCTTTGGTTAAGGTCAGACAACTTAAACTTCTCTTACACTTAAATTAGCCTCCCTCTGTTCTCCCTTGAGACAGAGAGAAAAGCAGCTGTAGCGATTTGATCGCACACATAATTAACTTATCTGATTTCTGCTCATTTGATGATGATGAGTTGATATAAGCACTGATCTGTATGAATGAGGGAAAATTGCTTTGCTCATAGTTCATCCATATGTTTGTGTTTTTTCCTAACATGAAACTGCTTCAGGTGAATTACTGGGTCTGGACTGAGGTCCAACCCTGACTGGATTGTAAACAGATTTGTGATGTGATGAGTGAAATATAAAGTGTATTAAATGGCATCTGGATTTTATATAAGGCACTTGAAAAGGGCAAGCTCATGGAAATATTATAGTCATTGCAGAAGACAGGATGCAAACAACAATCTGCTGCATCAAAGTCAATAGCTTTTTTAATAGCTGTACTGTGATTATGGCACCATTGCAACACACTTTACTGATTCATTTACTTGACAGACAACAGTTGTGGGCTTATTGTTATGCTTGCAGTGAAACCGGATGCAGGACCCACATGTAGACAAAAATATCAATGGATGCAGTTCAGAGATTTATTCAAACAATAAAACACAGGCTCAAAGATCAAACCTGACAAACAAAACAAGGTGCTACAAAACAGGTAAACCAGTCCTGTCAAGGGCAGCAAGCAATCCACAGTCCATGAATGTAGGCACAAACTGAGGAACATGAAAGAGCAACTAACAGAAGCACAAAAAACACCATGGGAACTGAGTAGGAATGAAATCAAACTGACAAGGGGGAGATGGAGACTTATTAATTAATACATTAATACACAAATGAAGCCTGGGTAATTGGGTACACATGACCACTTCCTGACAGGGCAGGAAATCATGGGAGTGGGAATAAAACAAAGACAAGACGTGACACAACAAACAGAAACACAAGCAGGTGATTTCAAAATACAGAAAATCCTATGAAGTCACTCTAAGGGAAGACCATGAAACTCAGCAATAACAAATATGCAAATATACATGTAACCTTAATATCGAGTTGGGCCAATAAATGTAATTAAAAACATAAAAGCCACATTGTGAGAATCTCATTTGTCCACAAAACAACTGTGCCATCAGTTTAATTTGAAATAAAATATCTATACAGTGTTATTTAAATACATTGATACATACATTGATTTAATCTATGACCCTTCAAGGATACACCAGAACCTGATGAGTGGAGAAGCAGTATTTTAAAATTTCCGATCAGATCAGTGATATCGGGTATTTTGAGTATGATGCCAAAAGAATGAAGGAATAAAAAGGGGTAAAAATGGCAAGGGGACGGGGGGAGCGGAAGTGTCAGGGGGGAATTGAATAGGAGGACGGAGGAAAGAAGAGAAGGAGGGAACAGCAGGCGGAAGGAGGCGGGCGGAGGAGCCGTCCTTTGTGGAGTGTGGAAAGGTCAATTAGACAGTTTACAGGCCACAATGGCGCAGAATTACACACCACACACACACACACACACACACACACACGCAAACTTCAACATGAATGGAGGTTTGAATTTCATTATCGGGCTGTCGGCCCATCAATTAGCATGAATAAGATTGTATCACCTCTTGCTGAGGGAGTAGGCCTGCGATGACAGCTATGTGCTATGACGTAGCCATGTCTCTCCAAGGTGTGCCCTTAAGATAACAACTAAACATCGTATAGAAAACAAGCGTTGAATCATTTCTCTTTACTCGTGATGCTAAAAATGGTGTTAGTGATAATTGCACTTCCTTGGGGTTAATGACATAATATTTTTTTACTGAGAATATTCTTAAATCAATTAATGAAGTGATATGAAGCAGAAAGAAATGCATTAAAAAAAACCTGCAGTGTCAATAGAGATAAGTAGGTTAAAAGAGGACTTGAGAAAAGTACAACACTGAACAGTGTCAAAGTGGGGAGATTAACGGTAGGATGGTGACACAGGACATGGGAGATGAAAGAGAGAAGAGGGATGAGAGGATTAGGATGGGCTCGATGGGTTGTCTCCCGTGGCAACCCTGTGTTGCCGATGGACACACACGCCCATGAATATTCACAGAAGTAAAAGGGAGAGAAGCTCATACTATATTCATGCCATTTTCAATAAAGCATATTTCAATTAGGGGCCAAGAGATTCATTTTATATCAATTAATGTGGTTTCAATAATACATATTTAAATTAGAAGGAAGAGAGAGGGGGGGTGGCAGAATGACAAAGGAGAGGAAGGAAGGAGATGTTGCCATCGTACTTAAAAGGGTAGTTGGACATTTTGTGAAATACACTACTTGATTTTCATGTCAGAGTAAAACGAGATGATTGTTACCACTCTCATGTTGACAGGGATAAATATTCAGCTACCTGTACAGCCAGCAGCTAGTTGGCTATTAGTTAGCAGCTAGCTAGAATTAGCTCAGCTCAAAGACTGGACAGAGGGGGAAGAAGAGCTAGCTTCACTCTCTGCAAAGGTAACCAAAAACAACCCAGGTCTTCACAAAACCACAATCTGTGTTCAACTAGTGATTAAGTCATTAACTGAGCTTAAGCGATGCTTACCTTAGACAGAGCCACGCTAGCTGTTTCCTACTCTTTCCAGTCTTTGATCTAAGCTAAGCTAATGCAAGCTCGTTCATATTTCCTCTCCATATGTGAGTGAGGCAGCAATCTTTTCTAACTCTCAGCAAGAAAACAACAAGGTGTATTTCCTCAAATATCTGTTCCTTTAAATTGATGGGACAAGCCCAGCTCAGTGTTTCATCTGTGATTTCAACCTACCAACCTTCCATACTGCTGTGTGATTCTATACATTCATGCCGAAATGGGTTGTTTTATCTGGTTATCTGAGTCTCTTTCAGAGTGAATGATGCTTACCTTGGGTTGAAGGACACACACACACACACACACACACATCAAATACAATACAGGTTGATGGACATTTACCTTGTGCTGAAATGGCCTGGTTGACCTTGACTAATCACACTTTTACATGTCTTATATTTCTTTACCCTTACAACACACACAAAAACACATTAACTGTTTTTCAGGATTTGCTGTTGTCTTCTGATTAAAAAATGTGGATTTGTGTGCTTTAATCACTTGCTTGACTACAAATTTTAAAATAAGAACAATAATATAGCTGTCTTTGTTATCTAAGTGTTGTTGAAAGAGCAGATTGAAAGCATGTGAATGGCAAATAAATACCAAAATAACCAAAGATATGCTATAGGCAGCTCACATATACTGTAGTTTAAATCAGTTCCGCTTCATTGTCTTGCTAAATGACTTATATATATATATATATCTATAAATCAACTCAGCTCAGTAATAATGGTTAACACAATCAATAACTAACTGTTACCGACTTACTAACTAACTGTAACAACAACAGTGTCCGCATAAAAGAAATCAATACAGGCTCTATAGTTGAGACCATTATATAACCATGCAGGATATTATCACTGAATAAAAAAAAAGCATCTGACAAGAAGCCATGTATTAAAGGATCGCATTCAACCGTTTATGTCCAATGCCAATGTTCAGGGCTAACGCCAGAAGTAGCGTTCCTGCATGTACTGAGGTGTCATGGAGTTGGGTTGGTGGATGGGCATGTAGTTATCAGAGACCGGTGCCTGTTACAAACCTGCAATTCATCTGACAACCATGATGTTTCTCTCACCTTAACCATGTGTTTTCTGTGTCAAAATCCCACCGTACATTTGTAGGTTAATTTGCCTGATTTGACTCGTCTTTCCTTACATTTGCCACTTTGCAGTTGCCCAGAGAAAATAGCCTACTGTAAAAAACGACATTTAGAAATGCTGTCAGCGAATGTGATTGGTCATATATATTAAATATAAACATTCTTTATGATTGCAGACTCAACACGGGCCTCAAATGTCTCCTCCAGACATTCCCAAAAGATCCAAAAGAGCAATCCAAAGACTTAACGTTGTGTCGCTATAAAACTGTTGTTATTCATATTCCTTAACTGTGTGCAGAGAGGATCAGGGCGTGAACAGGAGCCAGGCAGGTGATTTTTCACCAAGCAGGTCAATTCAGAGCTCCTGACCAAAATGATTTTTCAGTGACGGTGGGCTATTATTGTCCTCTAGTATCCCCGAAACAGATGTTTGCTTGTTTGTACCCCAGCGGACTTATGAAGCCTATTTCTTGGCAATTTCTGCCACATAAATTGCCTCCACATCAAAGCACATGAGCCAAAGACTCAACTCATGCCTCATGAAAACTGAGGTATGAAGTGGAAGTGGGACAAGTTCCCTAATTGCATGTATTGTGATATTTGCCTGTTTTGCTTTTGTTTGACTTTTAGCTTTACTGCCACCCTCCCCTCTCTCTCTCTCTCTCTCTCTCTCTCTCTCCCCGTCTCTCTCTCCGTCTCTCTCTCGCCGCCGAACGTCGCGCGCGCCACAGAGAAGACGCGAGGCCACAGTCGCGCGCGCCGTCATAGCTCGTTTTTTTTTTTTCCCCTCTCTCCATTTTTTTTTTTTTTTTTTTTTTTTTATTATTGACAAGCCTCTCTGTCGAATCAGCTGAGGAGGTCCCACCTTTAAACGGCGCCCGGGCTAATCGGCGCGCGGGGGAGGCGACCTTCATGCAAATGTGTTGGCAAGGGAGACGCAGCGGTTCATTCATCTTCTTCCAGAGAGAGGTGAGTTAACGCGAAGGTTATTTTACATGAGGGAGGGACTGTTTGGGAGCAAAAACATTTCCCTGCGAATAACCGGAAAGCAAAGACGAGGCTTTTGATTAACAGCTGAAAAGGAGCCTATTTTTCTCCCAAACATTACAGGGTAAGTGGAGGACATTTTTTTTTAATTTTTTTTATTATTTGTAATGGGTTTCTGACCGTCATGTTAATGTGTGCAGGGGCTGGTAAAAATGTGTCAAATAAGCCTTTAATTGCTAACTAACAAAAGCAATAAGTGATGAGAAAGGCAGCCATGGGCATTATTTTGCTGGGCTCATATCCAAGGTGCTGCACCAGGTAGAGGGGCACTGAACCCTTCACCCGCTCAGTGTCTGTGCATCACACAGACTTAGCACCACCAACCATTGAAATCCAGGTTTATATTATACTGAAGTGTCTCAGAGAGGAATTAGTGGCTCCAGTGTCTTGCTCAAGGACAAGAACCTGGGACCACTGTTCCCTGACGGGAAGAAAAGAGACACTTTTCAGAGACTCTGCCATGGTGGCAGGAAACGTTGTCATGCTTATAATGTGCTGATGTGTGTTAAATTTTGCGAGTCTTTCTTTTTTTTTTTTTTTAAATGCAATGCTTTATGCAGCCTTTGTTGGGTGGGTGAATAAACTGCTGAGAGTCTGCATGGATGTGAAAATGTGGCTTGGGAAGTCAGAGTTAGAGTGTCCTTCATGCTCTGACAGCAATTAATGCTGAACAAAATAAGGCGCCCTGTGTGTCGCACAGCTGAAACTGGACTCTGTGTCTTCCTCATGCAGGGCATAAATAAGCATGATATAAGCTTGCAAAATGGATCATATGTGTGTTTATTTGCAGCTTTGGGGTCTGAATGTCCTCTGAATTGCCTTATATTTTACTAAGAAGTAGCTATAGTAGCTATCAATCAAGAGTTTCTTTGCATGTTTGCAAAAAAAAAAAACAAAAACAAAAAAGACAAAACCTTTTGCTGCAAATGAGCAAAAAGAGAGCTGATGGCTGAACAAGTGGTTTAGTTCCATCAGTATAAAACAGTCCTCTGTGGCACCAGGACCTGCACAATCAATAGGACCAGCTTCCAATGACTGCTGTGTGTGAGCTTGTCCACATTACCGGTGGCCTTCATGCGGCTGTGCATCAAAGGGTCACATCAGATGAGTTATTGCAGCATAGTAACTGGTGTTTGTGTGCGTCTGTGCATTCGTATCCGGATCTATCTGTGATGTAGTGTTCATTGGTAGTGATGTGTCATATACAGGACAAAGTCCTGTTCCATGAAGCGTTCCATGAAGATGGAGACACAACAAATGCAAACACACACACACACACAGACACACACACCCGTGATGGGCACATCCATGACAGACAGCTGGTGGCAGTGACAGCTCAGTTTGGCTCTGTAGCCCTTTGGCTGCCGGCCTTTAACTGAACAGGAGCAGGTCTTTAGTGCATGATGGGTATCAGAGCTGAAGGGTACACGTTTTATATTCTCTCACGTTTTTAAGCTTTGTTGTTTTTGAAACTCAGTGGATGTTGACTTAAAGGAGCCTATTAATATGGATATAATAAGGAGATGTAGTGATTGACTATAGTATCGGCTTTTATTATGACAAAAATACATTTGATATGCTTTACTTCTACTGTAACCCACTTTTAACTCTCCACAGTGTATGTATGGTTCTTAAGAGTCAGGCTGTCTCAAGCTGTGCTGAGTATCCCATGGGGGAGTTATTACAGTGGCACAATTAGGATCTCTTTCCATACCACCTTCTCTTCAAACATCTTCACCCTCTCCATCATGTAACTAATATAATTTACATGCAAATGCCCAACCAATTCTCATATGCTGTCTATATAGTTAAGACTGACTTCTACATTAGATGAAATTTGATGAAAATAGTTTTTGTTGTTGTCCAGCACTGGTACCCGTATTAGACGAGGTCAGCCTCTTTGAATTTGTTCTGAATTTTGTTGTTTACTAAGTTTGGGTGATCTGGCCCTAAAGATCTTATTGGGTAGACAATCCGCAATCTGAATCACTAATATCCACATTATGTAGATGAATTTATGTTATCACATGATCACATGACAATTTTATTCTGAAAGTCCGCTTTGTAGCTTTACAATGCAGTTTCCTGTTTACGAATTGGCTCAGCCCACTTCATGTTTACCTGACCGTAGGCAACTACAGGTCTCGTTCTGCTCAGGTGGAGAACTGGACCGCGTTTAATGAAACAATCCGTGCGATTCATCTGAAAAGTAGATCATATATCAAAGTTATATTGTGATATAAGATTGATTTAGATTGACAAGAGAAGCTATCATTGATGTAGACTTGACTCAGGGATTGTGCCTCTAATTGATGAGAGCATAGACTGTAAAATCCTGATTGTTAGCTCTCGTGATTGGTGATATACCTCTGAAGTGCCCTGCTGAGTGATAATCCAAAAGAATTTATACGTTAAGACTTTATATTAATGCAGACTCCCATTGCTCCCTTCTCCTTTATGACTTTTATAAACTGTTACTGTATATTCTCAGTGAACCTTTTACAAAACTCCTTCTCAGTGGTGTATATTGTTCAGTGTTAGAGCTTCTAAAGCTGATTTAATACTTGGTCCTTGCACTGGTGTTACACATAGATGTACACTAGCCTGCTGTTATTTACAATAGAGAAGCTTCAGTTGCACATAACAGCTGACTGATAGATCGCTGGATGGGAAAACACATGATTATAACCACTTCCTCTACTCTGGAAAGACCTATTGATCTGCATTATGTGGAGTACAATAATATCAGCTTGGTGCAACATGTTACACTACAATTTCCTCTCTTTCTCTGTGTCTATGAATATGTGTGTGTGTGTGCGCGTGTTTGTGTGTTTTTCCAATCTCTCTTTTTCCTGACAGCAGCAGATGAATGACACACACAACCACCCCACACTTTTGTGCATCTCTTTCTTCCTCTGCCTTTGTATCACTTACATTTTGTTGTAAGCCTGTTGCCAGGTGTACTTTGCATCTGTCTCATGCGTCTCTGGATCATTGAGTGCGTGTGCTTGCATGTGTATGTGCGTGTATTTATGTTGCTGCATGTGTGTCTCTTGCGTGATTCATCCATCAATGTCACATGCTTCATTACCCAAGGAGATTTATATTGAATATAAAAATGTGTGTGTGTGTGTGTGTGTGTGTGTGTGAAATATACTACCAGTTCCTCTGAGTTCATGGACAACCCGATAGTGGTTGAGCATCAACAAAGGGATGTTGAGTGAAGGACTTTGGCATAATTGTCAGATAACTAATGAACACCCACATTTATCAATGGACGTTGTTGACAGAGTGTTTTCCGATGGCTTGGCAGATGCAGTATAATAAACAATGGAAAGGTAACACACACACTGGAGGCTATGTTGAAGTATGAATAAAAGAAATAAAGTATTTGGTTTTTATTATGAGATTGTGTTTTGACCAGAGACATGTTCATGTGAAGAGGCTGTGTGGAGAAATATATCGAGCCCAATTACATGACACATTTTTGAAATGCACCCTCTTACCTCCCAGTGTCGCCTTACAGTGACACAATTTGGGTTTCAATCTGTGTTCCCTCCCACAGCACAGGTCAGGTAGCCTAAAAATGGTCCATAGGTGTGAATATGAGTGTGAATGCGTTGGTCTTTCTATATTGCAAAGTGTCAGCCTGGTGAGGTGATAGACTGGGAACCTGTCAAGGTATACCCTGCTTGTGTCCCAATGCATGCTGGGATAGGCTTCAGCCTTTATTATGCTTGCCTTAGTGGGTTTTTTGGCTTTCCCTTAAAGTGGAGTCAATGATTCTACTCCAAAGCACTTTTTGTGAAATCCAGAGAGGAGGGAAAATGGGGGGCGAGGGGGACACATGCTAATGGATACACTACACCACATAATCACATTGACAAGAAGGAGAGATGGCTGAGGCCAGAGAGGAGTAGGTCAGAAAAACAAAAATGAGAAGTGCTATAATCGGGCAAGAGTTTAGAGTAGCTCGAACATTAGGGAGGTTCTTTGCTGATGGAGACTATGTAGTCGAAATGGGAAAGAAATTCAATCCTGGACTGAGCCACTGGGACTAATTTGCACCCTAAATGATGGCATAAGGCAAATAAAGAGACTACAAAAACTTTCTAAACCATATGGTGTTTTATTTTGACAGTCCACTTGGATTTGTCCCAATGGCCAGTCCAACTGGTATTCTTTTGTCCTGTTTGCTAATGTTTATGATGGCTAAACGCAACTTGGTAAGAAGGTGCCGGGGTCATGTTTGTTTGTCAAGCGAGGTTAAATTTCTTGCCCAAGGACAATCACGCCTCACTTTTTGCCAAAGTTTGCCAAGATGCTGTTTGTGTGATGTTAACTACAAGCTGCAAGAGTTGTGAGGGCTGCAGGTGGTGTCTTCTCTGCATGTTAACCAAAACAAATAATAAATGTACAGATTCAGACATTATTTTAATGTTACATATGTGTGTCTTTTGCTGTGTGTTTATTTTCTCATTCGAATACAAAATCAGGATCCTCCATATGCCCCCACCCCTCCACTGCCTTTTTATTCCCTCAGCAATTGACATTGATACTATTGACCATGACCTGATCTGTCACAATCATAATCTCCTGTGCAGAGTAAGATAATGGACGATTGTGGAGTTGACCTATGTTGCATAAGATAGGCCTGGCTGCGTTGTAATGAGGGGCAGTCAGCTGTAGCTGAAATTGTCACATTTCTGTACTAAGTACTAAGAACTCTGCCAGGAATTACCTAAAAGCCCAAATAAAAAATGACTCAGGGCCAATCTTTGTCCACGTTAACTCCAAAACAAGCAGAGACGCTGCCAAAGTGAGTAAAATTCAATGTCAAGGTTGTAAATACAGATGTATTCAAATCTAAAAATAATGAGGAGTGGGTGAAAATCAGGAAAATAAATCTGCGTACACAGGAGCTTTAATACATTACACACTTTAGTGTACCCATAAATATTTTTATTGCAATGCTTTCAGTCAGCCACGTTATCAACCCTACTCAGATATGGTGTCATATATGGCTCTGTCTGAATTAGAGATGTTAATTTAACTGATTGTGACAACTTTATTTAACTGAAAATGACACAGAGCAACTTTAAACATAATGTTCTGACATGATGTTAGATGTTGGTTGTGCGACAGCCCTTTGTTTCGGAACACATTAAATGTTCATGTTAACAAAGGACAGTGATGAGAGGATATCTTTCAGTACAGGAGCAGGGGTAAGTGCTGCAGGCATTTGTCTCATGCTCCGTTTCCCCTGTTCTCTTACACTACTGTCAACACACTGCAAAATAAACACAATACTGTGAGTATGTGTGTGTGTGTGTGTGTGTGTCTTTCTGTGTGCTTTTGGGAGATGGGCATATTTGTTCCAGAGACTGTTTTTGTCTGCTGCTGAAACACCTGAGCCTTACAACCAAACAGCTCTGCATCAGGGCTTATGTAATATAGGAAAGTGTGTTTTTGTCCATAGGAGTGTTTGTTTGTGTGTGTGTGTGTATACATGCTTCTGACTGGTTTTACAGGTGCTGCTGGAATATTATTAGCCACATTTAAAAGGCTGGGCAGGTTTGATATGGAACATATAGAAACAATAGTCGACAAGTGCAGCAATCAGACATGAGTCACCCAGACTTGAGTATACTTGTAACAATTGTGGCATTAAATACAACACCGATTTGAATAAATGATGTTTTGGAGATATGGGAGACAAAGGTTAGCAGGGAGACTGAATCATAAAAGCACACACACACACACACACGCACACACACAGCCGTTTTGTCCCCCGTGTTTCTCCCCAGGCTCGACATGCTGCCTGGTCTTAAATTAGAGTTTGAACTGCACTGAGGTGAGCTGTGTTTCTATAGTGATGCATCCTTCCTGCTCCAGTCACCAGAGGGATGTATGTAGATTAAAATTATATGTGGATCACACTGATAGGAGGCAACACCTCACCTCCAACACATCCTTCTCAAGTCTCTAATTACTTATGCATTAATAGATATCATAATCACTTTATATTCATAAGACTTCAAGACTTTCACTGTTTATGGAGATTGATAGCATACAGACGTGTTGATACTTTGTTTTGGTCCCAAAATTTAACTACTAAAAAAATTGATTTCCTCTTTCCCTTCCTTCCTCTGAGTATAATCTATATTACACACGAGTAAGCAATGATAGAAACATCATTTTATATTGTGATATCAGAGCGTATGGTGAAATGTGATGGTTAATTTCCTTAGATAAGAAAAAGATAGATAAATTAAGTATGGATCTCAGCAGCTAGGGATAGGGATCTCAGTTTTTGGTAAAGTGAATTTGAATTAAATTGCTGGAACCTTAAATATATTGATGCAAATCCAATATTGTATCAAAGCAGATTTGTATCATTACCCACAAGTTGTTTGGACAAAAACTGAGTCACATATGACATATGACATGAGTCATCATCAAGTAAGACGTATCAAGTGCAAATTGCAAGTACATTGTAAGTGTGTCTGGTCATTAACTATTAAAATGAATGTTGATTAATTTTATTTCAAGCTAGGTGATTATGTAAGACTTTCGTAACACTGTTTTGTATAGTTTGAATTTCAGACCATAGACTATAAAAAAAAAGATGGGTGTATCCTCAGTGATACCACCTATAGGTTTCTGAAGAGCAGTTTTGAAGCTCAGAGTGGGCTGCTCCACCGTTGACATCTTGGCACCCTGACTCCCTGCTAATCTACAAATAAGCAAAGAGGTGGCGCAAGGACATTGGCACATGTTGGTGTATGGCAAGCCAATGCTCACCCACATGTCACTGAAAGTGGCCACACCCTCAATTATGCAGAAAATTCAAATGGGTGCATTATGTAAAAATTCCTATACAGTTGTTTTAAAGGAGAAAACTAGCTATAGAGACCAAAACAATTTATGTACCTCTCTCAAGTGGTCATAATAGGAACTGCAGTATTTGACACCTCAATGCTTCTTTAATACTTATATATGCTTAATATTAATTTGTCTATTAATATATAGCAATATATACTATATATTGCTATATAATTAGATGGTGTCTGGTGTAAGTGTAGACTCACATCTCAAATCAAGAGAAACAGCTCTGCCAGCAATCATAATAAAGGGATGGTACCTCACTTTAAATCTCTGACAGAAATTTGTTTTCTTTCAAAGACTCAATGTTCCTGAAATACAGGCATTACTTAGATAATGAAAAAAAGGCAATAGCCCTAGAAACTACAATACCCAGAAGTACTTGCTATGGAGGCCATTGTGAAGCTGTTGTTGCAAATACAAAAACAGATTCATCATCACAGAACCTAAAAAATGAATCGATGGAAGATGGAGTTTGTAAAAGCATCTTTTTCAACAATCTTCATCTGCTGTTTATGTCTGTGACAGATGTTTCTTGCCCCAATGGACCTTTAGCGTTAGAGTTAACTCCTCATCTGACACTTTTATGCATAGTGGTTCACTTTCTATTAAAAAAAGCCAAAACAAAACAATTTTTTCTAAATTGATCAAACTTCTCTGTAATATTTTATATAGAAAATAATAACAATAACAATAATAATAATTGGATTTTGTTATATTATTTACATTCCAATGATCTGGGTTCCACTTTTGTAATAATGTTATACAAGAGTCAAATGAGTAAAGTAAAACATTTTTCTGTAATGTCAACACAGTAGGATTAAATCATACTATTATGATTGATATGGAATAATTTCTCAGTCCTGCTTCTACTAATAAAAAAACATCTGCACACTAACATACTGAATCAGACTGCAGGTTTCTAACAGGCAACCACTGCCGACTGATCAGTTCAACAATAAACATTTAATCAAGCACATGGCATCATGTTCGATAACGAAAGACTCATCAAGGCCATATATTAACAAGCCAGTTGGTCAGGTCCAGTTGGCACAGAGACTGTTTTGATTGGCTGAAAACATCATCCTCTGTAGACTGCCAGGCGGCTGTTCGGCAGTGAGCGGGGCAACTGTTGTCAAGACGACGTATTGTTCTATTTTGCTTTTGATGGTTCGGTGAGCGGCCACGAAGACCATTCAGAGTGCGCTTCATCAGTCACATGTCAATAAACTGGCTGTCCACCTCTCATCAGATTTCTCCCATCTTCCTATATTCTTTATTCTATCACCCTGTAACACACACAGACATACAAACACACACTGACACACACTTCACAGTGTAGTTCATGGTGAGGGCTGGTATTGGACTGGTATCCTATTGATTGTTCCCCTATTGCTGTGACAGTCCATTGTACATTTCCACTCTCACAAAGGTTACTGCCATTGCAAAAACGCCACAAACACACACACAGACACACACAGGAAATTACTACTGTATGGGAGGCCTAGCTTCCTATTTTTGCTCTCTTTCCAACTCAATTACAGCTTTTGCCAGCTAATCATTTTCAGTCACGGGGACACCAACACATTTTCCCCTGTGGGCAACATTCAGTTACAGCCCAAGTGCCTGAGACTCATAATAATGACAGTGTAATCCTGCTGCTTTCTAACCTTGTTCTTCCTCGTGTACCCTCATGGAGTGAGTGGCCAGAAAGAAAAAATATATTTTTAAGGTTGATAAGTGGTCAGCTGTACTTGTGTTTCTGTTATCACATGAACTCACTGAGCCCTGAAGAAGGGGGATCTATTTGTTGCTGCCTCAGACTTTCCCTCAAAGATGGTAAATGGACTTACTGATAAATTCTCTTCTTGTCAACCACTTGAAGCACTATACAGTACTTGTCAATTCACCTAAACTTTCATACTTTGCACCCTCATACACTGATGGATCAGCCAGGTTGGTATCTTGATCACGGACACTTAAACGTGCAGACTGGAGGAGGAGCCTGGGATTGAACCAGCGACCTTGCACGACCTGCTCTACCTCCTGAACCACAGCTGCCCGAAGTGATTCCGGCAGAACAAACAGTCATGTGATGGTTAATGCAGGCCATTCAGTCTTGTCTAATGCATTTCCTTCATGTCTCTAGCTCTGATACAGAGTTGTTATTTCATTTAGGGCTGTAACAGTTGTTTTCATGCTCGTCCAGACTACAGTGCAACTCTGGAGCTAAGCTACGGCTAATGTATATTTGCACTACTGGTTCATCTGGCTGTTGTCGACCTCTTTTGGTCAACAAAATGTGAGAAAAAATATATAGGTATCGCAATCTCTATTTCCTGAAGGCCAAAATGATTGAGGTGAAATTAGAAATTACAGTATATTGGTTTCAAGGTATACAATGATATGAAATTGATGGTTATCCTACCATGTACATTTGCTTATTACTAGTAAAAATTCTACAGCTGCATGTCACACTCAGATATGCAGTGAGGAGAAAAATATCACCAATCTCCAACCCCTGAAAAAGATATTAGAATTAGCAGTGTGGGATTACTCTGGATATACCAAAAGCAAACATAGGATTATCCTCTTATTATTCATTTTGCAAAAAATGTGTAAGCAAAGTCACTGCCAAAGGAGGAAACACATCACGCCAGAAAAATGGGCGTGATGTGTTTCTTTAATCTTTAATCCCTAATGAAAAAACCTGTGCATGTTTAAGCATTGATCATAAAGTTCTCTTTTCAAAGTAATTTTCACATCTGCGTTGTCTGTTCAGTACCTTCAGTAACCTCTCACTTAAACAGACAGATACAACACTATAACGAAACTTCGGCTACATTCTATTGGTAACTTTCAGAATTTTTAATGTTTCATTTCAGGTGACACACCAATGTGAGAGATAGAAATCTTAGAATAGACATTATAAAAGACTGATAGTGACAACAATAGACACTATCAGCCTTTGGCTCCAGAAAGTGTGCAGAGCAGCGGGAGGACTGAGATAAAATACGAGGCACCCAGGATGACGTGTTGAAGGCTCATCTCCAGAAAGCCGAGCAACATGTTGCCTGTCAGGAAGTGAAGGTCAGCGAGTTCTCTTCCAGGCTGGAGATCAAGTCTGTCAAAAGGCAACAGGCAGAGGACTTCATCAAAGAGCTCCAGAAGAAACTGAGTGAGCAGTTGCAGCAACAAAATAACTCCCAGCAGCAAATTGAGTCAGGGAAACAGCCTCATGGTGAAAAGGCGAGAGGATCAAGAGGCCCTCCGTCAGGAATGAAGGGAGAAGTGGAGGGCCTGACCTCAAACAATCTCTAGTTGGTCACTGAGCTCAAAGCTGAGGAAGAGGTCAGTCAGGCCATCCAGGGAGAAAATACCAGACTCTCTACGAGGCTGGAGACAGAACAAGTCTCTGCCCAGAGAAGGTAGAGTGTCTTGTCATCAAGCTCCAGACTGGAGGAAGAAAAACAGTCCCAGATCAGGATCTGATCCAGGGGGTGAAGAGTGAGCAGGATGCCTATCCTTCAGGAATTAGAGGGCCTGAAAACTGAATTGGAGGAACTGACCTCAAACAACCTCAAGATTGGCACCAAGCTCGAGGCTGAGGAAGAGGTCAGTCTTAAGGAGCAGGAGGAGTCCCTTTTTTACATGCCCTAGAACTGGAGCCAGAGCCTGAAGTCTCAGAGAAGAAATCCCTAAATTAGTCTGGAAACAGCCAAGTCAGACTGCTATGTCTCAGCAGCTCAGAGGCTTCCACCATTAACAACACAGGGGGCATTAACAGCCAAAAAAATCTGGCCAATACTTGGGCCACATGTTGTGTTTCTTTTTATCCAGTATATTCCCTGTTCCACAGCCCGTGTCTGGCCCACATACAGCATGATTCTCAAATGCTATATCCACATCTGGACCAAATCTGTCCCACAACACTAGAGAATAAGAGCTGAAATGAGAGCATGGTCCAAAAGTCAAGAGGTTATAACATAATGCATACTGGACTTTTATAAAACTGCTCTCTGCTATTTAGTAATTAAACATTGTTAGCAACATACACGAGTAGAATGTAAACAACCTAAATTGAACCATAGATAGTTAAGCTTTATCTCACAGGAGACGGTATCTATGAATCCAGAAAGTCCAGACTTTGCTCCCTTGATCCACCATTAAACCATTAAAATAATTGGAGGAAGCAGGAGGTTGATTAATGTTCCTGTGTTTTAAACTGACACCTGACACTGCTAACTTTTGCTTCCTGTCGCCTATTTGGCTCTGCACACAAGACACATTACCGCTGGTCAATTACTACTGACTCTGGCAGCCTATAACTAACTTATCCAGTCAGCTAGATCACCGTTGCCCTAGACTGGCAAATACAGACACATACATGCAGTGACACACACACACACACACTCACACACACACATACATCTACAGCTCAGATGAGACTTTGTGTTTACTATCAGTCTGACAGCTAGAATGAACATGCGTTTAGGCCCTTTCAGACTCAATAAGATACATGTCTTTCTCCACTGAATGCCTGTTGAAACGATTTCCTACAAGCTCTGCTTATCTGCCTGCCGCCTCCCATCTTTCTCTGTCCTTCCATCTTCATTGCTTTTTCACTCTCCTCCTCTCTCCCTGTTTGTCCTCTCCTTCAGAGGTGTGAATCCAGATTGAGTCATCCTCCCTCTCTTTTTCTACACGCTGTCTTGTCGTCTTTTCCCCACCTTTAATAATTTCAATGTCACTGTATGATTGTATAAGAATGTCAGAGACAGTCTGTGTCTGATGGGAATAATATGCCCTGGTTGTCACCGTTTGAAGCTGGCATGTTTGTGTGTGTATGTGCAACTGTGTACTTAGGCCTCTGCCGTGTGTTGACGTGAACGGATTGTCAAAGACGTCATTGGGCACAGCAGCAGCATGTTGCCAGGCCAATTGATCCCTTTGGCGGGATGTGCAGAGCAGGCATTGAGGACTGTATATTTGAGGGAAATTGCAGCATTTAGGGAATAAAGCCATTCGCATTAGCTCCAGAGGGAGCGACTTTGAATGCATGTCATTAGAGAGCATAAATGCGTCTCCCCTGGGATTTGATCCTCTGACAGGCTGTTTAGGGTTTATGGTGCCAATACTAAAATTACCGTTTTTGAATTAAAGCTGAAAATAGCTTGGAGTTCATGCTGTTATCCACCATCCAGCAGCCACTGTGGCATCACTTTCTACTGAGTATGAGTTTCATACGTGGTGTGCTTTTCTTTATTTGTTCAGCCATGATTGTTATTACTTCTTATGCTTAACATCCTTGTTTTTCTATTCAATTCACCACAGAAGTTTGAGTGAGAACACATACAAACATAGCTTTATAACCATTTGTTTTACTTTATTATTCAGACTCTGATCACATTTATGTCAATTATTGTATATTCATGGGGTTATATTGTTTTGTCCCGACCATTCACTACAGAGTTACATAACTCAGTGGCTGCTAGAAGCAGAGTAGTTTAGAGTCACAGCTGAGCAAATACGGCAAGTTAAAGCTGCATTCATTGATCGTTTGAATGGAGGCAGTGGAACAATATATAAACACATCACTGATACATCATCATCGTTTAAAGATGCTATTCAGAACGTGTTAGCCTCCAGCAGGTACACAGAGAATGGCATTAGCTTTCATTTGAAGTAATGAACTTCATCTGAGTTGTGGCCCTCTGACAAAAATTCACCCACCTTTTAGCTCTGTTTTGGTTTCCACCAGCTTCTGAGAAAGAAATACCTGGAATATTTGCTCCTAAATACTCCAATTCAAAAGCTTTGGTAGCTGTCAGATATTTTTTGATGGTCAATTATGATGCAGTATATTTGTCAGAGCCCATTTTTCAAAAACAGAGCACATCTAAGGAACCAAAATGAGCTGAAATGTGCTAAATATCGACTAGTACAAAGTTGCTTTTTCCGTTGAAAGTCAACTTACATTAACCCGTACACCTGTGTCCATCTCATCCAAGCCTGTCATGATTTTGTGGCAATTTTTCTGTTTCTATTTGCAGCTATTTTTTGCTGGCTCATGAACAGAAAGTTGACATCCAACCTTTGCCAGATTGTTTTGCAGCTTGTATCAGGAAACAGCCATGAGTGAATACAGCAGCTGATATTTATACATCACTGATACAACTGTTGATGTATGCAGAGGTTCAGAGGTCTGGAATTGGACTGAACAGGTACATCGGGAGTCTATATTTGATGCATTCACATGTCACATGTTCCTTGTTTCACTTTACACAACAAGCATGTTTATTGAAACACATGTATACCCTACACATGCGTGTACTAAAAGATAAGCATCACCTTCTTCAAGGCAGCCAAAAACAGAAAATGGCCCCTGTACTCCTGAACAGATCTCACCGGTTCCACAGAGATTTGATCTATTTGCTAATCCAAGAAAAAAAACATCCGGGGTTAACTCCAGATAACCTCCACCATCTGAATACTCCCCCACAACACATCCCTGCCTTACCAAGATGAGCTGGCAGACACCTGAGCATCTCACTGGAAGACAGCATCCGACCTGGAGACCTTCGGGGGTCGCCTATCTTGCAGAGATGAGCAGTGTTTATTTTGAGTCTTTCAGATGGGATAAATTTCCAATGCGTTTGTTTGCCTGGCTAGTCGCACCTCGTGCTGTCTTCCACAGGAAACTCTATTATCTGCTACGTTTGGTTCCCTAATAGAGGGATAAAATCTCATCTGCCTCAGTCAGAGGCTAAAAACAATGCTACAACAACTATGGAGTGTGTGTATGTGTGTCTCTCTCTCTCTCTCTGTGTGTGGCCAGGAGGGTACAAGCCAAAATAAACTCACTGCCTGTGGCACAAGTTGGTGTGTGCTGATGTGTTGTCTTTGTTGATGCAGCCAGTGATTTACAGAGCTACTTGAGTGGACACTGTCAATTATTTGGAGACAGTTAAACTTTGTAAACATTGTACACATCTGCAGCCTGAGGCAGAGAGTATTGACTTTAATTCCTCTGTTTAGTGATGGCCCCTTCAAACTGACCTTCTCCCACAGTGGGGAGACGTGGCGCTACAGGTGTTGGTGCCACAACACGAACCCCATGATGATCCTCATCTTCACTGCCCTCAGCATCTGTCTGCATCCATCCTCCAGCAGTTAACCTTGTGAAACACGTGGGTCTAAGCTCGTAATTGTGTCTGAAAGGGAAGCACTTGCTTGAGTGCTGCATTTGTGATGACTCAAATGCAGCACTCAGTAGTTCAATAAACTACTCAGGCAACAGAGGTTTGGTACATGGAAATTAGTCCACCTGGACAACAGTAAAGAACTTGGTAGAGCCCAAAACAAAAACTAGAAATACACATGGTGGACTAAAGGCTGGAGCATTGTCACAAAGGGCAACAAGACAAACTGGCACAGAGGGGAAGGAAACACTGAGACTAAATACTCGTGGGTAGGGGAGACAATGAGACATAGGTGCATCCCATCAGGGTGGAGTCAGGTGATCACACAGGAGAGCAGGAAGTGAAACGAGAATAAACCAGGATGCAAAAAACACCGCAGACGTTAGGGACGAGGAGGAGGTGTGACAGCATTAGCTGAACCTCTAAACTGCTGCAGAGCAATTTGTGAGATGCAACGCGAGGGAGTCGTCTTCCTGAACTCAAAACTCCTGGGTCTCCTCTGCTTTGATTCACTTGTGTCACAGCACAATTTAAACACAAATGAAGAGCTTACAGTCGCTCCTTTATGGAGGACACATGCTGGGTTTTATTTTAAACCTGGTAAAAGTAGAAGCTATTTTTCTGCGGCAAAGCAGTTTGAATTGCACAGTTGTAACAGGATTTCAGTGAACAGATGAGTGCCCAGCTGTGTCCTTACTTTTCTTTCACACAACTGAGGAGAGAAATTTTTTTGTGTTTCAGCTTGATATGATCACAGATGATCTTTTTTAAAAGAAGTTAAGACTATGGCCTCGCTCCTTTTGATGTCCTTCACTGCTCTATTCTAAGCTCATGGTGTGTGTCCCACTTGTCACGGCAGATCCAAAATATTTGTGCAGTTTGCCGTGACTTAGGGTTTTGCTTCCTCTTTCTCCATGACTCACTCGCCATAAAGCACGACAAGGATGATATTTCAGCCACTAAACCGTCCCCACAGTCTCTCCGCAATTTGGAGGTAGGATTTGTGGCCACTTGTATCCCGGTGTCAAAGTGCAAATGCTGTCAGACAGAGCTATGAGTCAGCGATGGCGTCATGACGGCGCTGCAATGGTCCTCAGCCATGCGACTATATGTGTGTGGTTGCGAGCCGGGGGATTAATAGGCCGTTTTATGGACAAAATGCCAGAAATGCGCTAAAGGCTTTATTCACACAAGGTGATTATTGAGGCTGAATAATATGAGTCACTATCGAAATGGAAAGACCTTTTGTAACATGGACAGTTTGTCTATAATCTATGACCACTTCTAAAACCAACCATTTAAACAGATGATTCCACTTGTTAAATGAAGATTTACTTGTGCCTTGTGTAATAATAACAGCTACGACTCGTTTATTTATTTTATACCACTTTTACTCCAAAATTACAAGGTATAAGCAGGTTTTTTGAATGTGGGTGAAGACTCCTTTAACACTACCAGCCAAGTTTGCCTGAGATATGCAACTTGCAGGGAGAAATGTCATCACATTCAGTGACATAGCACACACACAGAGTCAGGGACGAGTCTGTGAACTGCGAGCTGACTGGCTAAAAAGGTCTGTCACATCTCATCCCTGTGTTGGTGCTCCAGTCAGTGTCGGAGCCTCCATGTGAGGCGCTTCAATTGGTAATTGCGCGCTTTTAAAACTTATTTCAGCCTGTTATTTCACAGCATAGCTGCGGTTTGTGGTTTGCAGGTGGCTGCGTGTGTGAACAGTGTTCACACGGATGTTGATGTTTGCATCATTGCTGATTGGAGCCGGAGCAGATAAATACTCATGACGACTGCATAGTCATTTTACCTGGGTCTGAATGTTGTGTAGCCTTTTCCATTGACAACAAAAGTCCAGCATTGTTGTAGTCTCTTTTTTAGATCGATTTTTGATATGCAGTTTGTTTTAAGAAATAAATCTACAGTATTTAAGTGATCCAAATTAAGAAACAGCGAGGATGTCCAGTATTATTAGAAAACTTGGCTGCATGTTCATATGTTAAACTGATGAGTAAGTTTACAAAACAAGGACCACACATCATCAGTGGTCTACAAATGCTTTTTAAAGCAGAACAGCAGAGCAATATCTGTTAAGATAAATAAGTGACCTATATACAGTACAATACATAAAAAACATAAAATTACCTTTATGGATCAGAGTAATATCTGAACATTTCAATTTTTAAGTCAATGGAGGACTAAATATCTTGCTAAGATGAATTTGACATTTTATTTTGACGCACAAAGCTAGACAGCAAGATAATGCAGCCTTCCTCTGCAGGTGTATCCATGCAGGTAATTCCTTGTTTGTAGCCATCCTCGGAGACCTGTGTGCCTCTGCAACAACACAGGGGCATCACTTCTGCTGCTGTTGTTTGTCTAGCACCTGTGATCACTTTCTCTCTCTCTCGTTCTCTGCCCAACCTCTCCCCTGCCCTCTCAGATAGGTGAAGCATCATGGGGAAACACAACAGCAAGCTGGCTCCGGAGGTCTTGGATGACCTGACCAAGAACACCGAATTCAACGAGGCCGAGCTCAAGCAGTGGTACAAAGGCTTCCTCAAAGACTGTCCATCTGGCATTCTCAACCTGGAGGAGTTTCAGCAGCTCTATGTGAAGGTGAGTGTGGGGTGGAAAGCAAGAGCGGGGGGGGGCAAGTGGAGGATGTGAAATAATGGCAATTCTTTACGACGGAGTAAAATTATGCTTTTCGTAGCCATTTCCATCAGCAGACTTTGTGCTTTGTTTTTTCTACAGTTATATAAAATAATAAAAAAAAAACTTTTAACCCTTTTCAGTGACTCACATTACTGTTGGGTTGTTATATAGAAAGTTTATGTTATTGTGGCTACTGTGACTAATCGTCGTGTCTCTGGGGCGTAGAGAGGAGGGGGAGTCTGTGACGTCTGTGTCGCCGTCTCAGAATATTCTGGAGCATTTGAAATGGCACCACGTCAGCGAGAGGCTGACTGATTTCTCATGAATGATATTAAATGAAATATTGTTAAAGATATTTTTAAATCAGTTTTGCATATCCTCTCAGGCTCATTGACTCTCATCCAACCCTTACCCGAACTGTGGCTTGAATCTGGTTCTTCATATCAAAGAACTTTGCAAAAGTAAATTTGTACAAAACCTGAAAAATTTCACATTCAGGATTAAGGTAATTTCCTGTCAGATAGCCTTCAAATAGAAATAAGTTTTGAGGAGAGATTTGAAAGAGGACACAGACTTTGAATGAATTCATAAGATCCTGAAGTGTGTGTGTGTGTTGGTGGGTGGTGGTGGGAGGGGGGTTGTTTTCTTAGTAATGAAACATATCATCTCATTTAACTTTTCTCCCATTCCAAGTACAATTCACGACAATAGTCAGGTCTGGTGGAGACGAGACGAAAGCGAGAAGAACAGTTTGTCATGGACAATTCCAGTGGCAAAATTGCAGTGTGATTTTAATATATATATATGCTTTTATAAAGCAGTACACTATATATTTAAAAAAATGTTCTTCCTGTATGAGTAACTCTTCGACTGCTGCATTTCCTTTTCAAAGTTTTCAAATTGAAGCAAACAGACTTACAAAAAGTGAAACACTTTTGTCATTGGTCTCAGGTCTCTAGAGTCAAACTCTCCTGCATCTTGCCCATCTCATGGACTTGACAATGATTCGAGCTTCATATAGACAAAAAATGTTGAAATCAATTATTAAAATTACACCAATTTTTTTATTTAAATGATCTATTCTGAATAGAATAATAATGTGCTCAAAGTGTGGTTAATATACAATCACTGTGGTGTTAAACATGGGAAGATAGTCTTAGAGCATTAATATATACCTCAAGGTGCTTTTACAGGCACATACGTGTATATATGTGTGTTTGTGTGTGTGTGTGTTTGTGTGCATATACAGTATGTATGTATGTACATACTGTTACTTTTTAAGCACAGATCCTTTTTTAGGAACATGTTTGAGTGTGATCATATTTAGGAAATGTAGGAAATACAATATAATACAAAATATGACAATTAGTGCCTTTCAAAATACACACTTTGATAAACACTTTGATAAATATTGCCTAGGATTTTACAGGAATTTATGTTGCCCCATTTCTAGCATAGTGATAAAACAAACTACAAATATTATCTTATGGTTAATTAAAAACATGTTAAAAATAACAGGCTTCATTTTCTTTTTACCATTATCTAGGAGCAGGAAGTGCTGCATGAATCAACTGACTTGCTTTGTTTTTGTCATTCTGCAGTTTTTCCCATACGGTGACGCCTCCAAGTTCGCCCAGCATGCGTTTCGGACATTTGACAAGAACGGTGATGGGACCATCGACTTCAGGGAGTTTATCTGTGCCCTGTCCATCACCTCCAGGGGAAGCTTCGAGCAGAAACTCAACTGGGCCTTCAACATGTACGATTTGGACGGGGATGGAAAGATCACACGCATGGAGATGCTTGAGATCATAGAGGTGTGTTGTTGAGGGAGAAATAATCTGGTAATTTAAAATTTTAAGACAAAATCAAACATTTTTCCCCCCTTTCCTCCTCTGCAGGCCATCTACAAGATGGTGGGCACGGTGATCATGATGCGTATGAACGAGGATGGGCTGACCCCTCAGCAGCGTGTGGACAAAATCTTCTCCAAGATGGACAAGGACCACAACGACGAGATCACCCTGGAAGAGTTCAAGGAGGCCGCAAAGTCTGACCCCTCCATTGTCCTACTGCTGCAGTGTGACATGCAGAAGTAGAGAGGGACGGGTGGAGATACAGAGGGAGGGAGGGGAGGAACAGGGGAAGAGTTCAATTGAAACAGGAGAAGGAAGAGAGGCAGGAGATGAAAGGGGGATGGGGGGTGCAGCTGAGGGCGGAGGAGGAGAAAAGTAGGGAAGCTTTTTTTTTTTTTTTGAGGTAGTGATGAATAGAAATGAGCTGTGTTTGGAACACAATGGACCCTGATTGATACCATTCTTTTCTTCCAGCACTGCAGCACTTCTGCTATCTAGATGGGTGTCTTTATAAATTCACTCTGATGATCTGTGAAAAGCGGAAATCCTGCCGGCTCCTTTTGGCAAAGAAAAAAATATATATACAGTTGGGATTTACAGAGGAAATACAGTCTGTAGAAGTGCCACTCACACTTTCACACTGTCAGACTCTGCCTAGCATGTGAGACTACAAGGCTGCAGGGTGACTTGAGTGCAAATGTCAGCTGTCTTGCAGCTACTACTTGCACCCTCCTCTTATTTTACCCAACTAAAAAAAAAAACAATATAGTTTGCAACCACTATCCAAGATCTTAATCTTAAACAATGTAATTGTGAAGCAGATTGTTTTCATGTGATGTAAGTTAACAGGGAACCCATTATTTTAGTTCTCATGTCTGCACCATCTGATCTGATTTTGTTGAAATTATTGTCCCAAATGACAGCTATTTGTTTAAAAAACACTTTCTTGAGTTGAAAATTGAATATGAAGATTGATGACTACGAAGCTGGAGCCAGGTCATGGTTAGCTTATCTTAGCTTAGCATAAAGACTGATCTGCCGACCAGCACCTCTACATTTCATTAACAAACATGTTTTGTATCCTTTGCTTAATCTGAACACATCTCATGCAAAGGTTGCAGTTTTACAGTGGGAATGGTGGCGTTTACGCTTGTTGTCTGGCAACACCACAGTAATGATGAAGATTTAACAAAGGGCCAATGAATTGTCACTCACAGATCTACAGGTAAAGTCAGTCTTTATGCTATTTTCCAACATGTCCAACTATTCGTTTCATGTCTTATTGGGTGTGAGTCTAAATTCTTGCAATTTTCAAAACGCACCCAGTTTGCTGTGCACCATGGGATAGCTTGAAAAAAGGAATGGCATCAAACCAATTTAGAGCCCACTGTTTGGTCCATATGGTTCATATGGTAGAGTGACAAGAGAGAAGCAAATGTTACGCTGCTAAAAGGAGAATTATACAAGGGAATACCATTAGCTGTGTGTTAATATGTGTGTGAGTATGAATGTGACACATTACGGGCAAAGTACACTTGCTCCCAGAACTGCCCCCTCTGTTTGTGTGTGTGTAGTTGCATTCATTAGTTCCTCAGGAGAATAATGGCATTGTGCTTAAAAAGGGTATCGCCGATAGATGACAGCACATAGTACATAGTGTCCAGATGCTTTGCACTCTAAGTACGAGGCAGGCAGGTGATGAACGTCTCAGGCTGCTGCCTCTCGCAGCATGGTGAAGCATACTGATGTGCTAATCAGTGACTTCTGGCGGCAGGTAAGGCTCTTCCACATATGCTAGAAAAATCAGTATCAATACATTAGGTTCGAATGAAGCTACACCTTCTACACGATATTACCTGGACTCTCCAGCAGATTAACATGTTCCCTGCTTGGCTCTGGGTGTTATTTATTTTAGGCAATAAGCTACAATGTCAATGCCCCGAAATAACATAATGTATATAATATAATTTAATGATTTTCAAATTTAAAGAAGCTCTGTATAGCATTTAACAATAATGTCTAAATAATCTGAAATCAATGTTCATGGTGGGAAAATAATTTCCACGGGAGTTTAAAGGAGCCATTTGTAAGTGTTGCTACTGCTGCATAGCCAGCGTTAGTGTTTAACAGCTCTAGCCTCCAATCTGCCCCGAAGAAATAGTGCTGCTTGGGGGGCATAAACCTCTTCTGCCCTGTAAACACGGTGATTGCTGAAGCCCTTGTTCAAGCGATAATCATCAGATAAAACATACAAATAACCCTTTTAATATCCAAAATTGTAGCTCTTACCAGCTTCATCAGGACTATGTGGTTTGATCACACTGGTCCAACAACACAAACGAAAACCCTGAAACCGCCATCACATTCAGTTTCAGATGTTTCTTGTCTTGGATTAGTCGACGGAAAGACGTGATGTCACCTTTTTCCAGCTGAACGCAACCCAGCTCAAACCACTGAGAAACCACCGTGGAGAAAACTGTACAGTCATGAGTATGAAATGATAAAACAAGCAGAATAATGTGAAACATTATCTCTGTAAGTGGAGCAATTATAGCAATAGAAACTGCAACATTGTGAAGTGGGGATAATCAGGACAGTAATTACAGGCTGTATGACAGAAACAGTATTTCTCAGAAAGGCCAAACCTGCCTCCATAAAAAACTGTCTCACCCATTCCTCTCCCTCTGTCCTGCTCTACCCCCTTTTTACTTTACTTCCTCCTCCCTAAATGTCAGAGAGGAAGCGCTTTGATAATAGGTGAAGGGAGAGGAACTTTGCTGAACTCAGCTCAGATCTAAAATCAATGTGAAAAAGAGCAAAAGGTTGAAGAGGAAGCTTGGTGTGTGATGTGTGTATGCGTGCTCACAAACCAGATAACTAAGGTGTTATTTTACTTGTACATTAAACTGAAGGGTCTGAGAACTGATTCTTCCCAGATTATAATACATTCTATACGTACTCTAGTTGATCAACATCGGAGGAACAAACGGCCACGAGAGATTTTACAGACCAGACAAAGTATTATCTTTGTTTTAACTTCAGAACAAACAATTGATTTTATTTTATGTCAATTACAGACAATTAGATCAGATGATGTCCCAGCTGGAGGATGTGGTCTGCAAAGGTATGGCTGTCACGTTATTGACGGTGAAGGCCAAACCAAACGTTCTGGCCCATGGATTTTCCCTTTGCACCACCAGCTGTGCTCTTACTGTTGCTCCTGTCACCTTGCCACCTTGACAACATGTGACTCGTTGTTCAGGACAGGAAGCATTTGAAGGAGCCTTTGAAATGAGACAGCTGTGACTCAAGATTGCTAACAGGGGGAAACAGCTAGCTTGGTTTTGGTTTTGTAGAATGAAGAAACAAGATATAACTGATAAAGTGGACTTTCTTAGCATTTGGACAGTTACATGACAACAAGTTACATGGTAATGCTGTCAGTCAGCTTTGCGCTAGCTGTGTGTTCGCTTGTCCAGGAACTGGTGAGGACGCTGTATCTTTCCCTCCCTTTCTAAAGAACTGACCTGTGGATTTAGGAGGGAAGCCAGAATAAACACCTTTCCTTTGTGTCCTTTGTTAGCATTCAGAAAACCTAGCAAGTTGCCAGACATTTCCAGGTTGAGTTGCCTCAGTTAGGAGCCCTGTGACTCTGAAAAGACTTTTTTTCTGACTCAATGGGCCAGATCATTGTTTCTTTTTTTGTGTATGTGTGTGGATCATCAGCTTCATTCACCCCTTTGTCTCTACAAGGCAGCAAAATCATTTGATTTCTCTCTTGTCAGTGAATCAGATTTATCTCCTTCTCACCCATTGAACTCGCTCCCTCCTTAAAGCTAAAGAATGAGCCCCCTTTGTGCGATTTGTAATGATAAACCTACATGTACATTACAATACGACTGTATAATCGTATTTCTGAATATAAACAAATATAATATGTAAATGTAAATGTAACACTAGAGTAGAACTAATTTCATATGATGACACAGCTACTGTGTGAGTGTGTGTGTGTGAGAGAGAGAGTGTGACAGAGTGAGTCTGAGTAACTGTGAATGCTTGTGAAAGCTCAGTGTGTGTGACACTTTTGCGAGTGCTCACATGTGTTTTGTATTTGTATCATTTGTGTAACAAGAGATGCCTCAGTCTAGTTTCACTTTGTAAAAATCTGAGTGTAAACCCTCACACCGAAGCACTGAGTATTATTACCCACACCTACACTTGCTTTTGTGGTCCGCTGGTATACGGTATGTACTGTCTCCAATATGGGACATGTCGTTTTGTTTGCTATAGCCTACTATTGCAGTTCTACAAGTAATACTCACATGTAGAGGTCAGGTTTCACCAAAATGGCAGTTTGACAGTACCCAGCGAAGGATGGGGGGGTGGGAGGGGGGTCTTTGTGAAATTGTTTAGAAGTTGTTGGCATGGGAAGCCTGAGGTGTGAGGAGAAGGGTGTCTGTGATGTAAAAAAAAAACTGTCCTCTGTCACAGTGTCACCCTGTGGATGGAAGTGTGATGTCACGCCTCATGACATCTCAACTATTATACAGCCTTCCTTTGTTTATTATGTAATGAACATGCCTGAAGATCAAAGCTAGCAACTATAAGATGCAAACAACTTCATCAGGCTGTATTCAGTCTCACAGTCTTTTCTTTTAAGAAGTGCAAAAAGTTCAAAGTGGTGAGAAAGTGTAAGTTTTATTGTGCAAATCAACTTGTTTTGTAGATTTTCTTGAATCATTGACATTATCTCTTCAATGCTGTTGTGTAAAGTCAACCTGAAGGAGGTGCAAATGTATGAGGATAAACCTCTCCTGACATGGACTTTTATGGGAAGGATGTGAAAGTGAAATTTTAAAGCTAAGCAGCATGTGAGAGTCAATAAGGGAGTTATTGGAACAAGCCACCAAACTTAAAGCTGCAATAATAATAATTAAAAAAAAAGAAAAATCAAATGTATGACAAACCCACAGAAAATTACCACTAACTCTGGAGTTCGCCTCAGCCTTATGGAGCTTTTTAGCCCTTTTTAGCTCAATGTATACTCTATGCCCTACACCAAATATCAGTAATGAGCCACAGTGATGCTGCGAGCAAGAAAAAAAAAACCCTCAGGAGTTGGTGGAGATCAAAACACAAGTAAATGGAGAGTGAATATTTGACAAATAGGCAATTGAAAAAAAACTAAGATTGAAAAGATATGAGTTAATGCAGCTTAAAAGTTCCTATATGTACGATTTGAAAACAGTAGTATCACAATAAGACAAGTAAAGGTCCACACTTCAAAAAATATAAACTTTTTAATTAAATTGTCATTTAGCTCAATAATCTTATCTCAGTCCACTGGCAGATATTTTGCACTGTTAACAAAGATAAGCGTAGGTCTACCAGAGAGAACAAATACATACAACCCCATGTGCTTTGGTGGCTCTTCTGTGTTTTGACTCACCATATTAAACTTCATAGGCTTGGTTAAGTCCCATTTATCGTAGGGCGGTATGCAGTGAAACAGTTTGATTAGAACAGATTGGCTCATGAAGTGGCTTCACAATGTTTTGATCTCCACTCTCCTCCACTGATTAGCTTCTGTCCATCCTAATTAGTGCCGGTTCAGAGCGAGAGAGCCACTTTGTCTTTCCTCCCTAAGACTGCAGACACAAAGGCTTTTTGTTTTGTTGTTTGATTGCTTTTGCGTCTGATGTTTGTCAGGATCCAATTCAAAATCTGATTGACAAAATTGAAACATTTACTCTGCAGATTTTATGTGCCAAACATGGGATTGTGTTGCTATAGAAAATTGAAGTATATTATTACTGTGGTTGTATCAGGTCAAGTTGAGCTGTGGGTCCACAGAAAGCTCTGGACAGACTCTCTGAGCTCTGTGACATGAATATGAACATGGATATTGTACTTTTTTTTGACAGGGGACCATTTGTGCTCAGTTGTGCAATATAATTCTGTTCTTCAACATTTCTCTATGATATTCATGTAAATGTCTATTTGTCCCGTCAGATGATTTTGCCTTTTGTTTTCTTTGTTTTCAATATTGTTACTGTAGCCGGCTAGAACAAAGACAATGTAATTATTTTTGTTACATAGAATAAAACACATGGATGTCAACTGAGGAACTGTTTTGCTTCAGCCCATGTGTTTCCTCTGACAGCTCCTTCACACATTCAAACACACTCACTCACACACACACACACACACACACACACACACACACACACACACACACACACACACACACAACAGTGAGCCAAGAGTATGAGTCACCGTCTGGCAATGATGTCACACTGCTGCAGTGATGTCACCACTTGTGCTGTTCTCATGGTAACCATGCTGAGGCCGCAAGGCAGGGAGTACATAAACACACACAAACACACACATATGGACACACACTATAAGACTATTAATCTGTAAGACTTCAGAGGACATCACATTGACTTACATTGATTTTTCTGAAGCCTTACTTAACCTGAACCATAACTATCTAACCTTAACCTAAATCTAACGTCAATCAAACTTTACCTTAACCTTAATCTAACCATAACTGAAACATAACCTTACCCTAACCCTAACTTTAATCTGAACGAAAACAAAACTAAACCCTAACCCCGACCCTAACATAAACCTAGACCTTAACTTAATCTAACTTTAACCTAAACTTAACCTTACACTAACCTGAAGACCTGTCCTCACCTTAAAATTTAATGATTCATGTTATGAGCACTTGTTTCTGTCCCCATAAGGAAGACAAGTCCTCATAATGTGATTTAGGTATAGGTCCCCATAGTATGAGTAATACCTGAATCTTTCTCTCTCTCTCACACACACACACACACATACACACACACACACACACACAGAAAATTCACAGTGAAATTTAATGACTGCGGAAATCAATTTTGCCTCTTGTATCTGCGGACACTCATTTACTCAGCTGGACAGCAACAAAGAAATAATTGAACACAATGAAATGACTCATGAAGATTAAGCTCTGACTTTATGAATTTTAATGAAGACATTGTCTCTCCACAAGGGCCAGAAACACTTACAGACACACTTTGTGTGGAAAAACCAAACACATTTCCTGTTTTTAATTGCCTTATTAAATTACAAAACCAAGCAATTCATTTAACAGTTTAGTTAATGTGTTTTTTCAGAGCTGACTATTTGTGAACATCAATAGAAAGACACATATTTTACATTTCAATGATGTTATCATAACTTTGGTTCATAGCTTCATTCTTTTGTTAAAACTGTTTTGACTAAACCTTTTTTTCCATTGCCTGTTCTCCAGCCATCTGCCACAGATCAATATAAATCTATTCTGAGCCTGGCTGTATCAGGCTTCAGCTCTGTGGAAAACCAAATATCACAAATGTGCACGCTGAGGCTGAGCAGCAGAGAAACAGTGAATCACACTGCAGCAATAGAGGTTAGAGTGAAGAGGTGCAGTTTACAAAGTGACCACAGGATGGGGCTGCAAGCTCAGTTACACTCAGCTCCAGTGCCCTATATACCGTCCTGTCAGTGACATTTTAACTTGCAAGGCCTTGCAAGGACCATGGAAAGGTCAGATGTTTGGTTCCCTCACAACATTCTGGCGTCTGTGTAAAAGCAAAACACAGCACAGTGAAGAAAGAGCCACATGGAAACACACAAAGAAAAACCTCAAATTATTACTTGGTGAAAACAGAGTGACAGTGACATTGTACTACAAAACAACACTTTAACTCACTATCAGTGACCAGTCAGGCTAAGCACACTGTCAGTGTCCAACTGATAAACGCATGAGCATATTGTGTTGACATGAGAGATTAATGAAAGAGCAATGGAAAGAAGAAAACTCTCTCCTGCTACTATTATTATGCTAGTACTACTACATGGTGTGTTTCAGAGATCAAGAATTATTTGATCCCGCAAAACTTAATTAAATTGAACATTAACATGAACATGAACATTAAATAATAAAAAATCTGAACAAAGCTTAATATATCTGTTCCATATTCATTGACTTATAGTCATTATAATTAGCATCATGTTATGCTACAGACCTTGCATTAGCCTGGATTTTAAAGAAAATGCTAACATAGCACTCCAGTCCTTGCAGCTCTTGTGCCAATAGCACTACTACCGTGACTACAGCTGCCTTAGTATTATTATCATTGTTAATATATGATATGAAGAATACAACACAATAAAGATAAAAAAGGACATTATAATGAAAAAAACATATCATAAAATATAATAAAATGCTAAAGGACGAATGCACATGCAGTAATAATTAAAGTATTAGTTACAAATAAGTGTGAGTTTTCAGTCTTGACTATGAACAAAAACATCAGTTTACATTCAGTAGTGTTAGTGTTATCAGCGATTATTTCACAAAAGATTCTTTGTTTGAAGAATCAAAAGTAACTGATACTGGCCCTGACATCTTCTGAAATGACATCAATGCAACACTGGGGTCGTGTTTTCAATATTTAACTGTGCTAAAAATATCTAATCTAGAATTTCACTGTAGTGTTTATTTATAAACTGTATAATACAAAAAAATGACACAGATTATACTACTGTTACTGCTTCTTCTTCTTCTATATTAATAATAAAACAAATAATACAGTAAAGATTGAATCCTAAACCTAAATACATTCCAATACAAAAGGACTAAAGCATTAAATAATAAAAGATATGAATAATGATGAGGAACATTATGTAATACTGTGGTAAATCATTTTTAAAATTATTTCACAATCTATTGGTTTATTTTATACATCTTATCATTTGATTATACATTTTGAGATGTCTGTTATGTATTTGTAAATATTGACCCGCATGGTCTCCATTGATCAGATGTATAGTTGACCAAAAGGACCAGAATGTGCTACAAACACATTGAGAACAATTTAGAAATGAATCCTCAACTACATAAGTCAGTGAAGTGAGCATGAGCCATGCCCTCTCTTCCTGCTCTGTTGATCCTTATGGAATAACTTCAGCCTTGACGCTGTAAAGAAAACTTGTAAAGCCTCCTCTGTGTAAAACATGACAACAGATCACAGAGGCGTGTGTCTGTGGTAAGGCCTGACACTGTCCTGTGTTCACCATGCATGAGTAAGGACATTAATGGCCCTGTGTTCAACTCAGTGTACAACCTTGGTTTTAAATGAAGGTTATATCCATTATCTGCTACCTTTAGGCTCTTTTAACTGCCCCCTCTCCCTCTCGTCACCCCCTCCCTTACTTGATTTCTCTTTATCAGTGTTATCAGCCTTGTAGTTTTCAAACTGAATCCTACTTTTAGATATGTTTTAAACATTATAGATGACAAATAACCTTATATGAAAAATAGGGACTACACTGCAAAAAAAATAAAAAATCTCTCTCTCTCTCTCTCTCTCTCTCTCTCTCTCTCTCTCTCTCTCTATATATATATATATATATA